>JARQOC010000005.1:482396578-483069078 GCA_033576535.1 Allobates femoralis | reverse complement strand
ACGGCACACACAATGTCATCACTTTAACATATACATTTTTTTATTATTATTTCAAACATTGTTGCATCGAGTATCAATGCGTCTACAATTCAAAGAATCGGAGATAAAAAAAGAAAAAAAGAAAATACAAAGTATTTCTTTAAAAAGTAGATTTTTAAAACTTTTGTGTCCGACAAGACTGGAACAAAAACGTGTTGGGTAAAGTCTTGACTTCACAAAAGGCGACGATATATGAACATATAATTGTGTTTACACTTTACACCTTATTTAGAAATAAAAAATAGGATATAATTCAGCAGGTATAATAACAACATGTAACAATTAGCACACTTGGTTATGCTACAACTCAAAGCAGCCTTCACGGTAATCTTATTTTTTACGTTTTTGTTCAGGATTCAGATTTGAAATAGGATTTTCTTCCTTGTTTTAAGACCTTCCTTTAGCGAACAATTGTTGTGGTTTGTAGATAGGGAAGTAGGATATCAAATGCAAAAGAGCTAGAAGACATTGTTATTTGTAAGTATGTTCAACGGTCTTGCATTGGGACGTTTTAGTGTAACAGGCTGAGGACAGAGCATCTTCCACCTCGGGGACGCTCTCAAGACGGACAATAAAACAACAGTGCTGTAAATACAACAAAACTGAAGCTTGGAAGATAAGAAATGCAACCAAGGAATCCTTCATTCCAAGAAGCAGGGACTATATCAAGTGCAAAGTTAGTGAGGATTTTCGTTTCTTTAGAACGTATAAAATCGACTGCTGTTTTTTTTTTAATTTTTCTTTTTTAGGAAAAAAAAAAAAAACCTACCCAAAATAAAAACGTAACACAAATCTTTTACTTTCATTCATTACACTCTAAACAAAGCAAAAAAAAAAAAATCTCAATACTGTCTCATTTTCTACTTTACAAATAAACCCTAATGCAGATGCCATCCTCGTTGACTGGACAGGTTGACATGGAAAACATTGCATAGAGTCATATATAGATATATATATATATTTATATAAAATAAAATAATACAAAAAAACAAGATAAGGCACAGGTTATTTTCCTGGTGCTTGGAAAGACTTTCACTATATCACTGCAATGTTGGCTTCCCAGCTTCATAAGGAGAAACGAGCGGGTACAAGATTGGGATATATTACAGAACATTGCTCTCCTTCTAGCAAATCAGTCTTTGAAACCTGTTTTATGCAAAATCTAGATAAATAGGAAGTTCAAAAGGGGTGGACAATGCTTTATTAGAAGGATGCCCTGATGAAGACCCCAGCAGTAGGACAACGTGTAATCAGCTTTAATCTGCTGGGGAAGAGGGACAGCGCCTCCACAGAGAAAACCAAGTATTGTGTGGTGCACGATAAATACAGGGGCTCTCTGTGTAATGTGCAGCTGCGCTGGGGGCTTCCACTGAGAACCAAAACAGAAATTCTAGATGAGAGTCAACATTTCTCAATAGGGATATGAAAAGAGCAATCCCTTTAACTACACATTATTAGGTCAGGATGAAGCCAATATTTTTGTTTACATTGTTTGGTGAATCAGACATTTTCATCACAGTTGCCGTTTGTATAGCTTCCACAGATTATAGATTACAAAGATGAAACTTCCTATGTGGGGTCTGGGAAAACCAAAAATCAATTAAAGGTGAACATAGACGGGGAGATTTACCAAGCAAAATGCCCTAGAATTCCTCAAAAAACAAACAAAAAACCCCTAGCCTATATGCAGTACACTACTAGCCTATATGTAGTACACCAAGGCACCAGATACATTAAGACTGTCATTTTATACACCAGTTATAAAGGAAATCTGTTGCTATATAGAATCTGAGAGCAGTATAATGTAGGGGCAGAGAGCCCAATTACAGTAATGTATCACTTACTGGACTGCTTTAAGTAGTTTTAATAAAATCATTGCCTTTTAAGCATGCCCTCTATACGTGGTTGATGGGTTTATTCAAATAAAGGATCTGGAAAGAAGACTTGCATCGATATCCTTTCTTTCTATATTACATGGATGGCAGACAACCATATTATCGGTGCCAGGGTCCAGTGAGTATTCCTGGGATACAATTCCCCTTCCCTTCTGATTAGCCTATGACTCCTGACTTGTGTATAAACCCGCCCACACCACTACTTGGCACCTGTTTACACTGCAAGCTGCCAATCAGTGGTGGGGGCGGGGCTACACAATTTAGCTGGACTGCCTGGCATGCGACATCTAGTCTTGCAGTGATAACCTCTTGTTGATAAAACTTTGATTATATTGAAACTACAGTAAACAGCCTAATAAGTGACACATTCCAGGAATCAAGCTTTCTGACCCTACAATATGCTCCCCTCAGAATGAATAACAGAAATCTACTGACAGACTCTCTTTAATGAAACGTGTACTGGCCCAAGATTTGCCAAATCCATTAAGAGAACCATGCCTTTTAACTAATTTGTCGCATCTGTCAATTTCACTGCTGGTCGCTAGAAAGGTTACTCCACCCAGGGGCTGACGTACACTTTTGGAGTTATTATTGCCCCATTTACGACAATGATTAGAAAGATGAGTTGGAAGAGTGAACTTCAAAACATACAGTCCACTTTGGCAAAACTGGCCGTGAAAACAAACTTTGAAAAGTTTTGTGTAACTTCAAGCTGAGCCAGAATTTACTGTAATTTCAAGGTGTTTTATGTCAGAAAACTGATGAAAACTCCTTGAAGAATCAGGGTTCAAATGTATCACTTTCTACCATTCACTAGAGATAGTTTTGAAAAGTGTCAAGAAAAGGTGGGTTAGTCAAGTCATTGAATAATGTATCAGATTAGTTGTTGGAAAATACTGGTGTAGAGCAAACTGGTGTAGATGTGTTGAAAGTAAGAGAAGGGCTATGTTCACTTTGGTGCAGTTTTACAATAAAAAAAGACTGCAGCACCAAAAACGTCCAGTCACTGTGTCTGCCAGCAAAATGAATGGGATTTTCAATTCGCTGTGTAAACGCTAGCGTTTTTGACTGCTGCAGAAAGCGCATCTAGAAAATAAAGGGCATGTCAATTAGTGCTCCGATTTTCTGGTGCACTTTCCACACCACCAACTCTCCATTACTTTTCCTCCCCGGTGTTCCTACAGTGAGCCCCTGCGATGTCTTCTTTCCAGGCATCGGCAGGACCTGCGAGTACGGTACTGACTTGACTTGCCCATGTGACTAAACCTGAGAGTCACATGACCAAAGTCCTGTAAGTTCTCATATTACTCACATGTCCTGCTAGTGCCCAGAAGGAAGACTTTACTGGGACTCACTGTGGGCTCGCCAGGGAGGGTAAGAAAGTGTGTGCCTGTCGGTCTGTTTTTGTCCCCAGAAAATGGAGAAAAAAAGCAACACAAACAGATGATGCTTTTTTGCAAAAAGAGGATTCGCTTTTGGTGCAGAAACTGTACCAAAAACGGATCATGAAAAAACAGAGCACGAACTCTCTGTGTGAATGAGGCCTAAAAAGGTCTACAACGCAAGAAGTTTACCATACAGCATACGGCACTGGACTAAACGTTCCATTAATCTTCATTTTGTCTTAAATTCGGGTAGGATTAGTAAATCAGCCCCAATATTCCAAAAATCGTTTAATTGGGGAAATATCAATGATCTAGCCTGGAACAGTGAAGGCAATAGAAAACTACTGACTGACATCTTGTATCTACCATTAATATCACTGCAGATAAACTTAAGATTAAATAGGTGACTTCATTTAGGCAATGATAAAAAGCTAAAATATGCTCTACCCTTCAGAGAATCATATGTAGACTTTACACACTAAATGTTACTACAAGTAAGATAGTGCACTCCTTCAGAGCGCAATCACACACCAAAATAAAAACATTACAAGTAATTAAAGTCTAACCATAGAAAAATTACTTTGACATTATAATAAATTTGGAACTGAAAACTATTAGAGATAAATTTACACTGTACAAGATATAAAAAAGTGATTGTTCTCAAACGGGAGGTGAACCTGTCCCTATAGCTTTCCTAACTTACCTACGTCTTTGTTAAGACACCATCCAACTTCTACCGAAGCATACAAGACATATGTTGCTTTTGCATATTTTTTTTTTATTTTTTTTTAATAAATAACATGCTGTCCTTAGGCCCTGTCCACATTTGCAAAGATTCTGGTGTTTTTTTTTTATGGATGGCATTATTTTTGCAGTGTTGTCAGAAACTCCAGATTGTGAATTGCGTCCATCTGGACAAATCAGCATAGCAGTTCTGGATACATTATCCAGGGAATCCAGGTTGCTAATGTGAACAGAGCCTCACTGTACTTTCCACTTGGGAGAAAATGCATAAATCACTTTAACCTGTAGTAACAGATATTGGGAGTGAAACTTGTTCATTAATTATTGCAACAAACCACTGATCTCCATATATCCATAACAAGGTGCCATTAAAATGGCAGTACCACCAATCGGGATTCAAAAAACACTCATCCGTTTTGCCTTTGGGAAATAGCAGTACGAGTATGTTATAGATCACGTGTGCCTAGCTGTACATGCACAATAGCATGCAGCCATGTTTACCTGAGCAAACGTTGATTTCATTGGGCTTGGACAATGGTTGAATATGCGGAGACTGAACTTTTATTCGATATGTATAAAAGTAGAAATAGAATAATCTTCCTGACAACAGATAGCCTCATTATTATATTTTAGAGATGTATAGTGAATTAAAGAGATTTTCCCACTACTAATGTGACCCCCTTTCTTTTGTCCTAACTCTTCCTAGCTAACACTTTCCCAATATACTTCTGCTGCCTACTCAGCTCCTGTAGTCTTATGTCTCTTGGGCTTGTAAATACCTTTAATCTTTCCTGTCTGGAGACCGGATTTGGACCAACTAAGCAGGGCACATCACTGGTGGGGACGGGCTTGCTTCTCTTTGAGTGATACCAGTCTGTCCGGATCACATTTCACTCACCTCTCGTCCCCCACCAGTGAGGTGCCCTGCTCAAATTGTCCAATCCAGTCCCCAGACCGAAAGGATCAAAGCTACAACAACAATAAAGGTATTTACGAGCCCAGAGAGATAAGATAACAGGAGCAGAGTAGGTAGCAGAAGTACATAAGGAAAGTGTTCATTAGGGAGAGTTAGGACAAAAAAGGCAAATCACATTAGTAGGGGCAAATCTCTTAACTATCACATATTCCGTTATATAAAATTAGTTTCAAGTCTGAATTCCCTCTTACTGGTTATGAAGCGTCCCTAGCTGAAGTAGTGCCTGAATATGGAGAATTTGGTGGCTTTTGCTTAGGTGTCAACAATAGCAAAATCTTAGGATCTGAAATAATCATAAACAAATGCATAGTTTTAGAATGATTGTCACCTTAGTCTTAGTCATTCTGTGTGTCTCTTTGGGTCACGTTTTTAATAAGAAAACGGAAAAAGAATGAATATTCATATTATCCAAGTGATATTCTGGCATTTTGCAAATGTGAAGATGTGGTCAATACAAGTAAAGGAGAAATCTAAAGGATCATTTCAGGGATTTTAAATGGAAGTAGACAAAATGGATGGGTAACACGAGTACGTTTCTATTGGTGTCTTCAACTTGCTCTATTAACATCTATCTGAGCATTGTGCTTCAGGGACTTTCATTTAGGTCTATGATAATGGATGATTTTACATAATTACAGCCAAAAAGGTGCATTAAACATATAATTATATCACAAATCTTCATGACAAAGATTAAAATAAAAAAAAGTATCTAGCCGATTGTCCAAATGAAATTCCACTGGTGGAATAATACATCACAACTACTTTGGGATATAGGCATTAAAGTGACACATTCTAATCCAGTCTATCAGACAGTGCAAAGTGGTCAAGACACAGTGAATGGCACTGCTACTTTAAAAGTAAGTGCATTCGTTGGGGGAACATTTTCATTTCGATTTAAATGCATAAAATTAGTTAAAAGGTAAGAAAACGCTCTTTCTATAAAATGGTAAAACATACCATTAGTATTCAAAAAGCGATAAGTGCTCTACAGAGGAACAATTTCATTGGATAGCAGTGACAGGTTAAATAAAATGCTCGCCTTATCTTGTTATATATTACAGAACTGTATTGCAAAAATACATTGCCTAAAATTCCACGGAAAATGATAAGTTCTTTTAATAAGTTGGGAAAACCAAAGCTTTTCCTCTTCTCCAAAATAAGCTCTCTCGACATCCGGATGTGGTCTGGCCGGTCCAGTCCCATGTGTGAGCTGTAGGTGGCCTACTAAGTGCAAATAGCCCAAATAAACCCAAGGATGTAATGTGGCTTTTAAAGCATTTTCTGCATCAAGTCTTTGATTATTGAGACCAACAGAAACACACCCCACAGTGTGCGCAGCGGCTGCTCTCCTAACATTTACAAGAACCCACTGGACGGCAAGTCAGGATATAGTTTGGAATTTGCAGGAAGATGATGGGGATGATGAGCGGTAGACGAGCAGCAGTCTGGGAGCTACCTGCCATATCCATCGGTGCTGTGTATGTATTGTTCACATTTCCTCCAACAAAACCATTTTGAAAGTGCTGAAAGATAAAACAAGTATTGTGATTATACAGAAATCAGAAAATGACAAACTAATGAAGCTTATAAATAAAAATATTCATTTTTGTCACTTTTAAGAATTCTATAATTCCCCAATAACTTCAAATCAAGGTTGGGTGTAAAGATTCACTGTGGCAACATCGGTAGTCGGTGGCCACTGAATCAGAGCCCTGTGAACTTCCTCCTACCTGCCAGAATACTCTACTCCCGAGGTCCTCAACCTTTCTGACCTAGAGAACCCCATTTAGTTGTAAGAGAGGGTCATGAGCCACATCAAGCTCCAGACCCCTCATAGTAGTAACACCAAAAGCTCCCGATATTATAATGACAGCCAAAGTTTTCCACAGAAATGACACAGATAGTATACCAAGATCCCTGGGTTCCTACTTTACCCCCATCCAGATCTGCTCTTCTGTGTAAGGCTACTCACAAAAGTTGCCATCTGGAGACATGTTTTTTATGCAGTAAACTGGAAGACAGTCATGAACCATCCATCACAGGCCTGTGAGCCACATGTGGCTACCCATAAAGAGGTTGAGAACCTCTGCTCTACTCATCAGTAGGGCCCAGTATGATGTGAAGGACATCAATGCCAGGCCAACTAATTAGAAGAGTTCCTTAACTGTACTTGAAATAATCCACTAGATTAGTCACAATCGGCTGACACTTCTTGTCTTTGGCAACTACTTGTTAAGCTTTGTACTTTATTTTAAATTATATATTTGACAAATGCGTATCAATGCCCTCATTATTTTACAGCTATATCCACCACACCTATGATGAGAAGTGCTGATCAGTTGTGTTGTCCAGGTATGCTGACAGGAAAAAGACACAGGCGCAATGGGTGATATGCTGCCACCTGGAAGCCAATGCTAAGGAAAAGTCTTGGCCAAAAAAAAAAAAAAGAAAGCTAACTCTCTTTCAACAGGCAACACCTGGGCAGCTGACGTCCAGCCATTCAGTTAGTACAAAAGCAGTAGGAGGAGCAACACCAAGATTACCACAAGGCATCTGAATGGAACAGCAAGAATCAGAGATGCACAGCTCTCACTACATTCGATAGTGTGAAGGACTGAAAAGCATCCAAGACCAAATTGTGGACTTAAAGAGGACCTGTCACCCCCTGGTGCTTTTGAAACCGAAAGTACCACTGACCACTGATGCAGCGTGTCTGCTGCATTCAGGGAAGGGGTCTCCCATGTTTCTATTCCCCCCTTGAAAGTGGTACAAAACAGTTTAGAAAGTGTACAGATAATGAGTCTGGAGGGACTTATCTGATTATAAAGTCCTCGCTGTTTAGAGGGTCCTCCCACCCCCTCTGCCTCTCTGTAATGGAGCCAGCCCTGCTGATGCATACAGCATAATCTGGAGCAGAGTGGGCTCCAGCGCTGATATCACAGGCACGAGGCGGCACAGAGAGGCAGGGGGCGAGAGGGACCCTCTAAACAGTGAGGACTTCATAATCAGGTAAGTCCCTCTGGACTCATTATCTGTACACTTTCTAAAGTGTTTTGTATGACCTACATGGGGGTAGAAACATGGGAGACCCTTCCCTGAATGCAGTCAGGCACGCTGCATTCAGTGGTGCTTTCGGTTTGGAAAGCACCAGGAGGGCGACTGGTCCTCTTTAATTCAAGGTTGGGGGGGAAATGTTAATACGGTAGCCCTGAGTTTGCTCTGCCCGGGTGGGCATTCCTGACCTATGACAAAGAAGTTATGTTCCACTGCACAAGGATAGCCAAGGCAGGAACCTGGTACTTGGGAATTAACTCTGCTTTAAGGCAGGCATGCAAACTTAAAAAAGAGGATATTGCCATAAAAGGGGATAGGGGGAAATTTGTGAAATGAAACTTTAAACAAAATGATAGAAACGTGACATCTGAAATTCTCGTTTGCAAATCTAACTTAACCAAGGCCAAGACAAGTCCAGTAATCAATCATTTGAACGCATCCAGCAGCAATCTGTTGGCAAAATAGTTGTGCAACATTTTTGTCTGTTTTTTTAATAACCAATTTCTGCTGAATCAGTTTTTTTTTTTATAACATTGAAGTCTATGGAAAACATCCGTTAATTAGTCATCCATTTTTCTTTCATTTGTAAAGGATCTAAGCAGAAGCTCACTATATATTTAAAGTCAGCCTGGGAAGCATTTATGCCAATTCCATGAGTACCAGTTATAAAAGTGCAATACAGTTACACCGGGCAGTTAAATAGGGCAGGAAATGGGTAAGGCCCCTTTTACACTAGCGTTTTATTAAAATTGCGGCGGATTCGGAAGATTTACAGCATCTGCCGCCTAACGGCGGCACTTGCGGCAGGCCTCATGCATTGTCTATGGGGCTTGCAGCAGGTGCGGTATAGCTGCGGTTCCAGCACTTGCGGCAACGAAAAAAACCACACTGCTGACTGCGTTTTTTTTCGTGGCTGCAATTGCCGAAACCGCAGCTATACCACAAGAAAATGCACAGGGCTTGCCGCAAGTGGGGCCGTTAGACGGCAGATGCGGTAAATCTGCCGCAATTTAAATAAAACGCTAGTGTGAAAGGGGCCTAAGTCATGCAAGACAAACAAACATGTAACTTGTTCATTTCTGCTGCAAAATATATTCACTGTGTGCATATGCATCATTTAGGGTACCATTACACGCCGCTACAACAGGCTGGATACAACCAGCTACTTCACGTGCACGAGCACGCACAAACGGTTAACGCATCATCTTTACACGCCGCAACAAGCTACGCTACGCTACGTTACATCTATCTCTGGATACACCGCCGGGTGCCTCAAGTCACCTTCTGTAGCTCATCTTACCTCATTTACACACCGCTACAACCAGCTAAAATGGGCGGACCTGGTGCAGCAGGGACAGCACATAGGCGTGCCACAATTGTGGATTACGAGACGTCCGTACGTTGATAGGACAAAGCAAGAAACCCATGATTGGCCTGGCATCGCAGGAGGCTGTTTAATACATGACGCTCGAGCAATTGTGTAGTGTGACTGGTCAGCTCCTTAAATATGCCTCCCTATGCAGCGACTACCAACCGTAACGCAGGAGCTTCCACCAATGATCGCTGAAGGGGGGCGGTATCCCGGAGCCTGTGTCACGCCCCAGCAACATACCAGGTACATCGCCTGGTGTATAGACATCCCTTCGGTTCCTTCTTTACACGCCGATACAGCTCGCTACAACCGCCTGTGTAGCCATCTGTTTCCGGGCAGTGCTCGGAAACAGATGTATCTGCTGCCGGCTGTCTCCTACCGTCTTCACACGCCGCTACTACGGGCTATATTGCCGCTACAAGCTACATTTGTAGCCTGTAGCTGGTTGTATCCAGCCTGTTGTAGCGGCGTGTAAAGGTACCCTTATGGTGGCACGGTGGCTCAGTGGTTAGCACTGCAGCCTTGCAGCACTGAGGTCCTGGGTTCAATTTCCACCAAGAACAACATCTGTAAGGAGTTTGTATGTCCTCCCCGTGTTTGTGTAGGTTTCCTCCGGGCCCTCCGGTTTATTCCAACATTTCAAAGACATACTCATAGGATGTTTACATTGTGAGCCCCAATGGGGACAGTGTTGCAAATGTAGGTAAAGCATTATGTAAGGCATTATGGAATTAATAATAATAGAATTAATAATAATGGAATTAATAAATATTACGGTATGTTATTATTATGTGCTAGCTGCTTCATATCTACCGCCCTTTCACATACACTATGCACACCATCCATATCAGTCCCTCTCTCCTGTTCTGTCCTATGCACAGCTCTTATGCTCTTTTTAGAATGTTAAACCACCCAGATCCATACAAAAGACACGCCTTCACAAATCACTTAATTTACTACCTCACTAATCTCCCCACTCACTTTATTCTTCTTCTCCTAGTTGCAGGAGATATTGAAACTAATCCAGACCCTTCTTATGATTGTAAATCTAACTCTTTCTCTACTACACAGAAACCGTGAAAATCTCATTAATATTCCTTGCATGCTTTCTGTCTCCTTTAAATGCACCCTTTGGAACCCTCGCTCAGCATGTAACAAACTGTCCTACATCCACAACATTTCCCTTTCACATAACATTAACCTACTAGTTTTTAGGGAGACCTGGATTCAGCAGTTGGACACCACCAATGCTGCTGCTCTCTTCTATGGTGGACTACAATTTTATCATACCTCTAGAACGGAGAGCAGACTATGTGGAGGTGTTGGTCTCCTGCTTTCAACATATTGTGCTTTTCAGGTTATCCCTCCTGTCCTCTCACTTATCTTCCCTTCTTTTGAGGGCTACACTGTCAGAATTTACAGGTCTTCCTCTCTGCAAGTGGCAGTGATTTATCGCCATCCAGGCCCCCCACATCAGTTCCTTGATCACTTTGCCACATGGCTGCCACACTTTCTATCTTGTGACCTTCTTAATCTCATCATGGGAGACTTTAACATCCTTATTGATAATCCCATGTCCTCATTTGCCTCATCTTTTATCCCTAACCTCCTCTCTAGGCTTTTCCCAATTTAGTAACTCTGCCACACATGAAGATTGGAATACGCTGGACCTGATCTTCTCCTGGATCAACTCAGTGCATGATTTTACTAATTCCCATTTTCTGACCACAACCTTCTTTTATTCTCAGTCAAGAACTGTCAATCCATCAAGAAGACCCCCAACTCCTACAGCTATAGGAATTTACATGCCATTAACACTCAGAAACTTAAGAATTTGCAGTCTTCACTGGCCCCAATCTCCTCCCTCTCAGGTCCTGACTTTGCTCTGAAACTCTTTAATGAAATGCTACAAAGTGCCCTGGATGAAGCTGCACCCACTACACCTAGAACAACTTGGTACCAACACTGGCACACGCTGCAAACTCTGTTTCTCCAGTGGCGCATCAAGTGCGCAGAACGTCTGTGGAGAAAATGCAACCTGGCTGAAGATTTCATCCATTATAAAATTATACTGAAAACATACAGCGCTGCCCTTCACCTCTCCAAACAACACACTTATGTCACTAGCCTAAAGACTCTTGACACTTCCCACTCGCTCCTCGGTCCAAGAGTACAGACCCCAACCATCAACCTCAGGGCCACTTTACACACACCAACTTCTGTGACCAACTTCTAAACAACTTACTGGTTGCAGTGAAATCATGGACACATTGCTCCATTTTGTGGCTGTGTACAAATGGAACAATGTGTTCATGATTTCACTGCAACCAGTAAGTTGTTCAGAAGTTGGTCACAGAAGTTGGTGTGTGTAAAGCGGCCCTCAGCGTTGACGAAGTGGCCAACTATTTTAAAGAGGACCTGTCACCAAAGCAGGCATGGTGATCTAATTACAGCACTGGATACAGCATGTCTGCAGCATGCAGGCAAGGGGTCCATAAGCACTTGAGCAGCCCTGTACCCCGAGATAATACAGTTAGAAAACTTAAATGCTACAGCCACTAAGGAGGTGGCTAGGGGCCGCAGCCAAGGGCAGATTCACACCCCCTGCCTGTGTAATCTGCCCACCGCTGCCAATCATTCTCTCCCTGTCTGCAGCATTTAAACTGAGTTTTTTTTCTCTCTCCCAGAAAGTCCATTAGCCCCGCCCCTGAGGGGCGGAGCTACACGGAAGAGAAAAAAAACACTCTGTTTAACCTTCCTAGCGTTATTCCCGAGCCTGACTCGGGGTTAACATTCACTACCAGAAGCGTTAACCCCGAGTCAGGCTCGGGCTTACCCGCGTTCGCGGCAGATGCGGTAAAAAAACCGCATCTGCCGCACTTGCCGCACTTGCCGCATAGCTGCCGCACTTGTGCCGCACTCGCGGCGCGGTTGCGGTAATCTGCATAGTAAAGGGAACCATGCAGTAGACATGAGATAATGATTGTATACACTTACATGAGGGCGTCTCCCTGTGTGTGCTGGCACTTGTGAGCTGTGTTCGTCATGCCTGCTCTCCCCCTCCCTTATGCCCGCCCCCTCTCAGCCTGCTATAGTGATGTGAGGCTGATCTCGTCATAAAGGGGCGGGGTTACCGGGATGCGCGATTTAGCCCCGCCCCTTTATGACGAGATCAGCCTCACATCACTATAGCAGGCTGAGAGGGGGCGGGCATAAGGGAGGGGGAGAGCAGGCATGACGAACACAGCTCACAAGTGCCAGCACACACAGGGAGACGCCCTCATGTAAGTGTATACAATCATTATCTCATGTCTACTGCATGGTTCCCTTTACTATGCAGATTACCGCAACCGCGCCGCGAGTGCGGCACAAGTGCGGCAGCTATGCGGCAAGTGCGGCAGATGCGGTTTTTTTACCGCATCTGCCGCGAGCGCGGGTAAGCCCGCTTTTAGCAACAAAAACCAGACCTAAACAGACCGCCAGGGAGGCTACATGCTGCAGACAGGTTGTTTTCCCTTCTTCCTTCAAACATGCCAGAATACACTAATTACAAAAAAAAACAATAACAATAACTACCGACCTGTCTCTAATCTACCCTTCATCTCTAAACGTTTGGAATGCATGGTCCACCACCATCTAATCTGCTATCTCTCAGATAATTCTCTTCTTGACCCTCTACAATCTTGTTTCCACTCTGCTGAAACTGCCCTTACTAAAGTCTCTAATGTCCTACTAACACCTAAATCTATTGGTTACTACTCCCTGCTGAATCTCCTGGATCTCTCCGCTGCATTTGATACTGTTGGTCACCGCCTCCTCTCCATTGGGCAAGACACTTCTCTGTCCTGGTCCTTCTCCTACCTCTCCGATTGCTCCTTCACTGATATTTTGCGGGCTCCCCTTCCTCTCCTCTTCCCCTCATGGCTGGGGTTCCTCAGAGCTCAGTCCTAGGTCCCCTTCTCTTCTCTCTATACATTATCCCTATTGGACAAACCATCAATAGATTTGGTTTCATTATAATGTCTATGCTGATGACAGCAAATTATACACCAATTCTCCTGCTTTGCTACAAAATACCAGCATCTGTCTGTCTGCTGTCTCTAACATCATGTTATCTCTCTTCCTTAAATTGAATCTGTCAAAGCCTGAACTTCTCCTGTTTTCTCCCTCTACTAATCTTCCTAAACCCAATATTGCCACTTCTGTATTTGGTTCTACCTTTACTCCCTAGCAGCAGCACGCCTGCTGTCTTGGGGTTATATTTGACTCCGATCTCTACGTCGCTAGCCACATTCAATCACTCACTCGTGTCACCTATATCTCAAAAATATCTCTATGATGCGACCTTTATTTACTGATGACTCTGCAAAAACGTAACTGTCACACTTATTCATTCTCGTCTGGATTATTGCAATTCTACTAATCAGTCTCCCTCTTACTAAAACCTCTCCTTTCCAATCCATCCTGAATGCAGCAGCCAGGTTCAGATTCCTCTCCAACTTCTACACCGATGTCTCTATCCTGTGACAGTCAATTGCACTGGTTGCCCATCTGCTACAGCAAGTTACAGATGGTGCAGGGAGGGGGGGTGCTGAAGGTGCAATGGACCGTTTCGAGGTACTCCTCTTCCACGGGTTAGCCCGTGGAAGAGGAGTACCTCGAAACGGTCCGTTGCACCTTCAGCACCCCCCCTCCCTGCACCATCTGTAACTTGATGCACCAATAAAAGCCGGAAATTTTTGGATCCAATCCGTGTGCCGCTACTTTCTACAAATATCAAGAGTTTTACTCCAGCAGAGCACCGGATTCCAGACACCGCAGTTTTCCGCAAGGAATCTGCAGCAGGTTAGTGCCCGGTTCACTTCTCACAATAATTGCCATCTGCTACAGCGTTCTGCACTACCCTACATCTCCTCGCTCATCTCGCCCTACACGTGCCCTCTGTTCCGTATGTGACCTAAGACTGACATAATCTCCAATCTGAACCTCCCGCTCCATTTCTTCTAGACTTCTCGCAAGTAGTGCCAATTCTCTGGAACGGACTACCAAGAACAATTCAATTCCCAATATCCATAGCTATAAGAGGGCCCTAAAAACACATTTTTTTAGACTAGCCTATCACCTCACCTTTCCGATTTAACTATTCTCATTCTGTCCTTTTTCAAACATGGCCTTTTGGGTCATCATCCGCCATGCACTTAATAACACTTTATCTGTATACATCCCTGTTAGTGACCAGTCAATGCAGCATTAAATGAATCCCCTATTTATTATATTGATGGCTGGCTCACATACGACAAGCACTTTTTACTATTTACCTTTTGTGCCTCCCCTATTTCCTCATAGATTGTATGCTTGCGAGCAGGGCCTACACTCCTCATGGTGTCTGTTGATTTTTTTTTCTCTGTATTGTCTCATATTTTCTGTACTTGTCCCCTATGAATTGTAAAATGCTGCATGATATGTTGGCACTACATCAATAAAATTTATTATCAGTTTTTTTGCTTATTGGATCACTTTTTAAATGGAAGATAAATAGCAATTAGTTAACGGATCACTTTTTTTTAAAAACAGACAAACGTTGTATTTGCACAACTTTTTTGCCAACGGCTTGCTGCTGGATCCGTTCTAACGAATGATTACTGGACATGTGAACATAAACTAATCTAAGCTGTCTATCTGGGTGTCAGCTGCTCAAGAGTAGTCTGTTGGGGAGAAGTCAGCTGCTAATATGTATGCTTATTCTCAGATTCCAGATGGCAGGAAAATAACCCATGGTTCCTGTGACCCCAAAGAAGAGTCCACGAAAGAGGTTCACAGTAATGTCTTGTAAGGTTATGTTCTGTACAGTTTTTTTCTCAGGTGAATTTGGAGCATTTCTTTTCTTAAACCTACATCACAAAGCACCCACTGACCTTGTGGAGACCAGTGGAGGATAACACTGCGGGCACCAGTTAAAGCACTCAAACACAGTGAAACCCAGGGTGCATTGCTCCCTAGAATTTGAATATGCAGATGAAGTCCATGGAGCCTCGGTTAAGAGTCTACAACATGGACACCAGCCAGTTATCCCACCAGGGAAGGACCTAGCCCAGGGTATTAGTAGCCCTTAAGTTACTATCCAGCCCTTGCGAGCTTGAAGATATGGCCAAGGGTTTACCATGGACTAGGTATCCAACCACAGACAGCTGTTTCGGGGTTGTTGCCCCTCATCAGTGTGGCGCAGGATTCTGGCTGGGTGGGAGCAATGCTTGATAGACAGACATCAAAAAGCACCCACTGACCTTGTGGAGATCTTCAAGCTCGCAAGGGCTGGATAGTGACTTAAGGGCTACTAATACCCTGGGCTAGGTCCTTCCCTGGTGGGATAACTGGCTGGTGTCCATGTTGTAGACTCTTAACCGAGGCTCCATGGACTTCATCTGCATATTCAAATTCTAGGGAGCAATGCACCTTGGGTTTCACTGTGTTTGAGTGCTTTAACTGGTGCCCGCAGTGTTATCCTCCACTGGTCTCCACAAGGTCAGTGGGTGCTTTGTGATGTCTGTCTATCAAGCATTGCTACCACCCAGCCAGAATCCTGCGCCACACTGATGAGGGGCAACAACCCCTAAACAGCTGTCTGTGGTTGGATACCTAGTCCATGGTAAACCCCTGGCCATATCTTCAAGCTCGCAAGGGCTGGATAGTGACTTAAGGGCTACTAATACCCTGGGCTAGGTCCTTCCCTGGTGGGATAACTGGCTGGTGTCCATGTTGTAGACTCTTAACCGAGGCTCCAAGGACTTCATCTGCATATTCAAATTCTAGGGAGCAATGCACCTTGGGTTTCACTGTGTTTGAGTGCTTTAACTGGTGCCCGCAGTGTTATCCTCCACTGGTCTCCACAAGGTCAGTGGGTGCTTTGTGATGTCTGTCTATCAAGCATTGCTCCCACCCAGCCAGAATCCTGCGCCACACTGATGAGGGGCAACAACCCCGAAACAGCTGTCTGTGGTTGGATACCTAGTCCATGGTAAACCCCTGGCCATATCTTCAAGCTCGCAAGGGCTGGATAGTGACTTAAGGGCTACTAATACCCTGGGCTAGGTCCTTCCCTGGTGGGATAACTGGCTGGTGTCCATGTTGTAGACTCTTAACCGAGGCTCCATGGACTTCATCTGCATATTCAAATTCTAGGGAGCAATGCACCTTGGGTTTCACTGTGTTTGAGTGCTTTAACTGGTGCCCGCAGTGTTATCCTCCACTGGTCTCCACAAGGTCAGTGGGTGCTTTGTGATGTCTGTCTATCAAGCATTGCTCCCACCCAGCCAGAATCCTGCGCCACACTGATGAGGGGCAACAACCCCTAAACAGCTGTCTGTGGTTGGATACCTAGTCCATGGTAAACCCCTGGCCATATCTTCAAGCTCGCAAGGGCTGGATAGTGACTTAAGGGCTACTAATACCCTGGGCTAGGTCCTTCCCTGGTGGGATAACTGGCTGGTGTCCATGTTGTAGACTCTTAACCGAGGCTCCAAGGACTTCATCTGCATATTCAAATTCTAGGGAGCAATGCACCTTGGGTTTCACTGTGTTTGAGTGCTTTAACTGGTGCCCGCAGTGTTATCCTCCACTGGTCTCCACAAGGTCAGTGGGTGCTTTGTGATGTCTGTCTATCAAGCATTGCTCCCACCCAGCCAGAATCCTGCGCCACACTGATGAGGGGCAACAACCCCGAAACAGCTGTCTGTGGTTGGATACCTAGTCCATGGTAAACCCCTGGCCATATCTTCAAGCTCGCAAGGGCTGGATAGTGACTTAAGGGCTACTAATACCCTGGGCTAGGTCCTTCCCTGGTGGGATAACTGGCTGGTGTCCATGTTGTAGACTCTTAACCGAGGCTCCATGGACTTCATCTGCATTTTCTTAAACCTGTCTGAAAAAGCACTAGCAAAACGTTGAAAAGAATGAACATATATATGCATTTCTATGTAAAAACTTGCGGTTCATATGTTCAGGCTTTTGAGTGTCTTTTAAAGGCCACGTCACACGTAACGATATCGTTGCCGATATCGTTCAAAAGTCACGTGTTCTGTGACGCTTGAACGATGTCAAAACGTCGTTGCGTGTGACACTACAAACGATGAATGATCAGTCGGCTGATTGTTCATCGTTTGATTTGAGGTCCTGTCCTCAAATCAATTGTTGAGCGCCCGGTGGACACGCAGCATCGCTGCGTGTGACACCGGGAGACGTCCGATAAGCCAGCTGCTAGCGCCCCTCAGCAAGCTTGGATACCAGCCGGTGAGCGGAGCAGGCTGGTAAGCAAGGTATACATTGGGTATCTAGGCAGCGCGGACTACCTAGTTACCCGCAGTTTACCTTGGAGACCAGCCTGTTCCCGCTTACCGCAGCCTGGAGGCGGGAGCAAGACATCGTGGAAACGATATTTAAATCGTTTCCACTATGTCTCTGGTCCATTGATCGCTGGTGAGTCTGCCTGTGTGACAGCTCACCAGCGATCTGAACAATATTGTTAGCGATCGCGAGTGCATGTGATCGCTAACAATATCGTTCTTCAAATTGATGCGTGTGACGGCACCATAAGACTCTTCAGGATTTCAAAAACGCAAAGTGGTTAAAAGAAGTCACCTGACCATTCTTCATGCATTTTCCATACTACTGATGCTCTGTACTTTATAACACAAATCAAAAAGAAGGTTTAAGGGGAATCTGTCAGCAGGTTTTCACGTTTAAAAAACTGCACTGACGCAACTGATTACCAGCTGAAGTATCCACCCCAATGACTGCTTGTGCAGGTACCTAATGCAAACATAACTAAAGAGCCTTTTTTATGATAAATACATGGATTTTTTTTTAAACCAAGTTAGTGATGCAAAGTGCATGATCTAAATAACATTGGAGGCGGTTTAAAAATAAAATGGGACATGACAGGAGCTCTTTAAACCTTCAGAATAGATTATATAGATATTCTGACCGGAATTTTCAATGTACTGTAAATACAGCGCCGTTATTAGGTCTATGAGATCCATTTAGTAATGCATGTACGTTGTTATTGTGATATCTTGTGACACAGCCACCATATGTTGTCAGGTTTTCATTTTTTCAGCATCCAATGAAAAGACGGCAGGCTTTCTATAAATGTGAAGACGACATGACGACTTCCCCGATCCCTCAACATGTTATCTGTACAGGAGCTATCCCAGCAGTTGAATGCCACTGATAAGAAAACCTCTGTATATGTCTTCATTCCTGATGTTGTCACAAACACTTCTGTTTGCAGGAGATACGAGCAGTCAAGCATCGATAATACTCCTGACCACAACCTGAACAGAACATGTCATACCAAAGAAACATCTGCTGTGCTTCTAGCCAAAAACATCATCCTTCAAATGGAGGAGATCTGATCTGGAGACTTGTTATACTCCCGTATGTAGTTCCTACTTAAATAATTATGTGGACAAAGTTAAAATATGAAAGCTAAAGATGCCAAAATATATAAATATTTATTTTAATAAAGACGCCCCTATTTCTAGATATCTGCTTTGGTTCCGGCAGCTCCATTTCCAGCTTGTGTTTGACATTACCTGTGCTGGCGTCCCAGCTTTCATACTAGGTGCTGTTATTATTAAGACTTTAACTTCTTCTTTCAGGAAATTCACATGTACATTAGCAACAATTAAAACAATGAAAAGTCTGACCCCATTTTTTATAATGAAGCATCTAATGTGCGGGGAAAAGTCATTGGGTTGGGAGGGGAATCCGTGATAGCAAAGGTGTTACCAATCATGGCAATCCTGCCTCTGGTAATGCGCCTGCTGACAACCCTTACTGGAGCACAGAAAGTAGGAGTCTAAATAAATCTCCCCCACCTGGTATGAAAATTGCAACATTAATATTTTGGCTTTAACATTTTCAAAATTGTATATAATGCATATAGCACAAAAAAACAATAGATAATTTGTGAGGACATATTCCTTTAAAGGGAACCTGACCCCTCCAAATCACCCCCAACTCTATTAATACCTGTCCCTGCACCATGAAAGGTCATTAGCAGCGGTCCTTTTCTGTAAAAAATCTGTTCTGTAACACTGTGAAAAACGTCATTATACCCTTACATATCAGCAACTTCTTCACATTGAATAAGTCTCACAGGGCCTCCCCTGTGAGACTCTAAACTCTCCTGAGCAGTTCATTATCACGCCCTGATGGGCATGATAACTAATCCTAGTCCTCCTCGTCCTGCTGTATGGGCGTAATAGCCAGTGTGACGTGTGTACACCCTTCAGGTGTAAGCCGACAAGCCGCGCATGCGCAATGTGCATGGTGAAGTCGGCTTAAACCTAAAGGGTGTACACACATCACCAGGACCAGATGTGACGCAAATGACGTCACACCGGCTATTACGCCCATACAGCAGGGCGAGGAGGACTAGGATTAGTTATCACGCCCATCGGGGCGTGATAATGAACTGCTCAGGAGGGTTTAGAGTCTCACAGGGAACGCCCTGTGAGACTTATTTAATGTGAAGAAGTTGCTGATATGTAAGTGTATAATGACGTTTTTCACAATGTTACAGAACAGATTTTTTACAGAAAAGGACCGCTGCTAATGATCTTTTAGGGTGCAAGGACAAGTATTAATACAGTTGAGGGTGATTTGGAAATTCAGAAGTTTGAAAAAAAAAACAAAAATGGACTTTTTGCGCCATGTTCTGCGACCCGTAGCGTTCTTATTTTTCAGGATCTAATAATACCATATTTTGGGGGGATCCGCAGTTTTCATCGCCCGTTATTGCATTTTATAGCAATGTTGCGGCGACCAAAAAAACAGAATTATGGCGTTTGGACCATTTTCTCCATTACGGAGTTTAGGGCTCTCATTAATGGATTTAATACGATGATAGATCGGGCGATTCTGAACGCGGTGATACCAAACATGTGTATTTTTTTTTTACAGGTTTTTAAAAACTATTTTTTCGTTCATTCTTATTTTTACACTGCCTCTTTAACAGGCACCTTGCTGCACAGTCCGATCGCTTCAGGGAGATACCGATGAGCTGCAGCTTATCTGTATCTCTCAGAATCGCGGACTTGTTGTGGTTGGCAGCTCTGACAGCATCCGGGGTCTAGCCAGGACCCAGGGCTGTCACGTGAGCGCCGGAGATCTCGCGATACTATCGCGGGATCTCCGGAGCAGGTGGGGAACAGCGCGTTCCCCGCCGCGGCCGCCTTGGATCCCGCTGTCAGTGATTGACAGCGGGATCCAAGGGGTTAACAGCGCCGATCGGATCCCGGATCTGATCGGCGCTGTTACCCTGACATCTCAGCCGATGAGATCAGGTGAGATGTCGGGGCTTTGATGTGAGCTCCGCGCCGGAGCTCACATCAAACACCCCTTACCGGCCCATTACGTCCTCCTACGTCATAGGTCGGGAAGGGGTTAATCAGAAACCATCCCTGGAATCTGACAGCCACTGCCACTGGTTCAGCACCAAGATTGATAGCTATCATTTTCTCATTTTCAGGTGGTAAGATTAGGCCTCTTACTGAGGACAAGGACGGACAAGAAGGATTATAATCTTTGTATACTAGTGAGGAACACATTATTGTTTTACATAAATAACAAATATAAGGGATGTTCCTCTTCAGCTGCTGGAATTCCAAGTGATCAATTTGTTGGACAATTTGAAAAAAGCGTTTAACCTACAATGCCACACAGGTTAAAGGGAAACTTCCACTTCGATCTAGCCCTCTCTCCTTCACTACAGCCTGCACCTTCTAGCTTTCCCCAAATATCCCTCTCTGAGCTAAACGATTTAGAAAAATGAATTAGAACTTACATATGGTCTCCATCTAGGAGACTCGAAAGGCGGGCTCCGGGCTCCATGATTCCCTCCTCGCGGTGTCCGAGCACGACCCGCTGGGCGTTATCCCTCCTGCTGCTTTGCCGCCTCCTTTTGGAATCTCCCGCCCTCTCTGCCAGTGTAATGCCCGGGCTGGAATGTCATATTTGGCCCAGTGCATTATGGGCCTAATCACGTGATCGGCCCGATGCATTATGGGCCTAATGACGTGATTGGCCCGGAGCATTATGGGCCTAATCACGTGATCGGCCTGATGTATTATGGGCCTAATCACGTGATTGGCCCGGTGCATTATGGGCCTAATCACGTGATCGACCTGGCTTCGTGCATGTGCAATGCACATATTGAAGCCGGGCCAATCTTGTGATTAAGCTCACAATGCACCGGGCTGATCACGTGATCAGGCCAATAATGCACCGGGCCGATCACGTGATCAGGCCTATAATACACCAGGCGGATATGATGTTCCGGCCCGGGCATTACACTGGCAAAGAGGGCAGGAGATTCCAAAAGGAGGCGGCAAAGTTGCAGGAGGGATGACGCCCAGTAGGACGTGCTTGGACACCACGAGGAGGGAGCCACGGAGCCTGTCTTTGCAGTCTCCTAGATGGAGACCATATGTAAGTTCTAATTCATTTTTCACAGGTAGGCATAGGAGAGGGGGCTAGATTGAGCTGACAGGTTCCCATAAAAAAAAAAAAAAAAAGAGAGAACCTGTCAGCACAATATTGAAAAGTAAAGATATGACTGTATTACACTACAAAATGGATTACATTGATACATTTAGTGAAGAAATACACTTTGTTCTTCTTCTTTAACCAATATTTGAAGTTTTCTGCTATTTAGATGCACAAATGCTGGATTGTATACTGGGTGTTCTCGTCCCTGTCTGTGATTTCCCGGCCCCTCTGCCTTCATCTGGCCTGTGATTGACAGGTCACTGCTAAGATTTCAAACACAGGAGGAAGGGTATTATCATTCACATACTGAAGGTAAGTGGAGACCAGGGAATCACAGACAGGGAGGGAAGACTCAGTGTACATTCTGGCACTGTGCTCCCAAGTTTAATAAGCAGAAAACTTTAAATGGTGAGTTAATATGTATTTCTTCACAAAAGGTATCAACGTAACTAGTATCACAGCGCCATTACATCCATGTCTTTACATTACATTTAAAAATCGGGCTGATAGGTTCTATTCAAAGGGAATCCGTAAGTAAAATCAACCCTCCTAGGCTGTCTATATGGACATGTAGTTCATAGAAATGTAAATAAAATACTTTATTATCTGCGATCCAAAATCGTATTAGAGATTTTTTTTAATATACAAATGAGCTGTTAAGATCTGTGGGCCAGGCATAGATCTCCACGAGGATTTCAAGAGCTTATTTTAATTGACAGGGAGCACTACCAGTGTGAGACATGTAATGACAGACAGTCTGCTCTCCTGGTGTATATGTCTCAGAGGTAACTCCCCCACTTTCATATCGAATAAGCTCTGTAAGCAGATTATTCGGGAGATTTATGTCCGGCCCATAGATCTTTACAGCTCATTTATATATTCAAAATGTGGATTTCTCTAAAATATGACAATGGATCACAGCTAAGATATAATTTAATTATTTTGTATGATCTACATTCCCATATGGATGGCTTAGTAGGGTTGATACTACTAACAAGATTCCCTTTAAATGGAGCATCAGACAGGTTACGGTATATAAAATGTAACAAGTTGTTCGTGTAACACATGGATGTGCCTTTCAGAGTGAGAGATGCTCTATGTAACCGCTCTCCTCGCTGGACCCTCACTTATCCACTCATATTTCTGTAAAATAAAATTAACAAAACAGCATTGTATGCACAAGTATACAGTGATTATACAATTCACATATGGTTTAAGGTCATAGAGGTATTTTGAAGATAAAATGTTCTATGCCTCTTACTTTATTGATCATCTGTTGCTGACCGGGCATCACAGCGTTATATTGCATTTGATTCAGACAGGATGGCTGAGGTTCCTGGAGGCACTGATACATGGACACTGCACCAGAGTAGCAAGACTGGGAAGTCATGATAACGGGCTGTGCATTTAAGCTACACTCCGGGAGCTCCGAAGTCTGTGGGAGACAATCCAAAAACCCATCCAAGTTGGAGGAAGAGGGGTACATTGATTGATCCACATTTCCTAGATCGAAGTCCATCTGTGTAAGGTTAGAAGGCAGTGGCACTGCAGGCAGCGGGTCCTGATAAGGCATATATTCCTGTTTGCAAGTATACGGAGCACTGCTGAGTTCAGATTTATAAAACTCAGGAGCCACATTATTGAGGCTAGGTACATATTGCTCAGTTGGCTGCTGTTCTTGGTAAGTGACAGGCACGCCACTCACAGGATTCCAGTTTGTCAGCAAGCCATTGACCTGCATGTGCTTCATTTTCTGACACAGCTGTTGCGGCATCATTTGGTTTGGCGGAGGCTGAAGCATTTGTGCTGGATCCAAGCTATCTTGGGTGACTTTGCTGGGCTCCTGCACACAAGCCATTGGTGGAACAGAGCTCATGAACATACAGTCTGGTTTTCGGTTTAAGGACTCCTGCACATAAGTGAGAATCTCATCTGCCACATCAATATCTCCAATATCGGTAGAGTCAAACTCATTTCTAAAAAAATCTTCATCTTGCTGAATCACCTCCAAATCGTCAAAATCGATGCCTAAACTTCTCATAATATTGTAAAGCTCATTGTTTTTAACCTCTGGTAAAACATCTGTGGGCTCTGAAGACTGTGAGACGCTTTTTAATTGGGAGAAAGCCCCTTGTTCTTGCTTCATATTGTTATTTACCACGGGTACCTGAGGGTCTTGCCAAAAGTTGCTCGGGTCATTTCTGCCATCTTTATAAAAGCTTTCAAAAGAAAAAGTGTTTGAAGCTGGAGGGCAGATGTACACACTTTCATCCTGCCTGAGCATGGCACCCAGGAGGGAGGTCGGATTGACAGGCTCATTTACACTTGTTTTGGCAGAAGTCCCTTTACTTGAGGAGCCTTTAGGTTTACTTTGGGAGGGGACGATTAGATCTTGGAAGGGAAATGAGGACTCGTACAAAACCGCCTCACCAGTCGCAAAAATGAAAGGCAGCTGTGAGCTCCGCTTTCTTAAGTGCTCCGCTCCTTCTTCCTCTCTAACAGTAAAAACAAACAAAGGACATATTGAGAAATCAAAGTGGATTTGGAGGAAAAAAGCGAAATGCACAAATTGGACATTTCTAAGGTACTTGATGGAGTTACTCCGATTTGGCTATACATTAATACTCTAATGTATTTAAGAAATTTACAATATGGATTCCATGTAAAAGTGATCTGCAAACTATATAAAAGCAATGCAGAGTTCTCACATTCAGGTTAGAAACATGAGGCACCAACTGCACAAAGTGTACTGGCAGTGAGTGATAACTTTCAGACTAAGTTTCCTTGGGTGTTCTTAAGTATTAATGCCTTTTATTAGTCATTATATGACTGTCAGCATTTTTCACCAATTTACTGCACTTTTCACCAATTTCCCCTCTCTCTTTGTCAATTCTCTTAACCAGTTGTGATGGTGTCTCCCATATACATAGATATGGATTCCTGCTCTTCTTTTTGTGTTGCATGTAGACAGAAGCAGCTACACCATGAAACTCATTATACAGCAGTATTGAGCTGTGTGGCTGTGAATCTAGCACTTGAATAAGATAGAACAGGTGCTTGAGGCTACGGCTCCATCTGCCTGTGTCCATACTCCTCCTTCCTACTTCTCTGTCGGTACAGATCAATACTAGGTGTAACCTGACATCTCCCTGCACTGGCTGTCACATCTCATTTTGTCAGATAAGCTTGAGTACTTTTTTTCCCCAGAGTGAATGAGTTTAGGAGATGACATAGGGGAAAAAGAGGCTCTTAAGTGGAGTAAGACACCTTCTCCCATAGGTAATAGATACACGTACAGTACAACCAAACGTTTGGACACACCTTCTCATTCAAAGAGTTTTCTGTTTTTTCTTGACTATGAAAATTGTAGATTCACACTGAAGGCATCAAAAACTATGTATTAGCACATGTGGAATAATATACTTAACAACAAAGTGTGAAACAACTGAAAATATGTCTTATAATCTAAGTTCTTCAAAGTAGCCACCTTTTGCTTTGATTACTGCTTTGCACACTCTTGGCATTCACTTGATGAGCTTCAAGAGGTAGTCACCGGAAATGGTCTTCCAACAGTCTTGATGGAAATGGTTTCACTTCACAGGTGTGCCCTGTCAGGTATAATAGGTGGGATTTCTTGCCTTATAAATGGGGTTGGGACCATCAGTTGTGTTGTGCAGAAGTCTGGTGGATACACAGCTGATAGTCCTACTGAATAGACTATTATAATTTGAATTATGGCAAGAAAAAAGCAGCTAAGTTAAGAAAAACGAGTGGCCATCATTACTTTAAGAAATGAAGGTCAGTCAGTCCGAAAAATTGGGAAAACTTTGAAAGTGTCCCCAAGTGCAGTTGCAAAAACAATCAAGCGCTACAAAGAAACTGACTCACATGAGGACGCCCCAGGAAAGGAAAACCAAGAGTCATCTCTGCAGCAGAGGATAAGATCATCCGAGTCACCAGCCTCATAAATCACAGGTTAACAGCAGCTCAGATAAGAGACCAGGTCAATGCCACACAGAGTTCTAGCAGCAGACACATCTCTACAACAACTGTTAAGAGGAGACTTTGTGCAGCAGGCCTTCATGGTAAATAGCTGCTAGGAAACCACTGCTAAGCACAGGCAACAAGCAGAAGCGACTTGTTTGGGCTAAAGAATTCAAGGAATGGACATTAGACCAGTGGAAATCTGTGCTTTGATCTGATGAGTCCAAATTTGAGATCTTTGGTTCCAACCACCGTGTCTTTGTGCGACGCAGAAAAGGTGAACGGATGGACTCTACATGCCTGGTTCCCTCCGTGAAGCATGGAGGAGGAGCTGTGATGGTGTGGGGGTGCTTTGCTGGTGACACTATTGGAGATTTATTCAAAATTGAAGGCATACTGAACCATCATGGCTACCACAGCATCTTGCAGCGGCATGCTATTCCATCCGGTTTGCAGTTAGTTGGACCATCATTTATTTTTCAACAGGACAATGACCCCAAACACACCTCCAGGCTGTATAAGGGCTATTTGACCAAGAAGGAGAGTGGTGGGGTGCTACGCCAGATGGCCTGGCCTCCACAGTTACAAGACCTGAACCCAATCGAGATGGTTTGGGGTGAGCTGGACCGCAGAGTGAAGGCAAAAGGGCCAACAAGTGCTAAGCATCTCTGGGAACTCCATCAAGACTGTTGGAAGACCATTTCAGGTGACTACCTCTTGAAGCTAATCAAGAGAATGCCAAAAGTGTGCAAAGCAGTCATCAAAGCAAAAGGTGGCTACTTTGAAGAACCTAGAATATAAGACATATTTTCAGTTGTTTCACACTTTTTTGTTAAGTATATAATTCCACATGTGTTAATTCATAGTTTTGATGCCTTCAGTGTGAATCTACAATTTTCATAGTCATGAAAATAAAGAAAACTTTTTGAATGAGAAGGTGTGTCCAAATGTTTGGTCTGTACTGTATACCCACACAATGTATTGTAAATGTTTCATACATTAGTCTGTACCACTGATTTATGCAAAGTTTCCTGAAATTATAGTGATTATTTAACTGTTAATTTATAGGCATTAGCTACTTTCAAAATTACTTAAAAAATGCCATAACCAGATGTGTCCAGACATGGAAAGTGTTGCAAATATACAGAAGGCAGCCGCACCATGAAAGACATTATATTACAGTATTAAGCTGTGTGGCTGTGAATCTAGCACTGGAGTGTATCCAGACATAGGAAGTGCTGATCTGCGGGTATTCTCCCGCCTTCCTTTAGTGTCCACTTAAACCACCCCACAGCAGAAAGTTAGTGTGTAAACGATGGACACGGTGATAGCCACAAACATGTTAGCATTATGAGGGCAACTCCCGGGCTGTCTCCAGGGCAGGCGCTGAGAGAGGTAGAAAAACCCCACAAACTTGGCATTCTGCTGAAATAGCGGAAAAACGTATGATATGAAAAGACACTAGATGTTAGCATAGTGGAATTTACAATAAACACTTACGCAAGAGGTCTTTGAGTTGCAATGATATAATCCGGTCTTCCATTCTTATACACAAATCGCGCATTTGCTTGCACCCAAGCCCATCCATGATCTTTAGTGAGAAGTCTGAAAATAGTCATGCCGCTCTCTCCAGTCTTAATCACTGCATTGAAAAGGAGTAAATGTCAATAATAAGGAACATGGAAGCTCCATGAGCCATCATACTGACCATTATTAGCCATAATCCAGGATTATGATGCCAGAACAATGGGTCCAGATGCAACTCAACAGTGTATGATACTTACCTAGAAGTAAAACTTAGTGTTCTGTGTTATCTTTCTGAACACACTCCACATCCCCGCCCTGATAAAGAGCTTAGCCATCATCACATAGACACCTCCGACACTCACATATTCTGAAGCAGCACTGGCTGCACTGTTTGTAATCTTAAAGAGAATCTTTGCTCCTCTACTTTAGAGCAGCATGATGTGGGGACAGAGACCCGGATTACAGTGATGTATCACTTACTGGGCTGTTTGCTGACATTTTGATAAAAAAGAGAATTTTGTTTACGTACCGTAAATTCTTTTTTCTTTAATCATCAATGGGAGACCCAGACAATGGGGTTTAGGGCACTGCCCTCCGGAGGTCACACTAGGTACTACAAGTTTGTAGACACCGCCCCCTCCGCTTATAAAACCCCTACCGCAGGGAACATCCTCAGTTTGGTCTACAAGCTGCGAGGAGGAAAATAAACCACACCCGAAACCTCGGGAAGAACACCGTGCACAAACGGTTCAACAACCCGGCAAACACTGTCTCAACAGAGAACAGAGCCAATGCAAAACAAGCAAAGGAACAACTGGTGGGTACTGGGTCTCCCATTGATGATTAAAGAAAAAAGAATTTACGGTACGTAAACAAATTCTCTTTTTTCTGGTCATCATAATGGGAGACCCAGACAATGGGGATGTCCTAAAGCAATACCCCAGGGCGGGAAGAGTTTCCTCAACAAGACGGATAACATGGTTCCCCTTTAAAGGTGGGCAACCGCCGCCTGTAGAACCCGCCTGCCCAAATTCGCATCCGCAGAGGCATGGGCATGCACCATATAGTGCTTAGAGAAAGTGTGTAGGCTGGACCAAGTGGCCGCCTGACACACCTGTAGAGCAGATGCTCTATGTCGCAAGGCCCATGAGGCACCTACGGCTCTGGTAGAGTGAGCCTTCAATCCCACCGGGAGAGGCAAACCAGAAGACCGGTAAGCCTCTTGAATGGAAGCCTTAATCCACCTGGCTAGGGTTGACTTTGAAGCCGCGGACCCCTTACAGCGACCTGTCGTAAGAACAAACAAAGAATCCGAACTCCTAAAGGAGGCGGTTCTGGACACATAAATGCGTATAGCTCTCACGAGATCCAGAGTATGGAGGTCGCGCTCAACCTGATGAACGGGAGCGGGGCAAAATGATGGGAGAACAATCTCCTGGTTCAGGTGAAACGTTGAAACCACCTTTGGCAAGAATTCCGGCCGTGGACGCAACACCACCTTGTCTTGGTGAACCACCAGAAAGGGAGACTTGCACGATAGTGCAGCCAATTCTGAGACCCTCCTCAGAGATGTAATCGCCACCAGAAAAGCCACCTTCTGGGACAAACGAGAAAGGGAAACCTCCCTCAGAGGCTCAAATGGCGGTTTTGCAATGCCGCCAGGACCATGTTAAGGTCCCACGGATCCAGAGGTCTCTTGTAGGGTGGAACCATCCGTGACACCCCCTGCAGAAATTGACGGACCTTCGGGAGAAGCGCCAATCGTCTGTCAAACAGCACAGAAAGTGCTGAGACCTGACCCTTTAAGGAGCCAAGGGATAATCCCAACTCCAAACCCGACTGTAGGAATGCCAACAATGTCGGGATGGACAAGGGCCACGGGGACCGGCCCCCAGAGGCACACCAGGTAAAAAAGATTTTCCACGTCCTGTGGTACATTTTCCTGGAAACTGGCTTTCTAGCCCGATTCATAGTGGCAACCACTGTAGGGGAGAACCCCCTGGATGTCAGCAGCCAGGCCTCAAGAGCCATGCAGTCAATCTGAGGGCCTTGGAATTGAGGTGGAAGAATGGGCCTTGCGCGAGAAGATCTGCGCGTTCTGGAAGAGCCCACCTGTGTCCGCCTGACAGTTGCCACAGGTCCGGATACCAGGACCTCCTGGGCCAGTCTGGAGCCACTAGAATGGCTACCCTGCATTCCGACCTGATTTTCCACAGCACCCTGGGAATCAGAGCCATAGGAGGGAACACATATGGTAGATTGAAGCTGGACCAAGTCAAGATCAGGGCGTCCGCTCCCAACGACTGGGGGTCCCATGACCTCGCCATGTATTGCGGAACCTGATGATTCAGCCGTGAGGCCATCAGATCCACGTCCGGAGTGCCCCATCTGCTGCAGATGTCCCGAAAGACGTCTGGATGAAGGGCCCACTCTCCGGCGTCCATCCCCTGCCTGCTCAGATAGTCGGCCTCCCAGTTTTCGACCCCTGGGATGTGAACTGCGGAGATCAGGCAGTTGTTGTCCTCCGCCCAGGATAGAATGCGGTGGACTGCGGCCAGAGCCTCTGCACTCCTGGTTCCTCCTTGATGATTTATATAAGCGACGGCCGTCGCGTTGTCGGACTGAACCCGGATGGGATGTCCTGAGAGGAATCTCTGAAAGGCCAGGAGTGCTAGATAGATCGCCTTGATCTCCAGCACATTGATCTGTAATGCTGACTCCGACAGAGTCCAGAGGCCTTGGGCCCTGTGGTGTAAGAACACCGCACCCCAGCCCTTCAGACTGGCGTCGGTGGTCACCACTAACCATGACGGTTTGATGAAGGACCGGCCCCGCGACAAGTGATGTGGTTGAAGCCACCACTGCAGGGAATCTCGGGTCGGTTGTGACAGTGTCACCAGCCGATTCAGTGAGATCGTCCTCTTGTCCCACCTGCGTAGTATCTCCAGCTGGAGAGGACGGAGGCGAAATTGTGCAAACGGCACCGCCTCTATCGCCGCCACCATGCGACCCACCAGCTTCATCAACCCACGAAGGGACGATTGTGGTGACAGGAGCACAGCTTGCACTCCCGATCGGATCGCCACCTGTTTGGATTGTGGCAGAGACACCAGGGCTGAGGACGTGTTGAAGTCCATGCCCAGATAAGTCAAGGACTGGGTCGGAACCAAGGTTGACTTCTGAACATTGAGGAGCCAACCGAATTGTTCCAGAGACCGCATGGTCACATCTAGGCTCGCTTGACAGAGATGTTCCGATGGCGCCCTGACCAGCAGGTCGTCTAAATAGGGAATGACGGCATGGCCCTGCACGTGCAGGAGAGCCATCATAGAGGCCATCACTTTTGTGAACACCCGTGGTGCCGAGGCCAAGCCGAACGGCAGCGCCACAAATTGGAAGTGTTCCTCCCCCACTGCAAATCTCAACCATCGCTGGTGAGCCGGTGCAATGGGCACGTGAAGGTAAGCGTCTCTGATATCTATGGACGCCAAGAAGTCCCCCTGTGACACAGCCGCGATCACTGAGCGCAGTGATTCCATACGGAACTTCCGAACCAGCACGTGGCGGTTGAACAACTTCAGGTCCAGAACCGGCGGAAGGATCCGTCCTTCTTTGGGACGATAAAGAGGTTGGAGTAAAAACCCCTGAACCTCTCCCCGGAAGGCACCGGGACCACCACTCCGTCTCTGCGGAGTCCCTCCAACACCAAAGAAAAGGCCTGAGCTTTTTCTGGGGAGGGGACCGACCGATGGAATCGGGATATCGGTTTTGACGTCAGCTCTATCCTGTAACCTCGCGAGACCACGTCTCGAACCCACTGATCTGGAACGTGAAGTAGCCACTCGTCCTGAAAGCGAGACAAGCGGCCCCCCACCTGTGGGGAGGCAGGAAGAGAGAGCGAGTCATGTAGAGGCGGGTTTGGGGGTGGCAGCTGCTGCCCCCGCCGGCTTCTTTGGACGACTCTTAGAGCGCCACTGAGAAGCGGGCTTGCCCCCTCGGTCCGTGCGAGCGGACGGTGCTGATGACTGTGAGCTGGACCGAAAGGACCACTGTTTTGGGTTCCTCTTAACGGTATACCGTGGCTTAGGTTTATTCTGCGGTATTTTAGACTCAGCAGAATCCTTAATTAGCTTGTCCAGCTCTGTGCCAAAAAGCCTGTCACCAGAGAACGGAAGATTCTGCAGAATCTTCTTAGATGTGGCATCTGAGTCCCAAAGACGTAGCCACAACAACCTGCGGATCGCTATAGCATTGGCCGAAGCCACAGCTGAGCGAGTGGCAGTTTCCAGAGTCGCCGTTCTGGCGTAGTCCGCATAGGCCCTCGCCCTCTCGGTAAGTGCCAGGACCTCTGGACTGGACCTTGCCAGGTCAGTGATACCATCCAAGCAGGTAGTAATCGCTTGTAAGGTCCAGACCGTGGCAAAGTTAGGGGCAAATGAAGACCCCACAGCCTCATAGGAAGACTTGGCGAGTTGCTCGACCTGTCTATCAGTAGCATCCTTCAGTGAGGAGCTATCAGAGGCAGAGAAAAGGGAGCGTGCAGCAATCCTGGTCATGGAAGCATCCACCTTCGGGGACTGCGACCACTCCTGAAGCACCTCCTGGGGAAAGGGGAAGCGATTGTCCTTGGGTTTGCGGACATAACGCCGCCCAGGATGTAACCTGGGGGCTCTAATCACCCTTCCAAAATTAGTATGGTCCATAAAGGAGCCACTTGGTCTAGCCTCCGGCCGCAGCCATTGATAGACCTCCTTCGGGTGCACCGTCACCTCCTCAGGGGGTGTCACGAGACGTAAGGTCTCGTTGATAGAGGACACCAGATCCTCCACCCCATCTGGTGGCTCAGACACAGATACAGACCCGAAAGTCGAACCCCCATCATCTTCCTCACCATCAGAGGAACGCTCCTCCTCAGAGAGAGTCTGGAGCTCGGGTGAAGCCTCACGACGAGCCGCTTAAGGGGTCTCACAGCAGAAGAGGGAGACACCCGGGGGTAACTGGAAGGAGTAGCTGGGCTATCCAGTCTCCTATTAAGTGCCTCCAGGGATTGCAACATGGAGGACAGCTGAGACAACAGAGATTCATTGATCCTGTTCTGAGTCTCCCAAGGCCCCGAGATCACCTGAACCTCGGGGTATAGCACCGGAGCTGCTGACTCAGCAGTGCCAGCCCGGGCCTCTGGGCGTCCGCAGTTATTGCAGGACCCCTCCACCAGTGTTCCATTGCACGTAGCACATGTAACGGTGGCCTCGGCCGCCTTAGCAGCAAGCTTCCTAACTGAGGACATGGCCACAGTAGGGGTAGATAAGCCCAATTGCAGACAATAAAACCGGAGATCCCGGTGGCTTACCGACCGCTGTAAAGCGGTATGAGGGAGCGGTGTGTGCGTGTGACCTCCGCGCCGTCTTCCGGTCTCCCCTCTAGGAGTGCAGACGCACGCTGCATACAGTTCCCAGCCGGGAAGTGAGGGTAAAGATGGCCGCCGACAGAGAACCTGTGGGCGGCGCCGAAGACACGCGGGAAACACACGCACACGCCCCGGGTGACGTCACCGCACGGGCTGCATCCCATCCTCCAAGCATCCTTCTCATGAGGGAGCTGGAGCCCGCAGGGCGGGAAACAGTGTAAAATACATTGTACACAGACTGCAAATACATATCACACATCCGCAGCCTACGGCCTCAGCCCCTGTGACACACAGGGCGGTCAGCCAGGTGACCCCAGCACAGGGTACACCCGCAGAACCGCGGGCCCGAGGGCAACGCGCGGTCTGAGTGTCATGAAACACATAAAGTGCCAGACACTACCCCCAGGCACACCGGAGACACAGAGTGCCTCAGTGCCGGTCCGGTCTGTAAGCACCATTCAGGGAGGCCTCGGACGGGGGTGCAGCACCAGTCTGGAGTGTAAGCACCATTTAGGGAGGCCTCAGACTGGGCCGCTCAGCCCAGTCCGGAGTGTAAGCACCATTTAGGGAGGCCTCGGACTGGGCTGGCTCCAGTCCGGTCTGTAAGCACCATTTAGGGAGGCCTCGGATGGAGCGGAGCTGTGCAAGGCTCCCATCTCCCACTCACCAGAGCCCCCCAGAGAGGGATGGAGAGGAGTGTAACAGCGTACCGGGAGAACACCAGGTGTCCAGGCCCTAGGCCCTCCGGTACCTCCACCAGCGTGTGCCACTAAGGGTGAGCGGGGAGGCTGTCACCGGTCCCGACTGGGACCTTATTACCTTGTCTTCAGACGCCATCACGAAAGTAGTGAGAATGCAGTGAAGTGCAAGCAAAGCGTGATCCTCCGAGCACACTAAGTTTAAAACTGAGGATGTTCCCTGCGGTAGGGGTTTATAAGCGGAGGGGGCGGTGTCTACAAACTTGTAGTACCTAGTGTGACCTCCGGAGGGCAGTGCCCTAAACCCCATTGTCTGGGTCTCCCATTATGATGACCAGAAAATCCCTGCTTTCTTTGCTGCAGATCTACCAGTTCTCTGAATCCAGAGCTCTATGTAACCTCGCCTACACCACTGGTTGACAGCTTTATGACTATGCACAGTGAACACAGAAAGCTACCAATCAATGGTGGAGGTAGTGCAGATCTCATCAATATGGAGGACTACTGGTTAACTAAAAACGAAGGATAGGTTCCTGCTGGCAAGAGTGTGTTGTTATCAAAATTACAGCATGTAGCCCAGCAATAGTCACATCACTGAATTCAGGGTCTCTATTCATTATGCTGCTCACTGATTAGGTAGTAAAATCCTGGTGATAGGTTCCCTTTATTACCCATAATATTGTTTTGTTGGGAATATTTATTTTTATGGCATGAAAGAAAAACATAATATGAGTAGTTACCATCAGCGTTATGGATTTTGTCTTTCCACTCACTATTAACCCTTTTATTAGCTGATATCAGAAAGCATTAAACTAAACCTTCAAAACTGAAATATTAGGAAGAATCAGGAAAATAATTAGCGGAGAAAGATCAATATTTTCCATTTAGAAATAAAATGTTCTTCCCACAATGGAACAACACACAAATGTTTTATCAACCATGAAATGGATAAAGATGTTGCACATATGATTTTGACATGTGGCTTTTGGGATCACACATCAATAATTATATGGATTCATCACAGTTTTTATTACTGATTGCACAAAGTGCACACCCAAATATAGTAAGTTATATTTATTGAAATATTAGTATTGTCATTTAAGACTACCTGGAAAAAAATCATTATCACATGTTGCCAAATTGGGAACGTCGGACTGTGAAAGGTTAAGAACAGCAAAACAGAACATGACCGACACCAAAAGCGCCAGACGGATCCCAGTTATAAGGGAATCTGCCTGGTTTCAATCATGGCGTTTTATCATTTTACTGGAAGAAATACACCGCACCACAATGGAATCTGTAATGGAGCTGTTTAACCGAGTTTCCAATGCTGACATGAATCTGACTCTCAATGAGAAATAGCCGAGAGAGAATAGCTCTAGTGTTTGCTAAAAAAATGATATAAAACTACAGGGGCAAATCATTAAGACTGGAGTAGTAACATCACCCTTTATGAAGGGCTCGCTGGGGGTTCACGGACCTGGTTCATTAGGCACATGCACCGCGTAACAAACCAGGTGCGGCTGACACCCAGGGTGCAGTGCTGTCAGAAATGTACGCCAACCGTGGATGGTGGTAACTTCTGGACTAAGTTACGTCACTTTAGTGTACCAAAAATCCACATCAAATACCGTTGATAAACATTGTCAATTACTATATTATAGATTTGGAGATGTTGGACCAAGAGTAATGGAAAAAGTCCCATAAACTCAAAAATGTGTAAAGACACAAAGGAGTGGCGATTTTGTAAATCAAATAAATACTTTATTATATTGCACATGGATTATAAAAGATATAGAAAGACAAATGACTAAAGAAGATAATTTGAGATTAATATACCATGGGGGTTACATTACCATAAAAACCAACCGTACCTATAACTGTATGTATAAATACATGGGGAAGCTGCCAGTAGTCAATCCATATGTCAATATCTGTATATCATCTCATAACTAGAAATAAGCCCAATGCTATTGCATCAAGAGGGCAGTCTCTCCCTATGCACCACCGCGCAGTGCTCACCACTGAGCCACCGCGCAGTGCTCACCACTGAGCCACAGCGCAGTGCTCACCACTGAGCCACAGCGCAGTGCTCACCACTGAGCCACAGCGCAGTGCTCACCACTGAGCCACAGCGCAGTGCTCACCACTGAGCCACAGCGCAGTGCTCACCACTGAGCCACAGCGCAGTGCTCACCACTGAGCCACAGCGCAGTGCTCACCACTGAGCCACAGCACAGTGCTCACCACTGAGCCACAGCACAGTGCTCACCACTGAGCCACAGCACAGTGCTCACCACTGAGCCACAGCACAGTGCTCACCACTGTGCCACCATACAGTACTAACCAATCACATCACCTGCTAGCAGTATTGAAATGTGGCCAAATACCACTAGCAGCAGAGCAGCACGCGACCAATCAGCTGAGCAGTGTGGTATTGGCGGAAGATTTAAAAATGCCCGCCCGCTGCTCACTGCTATTCCACTGCGAGATCAGCAGTTGGCGCTGCTGACCTTCCGGCGGCAGGAGATGAGAGGCTGCCACTGCAGGGAGATCAGCATCGAGTGCCGCTGATCTCCTGGTGGCCAGCTACTCAATGCTATTCCACCGGAATGAGCGGCGGGCGGGCCACTCCCGCCAATAATGTGCTGCTCAGCTGATTGGTTGCGCGCTGCCTGATGCGCGTCCAATCAGCTGAGCAGTGCGGTATTGGCGGGGGATTTAAAAATGCCCGCCACTCATTGCTGTTCTGTCAGGAGATAAGCGGCACCGGGAGCTAAGAGATAAGTTGGCCGCCGGGAGATCAGAGGCAACGGGAGATGAGTGGCGCCGCTGATCTCCCAGCGGCCCGACGCTCACTGCCACCGCCGGGAGATCAGCGGCGAGTGCCGCAGATCTCCCGGCGGAATAGCAGTGACATGTATGTCACTTGCGGAGGCGCAGTTCGTGGCCTACGGCCACGAACTGCGCCTGTGCAGGTGACAGTGCCGCGGTTCATTATGGGATTCGCGTACAGCGCCGAACTGGCAATTATGTATTTAGATAATGGATACCCTTATGACAATACAGTTCAGGCTATGAGGCACAAATATATACACACGTACCCATTAAATGATTGTAAGGGTACTCATATAATGTAGGTACATTGGATCCTGAGGTGACACCAAAATGGTAATGCACACAGCCCAAGGTGTGCCCCAAAGCACATTTCGCAGATGCTTTTCACACTCTTTGTGCGTTTGTATATTTGTGCCTCACAGCCTGAACTGTATTGTCATTAGGATACCCATTATTATGAGGTAATATACAGATATTGACCTATGGATTGAGTACTGGTAGGTTCTGCCATGTATTTATATATACATTTATAGGTTCTGTTGGTGTTTATGGCAATGTAACCCTCATCTGTATTAATCTTTAATTTTCTTCTTTATTCATCATCTTTATATTTCATAATCCTTGCGCTATATAATAGAGTAATTATTTGATTTAATGCAATCCGCACTCCTATGTGTCTTTACGCATTTTCTGAATTTCCACCACTTCAGTAGCATAACTAATAACATGATGGGTGTGACTGTGCCCTGCTCCGCCCATGTTACACCCATATTTTTGTGTCACTAGCTATGACTGGCACATAAAAGCTAAAAAGTTGCAATATTGTTGTGAAACTGTGGAGTTACACAGAAATAGTGTGTTATTAAGGTATTTACACCAGATTTCAGACAAATCCACCTCAAATCGCCCCCTATGTATCTGCATAATCTCAACCACTAAATGAAACAGGCAGAATGCACAGAAGATTATAATCAACATTTAATCTCAAACTATAATGTAATGAAAGCCTTTAAGTTAGACAGAACTTACTTCGGACATGGTTTTCTGCACAGTACAGCATATCTGCAGCGTGGATGAACTGATAGCCTGTTCCTCTAATACACAGCTCTGCTTCTGTGTAGCCCAGTACCAAGCTTCCTCTATAGAGAAACAAGAAAGGTCAAGAGATTAACTATATAACTAAAAACAAGATGAAGAACAAAGCAGTGTTCACTCTTCCCCTCCCCACCCTGTGCGTTCTCTCTGCCCCCCTCCCATTCCGAGCACCACCATCTTTGGGCACCTGGGTGTCCAATACATGGCGGAGGTCTGAGTAACTGTGCCTGTGCACGCCAGGTACATGCAGTTACTCATTCGGTAGTGATCTCCGGCAATGGCTGTGGGCAGTATGTTCCTAGCGCGCCTGTTTCAGATGTTGGTTTTAGGTGTTGTCTGTTTCAGCGCACCACTGGTGTACTGCTCAATGGGCCAGTACTGTTAGCGGGCACCATATTTGCACACCCATCACTTGGTGTGCAAATATGGTGGAATCCATGCCTTGTGTTATCTAGACATCCTGACGTCAGAAGTGAATGACAGACAGGACAGTAAGACAATGTAAGTAGAGAAGACCAAGATTAAAATGTCAATGCAGCAGCATGCATCTGGATCTTACTTTGCATCACATCCGATCGGCGTGAAGTCCAGCCTGTGTTTCGTTCTGAAGATTAGGTTTTTGGTTCGAATCTCCAAGATGGAGGGCGACTGCAATGGAGTAGCCAAAGCAAAGAGTGCAAGCTGAGCGGGTATTACGGATCCATCTTTCCCTTTCTTATTCTGTCCATGAAGATACTTCAGACGTCCTTGAAAATTCATAGCCTGGAGTGTAATGTGTGGACATATATAACCATTACACACAAGTCTGGGAGATTTATTCATTCTATTTAACACCTCAATTATTTCTTTTTAATTTATTTTATTCCCTTATATAGCACTATTTATTCCACAGCACTTTATAGACATGATCATCACTGTCCCCATTGGGGCTCACAATCTAAATTCCCTATCACTATATCCTTGGAGTGTGGGAGGAAACTGGAGAACTCGGAGGAAACCACAAAAACACGGGAGAACATACAAACTCCTTGTAGATGTTGTGGTGCGATTTGGACCCAGGACCCTGCTGCCCATACCCAAATTGATAATTGATGATCCATGTCAGCTTCAAAGCTACAGGGGCTGTCCTGTCACACACACTGGATAGGTCATTATTATCAGATTAGTGGGGGTCCAATAGCAGGCACCTTCATCAATCAGCTATTTAAGACAAGAACAGGGCTATTCCGCAGTACCCAGTAGTGGTCACTACACACTTAAGGGCGCTGTACGCACAGCAAATTCAAAGTCCTTACTTCCAGCCACTGCGGGTGATTATAACAACTGATTAAACAGGCTGGCAGGTGTCCGGCCCCCACCAATCTAATATCGATTAATGAACCTAGGTATAAGTCATCAATATGTGGTGACGAGACAGCATCCTTAATGATCAGTGGATTAAACTGGAACTAAATACGCACAGACCAGAAGTTAGATCAGAAGCATAAGTCTGACAATTCTTTTTCATTAACTAAGGCTGCTTTCACACTGGCGTTTTTGACAAACTGGCGCCAGATCCGACAGATTTACCGCATCTGCCACCTAACGGCCTGCACTTACGCCTAGCCCCATGAACTGTCTATGGGGCTTGCGGTCGGGAGTGGCAAGTGCGGTTCTGCCGGTTGCGGCAGATGCATTACTTGCGGCCGCGAAAAGAAAATGCGGTTTTCAATTAGAATTTTCTAAAGAAGTAAACTAGAAAGTTTATTAAAATAACTTACTCTACATTATTATTCATTAAAAATGTAAGCGCCGGTTATGCTTTAAAGCACCAATCCAGAGGTTTTATTTCCTTCTCAGCACCAGAGTGGTGTTTTAAATCTAAGTCCTTGCCCTTGGTCTTATACTCACTCTTCGATGTCTTTACCTACACACCTTGCTGGATTCCCCACCCTTTACATGTCTCCAGTTTTGTATTAATACTTTTATTTTAAATATTGATCTGGCTACGGTATATACATTATTTGCAGGATTTTTTCATTTATCAGGTATTTTTAGTCACTTTATACTTATATGCTTGTCATAGATGTGACTCATTTTATAAAGTATCATTGATAATATTGCCTTTATTATTCATTTTTGGCTTTGATAACTACTGTGTATCTAATATTTCATACAGCAGATTGTCAGGCTTGGGGCATGCGTTACATACCAAAAATCCAGAGGAGTTATCCAACAGGCACCTCAATCTGCAGACAAAATTTCTTTCCATAAACGATGAATTCTCGGGTGGAAGTTGTTCAGGGTTGTAACAGGACGTTATCATTGCAAATTCATTGCCATCTGCAGAAAAGGGAGAATAATTCATAGGTACACAAACCATCAAAATCACTGGTGGCCACACAGACACTAGCAGCATTCACATCTTTAGACAAAATATCACAAAATCATTTTTGCTTTCTTAATTTTTAAAAGCAGTACGTAATCTTCAGTCACATATCTGTATACATGGATCCGACAAATTTAATAATGCAAATTCAAGGATGTACAGAGAATTTGTAGAGTTAACCTATATTTTGATGACATCCATGACTATATCTGGTACACAAATATGTCTTACAGGTGCCGTCACAGCTTCAATTTTAATGAATGATGTTGTTAGTGATCACATGCACGCGCAATCGCTAACAACATCGTTCACATCGCTGGAGCGTTCACACAGGCAGACTCACCAGCGATGTGGACCAGCAATATCGCTGGTAACCATGGTAAACATCGGGTTACTAAGCATTGTTAAAGGTCCGTCACACCATCCAACATCGGCTGCGATGCCTTGCTCCCGACATAGCAGCCTAGTTGTAACACGGCAAGATGTTGCCAGTGACGGCGCTGAAATCGCTCGCTGGGCTGGGATCAACCCAGCGAGCGATCCGCTGCCAATGCAGCGAATAGGCGTGATCGGCCGTGACATTCGCTATTGCGGTGTCACTCCGAACGATCCCGCGGGTTGTTTAAATTGAAGTTGACAGGTTTCCTGCATGCAGGAAAACCTGTCAACTCCAACTTGAACAACTATCGTTGTTGAATCGTGCGCTTAGGCTGGTTTCACACTACGATTTTAGCAGTTCCGATGCTGTCCGATAAAAATCGGTACAGCATCGGAACGATTTTTGCCTCCATGCATCGGACCGAATTGGATGTGCACTAAATGGCATCCGATTTGGTCCGATCCGATTCTGTCCGATTTTTTTATCGGTGCAAAAATCGGAGCATTCTCCGATTTTTGCACTGAAAATAAAATCGGACAAAATCGGATCGGACCAAATCGGATGCCATTTAGTGCACATCCGATTTGGTCCAATCACTTTAACATGGGGCCCTATGGAGCAGGGTCGGAGGAAACATCGGATGTGTCCTCGGACCCGATTTTACTGTACTGAGCATGCTCAGTACAGTAAAACTGCTCCAAACTGGGAGAGCAGGGGTTGAAGAAAAAAAAAAAAAGTATATTCTCACCTATCCCCGAGGCCCCCGCAGGCTCCTGGTGTCTGCAGAGGTCTTCTTCTGTACAGGACCTGCCGTGATGTCACAGTCACGTGACCGCAGGTTACCATGGTGTAACCTGGGGTCACGTGACTGACATCACGGCAGGTCCTGTACAGAAGAAGACGACCTCTGGAGACACCGCAAGGACACTGGGAGCCTGCGGAAGATGGAGGGGGCCTCGGGTATAGGTGAGCATATACTTTTTTTTTCAGCTCGGAGGCAATGATTTAATGCCGGAATCGGATGCCTATTTGGCACCCGATTCCGGGCATCAGAAGGGAGCCGATGCTGTCCGATTTTATTGGACAGCATCGGCTCCCTTCAAAATCGTAATGTAAAGGTAGCCTTACACGTAACGACGTAACAACGATGTTGTTCCAACATCGTTCCTGACGTCACTTTTGAACGACGTCGGAAACGATGTTGAAAGATGTGACGGTACCTTTAGTAACCCATTGTTTACCATGGATACGAGCTCCCAGCATAGGCTGTGATGCGCTGGGAGCTCGTTCATCATTGGTCTCCCGATGTCACACGCAGCGCTGCTGCGTGTCCAGCGGGCGACCAACGATAGATTTGAGGTCCTGTCCTCAAATCAAACGATCAGCTGACTGATTGTTGATCGTTAGTAGTGTCACTCGCTACAATGTCGATTTGACATTGTTCAAGCGTCACTAAACACGTGACTTTTGAACGATATTGTTACATGTGACAGTACCTTAAAGGTACCGTCACACTCGGCAATTTGCAAGCAATTTCACTGGCAATTTGCTGGTTGCAGTGAAATCATGGATACATGGTTCCATTTCTACACGGCAACAAAACAGAACCATGTATCCATGATTTCACTGCAACCAGCAAATTGCCAGTGAAATTGCTTGCAAAATTGCCAGCGTGTGACGGTACCTTTAGAGATGTTTTTGGTCTGGCTTGACAAATGCTTCCTAAACTATATGCCTGCCATCACTGGAGAGGTGACACTACATAATGGTGATGTGAATTTGGGGTGGCAGTTTTTCTGAGAGAGTACAATGTAACATAACATACATGGATATAATAAAATATAACAGATCCTGATGAGCAGGTCCTTTTCAGAAACTTATTTACATAATGGACTCATTTTTTGTTACGGTCATGTGAAGGCAAACAGAAATATTTAATTTGTTCATGGTGGACCTGGTTTTCAGATAGTAAGAGTAGCAAAAAAAGCTAGATGTCCTGGATTCAAAACCCCTTGTGGAACGTTTTATTAGGCCATGCTGAAGCAAAAAGTGATGGATGGTCTAAGGCTGTGTGCTCAGGGTCCGGAGGAGCTGCGTATTGGATGTAGCTCCTCCGGATCTGAGTGAAGCTGCGGGTGCCTGCAGGGGGACCGCAGCCACCCTGTACTCACCATGTGCGGCGGGTGCAGGGCGGCTTCTTCCTGCAGTCACCCTATGGGAGCCGCTTTCGACTCCGCAGCATGAAATGATCATGCGGAGGAGGAGGGGAATGCCGGCAACCCGCAGCGCAGCTAAAAGAACGCTGCGGCCGGGTTAAGCACAGTGAGGATAGGATTTCTTGAAATCCCATCTACTATGCTTATACTGTACTACGCAGCATTTTGGATGCAGTGGCAAGACGCTGCATCCAAAATGCTGCGTATACTGATCGTGATTATGCAGCCTAAGGCTACGTGCCCATGATGAGTATTTGCTTGCAGAAATGCATTGCAGAGTTGGTGCAGAATTGTGTCTGCATATTTCTTAATAAATTAAATGGATGGGTGGACTGGAAAAACGCTGAAAAATCTATTGCAAGAATTGACATGCAGCAGATTTTTCCTTAGCAAAATCCACACCTTTTCTGCAGTGGAAAAAAACACAGCAAGTGCACAACACTTAAGAAATCTCATAGACTTTGCTGGTTTGCAGATTTCTGACAAATCTTCACCTTTGCTGCTACAAAATCTGCAGTGTGGGTACAAGCCCTAATACAGAACCACTTGCTACATCAGGGACTCCTCTCTATCTTAGGCCACATGCACACGGAGTATTTGAGTTTTTCACCTCAGTTTTTAGAAGTGCAATCCAGGAGTGGGTAACAAATGTTAAAAAAGTGCATATGTTCCTATTAGGCCACGTGCACATGTTGAGTATTTGGTGAGTTTTTTTAACCTCAGTATTTGTAGTCAAAACCAGGAGTGGGTGATAAACACAGAAGTGGTGACGTGTTTCTAATATGCTTTACCTCGGATTGTTCCACTCCTGGGTTCGGCCACAAATACTGGAGTAAAATACTGACCAAATACTCACTGCGTGCACAAGGCCTAAGGATATGTGCACACGTTCTGGAGGCACTGGGTGTTGGATGCAGCGCCTCTGGACTTGAGGGAAGGCACGGGTGAAAGCAGGGTGAGCTCAGCCACCCTGTGCCCACAATCTGTGTTAGGTGCAGGGGGGCTTTTTAACTGCATTCACCCGCTGGAGATCACATCTGCCTCCACAGCATGAAATTAACATGCAGGAGCCCAGCAGCCTGTACCACAGCTGAATAAACGCTGCCGTGGGTAGAAGCATAGTGGGCAGATTTCTTGAAATCCCATCCACTATGCTTGTATTGTACAACGCAGTGTGTTGAACTCAGCGGTAAGACGCTGCGTCCAAAACGCTGCATTTCCTGATTGTGAGTATGCACCCTAAGAGGACTGCAAGTCTATGCAAAAATCATTGACTAATCACTAAAAAAATAAATAAAGAAAGAAGCTGTAGTTTGAACCTATGAAGAAACAAAAATTGGCATCTAAAATACAAAAAAAAAATATTCAAGAAACCTTATGTTTTTGGAAGAAAAGATTCTGAGAATAAATATTTACAGATTTGCTAAAGTTCAGGCAAATTAGCTTTGCACTTTATATATTTTTCAAGATAAAAAAAGCCGCCCCCACACACGCTGACCATGGAAATGAAAGGCATTCAGTGACTATAAACTATCACCACCCAGGAGAAATATTTATCCTTTGCAATGAGCACTAAATTCCTAACTAATACAGGAACATTACTGTCTGCAACACTTCTTAATCAATGGAAAACACCACAATTTATGAAGAGAGGATGGTAACAGGTCCTCACATGGAAAGTACCTAAATGAATGTGCCCTAACTAGAAAACGGGATGTTCTATGTGGACACAAATTTTAAAGGAACCTGTCAGGTCATTTATGCTTCCCCCCAGCTATCACTGTCTGTAGCTGCAGCTTCATAATACTACTCCAATCATCCCTGTTAAGCTCATAGTGTAATGTTAGAGGCGAAAAAAAAAAGCATTTATACACTTACACTTTCTTATGTAAATGAGGCACGGTCTACATCTTGGAGGACGCAAGTAGACTAATAGTTAACTCATAAATGACCTGACAGGTTCCCTTTAAGCCAATCTATCCAAACCTGAAGACTCATGCATATGGACGTATCACAACTGTGCACACAAGTCGTACAGTGCCTTGTGAAAGTATTTGGCCCCCTTGAACTTTTCAATTTGCCACATTTCAGGCTTCAAACATAAAGATATAAATTCTAATTTTTTTTGTGAAGAATCAACAACAAGTGGGACACAATCGTGAAGTGGAACGAAAAACTTTTTTTTTACAAATAAAAAACTGAACAGTGTGGCGTGCATTATTATTCAGCCCCTTAACTTTCAGTGCAGCAAACTCACTCCAGAAGTTCAGTGAGGATCTCTGAATGATCCAATGTTGTCCTATATGACTGGTAATGATAAATAGAATCCAACTGTGTGTAATCAAATCTCCGTATAAATGCACCTGCTCTGTGATAGTCTCAGGGTTCTGTTTCAATTGCAGAGAGCATCATGAAGACCAAGGAACACACCAGGCAGGTCCGAGATACTGTTGTGGCAAAGTTTAAAGCCGGGTTTGGATACAAAAAGATTTCTCAAGTTTTAAACATCTCAAGGAGCACTGTGCAAGCGATCATATTGAAATGGAAGGAGTATCAGACCACTGCAAATCTACCAAGACCCGGACGTTCCTCTAAACTTTCATTTCGAACAAGGAGAAGACCGATCAGAGATGCAGCCAAACGACCCATGATCACTCTGGATGAACTGCAGAGATCGACAGCTGAGGTGGGAGAGTCTGTCCATAGGACAACAATCAGTCGTACACTGCACAAATCTGGCCTTTATGGAAAAGTGGCAAGAATAAAGCCATTTCTCAAAGATATCCATAAAAAGTCTCATTTGAAGTCTGCCACAAGCCACCTGGGAGACACCAAACATGTGGAATAAGGTGCTCTGGAGTCAGATGAACCCAAAATCAAACTTTTGGCCACAATGCAAAACGATATGTTTTGTGTAAAAGCAACACAGCTCATCACCCTCAAAACACCATCCCCACAGTCAAACATGGTGGTGGCAGCAACATGGTTTGGACCTGCTTTTCTTCAGCAAGGAATGGGAAGATGATTAAAATTGATGGGAAGATGGACGTTGCAAAATACAGTACCATTCTGGAAGAAAACCTGTTGGAGTCTGCAAAAGACCTGAGACTGGGACGGAGATTTATCTTACAAGACAATGATCCCAAACATAAAGCAAAATCTACAATGGAATGGTTCAAAAATAAACATATCCAGGTGTTAGAATGGCCAAGTCAAAGTCCAGACCTGAATCCAATCGAGAATCTGTGGAAAGAGCTGAAAACTGCTGTTCACAAACACTCTCCATCCAACCTCACTGAGCTCCAGCTGTTTTGCAAGAAAGAATGGGCAAGAATTTCAGTCTCTCAAAGTGCAAAATTGATAGAGACATACCCCAAGAGACTGCAGCTGTAATCGCAGCAAAATGTGGCGCTACAAAGTATTAACTCAAGGGAGCCGAATAATATTGCACGCCTCACTTTTCAGTTTTTTGTTAAAAAAGTTTAAAATATACAATAAATTTCGTTCCACTTCACGATTGTGTCCCACTTGTTGTTGATTCTTCACAAAACAATTAGAATTTATATCTTTATGTTTGAAGCCTGAAATGTGGCAAAAGACTGAAAAGTTCAAGGCGGCCAAATACTTTCACAAGGCACTGTATATTAGAAGACTGGAGCACATGGCTTGTTCAGTGTGGTTTACAACCATAATGACACTGACCTGCTTGGGACTGGTAGTTGTGGTTAAATAATTACCCTTCAAAACATTGATACAAAAAATTTGAGTACCCTTCAGGGATGTGGAGTCAGAGTCATTCTCCATTTTGGGTGGAGTTGAAGTCAGAGTTGGATTCAGGGAAATTGAGGAGTCTCAGAAGGATGGTTGGCTTACTGACTTCACAGCCAAGGTTGTGGTTTGGTGTCCATTTTGGTAGAGTCGAAATCAAATTTAGGGAAACTGAGGTGTCAGAGTTGGATGTTTGGCTTCCTGACTCTACAGCCCTTGTACCTTCATCCTACTCTACAGTAATTGATGCATAGAGGACATCAAAGAGGAAGATCCCAACACTGACTCCAAATATATAATAATACATGTGATATGGCCATGTGCAAATAGCCCAATAATTCAAGAGTTACAGTCATTACCTATATTCTGCCTGGTCAGATGGAACCACAATAAAGCAGACATGCCTCTGGCTAGTTTAGACCAGAAATTCTTGATGAGGATCAACGCAGAAACCCTCCTTTAAAAACATGCTTCAAATACTCTTTGAAAACGCTTATTTTAATGGAATTTTTTTCATCCAACACTGGCTTTGACAACCTTTTTGATAAAGTACGATATATGTTTGGAACCTGTTAGCCAGGTTGTAGTACTTGACAACCTTTGTCAATGGGGGAAAAAAAAAAAAAAAGAAATTTCTTTGGTGGCAGATTTGTCTAAGAAACCACTCCAAACTGGACACTGTCAAGTCAAAAGTTTGCAAAACACGTTTTAGAAAAGAAAACAAAAAAAATCTAAACCACTTCAGGGAGAAAGGAAAAAAAAAACTGCAAAAGCAAAAAAATAAGAATGAACAGAAAAGGTATTTCTTGAAGTTGATTCCTCTTGAAAAATTCACTGAATTCCTTTACCACCAAAACGTATTGTACCTCTCTGTAAAATGTATATTTACACCTATGAAACGTAACTAAATGAACATGAAGTGATAAGGGAGCATCGCTCCGCCAGTGACCTCTCTGACCCCCGTGCTGCTGCGCTCACAGTCCTGCGCTTGATCCAGAACGGTGATTCCTATGTCAACATGTGACCTGGACTGTAATGAAGGGAGGCAGATGATTGCTATTTTTAATAACTACCGTAATATACTCGTGTATAAGCCGACCCGTGTATAAGCCGACCCCCCTACTTTTGCCCCCAAAACCTGGGAAAACCTATTGACTCGTGTATAAGCCGAGGGTGGACCCCAGCACAGGTATACAGCCCCCAGCAGTGTGGTATACAGCAGCCCCAGAGGTATACAGCAGCAGCCCCAGTGGTAGTATACAGCAGCAGCCCCAGTGGTATATACAGCAGCAGCTCCAGTAGTAATATACAGCAGCCCCAGAGGTATATACAGCAGCCCCAGTGGTAGTATACAGCATCCCCAGAGGTAGTATACAGCATCCCCAGAGGTAGTATACAGCAGCCCCAGAGGTAGTATACAGCAGCCCCAGAGGTAGTATACAGCAGCCCCAGAGGTAGTATACAGCAGCCTCAGAGGTATATACAGCCCCATTGGTAGTATACAGGAGCCCCAGAGGTATATACAGCCCCAGTGGTAGCATCCAGCAGCCCCAGAGGTATATACAGCCCCAGTGGTAGTATCCAGCAGCCCCAGAGGTATATACAGCCCCAGTGGTAGTATACAGCAGCCCCAGAGGTATATACAGCCCCAGTGGTAGTATACAGCAGCCCCACAGGTATATACAGCCCCACTGGTAGTATACAGCAGCCCCAGAGGTATATACAGCCCCAGTGGTAGTATCCAGCAGCCCCAGAGGTATATACAGCCCCAGTGGTAGTATCCAGCAGCCCCAGAGGTATATACAGCCCCAGTGGTAGTATCCAGCAGCCCCAGAGGTATATACAGCCCCAGTGGTAGTATACAGCAGCCCCACAGGTATATACAGCCCCAGTGGTAGTATACAGCAGCCCCAGAGGTATATACAGCCCCAGTGTAGTATACAGCAGCCCCAGAGGTATATACAGCCCCAGTGGTAGTATACAGCAGCCCCACAGGTATATACAGCCCCAGTGGTAGTATACAGCAGCCCCACAGGTATATACAGCCCCAGTGGTAGTATCCAGCAGCCCCAGAGGTATATACAGCCCCAGTGTAGTATATGGCAGCCCCAGAGGTATATACAGCCCCAGTGGTAGTATGCAGCCCCTCCCCTCCTTATCATGTCCCCCCCCCCCCGGGCTGCGGCAGCTGTCAAAATAACAAACACTTTATACATCACCTTCCGGCACAGCTCCTCCGGTCCTCCGCTCGCCGGCTTCTTCTTCCTTCTGGTGCCGGATTCAGTGACTGCGCACAGAAAATGACGTCATCTCCTGCGCCCAGTCACATGACACCGACACAAGCAGGAAGACGAAGCCGGCGAGCGGAGGACCGGAGGAGCTGCGCCGGAAGGTGATGTATAAAGTGTTTGTTATTTTGACAGCTGCCGCAGCTTGGGAGGGGGGGGTGGGACATGATAAGGAGGGGGGGCTGTTTATTACTCTGGGGGAACCATAATAAGGAGGGGGGCTGTGTAGTGCAATATGCACGGCATCCCCCCACCGCTGATGGACGGGGGATGCCGTGCATATTCATTGCACTAATGGGGCGGCCCCACGTGACCGCCTGCGGTCACCGCGGCCCCCTCCTGCCTCCTCCAGCCCCCCCCCCCCCACAGCATACCGTATGACCCGTGTATAAGCCGAGGGGGGGACTTTTCAGCCCAATTTTTGGGCTGAAAAACTCGGCTTATACACGAGTATATACGGTATGTTAGTCCCCATTTTCTGACTGCATTGGAAAAAGATAATTGCAAGTAAATTAGAAGGTTTTATAACTTATTATTTAACATTTATTTAGCCATCATTTTTATAGGCTGGATTTCCACATAAATTCCATGGTAGAAAATTATTCCCTCTAATAATTTTTGTTGCTAAATGGTGACAAAATTTGTCATGGAAAGAAGTTCTGGAAAAACATCCAGTCACTTTATAAAAAAAAGGACTTTAACACCAGTGCAATATGTTGGCTGCACTGAATGCAATTTGTACCTTATAGAGCTTAGAGATAGTTATAGATAGATGACAGACAGAGATGGTAGACAGACAGACATTGACAGACAGGTATCAGGGAGACTGTCATTCCACAAGCTCCCGATATTTTATAAAATTGCATTTCATGTGCAGCTTATTGTACTATATATACAGTACAGACCAAAAGTTTGGACACACCTTCTCATTCAAAGAGTTTTCTTTATTTTCATGACTATGAAAATTGTAGATTCACACTGAAGGCATCAAAACTATGAATTAACACATGTGGAATTATATACTTAACAAAAAATGTGAAACAACTGAAAATATGTCTTATATTTTAGGTTCTTCAAAGTAGCCACCTTTTGCTTTGATTACTGCTTTGCACACTCTTGGCATTCTCTTGATGAGCTTCAAGAGGTAGTCACCGGAAATGGTTTTCACTTCACAAGTGTGCCCTGTCAGGTTTAATAAGTGGGATTTCTTGCTTTATAAATGGGGTTGGGACCATCAGTTGTGTTGTGCAGAAGTCTGGTTGATACACAGCTGATAGTCCTACTGAATAGACTGGTAGAACTAGTATTATGGCATGAAAAAAGCAGCTAAGTTAAGAAAAACGAGTGGCCATCATTATTTTAAGAACGGAAGGTCAGTCAGTCTGAAAAATTGGGAAGACTTTGAAAGTGTCCCCAAGTGCAGATGCAAAAACCATCAAGTGCTACAAAGAAACTGGCTCACATGAGGACCGCCCCAGGAAAGGAAGACCCAGTCACCTCTGCTGCGTAGGATAAGTTCATCCAAGTCACCAGCCTCAGAAATCACAGGTTAACAGCAGCTCAGATTAGAGACCAGGTCAATGCCACACAGGGTTCTAGCAGCAGACACATCTCTACAAAAACTGTTAAGAGGAGACCTTGTGTAGCAGGCCTTCATGGAAAAATAGCTGCTAGAAAACCACTGCTAAGGACAGGCAACAAGCAGAAGAGACTTGTTTGGGCTAAAGAACACAAGGAATGGACATTAGACCAGTGGAAATCTGTGCTTTGGTCTGGTGAGTCTAAACGTGAGATCTTTGCTTCCAACCACCGTGTCTTTGTGCGACGCAGAAAAGGTGAACGGATGGACTCTACATGCCTGGTTCCCGTGAAGCATGGAGGAGGAGGTGTGATGATGATGGGGTGCTACGACAGATTACCTGGCCTCCAAAGTCACTAGACCTGAGCCCAATCGAGATGGTTTGGGGTGATCTGGACCACAGAGTGAAGGCAAAAAGGTCAACAAGTGCATCTCTGGGAACTCCATCAAGACTGTTGGAAGACCATTTCCGGTGGCTATCTCTTGAAGCTCATCAAGAGAATGCCAAGAGTGTGCAAAGCAGTAATCATAGCAAAAAGATAGCTACTTTGAAGAACCTAGAATATAAGACATATTTCAGCTGTTTCACACGTTTTTGTTAAGTATATAATTCCACATGTGTTAATTCATAGTTTTGATGCCTTCAGTGTGAATCAACAATTTTCAGTGTCATTAAAATAAAGAAAACTCTTTGAATGAGAAGGTGTGTCCAAACTTTTGGTCTGTATTGTATATGTGTGTGTAATAAATAATAATAATAAAAAAAACTACAAGGGGGCCTTTTCTTTTTGATAACCAGCAAATGTAAAGCAGACAGCTGCGGGCTGATACTATCAGGCTGGAAAAGTCCATGGTTATTGGGCCTTCCCATCCCAGAACCATCCCAGAAGTGGAAAGCGCCATGGAACCTAATGGCGCTATATAAATAAATAATAATAATAATAATCACAAGATGTGCCAATTGTGGAACTTTGCCTTTGCTCTTCCCAATGCAATGGTGCTTTATCAATTTGGGTAATGGTTTTTTTGGGTTGATGTCAGCTGTGAAGTGTCGAAAAACACAAATCTGCACTCAAAAAGCAATGCGTGCACACAGGATAAAAAAGTCAATGCTGACCCTTTTAGACCTGCCACATGACTTCAGGTAAGAAACAAAGCAGACACTCTATTTTCAGACACATGTTTCAGGGTGTTTAACCCACATCAATGGAAAGCAGGAGGTCTGACTTGGCTGAGTGAGATTCCTCTTACTGGTATTTGAGAGTCCTCAGTGGTTGATGCCTTTTAATGGCTAACTGAAAAGATGGTAAGAAAAGCAAGCTTTGGAGACAATAAGGTCTCTTCATCAGGTTATAATGACACAAATTCTGAATGTACACACATAACCACACAAATAGGAGGCTGATTATGCAGTAAATAAATTAGGTGTGGTGAGAGGACAGGGAGCTTCTCTCCAACAGCAACAGGAACATTTCCCTGCAACCAGAACAGGTGCAAAACCTGTCCATCTATAGTGACAATGGACAAGATAAAGATTCCTGGCTTACATCAGGACTACAAGATCCCAGGTAACTTCAGCTGCACCACAAGTAATTTGGTACATGTAATTATACGTACTAAATGTGTCAGTGGGAATCTGTATGTAGGAGAGACAGGGCAACAATTCAGAACTCTCAGTGCCATACAATAAAAGAAAGAAGGACAGATTTGCGTTTACCTAAAAACATTTCTGCATCTCTGATCACACCATAACGGACATGAAAATACTAGTTTTGAAAGATAACTTAAAATCTCAAAGAATCAGAAAAGTCTGTGAATATAAACTAATGTTGGCCTTTGACATATTCAGAGTGGGAATGAATGTCTCGCATGGATTTATGTCTTTTTACATTAATTAAGGAAATTTCAAATCTTGGACCACCAGTCAAAGGCTGAGCTCTGGTATTTATTGCCCAGATGCTTTTACTCTACCCCCTCCCATCACAGACAACTCTTCAAATTTTGGACCAACAATTAATCAAGGGACATGAAACGGTTTGCTTCTTATCTATGGACGATGCTGCCACAGATGCTGTCTCCCACCTCCCATCTCTGACCATATATGTCATGCTTCACCACACCTAACTTACCGTATATACTCGTGTATAAGCCGACCCGTGTATAAGCCGACCCCCCTACTTTTGCCCCCAAAACCTGGGAAAATCTATTGACTCGCGTGTAAGTCGAGGGTGGACCCCAGCACAGGTATACAGCCCCCAGCAGTGGTATACAGGCCCAGCAGTATGATATACAGCAGCCCCAGTGGTATATACAGCAGCTCCCAGTGGTATATACAGCAGCTCCAAGTGGTATTGCAGCCCCAGTGGTGTATACAGCAGCCCCTATATACAGCAGCCCCAGTGGTATTGCAGCCCCTATATACAGCAGCCCAGTGGTATTGCAGCCCCAGTGGTGTATACAGCAGCCCCTATATACAGCAGCCCCAGTAGTATTGCAGCCCCAGTGGTATTGCAGCCCCTATATACAGCAGCCCCAGTGGTATTGCAGCCCCAGTGGTGTATACAGCAGCCCCTATATACAGCAGCCCCAGTGGTAGTATACAGGCAGCCCCCGTAATCCAGGGCCCCCCAGCCTGACTCCGGTCACCTGTAAAGGAAACTATACTTATCACTGCCCGCGCCCGCTCGCAACTGCCGACCGCGATCCTCCATCTTGCGTCTTCTTCCTGTTTCCTGTGCCCGTCGCAGGGAATGACGTCATTGCCCGCGACGAGCACAGAAACAGGAAGAAGACGCAAGATGGAGGATCGCGGTCGGCAGCTGTGAGCGGGCGCGGACAGTGATAAGTATAGTTTCCTTTACAGGTGACCGGAGTCAGGCTGGGGGGGCCCTGGATTACGGGGGCTGCTGTATACCGATGTATACATCGGTATGTACCGATGTATACATCGGTATACAGCACTGACTCGCGTATAAGCCGAGGGGGATACTTTTCAGCCCAATTTTTGAGCTGAAAAACTCGGCTTATACGCGAGCATATACGGTATTTACTGCATATCCAGCCACCTTTTGTGTGTTTATATGTGTGTACATTCAGAGTTTGTGCCATTGCTAGCCAGATAAAGAGACCTTAGTGTCTCGAAAGCCTACTTTGCTTTTCTTGCCATCTTTTCAGTTAGCCATTAAAAAGGTATCAACCACTGAGGACTCTCAATTTTAATATCTTTCTATCTACTGGCTAACATGGTTCAAATATTTTTTTAAGTTATCCTACTGATAGTGCAGGGTTTCAGGATTTCCTATGTATTGCACAGATGATAACTGAATCACCTACACCAAGGGCTGCACTGTTGGCACTGCACCTTAGACAATGCCGAACTACAGAGTCCCAACATCGAGTTCATGATCCTAGATAATGGAGATGAAAAAGATCACTATAAGCTTCTAAATGTCCATGCTTTGTTCTGTATTATCGTGGGGCATACAGGTCATACCTCTGAATTAAGAAAACTAAGATGCAGCGGTAACAAATGCTATGAAGAAATGTTTAACTAGATCTAACTTTTTGAAGTGTTTCTATTGTTGCTTAGCCACTAGTGAAATCCATCTGGATTTAGGAGTCTCCTAAATGGTTCCTCAATTCTTTGCTATTTATTGAATTAAAGCAGATCATTAATTAATGAAGCAATTGTGGTACATATTACTATGCCACATGTGACACATATATCAAATACTGCAATCATTCATTAGATTACATGAATTGGTTCATGTAACCATGGGTTCAAGGGTTCATGAAAATCTGACCGATTTCATGATCTTTTGACGTAACAGGAGAAGCAAAAAATGTGCTCAGCATTAAGCACAGCAGGTGTCAGAGAAGCAAATGCTTTACTGTACGTCGAAGCACAAGCAGACTAAACAAATGGAGAAATGGACCATCATTGTAAGGCAACACACATGAGCAACCTGTACGAGGAAGGCAGGAGGTATCTATGCTTGTACAGGAGTGGGACCTCTAAGTAATACTTTATTCACACTTTTAAAAACGTGCTCAAGGGGCATTGATCGAATGTGCTAAGAGTATTCAGAGCTTTGTTGGTGCATTCTGGCAAAGAACATATTAACCATTTCTTAGAGGGAACATTAAATGAAAAAATACATCAAAATGAAAAACAAAAAGTAGATAAATTAGAACGGTCCCATAGATGGCTATAAGCAGAACAATAGTTCGGCTGATCGTAGAGCAACCACCTCTCTTGGTCATGTAAAAACAGGAGTGCTTGTTCTGTCGGGGGCCTGTATAGGAGGCAGGAATACTAAGCGCCAACCTCTGAGCCAAGCCCAACACCATGTACCTGGCTAATGTAAAGGAGATCAAAAGGGAATGAAGCCATATACGCATGCCAGGTTGAGGGAAGACCACACACTCAAACACTGGATGCAAGTCTGTCCCCGGTCTAGTCTTACTATTCATCTCTGGGTTTAGAGTTTCTGTGATGCGGTGTCGCCAAGTTTTCATCTATGTTTACAATCTTAAACAATGTAGGACATACACAACCCACAGGAGAAATAGACTGCAAACAAGAATCCATAAACTGCCCATATGAGGTCATTCTATGAAAGCATCTAATTATATAATTATGAGATTAAATACAGGGAGGGGCTTTACTCTGGGTTAGTTGCATGTAATTACCTACAATTAGCATGTAGACTTTCAGCGGCTGTCATAAAACTAGAGTACAAGCAAAATTACTTGGAATAAGAGCCCGGCTTGCTTTATTTTAAGTAAATCAGAAAAGCAAAAACATTTTTTAAAGGGAAGCCAGTACAAAAACTGTATTATAATATATCTATGTGTATCTATTTCCATCTATCTCTATCTATAAATAATGTTGAGATCATAACGGGAAACGGATTTGTAAATGTCTAAGACCCCTTTCACACTAGCGTTTCTTTCCGGATCAGTCAGAACCGGTCAGAAAGCCGCATCTGCCGCCTAACGGTCACACTTGCGCGACTCTTGCGGCAAGCCCGATGCATTCTCTATGGGGCTTGCGGCAAGTGCGGTATTGCCGTGATCCGGCACTTGCTGCAGCAAAAAAAAAAAAAAACGCGGTCAGCTGCGGGTTTTTTGCGGCCGCAACTGCCGGATCGCAGCTATACCGCACTTGCCGCAAGCCCCATAGAGAATGCATCGGGCTTGCCGCAAGAGCCACGCAAGTGCGGCCGCTAAGCGGCAGATGCGGTTTTCTGACTGGATCTACCGAATCCGAACAGAAACGCTGATGTGAAAGGCGCCTAATCAATGTATATTGAATAGTGATTGATACCTCTGCTCTAAGACCAGCTCATATAAAAATCTGGAATTAAAATTACATTGTAATATATGGGCTTGTTTAAAGAGAACTGGTCATGTCGTTTATTGTTTTTAAACCGCGCCCCAAAGCTGTTTAAGATCATGTATTGTGTATCACTAACCTGGTTTAAAAAAAAAAATCCATGTATTTTTCACAAATAAACACTTTAGATGCTTATATATTTGCATTAGGTACCTGAACAATCAGTGATCGGGGTGGATACTTCATCTAGCATCAGTCACATTAATTCACGTTTAGTCATGCAGTTTTTACATGTAGCTAGACCAAGAAATAAAAAAGTTTTTTTTTTTTTTGTAAAAAGATGAACTGGTACAAAAAACTCACTAATGGCAAATCCAATCCTACAATGCACAAGTTGGGTGCAGGAACTTCCCCAAGTAGAGATGGGGGCAGCGCTGGTGCATCATACAGATGGATCAACCACTCAAGACTAGGGATGGGCGAGTTTACTCGCTAGGACTCGTTACTCTGCGAGTAGTAAGGGACTCGCAGGACTCTGTACTCTGCGAGTTTCCCAGCGATTACTCGCACAGTAACGAGTCCAATGCAAATCAATGGCAATCCTAGTTTTGTCAGACTCTGACAAAACTAGGATTGCCATTGACTTGCATTGGACTCGTTACAGTGCAAGTAATCGCAGGGAAACTCGCACAGTAACGAGTCCGGCTGTCTGCTCTGTGACGGGCTCGGGTCCTGCAGGCTGCCGCAGCTACGGGGTCCTACAGCCCGCCTGCTCTCCCTGTGTACAGACATGAATGTCTGTGCACAGAGATGATGTAGCAGAGCTGAGATTGTTCTCAGTTTGCTCATTCCCTGTGCATAGACATCTATATCTATGCACAGGGATGTAGCAGAGAGGACATTGCGTTTTGGACTACGTCGGACGGAAGAGGATTTTTTTAATTAAAGATGGAGTCTCTAATGGCTTTTTTTTTTCTTTTATTTCTCATAAAAAATTGTCTCTGTGTGGTGTTTTTTTTTAACCCTTTATTGGAGATTCTTAGTGGCCGGGTCAAACGTGGCCTGACATTAAGAATCTCGGGCTTAATACCAGCTTGTTTATACAAAGCTGGTATTAACCCCTTTATTACCCAGCGTGCCACCGCCACCAGGGCCGCTGGAAGAGCGGGGTTCAACGCCAGAGGATGGCGCTTCAATGAACGCACCATCTTCTGGGGCGGCTGCGGGCTGCAATTTGCTTAGGGGGGTGCCCAGAAAGCTTGGGACTCCCTGTGCTGCGGATTCCAGCCCCCAGCTGCTTAGCTGTACCTGGCTAGACATAGAAATTGCGCGGAGCCCCACGCATTTTTTTTTATTATTTCATGAAATTCATGAAATAATAAAAAAAAAGGGCTCCCCTATATTCTTGTGTCCGGCCAGGTACAAATAGACACCTGGGGGTTGGGGGCAGCCCGTCGCTGCCTGCTGGATCCGGCTGGTTCCAGAAATACGGCGAAGCCCACGTGAAATTTTTTTCTGACAAAACAATGTAAATAAAAGGGACTGCATCTTTATTAACCCCTGGACCATGGGTGAGGGGTTAATAAAGATGCAGTCCCTTTTTTAGGATTGGTTTATTGATTTTTCAGAAAAAAAAAATGACGTGGGCTTCGCCGTATTTCTGGAACCAGCCGGATCCAGCAGGCAGCGACGGGCTGCCCCCAACCCCCAGGTGCCTATTTGTACCTGGCCGGACACAAGAATATAGGGGAGCCCTTTTTTTTATTATTTCATGAATTAATAAAAAAAAAAAATGCGTGGGGATCCGCGCAATTTCTATGTCTAGCCAGGTACAGCTAAGCAGCTGGGGGCTGGAATCCGCAGCGCAGGGAGGCCCAGGCTTTCTGGGCACCCCCCGCTGCAAATTGCAGCCCGCAGCCGCCCCAGAAGATGGCGCGTTCATTGAAGCGGCATCCTCTGGCGCTGAACCCCGCTCTTCCAGCGGCCCTGGTGGCGGTGGCACGCTGGGTAATAAAGGGGTTAATACCAGCTTTGTTATACAAGCTGGTATTAAGCCCGAGATTCTTAATGTCAGGCCACGTTTGACCCGGCCACTAAGAATCTCCAATAAAGGGTTAAAAAAAACACCACACAGAGAAAAATTATATATTAAAAATAAAGACACAGACACCATTAGGGACTCCAACTTCTTCTTTCTTCCTTCTTCTTCTTGTTGAACTCATTCAGCTCTGCTACATCACACATCACACCACAGGGGGCTGAAATGCGCTCCCCTGCTGTGTGATGAGTCAGTGAGGCTGTGAGCATTAAGCAGTGCCGACAGCACAGAGCCGACTCATTCATAAGCTGCTGGATTTAACTCCCTGCTCACTGCAGCGCCTGTAAGCAGAGAGTTAACTGTGCTGTGACAGCGGGAGCCTATTAAACATGATTTAGCTATTGTAGCAGATAGAGCCTGAAGCTTCCGAGACTCATCTGCGATTTGTAAATCGCACATTACTCGCTATAACTCGCTTCCCCATTCATTAACATTGGACTCGCTAGACTCGCAACAAGTAGCGAGTCCCGGGCTCGGACTCGCTAGAGTCAAGCGATTCCGAGTAATTTAGGACTCGCCCATCACTACTCAAGACCTCTTAATTTACTATCTGAACTCAGAGAGCTCCAATACACCCTGCAAAAAGTAATAAACTGTGCATGAAAAATGTGAGGGATTAGTTGGTATTTTGGCCAAAACACGAAAGCTTGCAACCCAATACGTTACGTCAAGGGTCCTCACGTTTGCAAGTCCCTATCTACACTCACAATAGCTAGACCAAGAAAAAAAGTTTTTTTTTATCTTTTTTTCAAAAAAGCCATACAAAAAAAAACTCACCAATGACCAGTCTAATACTAGAATGCACAAGCTGGGTGCAAGGAGCTCTCTGAGTTTAGATGGTAAATTGGTGAGTCTCATGTAGGGTACACTCGTATAGTATTCAACTAGCCCATCACACTGGGCGTAACTAAAAGGCTACTGTTCAGACACGGTGCATATAGTCATGCAGTTTTAACTAGCCTGCCGCACCTGGCACCACTAGTAGGCTGCAGTTCAGACACACTGTGTGTATCTCACCTATCTATATCACAGACTCCCTATGCAGCTTCACTAAAATGTGTTATACAAGCAGCTGCTCCCCTCTATTAAAAGTTTTCAGTGGTTGATCCATCTGTATGATGCACCAGCGCCGCCCCCATCTCTACTTGGGGAAGTTCCTGCTCTCAGCTTGTGCATTGTAGGATTAGATTGGCCATTGGTGAGTTTTTAGTTTTTAAATGTAGTCATGCCCCCCCAAGTAGTAATATATTAACATCATGGAAGGGCTTTCAGAAACTCACATATGGAATAGGAGGAACTATGGTGATGTCATGACCATGTTACTAATGGGAGGAACTAACTAGGTCTGACAAGAAGGAAATATAGGCGTAGCTCCACTCATTATGGTCACGTGCTCGTGACATTACCACAGGCCCTTCTAGAGCATTTGTGAATTTCTGCAGGTCCTTAAATTATGTTGATATATTACAATTTGGGGGAGGGGCTGACCACATTTAAAAGACTGCATGATTGAACGTAGATTGATGTGACTGACACCATGAAGTATCCACCCCGATGACTGTTTGTGCAGATACCTAATGCAAACATACAAGCATCTAAAGTGTTTTTTCATGATAAATACATGTATTTTTTTTTTAAACCAGGCTAGTGATGAACAAGGCATGATCTAAATAACATAGGGGGCGGTTTAAAAACAAAGCGCAGGTATAAGCCACTATTCAATGTATCCATTGATGCAGAGCACATGTGATAGGGGTGCACTACGCAGTCTGTTGCTTCCCTCATTCCTTGGGGCTATTCCCACCTTTTTCTAACTACCCCCTCCCATATATTTACCTGCAGAGGCTCATGTGTGTTATAATTTTAATCTAACTATCCATTAAATAATTTTCAAATCCATTAAAACCCTTTGCTTATTTTTTACCTTTGATGGACAATCCCTTTAACATCCTTGTTTTTCTTATATACTTGTCACGGATGTAGAGATGTATAAATGTCAATCACACCCGATAGCAACAAAACATCTTAAAAAGAATAATACTTTACCTGGAGACCTTTGTGTGTCTGAAGACTGAGCAGGGTCTAAAGCCCAATGCAGCTGACGCTGGAATTCAGGCCGATCTTCCGTATGGATAAGCTCAAAAACACTTTGGTGGATTACATCAGACTGGAAGAAAATACATTATTTTGATTATTTTACTGTAATTGCCCCAGAGTGGAGCATTACTTCAACAATAAAAAAAACACTTGAGGATTTCTTTTCCTTTTTCACCACTGTAGTGGTGCTTTAAATCCAAGCCCCTCTTCCCTAGTCTCATGGTCACCCTCCAGCATTTTCTTTTCCTGCGTCGCTCTGTTCCATCTTGTGCCATAACATCTGAGTGGCCGGAAGTCAGAAGTTATATCACAAGAGCTCAATGCATCTCTATTAGGGGCAGAATGAGGTCCTCATAGACCATCATTGAGTTGTGACCTCAGAAGAGGTCCATGAAAGGCTGGAGCTGCTGGTCAAAATCCCTGGAGACCGATCAAAGCACCGCTGGAAACAGATGAAGATGGCAAAAGGCGATTAGACAGGGGTCAAGGGACTTAAAAGTGTAACGGTACCGTCACACGGGAAACATCGCTGGCAACTCAGGGGTGTGGCAAAGTTGCAGCAACATCGCCAGTGCATTGCCCCGTGTAACAGGGTGATATCAACGGCGATAGTTGCTTGAGCAACATCGCCTGGTTTCAGGACAATGTCCTGAAACCAGGCGATGTTGCTCAGGCGATATCCCTGAATTGCCCTGTGTGACATCGCAACACCCATGTTGCAAGCAACTTCCCCCATTGAGTCCAATGAAGGATCGCTGACAGGGTTGAATTTAACTTTGGCAGCAATAGTTGCTTTCAACATCGCCGCTGCGTTGCCGGCGATGTTTCCTCGTCTGACAGCTCACCAGCTATCTTGGCTAGCGGCCAAAAACGTGCACGCTCCCGTAAGTTGCCGGCAATATTTCCCTGTGTGAAGGTACCTTTAATGTAATTTCAGTGAAAAAAGAACAAAGTAATACTGCACTGGTTGTTAATGATGGGTCACATAGCAGCTAAGATAATGCTTTTTTGTGCCATATGACTTATTTTCTCACATTTTTTGTGCTCTTTCAAAATCTGCATTTTATGGCTGTGTGGGCGTGGCCAGCAGCTGATAGGGAGCAGTGCAAGGTGATAGCAAAGAAGGGGTTAACAGATACTTACTGAGCAGTATAGGGAACCAGCAGACAAGGGGATAACAGAGATTGTGACTGTGCTGTTTCTGAGGAGTTTGCACTGATCCTGACCTTCTGACATTACGTAACAAGTGTGCTGTAGTCTGTGCTAATCTGATACATTGTTTCCTCATGAGCTGCAGTCAGCAGTAGAGGCCACGCCCCCTCCCTTATCTGCTTACATGCCCGTATTTACAGTGAAAATGAATCTGACTCAGAATGAAAATGTCTACTTCACACACAGTGTAGTGGGGACACCTTGTATAAGGTTTATGAATGGTTTGAAACCGGAATTTTCTAATGAAGTATACTAGAAAGTTTATTAAAATCACTTGCTCTACATTATTATTACATAAAAAATTTAAATGGTGGTAACGCTTTAAATTTGAAGTACCACTCCAGCAATAAAAAAACACCCTGGAGTGGTGCTATAATTACAATAAAAATAATAAAACATTTTGTGGTGTTCAAAGATCCCAAAAATCGAATGGGAACTCTAGTTGGATATTTCTAAGTGTCCGAGCTAGGAAGGTGTCCTGCAACATGTTTTGGACATGGTGCTCATGGGTGGAGTGATCCAGAGCCTAACTAGGTGGCAAATTACTTCTGTTTTTTACTTCCCGTTTTGAGAAGAGTAGACTTTATTAAAAACATTTGGTGGCTCATTTTTTATTACTAGATATGCTATAAAAAGCTCATAACCAAATATCGCTGCATGTTTGGGGGTGTTTCGTGTAGACGTAACAGATTATTAATAATGTAAACGCCAAGTGTAGAATGCTGAAAAGACACATGGCTTTAAGTCAGAGCTGACAGGGAACATTTTATATGGTGATTTATTTAGCGTGAGCTAATATTTGGATATAAAACTTTATTGGATGCAGAAAGGTCTTGGTTCAACTTAAAAGAAAAACAGCAATGAAAAAAAGAGTACTTTACAGTAACAATTAGGAGGAACTAGCTAATCCGGTTAAAAGCCTATTTTGATTCCAGTTGGATGAATACTTCAAGTGACGGCAGCGAACAAAAGACATAAAAGGAAATTGATATTTTCTTCATGTTAACTGCCATTTTTGGAATTTCAGGATCAAGAACCCAATGGTCGTCCAAGTGGAGGTCAGTGCAGCTTCCAGAGGTCAGGCTACAGCATTATTACAGACACGCATTGCAGTGTACCTGCACACAATTCTCAAGTGTATGCGAGTTGTATTAGTTGGAGTCCAATACATACATAAATACGAAAGCTATATTGGGTTTGAACATAGAATTGGCCTTGGCGTCTCGGTTATAAAGGGAAACCATGACTGCAACATGAACATTCACCGACAAAAGGGAAAACATGGAAACAGCAGCTTATATAATTAAACTGGAAAACAGACAGTGGTAAGAGTGTGTCCAGGACTAAATAAGGACACATTCCTATCTGAGAAGCCTATCTCAAAGTGAAAACCAATATGGCTGCCCTCTTTAACAGGTTGACAATTTTTTTAAATGCCATACACTGTTGTGTTCTGCGATACGAAACCTTACCCACCTTTACTACAGACTACCAGCTCTACAATTCAAGGTCCCCGGCTGATCACTAATATAGAGGGTAAACAACGAACACACTATGGACCCTGCCTCTATATGAAACAAGGTGGGGTAGGGCATGTGACTTAGCCTTGTAATTGCTTCTCTGGCTGTCCCAAGGCTGCATACAGTTTTGCATAAGTGCAAGTTATGCAGACACAGAAGCAGCCAGGGGCCACCTGTGGAGGAAGACCAAAAACACCAGCCCGATGGACATGAAGACCTCTGCATCTACTGGTTATACATCATATGAATAGACCACAGAAGGGCCCTGAAATTTTAATGATAAGTTCTCATGATGAGGATTGCCTCAGTATTTGAGGTTACAGAACTTTTAAATCAACCAGCTAAACTCAGTTACTTGTGTTTTACCATTGCACACTTTAGTGTGTTTCTACATATATTTTTATTGCTTTTTTTCACCTGCAGATTTTTAGTCTCCTTTTGGAGTTTCACTGTGTAAATAAAATTATTTTGTTTTAGAAACTTCCTATTAGTTTTGATAAATCATTACTGATTGAGTTAAGATATGCATCCTCCTGGCCACATCCCGACTAGACATGCATTGCCTCAATCAGATCCCTTGTATTGAGCTGCCATTGTCTAGTCGGGATGTGGCCAGGATTATGGCTGCTCTGTTTTGCAATCGGCACCAGAGAATCCTAACAGCGCTTTCTGCATTATTTTATGATTTACAAGCCTGCAGTTACAGTCAATAGGGCTGTGGTGTAAGTATTGTGACGTAGCGATCACTAAGCGGGTTGGGGTACACTCACTTGACAGCGTAATTCAAGCCCACAGCAATCGTTTATGTGTAACTCAAGTCCAGTTGGTTTATTTAGCCACATAAACCACTTGATGTAAACAAGCACTGTACACAATCCATCACTTTACACGTGGGGTTCGTCTGCACAGTCCACTCACTGACCTCTGTCAGTACACAAGCCCCTTCTCATGAGGTTACCTTGCCCAGCAATCATAGCCAGCTTCTTCCATACTGTCTCCTGACAGTCCTTTGCTCCAGGAGCTGCTCCAAGCTGCACACCTGGGCCTCTTTCCATGTGCTCTACAAGCCTGCTCTCTCAGTCTTCAGGACCTGAGTTGACCTCACACCCTGTGACCAGTCAGAAGTCACATGGTATCAGCCCTGATCACACCCCTAGAGGAGGTGTGTTAACTCATACACACACATACTTGCATTAACTCTTTCTACTGCTGCAAGACACAGTGGAACATTCACATTGCATCAGACCTCTGCCTGTGCAATGTATACCAGCCATTCAGACCATGGCTGGCCGACATACCACAGTGTCCATTTCAGTGGAGCCAGTGTCAGATTCAGGAAAATTGAGGAGTCAGAGTTTGAGTCGGAGGATTGACTTGCTGACTGCACACCAGGGCTGTGGAGTTGGAGTCCATTTTGGAGGAGCTATGGAGTCGGACGTAGGGAAATTGAGGGGTCAGAAGATTGGCCTAACGACTCCATAGCCCTGACAGTAACAAAGTGACTGCAAACTATTGTGAAAAGCCTGGGCAACTTATTTAAAGATAAAATGTGATTTTTTTTTACCTATGGATTTTCCTGATCCTATTGAAGTCTATTGGGAAACTATGCAAACGAAGCATATATTTACTACGAGAGACATTAACCTGGGGCATAGTTTTGTATTCTGCATCATGTCAGTTTCCTTAGTGTAAAATAATAAAAAGTACAGTGGGCAAGAGATTTCCATAAAACCTATATCATCACTTTGCTGGAGATGTGAGATACTGTTTTTTAGTCTTTGCACACAAAAATACGCAGCCAAAAAGAATGTACCATACCCATCATGAGAACTTAGCCTTAAGTTACTAAATACAACCATTTATGAACATTTTCTAAAAAGTGGCAAATGTTGCATTTAGAGAAATGGTCAACGCCAACATGCCATAAAATTACAATTTCTTGGAATAAAACTAATATAATTACCAAATGTTATAACTGGTCTGAATAAAGTGTCCTACTACATGGCTCTCGTTACCTGACTTAGGCAGAACATTGTATTTCATTCAGAATAAAAATTAAACAATTATAAAAAAAAAAAAAAAAAAAAAAAAGATGACATTTTCCTTATTCTGCTTATTTTTGCCTTCCAGTGAACCTAGTGAGTTATTCTTTTAGATTGTAGCTGTAAGGGTTTAAAGCTTAGCACACAGCGCTGGGTCTTTAAATGGAATCAGTGCTCGGCACTAAGTATAACATTTCAATCCCTGTTGTTCTACGGACACCGTTTAATAGAATAGAAACAAAACCTAAGAAAAAAAAAAGTCTGTTTTACTTGGCTTGTGAAAGCCTCATCTGTGCCAGCTGATACTGAGGAAATACCAAAGCAATCAAAGTCATAGTATTTAATTAGAACTTCACACGCAACTTTTTTTTCAGGGTTTGGACCTTGCAGCCGGAAGAATATAAGGGTATTTTTAACCCTGTCTTTACACATGTGCCAACAAGGAACAGGCTTCTATATATAAGAGCAGATACACTGCAATCATTGTCCCGATGTGGTCACTTCTGTCACTTTCACTTGTGCTCTGAGTTATGTTTTACATTCTGCATTACCATACTTCATACATGGGTGACTTACAGGGAATCTGTCATGTTGTACATGCAGACCAACCTGTGGACAGATGAGAACAATATATCTACATTTATAGTAATACCTTGACTTATGAGTTTAATTTGTTCTGTGATCCAGCTCTTAATTTTAATTGGGAATTTTAAATTGACATGAGAACAAATTACCGTAAGTTAACTGAAATGTTATTAATCTGTTCCAGTCCCTTCTTAAGGCCCCCCATTCTGGTACATGGCCCCATATCCTGATATTGTATACATGAAGCACCATCCTGGTACATGGACCCCCCTTATCCTGGCACATGGCCCTCCCATCCTCGTACATGGCCTCCCCCCTCCTGGTACATGCCCCCACATCCTGGCACAAGGCCCTCCCTTCCTGATTCATGCCCCAACATCCGGTTACATGCCCCCCCTCCCCCACATCATGTTTACACAGGGCTGTGGAGTCGGAGTTGTGGAGTCGGAGTTGCTGCCCATTTTGGTGGAGTCGGAAGAAAATGCTCCGACTCCTAAAATATATAATGAATTGGGTCTAGTAGTTTAATGCAGAATATACTGAATATTATTATTATGAATTATTATTATGTTCTATCTAAATATCTTTACTATTATGTCATTATAATGATTAAAGCCTAATGTTACCATTGACCTACAATAATTTTAGCACTTAAAAACGAACCATGAATGAAGAAGTCGGAGTCGGAGCGAGCCAGGGAAATTCAGGAGTCGGAGTCGGAGTTGGAGTCGGTGGTTTGATTTACCGACTTCACAACCCTGTCATGGTACATGGCTGATCATGCAGCAGCTGACAGTATCTGAGTTGTCTGCGCTCACACGCTGATCAGCTGAACAGCTTCACACGCAGATCAGTTGACCTGGGCTTGCTGATCAGCTGAAGACGTCATGCTGGAGACTGGAGGAAGGGTGAGTATACATTTTTTTGTGCGTGTGTTTTGGTGTGATGCAGAGGGCTAATCAGTGTGTGGGCCGAGCTCCAACATGCTGATTAGCTGTCTGGGAACTTGAATTCGCTGCTCCCCATGCCTTGGATGATGAGCAGGAAGTAGCAGGGTATATTCAGTTACATAATGAGCAGGCACACGCTCGTGACTCACTTTTGTGCTTGCATTACAAAGCAGAAAATTGAGCATCAGCTCATATCTAAGAAAATTTGTATGTTGGTACACTCATAAGTTGAGGTACCACTGTATAGATTTGTTGGAGTAGAGTCTATATAACTTGTATTTTATTTACTAAAGCTCTTAGTGATTGTATGTATAAAAATGCACTGTCAAGATGTAGAGCAGGTGTAGGGAAAGTCCAGGCCTCGAGAGCTGCACACAGTGCAGGTTTTCAGGATTTCCTTAGTATTGCACAGGGGCTGGAATCATCACCATTGCAGGTGATTTAATTATCGCCTGATGTAGATTATTGCCTGGAGAGTCACTCTGTGCATATCACAGTGCAAGAAAAGTACCTGACCAAGTGCACGTATCTCACAAGCCTATCATAACAGTCAGTGGTGGCAGCAAGACTGGTGTGAATGTATGAACTAGCTGTGGGGGGGGGGGGGGGATTAGCTCATTGTCAGCCTAATTTTGATAGGTGAGTTGACAAGTAAATGTGAAGTGGAGTCCCCCTTTACAGTAGCCATCTTTTCATTATATCACTCTGCTTCTTATATCTCTTAGCTTGTTTTCTCTCACCTCTTCCACCCTCCTACACAGTCTGTAGTCTGTCCAGATCAGCTCCTCCCTTCTACCATCTCCCATGTATAACTCTGAAGGTATCGTCACACTCTGCAATATTGCATGCAATTTCACTAGCAATTTGCTGGTTGCAGTGAAATCATGGACACATTGTTCTATTTTGTTGCTGTGTACAAATGGAACAATGTGTCCATAATTTCACTGCAACCAGCAAATTGCCAGTGAAATTGCCTAGCAATATTGCAACTTGTGACGGTACCTTGAGGCGCTTAACATCTCTAAAGCACTCCATACCGTTCACAACCATCACATGGCACTCAAAACACTCACACAAAGCATTGCACCACCTGCTTATTCTCCTTCTCCTTGTAGCTGGTGATGTCTCTCCAAACCCTGGTCCTGCTCGCATTATTTTATTTAACTCTAATCCTACAGCTCATAGAAATCTGGTCAATCTTATAAATATTCAGCACTCTCCCTCTATTGTCTCTTTTAGTTGTGCCCTATGGAACTCACAGTCAGTGTGCAACAAACTCCCCTACATTCTAGACTTCTACCTTTCAAACTCTCTTAACTTTCTTGCTCTTACGGAAACCTGGATCCAGCAGGCGTACACCACTACTGCGGCTGCTCTCTCATATGGTGGGTAACAAGTTTCACATACCCGCAGACCTGAGAACAGACACGGTGGAGGTGTTGGTCTGCTGCTTTCAACACAATGCTCCTTCAAGGTTATCCCTCCAGTACACTCATTTATCTTTCCTTCCTTTGAAGTTTACACTGTTATACTGTTCAAACCCTTTTTCCTGCGAGTGGCAGTTCTGTACCGCCCTCTGAGCTCTTCCCGTCATTTCCTAGATTATCTATCCAGTGACATCCCCACTCTCATCATGGAGGACTTTAACATCCCTATTGATGCTCCGCTTCAACCATTGGCACTCATCTTCTTTATCTCACCTCCTTATTCGGCCTCTTACAGCTTACTAATGCTCCTACACATGAAGATGGGAATACACTGGACCTGGTCTTCTCCCGACTCTGCTCAGTGTACGATTTCAATAATTCCCTCTCCCGCTCTCTGACCACAACCTTCTTTCCTTCTCACTCAAGAAGTATCTCCACACCCAGGACACCCCCACTTATCACACATACAGAAATTTACAAGCTGTCAATACCAGCAACTCATTAACAGCCTTCAGTCATCTTTACCTCCCATCTCCTCCCTCTCCTTTCCAGACTCCACATTGTCCAATTATAACAAAACATTTCTTAGTGACTTGGAAGAAGCTGCACTAGCTAGGAGAAAAACCCGACAAGAAGAAAGGCAACCATGGCACACACTACAAACAGGTTTCCAGCAGTACACTAGCTAACAACCCAAAACAACTCTTCAAAACATTTCACTCCCCCCTGAGCCCTAAAGTACAAGTCGCTGTCACCAACCTCAGCCATCTGGCCACTTTTTTCTTACAAAAAAATCAATCACATTTGCCAGGATATTACTGCACAATCCCCTCAGAGTCTGGCTCCCCCTCCTTCGTGCACCTCAAGCTCATGTTCCATTTTTGAGCCAGCTATAGAAGAAGTTGCCCAGCTCCTTGCTTCTTCTACGTCTACAACCTGCTCTAGCGACCCTATTCTCTCACCTCCTCTTTTATAGGAGAGTTAAAAAACTGATCACGGAGAAAATGGCATAACGGGCGACAAGGGCGGGGAAACGTATGTTAAAAAGCAGACAGCACACAGATGCCATCATTTACAGTGTAGCTGTTCTAGTAGGATGTTCCTAATATCTTCTTACTTGGATTTTACAGTAAAAGTCATAATCTGTAAATAGCTTAAAACACAGCCAAAGGATCTCATGGACGAAGGGATCTCAGGAGAAAGGTAAAAAAAAAATATGTTCACAATCATTGAACTTACAGTGACATCATCTAGAAGTGGACATCCCTAAAACAAGAAGAATATCAAGAGGTCTACAGAAAGAAAATCAACGGAATTTCTGGAAGCACGTATTTTTCAGATTATAAAACACACTTTTCTGCCATCAAATTGGGGGGAGAAGTGGGATCCGTTTTATAATCGAAATCTTGTGGGTTTAAAAAAAAAAAAAAAAACAAAAAAAAAAAAACTTATCGGGGAGGGGTTATCTGTTGGGGGCGGAGTGGAGATGCAGGATAGAGGTCTTTTCATACTCTTCCTCCTTAAGATGACTGTATATATTAGGCTGGTGTTACATTGCGTTTTTTTCCTGTCCATGGGGGATCCTATTTTTTTGCAGGACCCCACAGACAGGAACGGCCTCCAGATGACCTAAAGTGTAATACAGTGGTGTATGTTAACCATTTAAAGGGAACCTGTCATGTCCAGATATAGTGATAATTTGGCGGTATCTAGTGGTTAAACACTATGCACATGACTTACTGAAAGCATACGTAAAAAGGTAGAAAATTAAGTGTATTATTTTTGCAGCTGCTTGCATCCAGTCATTGCGGCGGTGCAAGGATCGGTCACAGTCACTGCTCGAAATACTGTGGGGGCAACTGTAATCACTCCACGGCACTTTAATTTACAGCCTGCTCTGCAGCTTCTATGCCCAGAGTGTGTGTGTGTGTGTGTATAGCAGGCTGTCAATCAAAGTAATTGGGAGTTATAACTGCTGAACTCACAATATAGCAGTCATAGGCTGTAACCGATCCCTGCAACACCCTGATGACTGGAAGCAAGTGGCTGAAGGGAGCATAAAACTTTATTTTCTCCCTTTTTCTGCTGCTTACATAGATTTTCAATAGGTCTGCTGGTAATTAGCATTTTCCGAGGCGTCAGGTTCCCAGTATTACATAACTAGGCACTTTTAGAGTAAGACATTCTTTTGCTTAACTGTTCACAGCTTTGGTAATGATGTCCATAATATCTTCATGCAACAACAGGCAGGTGTTGTACTTGTAACCTAAAAGGAACCCATCACCAGGGTTTAACCACCTGTAAATCAGTGCAGCAGGTGATCGACGTGTGCAGCATGACATCAATATTTGTTTCTTTTTATTATTCTTCCCCAGTGGGCTCCCTTTCTCCCGTAATCCAAACCAGCCCTGGATGAGTCTGTATGAGAGGGAGGAAGTTTGGCTTACAGCAGAAAGACAAGCCCGCAGGGGAGGAATAATAAAAAGAAAAACAAATAGTGATGGCATGCTGCACACATCAATCACCTGCTGAACTGATTTATAAACCTGGTGGTTGGTTCCCTATAAAGCACAACCTTAGATTTTTTTTTTCTTTAGAGTGGTGATGGAAATGCAAGTCCCCTATTCTAGCATTTTCCAAATGCATCTCTAAGGCTGCCTTCACACTGGCGTTCCCCTCCCATGTCACACACTCCCGCCCGCACCAGGGACGCAACATGTCGCGTCCCTGGTGCGGACGAGAGTGTGTGATCTGTGTGCAGGCATCCGCCTGCGCACAGATCACATATGGGAGTGAATGGGTGCGCACGGTCTGCACTGTCAAGCGCAGCACCGTGCGCTCCCATTATAATGATAGGAGCTCGCGGCCGCTGCGGTCACATTGCGGACTCCTCCGCAGAACGCTGCGGAGGGGTCCGCAAATGTGAACCCAGCCTAAGTGAGCCAGAACAAGGCCAGGACAAGACTCTTGCAAAGATGCATTGAGTGTGACCTCCGTCACCCTCCACGACACACTGGAGCTGCCAACAGATCACAAATTCCCAGTGACTGACCAGAGCGGCGGCGATAAACTGCTGGCAGGCGAGTAGAATACAGGGTCAAAGGAATTAGATTTAAAGCGCCACTCAAGTGGTGAAATAAAAAAAATATTCTGAAGTGGTGCTTTAAACAAACGAAGAAAAAAATGGTTGCAAGAAGACAAAAAAAATGTATACTTCATACCTGCTGAAATCCAAGATAATCTTGAATGGTGGATGATGAGAAAAACACCAGTCCATCGGAAGCCACCACCAGCACAAATCCATTGAGCGCCTGCAAAAGAAAAGTTGTTCAACTTATGATCAAACTTTATAAAACTTTATGAAAAGTAAAAACCAGAATCTAATCAAGTATCACATGGCACTACTGAACAATAGAATTAATATATGTTTTAAAGGAAAACATTCCAAAAGGTCACTCCGGTGGTATATACTACATAACGGAGTATAGCATGGAGCAAACAAACAAATTGTATAAAGGCATACAATTCATATTACAATGTGTAAGGCCTTGTGCACCTGGCTAAGCTGCTGTAAAGTGATCTTATTCTGTATTTATTTGTGGGAAAGGACATTCCATCATTATATATCGTATCTACTGTATGAAAAGATCATAAAAATGTCTGTATAGAGTTAAGATTTATGACATTCATTTAATAATGATGCAACCTGTTCAAAGTGTATAGCAATATGCCCGCCATCTAATGAGCGGAGTGCTGCCGGTCACACATGCTCAGTCGCTCTCCTACAAGTAGGGATCATGTTCACAACAAAGCAGCTAATAAAAATTGCATAAAGACAAAAAAAACTTGATTGTATAAACCAAAATGTTTCCAGTAGAGGAAAAATAGAACCACTATGAATGTGCTGAACCCCATTCATCAAAGCTTTTACACCAGAAAACTTGAAAAGTTGTAAAATTTATGTGCAACATGAGACTACTCAAACATTTCGCATCTTTTGGTGTTTTAATACAATTTTTACCAATATCCAACAAAGTGGGCAGGGTTGGGGCATTCATTACACCATAGATCTTACTCCAGTCCTTCCACTCCACCTCTTCATCAAGAAACACAAACACTGGCCTTGAAGAATTAGAACCATTGTGTTTAGAGCAGCCTTAAAACACTACATTACACAGCAGTGAACAGTGCAGACCGCCCGTTTTGTAATATATTCTCATCACTTACGGACCTTTAGAAATGTACATATGCTGCAGAAGGACCTGTGGTGATGTCATGACCATGTGACTACAATGGGTGGAGCTACACAAGTTGGGTGTGAAGGAAATGTAAGTTTACACGGTTATGACATCACCACAGTTCCTTCTACAGCATATGTAAATTTCAGAGGGTCCTTAAGTGATGTTCATATACTAGAATTCGGGGCGGGGAGGGGTCTGATTGCTTTTAAAAAATGGCATGACTGAACGTGTACTGACGTAACCGATTGCCAGCTGCAGTAGCCACCCTGATGACGGTTTGTGCAGGTACCTAATGCAAAAATATCTAAAGTGCTTTTTTATATTAAAATACACAAGACTCTTTTTATAACCCAGGTTAGTGATGCACAGTGTTTGATCTAAAGAACATTAGGGGTGGTTTAAGAACAAAAAAAAATGACATTACTGGTTGCCTTTAAATGAGTTGTCTAAGAAAAATAAAATCTTATTCAAATGACTAGATGTTCAAAAACAAACTTGCGTATACTCGTCTACCCTCTAGATCCAGCACAGGAATTGGAAACGTCACAGTTCAACCAGCTGCCGGACTGCTACACCCTGCGATTGGCTTCAGTGCTCGGTTGATGACCACCACCTCCTGTGCCGGCTCAGAAGACAAAGCAGCATGCTTCGGTCTAGGTGGTTTCCAGTAGCTGGGTGTCCATCTCCTTGACCAGCTTTTGTTTGCCCCCTTGACACTAGTTTTGCTGTATTCTCACACAACAGGTTACCGGTTTTCAGATAATCAATCACTGTGAACAGACAGTCAATAGCCTGAAGAATGATTAAACACTCAAATGCTGGGTGAAATGATCTTTCAAGCTTGACTGCAAAAATCATCGTCCTCGGCAGCACATCAGGCTGTGTAAACTGGACATGTGCTGCTGACGACAATGGCAGCCGGTAAGCACTGAATAACTCGATTGTTCTGTGTTCATGGTAAGCTCGTCAGCTTGTATAAACAGGCTACTAAATGACCGCGGATCTGTAAACATGTAGCCGGTCATGGCTGATTAACGCAACAAGACGTCTAGTCTAAACGAGTCAAAAGTCTCATTTGCTTTAAAAATAGCAAGGGAACCAAAAAAAAAAAAAAAAAAAATCACATTTGGACAAGACTGCCTCTCAGTAAACAAGTAGACGAAGCGGCTCCTTCTCTGATAAGTCATGGAAAGTGCATTTATCTGCTCGTACAATCAACATGGCCTATGCCTTGTTGATAACAAACAAAACATGTAAAAATTGGCAGCAACGAGCAGAGATCAACTTCCAGTAAAATGAATTAACAAAAGCCACAATGCCAAAATAAATAATGCTGTTTCGAGATCCAATTTCTTCTTTAGACAAAAGTAGAAAAGAAAAACGAAATCTACAATTATCTGTATATGAATGTGCATTGTGCTTGGACTGTAGAACAACTGATGGAACAGTCATTGCTATGTCTTTCAGAAGCAAAACCAAGGTGAAGGGAAATTATAATATAATTAAATATATTAAATATAATTATTTAAAAAAAAAAAAACCACAACAAACAACAACAACCACCTCCTCCCCCACCCAAAACACAAAATAAATACGGTAAGTGGATGAACTTGGTCCATCTGCCACGACAGTATCCTGTGGTTGGTGGATTGGAGCTATACGGACTACCTCTTACCTGATGGCATCCCGACTCTTCTTGATGAATTATCTTGGCTCAAATATCGTTGTGGCGTGCCACACATGTGATACGGATGGAAATATTATATATATATATTTTAGTTTTCAGGATCATTGTAGACCTAGTGTTCAGGCAGTTGTAACCCATCATTAGCCGGTTGAGAAGTCATGGTGAGCAAACCGATACGCAGGGCACTGGTCCAGTGGCCTATCAATAGTCTGTGTCTGCTGCATACTGTCTTCAACCTGCCGGGATCCCCAGTGCCTCTTCTAAATAGTAGACCTGTCGTGAAATGACATAATGCACAAAACAAACCTGAAGAGGCGCTGGGGAGTCTGGCTTGTAGGAAGTGGTTTGCAGTGCTACCGTCGGGTAGCTATGGACTATTTACCGTACATCATCAATTTCCTTTAATGGTCAGTTGTTATGGTGGGACAAGCCTGTTCTTCAATGTAGTGTATGACATATACTGGAATAACATGTTAAATCTCCCTAACATAAAATAATAAAGACAAAGAAAAATGTATGTTAATTAATAGATGATTTAGGCTATGTGGGCACGTGGTGTCTCCTGGCAGAAAAACACTACGCATTTTTAACAAATATTTGTCGGTGTGTCTTTTAAGGTTTTTTCCCCAACTGTTTTCACACATTTAGGGTGGAAATAACGGAGCAAGAATTGACTTGTTGCAGATTTATTTCTACACCAAATCTGCAAGAGAAATATAAGCAACGTGTGCACAAATCTTTAGTATTCGCATTGACTTTACTGTCATGAAGATTTGCTTGCAGTTTTATGACAAAACTGCACCAAAAAACGCATCAAAAATGCATCAAGAACGCAGTGTGTGCATAAAGCCTAACTATGTGCTGGGAAAGCTCTTGGTTCATACGCTATACATATCCATGGGCCCAAAATCACTGCAAAGTCTGGTTACTATATACAGGCGACTTATGAATTAAAGCTTAACATATTAGCATTACTGACTTTTTTATTTGCTACATGAAAACCATCATCATCATAAAGAAGAAGATGAGGGTTATTTATGCTTCATGTATGTGGCATTGACGGTATGTGCACACTGGTCCACTTGTTCAGTGTGACATCCACACTTGTGTCTTATAACAAAGGTCATTTGTTCGATGCAAACGCTCCATTAGTTATGGAGATTGACGGTTCATTGAAGCTTTAAGGATGTAACATTAAGGCAGAACCTGAAAATGGATAAAAATTGATTTCAATTGCCCCAAATATATAGTTTTTTCCTACACTGGAAATAGGTTCCAAGTGTAACAAATGTTCACGCCTGTCTAAGTGTGTCTGACACATTTTTCATGAATTGAGAATAAAGTTACGGTAACGAATGCTGGTTATATGGGAAACATTCCTTAAATTACTGGGAAAGAAACAAAAAGATGGCCGAACATTACTGAAGCCACCAAACAAAGAAAAGCTTTATAGGAAAAGAATGTGTACACATTTATCAATATTACAGATACTTTTTAGATTGTTTGCTGAATGTTTATTACATGTTCTATACTTTTTCCTTGCCGGTGGGTGTGCAAACACAATCCAACATAAAAAAAAGGTTTTTGTTTGTTTGTTTGCTACACCCAATATTGTGTCCCATCAAAGCTGAAAAATAATCGTCAGGTCAAAAATCCATATGGAATTGATAACTTTTTCTAATTCCTCTGGTGAAGCCCCTCCTGGCATGGTTTTACAGCCCACCAAAGCTGGCAGACCCAGAGGTCATCATTTGAACTCAGGTTGACATGGGGTTCAGATTGGGTGGGAGAGGGAGCCGTCTCCTAGCCTCCTAAATACTGCGATCAATATCACATTATTTAAGAGGTTAAACAAGAGGGGGCACCGGCCCTGGCTGTGGCAGCCAGAGCTCGGCTATCACTTCACCCACATTATCTCCATAATGCAAGTTTACATTGTCCTGTGGGAACCCCTTCTCGATTCGTAAACTTACATCAAATGTCTTGAAGGGTTAAGGTCCCCATATATAGGACAAAGTCGGCTAAACAAGCCCATTTTGGAAAAGGTGAACAATGATCTTGTGTACAAGCAGGTGACCTGACTTGATAACATAGGGTTGAAAGGAAATAGGGTGTTTTAATTACACATTTCTTGAGCCCCATCACACATAGTGAGATCGCTAGTGAGATATTGTCACAACACTTGTGACTCAACAGCGACCTCAGCAGCGATTTCGCTATGTGTGACACGTAGCAGCGATCAGGTCCCCACTGTGAGATCGCTGATCGTTACAAACCGTTCTGGACCATTTTTTGGTTGTCGCGCTCCCGCTGGGCAGCATGCATCGTTGTGCTTAACAGGAACAACGACCGACATATCAATACTACGCCCGAGAGTGACAGATTCCCAACGACCTCCGTATCATTGCTGCGTCGCTGGTGAGATCTGACTGTTTGACATCTCACCAGCGATCCCTACCAGGTCGTATTGTTGTCGGGATCGCTGGTGCGTAACCAAGTGTGAAAGGGGCCTTAGGTTTAATCTGAAATAGTAGCGAATTCAAAGCAAGCACATGCGGTCGGTACATGGTGGGCCTAATCACTTATATACACCTTGCTACCTGCTTGATTCCATCTATTGCTGCCCTTCTCTAGCTCTAGGAAACAAGAGCTGTAAAACATGTAAAATCAAGAGGGGCAGGTAGAGATTGAGGGAAAATAAGCAGGTGGGTGATTTTACAGGATTAGCCCCGCCATGATGCAAGAACGCTTGTACTTGGTTTTAACAGTCATACTAAAATAGTTCCTATAAAGGTTGGTCAGCGCAAAATCAGCCACCCCAATGGCATGGCTGAGCAGTTCTCAGTATATTCTCACCTTATTGTTTTCTATCTTTCGCTGTCTCAATATCCTTTGATTAACAGCTCTAATTTACAAGATTCAGGGGTCAAAAAAACAAGTAAATGGGAAGATTGCATTAAACTGTTTGGCCGTGCCGAGGGTGCACCTAGAGCGTGTACTTGCTTTGAATAGTCATTTTATGCTGGCAGACTCCAATAAAATCAAATACACTCATGTCCATACATATAGGAGGAATAGGAAAAATATTGTGCACCTAAATATGGATTCAGCCAACACATATTGAAGGTGTACACAAAAATGTAATGGATAAATTCCCAAAAATGATGGTGAATTATAGCATAGTATAGTATTATAAATAATTTCCTCCACTCCAACCTCCGTTCTCTAAGGCTGCATACTCCCGATGAGTAGTCGCAGTGTTTTGGATGCAGTGTCTTGCGGCTGCGTCTAAAATGCTGAGTAGTACAGTATAAGTATAGCGGATGGGATTTCAAGAAATCCCATCCTCACTATGCTTAACCCGACCACAGCGATCTGGCAGCTGCTGTGCGGTTGCTGGCATTCCGCAGCATGTTCATTTCATGCTGCGGAGTCGGAAACGGCTGCCATCGGGCGGCTGCGGTCTCCCTGCGGCCACCCGCGGGTACACTCAGGTCCGGAGGAGCTGCGTCCAACACTCAGCTCCTCCGGACCGTGAGCACATAGCCTAAAATATTTATGAAGGCGCCTATTTCAAAAATGCCCTTGGTAAAATGTATCAAATCAAATATACATTAAAAGGTCAGAAATGACTATGTTCATCCAGTAAAACAACATACAATAGGATTGCTTCGCCTACAGTTTGAGAATTGCTATATTTTTGATCTACAGGAATCCAAAACTGATTGATAGTCATATTACAACCTCAGCCTCGAAATAGTAGACTTTGTTTGAGTACAGTCTCCATCCAGAGGATCTCTAAACACAGAGGTGACTATGATGGCCAGACAACTTAATGACCACAAAGCCTATGATCTACAATTTTATTTCAATAAAGCTTAGAAAAAACCCCTTCAGCAGCCATTTACAAAGCAGCAATCTTTATTTTAAAACTGCTCGAGGGTAAATAACCCTTTAACATATGCCAATTTACTTTCAATAAGCCGCTTATTGTAACCATTTCCATGAAGAATTCATTAGGAAGGAAAGTTAAAATGAATGTGTGCTGCGTCAAGGACAAATGTAAACTGTAATTTCCTCAATTACTTAAAATGCTTTAATTCAGTGCAACCATACAGAGTAAACCTACATTAGTATGAGAGGCCAGGATGGGTCTTCTTGAACATCATAAAAGGAAACCCTGGCCTTTGATGTGGCCATCACAAGAAAATGTACCCACTAGCCATATATTTTAATGACATACAACTCATAACTGATGAAACATTTACTAGTGGGGCTCATTTAGGAAAGTCTAAAGGGATCCATACAATCCATCGTTTTTGCCTTAATTTCCCTTATGCCAAATATGAGACATGACAAATATATGAACAATCATGGACACACTTAATGAAGGTTTGCTTAAGATGTAGTAAAGCATCAAAATAGTAAAATTACTACAATACAAGACATATAATCTACTATATAATCATGCTGTCCTGTGTGTCATCCACTTCCATCCTCAAATCCCATAAGTCACCGCGCCAGCCGGAAGTACCCCGGCCGCCATATTGGAACACCCAAGTGATGGGTATTCCTATATTGTGGCCACTAGCGCTGCGACCGCCGGGTTTTCTTGTTGCTGGGGTCTCCCTCAATGCTCCATCCTCCCGAATTACTGCTCCGTTCCTCCCCCGACCCTGTGTTACCCTTGCGGGCTGAACGCTGAGGATCTCCGTGGAGCGGGTCATGTGCCAAGGCCTATGTGACGTGTGAGGTCACGTGAGCCTGAGCTTGCCCTGTCACATAACCCACTCTACGGAGATCCTCAGCATCCAGCACCCAACGGTAACACGGGGCCGGGGTAAGAGCAGAGTGGCAATGGAGGAGGACGGAGCAAGTGGGGGGCCGGAGGACGGAGCAAGTGGGGGGGCGGGGCGGAGCAAGTGGGGGGGCCGGAGGACGGAGCAAGTGGGGGGGGCCGGAGGACGGAGCAAGTGGGGGGGCCGGAGGACGGAGCAAGTGGGGGGGCCGGAGGACGGAGCAAGTGGGGGGGCCGGAGGACGGAGCAAGTGGGGGGGCCGGAGGACGGAGCAAGTGGGGGGCCGGAGGACTGAGCAAGTGGGGGGGCCGGAGGACGGAGCAAGTAGGGGGGCCGGAGGACGGAGCAAGTGGGGGGGCCGGAGGACGGAGCAAGTGGGGGGGCCGGAGGACGGAGCAAGTGGGGGGGCCGGAGGACGGAGCAAGTGGAGGGGCCAGAGGACGGAGCAAGTTGGGGGGCCGGAGGACGGAGCAAGTGGGGGGCCGGAGGACGGAGCAAGTGGGGGGCCGGAGGACAGAGCAAGTGGGGGGCCAGAGGACAGAGCAAGTGGGGGGCCAGAGGACAGAGCAAGTGGGGGGCCAGAGGACAGAGCAAGTGGGGGCCAGAGGACAGAGCAAGTGGGGAGCCAGAGGACGGAGCAAGTGGGGGCTGGAGGACGGCATGAGGGCGGAGGACGGAGCAGTGAGGGTGGAGGATGGAGTAGGTGAGGATGAAGGACAGCACACACACGAGACAGAACACACAATGGGGGAAATAGACAGCACACACAATGGGAAAAAGGGAGAATGCATAAGGGGGCACAAAGATTGTGCACAAAGGGGAAAAGAGACAGCACACAAGTCCCCCCCCCCACCCTGATGCCACTGCCCTCCCAAGGCCCACATCTAGTATATAAATAAATATGTAACTTATAGCTGAATATATATATATATATATATATATATATATATATATATATATATATATAACGAAAAAAACTGCACAGCACTCACAGACCAGTGTGAACTGGTGCAAGCAGGGACACAGATATATATATAATAATATATATATATATATATATATATATATATATATATATATATATATAGTAGAAAAATTCCTTGCAGCACACAGCTATCACCAATGTTATATATATACTAGCTGTAGCACCCGGCTACGCCCAGGTTAATAAATAACTGCTGTTAGCTATAACAAAATAGAATTGAACATGTCATATTAATGACCTGTAGGAAAACAGAAGCTGAGCTGTGATTGGTTGCTATAGGCAGCCTGATATATCTCCAGTCAACAGTAAACCCGCCCCCAGGCCGGGCAGTATATGTTACCTCACACATACACATAATAGACAGCTCATGTGATCTGCCTTAATTCCCTATATGGCACATGTGTCGCACATTGGCTGTTTTTAATGAGATGTTTATTTTTGGAAATTAAAGATAGCACACGTATGAGGCGAGTTGTGTGAGGCAATTTGTGCACATCTGTGTCTGTCTGTGTGGTGTGTGTGTCCCTGGGTTGTGTGTGTCCCCCTGGGTTGTGTGTGTCCCCCTGGGTTGTGTGTGTGTCCCTGTGGGGTGAGTGCATGTGACCCTATAGGGTGTGTGCATGTGTCCCTATAGGGTGTGTGCATGTGTCCCTATAGGGTGTGTGCATGTGTCCCTATAGGGTGTGTATGTGTGTGTCCCTGTGGGGGAGGGGGGGTCTGTGTGTTGTGTGTCTCTGTGTTGTGTGTGTGTCTCTTTGTGGTGTGTGTGTGTGTGTCCCTGTGAAGTGAGTGCATGTGTCCCTATAGGGTGTGTATGTGTGTGTCCCTGTGGGGGGAGGTCTGTGTGGTGTGTGTGTGTGTCTCTGTGTTGTGTGTGTCTCTTCATGGTGTGTGTCTCTGTGAGGTGAGTGCATGTGTCCCTATAGGGTGGGTATGTGTATGTCCCTGTGGGGGAGGGGGGGGGGTTTGTGTGGTGTGTGTGCATGTCTCTGTGCTGTGTGTCTCATTGTGGTGTGTGTGTGTCCCTGTGGGGTGAGTGCATGTGTCGCTATAGGGTGTGTGTGTGTGTGCCAATGGGGTGTGTAAGTGTGTGTCTCTGTGTTGTGTGTGTCTCTTTGTGGTGTGTGTGTTCAGGTGCGTGCGGAGTATCCAATGTTGGGGCTGCACCTTAATGACTATACACTTGCTGTTACTCTTTGTGTGCGTGTGGTGTGTATACATGTCCCCGTGCGTGGTGAATATCTCATGTTGGGGCCCCACCTTAGTGACTATATACTGGTATGTTCTGTTAGTCTTTGGCGCTATCTCATTCACAACTGTCAACTGGTAGCTGTCACTTTTCCCCATTATGTAGATAGGGGCAAAATTGTTTGGTGAATTGGAATGCGCGGGGTTAAAATTTCGCCTCACAACATAGCCTATGATGCTCTCGGGGTCCAGACGTGTGACTGCGCAAAATTTTGTGGCTGTATGTGCGACGGTGTAAATGCCAATCCCGGATATACACACACACACATAGCTTTATATTAGATTTGTACGTTTTAGTGTCTCCTAGCAGTCTCTTAGTTTCGTTGTCATATTGTTCTTGGTCCATTACAATTCCTCCCCCTTGTCTGCTGGGCATATAGTTATATTCTGTTTGTATGGCACTTGTTTATAGCATTTCTTTCATTCTGACAAATTATCCCACATTTATGAGCACTTATTAGATGAAATGCACCTGATATCCTCTGCAATGTTTTTTTTTTTTTTTTTTTGAAGGTTATGAGTGCCTCTGAATATTAATTTCTAGGGTGAAAAGTAGATTTAGATTTTAAAGAGCACCAATCAGCAGTGGTGGTGAATATCTCATGTTGGGGCCCCACCTTTGTGACTAGTGGTTAGTGTTCCCCCAGAACCTTAAGATGGGGATTCAAAGGAACAAATAGCTTGTCAGCTGGCATTCCAGAAGATGCTTCACTCTGGGCCTCTACAATCTCAGCTTCAACATCAGTATAGAGCGCTGACACCACCCCTTTCTGCAGCATGGGTACAGGTTCTTCACAAGCTTCGCCCACGGGAAAACTCCTGGATAATGCATCTCCTTAATGTTTTTAGACCCTGGACAATAAGTTACAAAAAAGTTGAACCTATTAAAAACAAAGACTAGTGAGCTTGTCTCGGTGTAAGGCATTAGAGAGGTCCAGACGTGTGACTGTGCAAAATTTTGTGGCCGTAGCTGGCAGCTGTCGATTTTCCTCCAATACTTTTCCTTTCACTTTTTCTCCATTATGTAGATAGGGGCAAAATTGTTTGGTGAACTGGAACGCGCAGGGTTAAAATTTCGCCTCACAACATAGCCTATGACGCTATCGGGGTCCAGACGTGTGACTGTGCAAAATTTTGTGGCTGTAGTTGCGACGGTGTAGATGCCAATCCCGGATATACACACATACATACATACATACACACATTCAGCTTTATTATAGTGTGCGGAGATAATCTTATAAATGTGTCCCTGCTATGTACTGTGTAATGGATGTGTCTGACCGTACAGGAACATGGTCTGATCATACCACATCTCCTGTGCTGAGATAATCTTATATATGTGTCCCTGCTATGTACTGTGCAATGGATGTGTCTGACCGTACAGGGACATGGTCTGATCATACCACAACTCCTGGGCTGGGGAGGATGCAAAAGAGTGTATAGACAATATAGTACAGGATCACAGCTGATTCTTTTTGTGAGGTAAAACATAATCCTGCTTGTGATCTTGTGCTGTCCTTTCTGTATACTCTTTTACTTCCTCCCCTGCCAAGGAGAAGTGGTATGATTAGAGCAGTTCCTTGTATGGTCACACACATCCATTACACAGTACATAGCAGGGACACATACACAAGATTATCTCAGCACACGAGATGTGGTATGATCAGACCATGTTCCAGTATGGTCATACACATCCATTACACAGTACATAACAGGGACACATATAGAAGATTATTTCAGCACAGGAGATGTGGTTTGATCAGACCATGTCCCTGTACGGTCAGGCACACAAAGTGGACAATACAGGTTTCCTTCTTTGGACCTCTTTTGGGATAGGCACTAATCATTCCATATTAGGAACTTTAGCTCTTGGGGATTTAATAGTGGCCAACCTAATTGCACCATATTACAAATTTTGCTGACATTCTTCATATTAACACAACAGTCATTAAAGTACAGTCAGGATCATGGCTAACGCGAGGATGAAATAAAACAGGTCTGACAAATTGAGACAATACAGTTACATGAATCCGCATTCGTACCTGTAACAGAAGTTCTCCTTCCAGTAACTGCAAATCTCCGGTTTTAATGGTCCTTCGATTGTCACTGATTCCATTGCCATCTTTCTTGGCTCCTTGTAGTGCAACTACAACATTAAAAAACAAAATAAACATTAAAACATGCTCAATGCCATGCTGGTCAGACTGAAGACAAAAAAGAAGCAACACGGGCACTAGATAAAAGGAATGGATACTCTGCGGTTTTACTTTTTTTTCCCTTCATATTATAAGTGGTAAACCATAGGTGTTTCCTCCACTTTGTGATGAGATGATAATATACATTGTGATAATATAGGACATACAGTAATTAGAAGAAGGATTGCTGGCTAGTAGATCTGACCAGACGTTTTGCATAAAACCACTGTAAAATCTCAATAACCAATATAATAAATGACCTTATTTTACATACAGAGTTACAAATTGAGCTCATCTATGACCATATGGTACATGGTAGAAAGCTCAGATACATTTAGATTATGTGTAAAATTAGACTTGTGCATCTCTTGACTATTAATCTCTCAAGGTCTTAGGCTCCTTTCACATCACTGTTTTTTGCAGGACCCCATGGACAGGAACGGCAGGCCCGGATACCTTCGGATGTCATTTCTGTGTCCGGAGCCGTGATTTTGACAGATCTGGACATAGAATGAGCTGGGAGGAGCCCAGTGGTGTCGGGGCTATGATGTCACACGTGGGGAGGAAGAATCCTGTGTTCCTACCCCTGTGTGACATGTCGGGGCTGTAGTTTTGCTTTCCCAGTGTATCTACATACACTGAGAAAGCAAAATAAAACAGAAAACATGTATTAAAAATAAAAAATACTTACTGTACCTCTCTGCTGGCTGTCCAGATACCGAGAAGACATCCAGATGCTGCCAGGACCTTAAAGATTTGTGATAGGCCAGTAGGGATCACGTGATCTGTGATGTGACATACCACCTGATCGCTATCGGCCAATCACATTTTAGGTCATGGTCCTGGCAGCATCCGGACATCATCTCGGTTCCCAGACAGCCGTCGGAGAGGTAAGTATTTATTTTTATTTTTAACATTCCTTTATTTAATTTCACTTTAGCAGAGTATGTAGATAGTGTATACAGATACACTGCTAAAGTGAAATTACACTGAGCAGAGTAGTTTTAGTGTACTGAACATAGTACACTAAAATCGGATCTGTTTTGTCCCAGATCTGAGCTTCATAGACCCCCATGTTATTTGAATTGGATCCGATGCTGTCCACTGTGCCCAAAATCGGAGCAGTCTCCAATTTTGGGGACAGGAAAACGGGGGACACAATCGGATCCCTGCAGACACGGATGGCTATTAAGCACCAATCCGTGCCCATCCCCGCCCATAGGGATACATGGGGGCCAAATCAGTTTTACAACGGATAGCCACAGATCCACAAAAATGGTGATGTGAAAGCAGCCCTACTGTGTGTAGATGTTGTGCTTTTTATCGCGGTTTTGAGAGTAGATTTGTCACAAAACCAGAAAAGGATCCTGATGTCAGCGAAGTCCATGAGAAACCTGAAGTGTCATGTACATGATGTATATTTGTGACTCGCAGATTTAGTGTAGAAAATAATCTGCAGCATGTCAATACTTTCAGTGTTTTGAGCATTTTGTCACCCATTAAGTTAAATCAAGTCAGTCACAAAAGCTATAAAAACGCAGGTATAAAAAGGATTGCGGAGTCGCTGTGTTTTTGCTCCAAAAAATGCACAGGTGGTAACTGAAGGAAAGCTGGATAGATTATATAGGTAGTAGAGATAGATATAAAGCAGAAAATGATCAATCGATAGATCGATAATAGGTAGATGGATAACTGCACAACCCCTACAACATTTTATAAAATTGTATTACGTTTAGTATACTGAACAGCTTTCTGAGATTGGGACTATAAGAAGTAAAAAAACTAAATTGAAAAACACAAAGTGCAGTCCCCCCTCCACCATTTTTGGTAACAAGCAAAGGTAAAGCAGACATTGCAGGTCATTGATACGTGTCACACGCAACAATGTTATTTCGATGCCGCTGCAATGTCACAAAACCGGTGACGTTGCAACGATATCGTTAACGATATTGTAGCTTGTAATGGGGCCTTAAGTGATTTAGGTTAAAGATGAGCTTTGTAGACAAAAGTCCCAAGTTTATCAAAGTGCCTACAACAGTTTCATCTTAGAAGTAGTCTGTCGGCACAAAATGACTGTTCAAACCAAGCATGGGCGCTCGGTGGACCCTTGGAATGGCAGAGCAGTTCAAAGAAATTTGCATACGTCCTTCTTGTTTGGCATCCATACTGGTCCTCTTCTTCCTTGATTGACAGTCCTGACTTTATAGATGGAAATCAATTAGGTGTGAAAGTGCAGTGAACTGCTTGGCCTCACCAAGGGTGCATCATGTGCCTGTGCCAGGCTTTAAAGGGGATGTCACACGCGTCAATATCGCTGTCAATGTCGCTCATGCGTCACGGATTGTCAGTCGCTCAAGCGACGTAAAAGTGACGCAGGAGCGACATTGAAGTGTGTGACCAAGCGATGCAACCAGCGATATGTCACTGATCACCAATCGCAGGTTTCACTGCCAGATGTAAAACCTGTCGCTCATCGCTCAGTAGACCTTATGCATCGCTGCGTGTGACACTAAACTCAGCGACGTATTTTCTATCTTGACAACGTACAAGCGACTAAATAAAATCGCTCGCAAGATGGCGACATCACCGCATCGCTGGGTCATATTGACGCGTGTGACATCTTACCTGTGATAATTCTACATCGCTCAGGCGATTAATAATTTGTGACGCATGAGCGATATCGCGGGCGACATTGACACGTGTGACAGGCCCTTAACAGTTATTTTGTGTTGATAGATACCCTTTAACTCAAACTATGTTTGAAGTCACATTTATAATTGATCTTGTCATGTAAACTAGTAACCAATTATACAGGCCATTTATAAAACAGTGAAAACTGGTCTAAAATACAGCAAAGAAGGTGAATGCTGGTGTGAGATCGAACGCAAAAAAGAAAAGTGTATTACAGTGTATCAATTTTACCAGAAAAGTCCAAATAGGATGTTTCATAGCAACATAACAAAATACCACATAATTATTTTTGTAGAATATTCATTACGGATGTCAAGCAAAAAGGTTCTGCATGTACTTACAAGAGAAGATTAATGACACCAGAAAGGAGAAAATAGGAAGATTGTGTTTACTGTAGTTGGAGTAGGATAATGAGTTTTGGTAGACCCAGCCCAGAGCGGGCATGTTCACGAAGGTTCCTGAACTAGAGCATATGGACACATCACTGGCACATCTTTTTTGTACTTTGATTACATTTTTTTACCCTTCAGGATCAGGCAATTTTTCGTTTTTGCACCTTTGTTGTTTTTCTCTCCTTAGTCTAAAAGTTCCCATTTTATTATGTGAAGCACTGGACAGCGAGAAAAATAAATTCCAACCATGGTGAGAGAGCAAAAAAAAAAAAAAAAGCCATTCCACAATAGATTTTTTTACTTATTTATTATTATTTCCGTGTTCACTTTACTATAAGCCAACCAGGCCTCCAGGTCAGTACGATCATGCAGAGGTTTGACTGTTTTCATTGATAACATTTTGGGATGGACACAATGTTTTCAACGCCTGGCGTTTTGATTCTCTCGCTCGTTGTGCCGTTTACTGATCAGATTAATTTGTTTTATACTTTGATTGGACATTCATGAACGTAGTCATGGGAAATCTGATTTCTTTTCCTTAATTATTTAACAAATGATGATTTGAACTTTTATTTTTTTTCATTGTATTTGTTAGACCCCTTTGGGGACCTGAATCTGCAATCATCTGATCATTTGTACTAGACATAGCAATACTACAGTACTGTATTGTACAGTGAAAATCATGGTCTCCTATGATCACCAGCCAAGGGTTAGCCTCCACAGGGGACTACAGCAGACACGTGAGATATGATTTGGTTGTATGAGAGGCTAAGTGGTAACTAAAGGGTGGGCTATTCTCCTTGTGGAGAGTGACACACCTGATCAGATTTTATACTCTGCACTTATGAGAGGCATAACGTCTGCAAATTGAGATTCTGATCTGGTTTAAATCCTAAGTTGTATAACAAGGCTCGTTAAAGGGTCGTTTTTGACTTTTAGCATTGCTACTTTTAATAGGTGGCACTAAAGTTCAAGTCTACATCCTCCTTGAAGACATCATTTGCATTTTTTATTTCCCAGAGGAGTATTGTGGGTTTCAAGTCTCCTCATTACTTGCATGCCAGGTTGGTGTGTTACTCTCCAAAAGGAGAAAAGCTTACCCCTTAGGCCTGTATGGTCAGACACAACCATTACACAGTACCGTATTTTTTGGATTATAAGACACACTTCTGTTCCCCCAAATTTTATGGGAAAGTGGTGTGTGTGTCTTATAACCCAAATCTAATAGGGGAGAGGTTATAGGGGCGAAGGGTCGCTTGGAGCGGTGTCCTTTGGCTGGAGCGGGCTGGCGCAGGCTGCAGAGGCGGCCCGTGGTCATGTGAGCCTGCTCATTAGGCTCATGTAAAATGCATTGCATCCCCCTGTCCATCACCTCAGTGCTGAAGTCGGCGCTGAGAGGTGGGCAGGGGAAACAGCGCATACTACATTAGCCTGCAATCACCCCCTCATCCTGGACATGGCCCCGCGACACTATATATACTCCCTTGCTGGCGCTCACACTAAAATGATAAACAATGTTACTCACCCTCAATAGGGGGGCTTATAGCTGAATTGTTAGACAGACACTGGCATTATAAGATAGACCCCATTTAATATTAAAAAATTTTTTTTTTTTCTCTTTTCCTTCACCAAATTTGGGGTGCATTTTATAATCTGATGTGTCTTATAAAGTGAAAAATAAGGTAAAATAGCAGGGACACATATATAAGATCTCATATCAGGAACATTTTTTAACACATCCAATTGTGGAAAATGTATTTATAAAATGTAATGATTAAAAAGTATTTTTTTTCTGAGGACAACCCCTTAAACACCACTCCTCTTTATCATACACTGTTGTACTGTCAAAGATAAAAATATCTTCAGCTGGTGAAGCCTTTAAATTAAAAAGAAAAAAAGTTCAACAATTAGAGTCTTAAACTAAGGGCAAAATTATTTGTAGGAGACAGTGGAGAGAAAATTTCCCCAAACATTCACAAGTAAGGCAGCGGTGTGAATCAGACAGAGGGGTGACGAGGATAGCGTTGATGCTGCCCCTCCTGCGGGAGCCTTCATACTCCACAAATCCACTGCTGGGCACAATCTGCTTTCATCTGTTTTCAGCTGGAACCAAAGATTATAAAATATAGAAGACTGAAGTGTGCTAACATAGCTGGAAAGTTATATGAGGCAGACTTAAAAGATTTGTAGCCGGGGCCTGTAGCAGCGACAGACTCTTAATATTGTTGTATCAACACTATAAATTATTTAAGACTTAGGGGAATAAAGATAAGCCTAGCCTTCCTCCGAGCTTCCAACAGCAGATTCCACTCAGGAAACTATCGCTGGAAACCGCTGCAGAAAACATACTGGGAATTAAGCAGTTCATAAATGTGGCTGTAATTTCTGACATTTGGCTTTTTAATGGAACCAATGTTTTAAAGTTTTATTAAGTAAGTACAGTAAATCGTCCAGAAAAGAAAAAATATAAAATAAGTCAGCAAGTCATGAGAATGTGAGGCAACATGGCTCATCTTTCTATTAAACGCCTGTAAAAGTACCAATTCCAGGCGTTGTCCATTATCTTTTTGCTAGAAGAGTCCTCATGAGGTTAGCTATTAATGGGAATCTGTCAGCAGGTTATTGCTATGTAATCTGAGGACAGCAAGCTGCGAGAGTTAAAAATCAAAAAGCAACTGTGCCTCTCTTCAGTGTCTGCGCTATTATTTATGTAATCTAAAGACTTTATCAGTGCCATGCGCCTCCATGTGCCATGCCAGAAATACCGAATATACTCGTGTATAAGCCGAGTTTTTCAGCCCAAAAATTGGGCTGAAAAGTCCCCCCCCTCGGCTTATACACGGGTCAATACAGTACTTGGTCGCTCCCAAATGCTGGCACTCGTCCCCCCTCTGTTGTAAGGGCCCCCCTGCTGCTTAACTTACCATCCCGGTCTTCTGCACCGCCGGTCTTCTGTGCTCTGTCCTCCATGCTCCCGTCCGACTGCATCCGGGATTCCCGGCCATCGCAGTAACGATGACGTCATCGTGAGACGGCCGGGGACCCCGGATGCAACCGGACGGGAGCATGGAGGACGAAGCACAGAAGACTGGCGCGGTGCAGAAGACCGGGGATGGTAAGTTAAGCAACAGGGGGGGGCCTTACAACAGAGGGGGGGCGGGTGCCAGCATTTGGGGGCCTGTATACCACTGGGGCTGCTATACACCACTGGGGCTGCTGTATACCACTGGGGCTGCTATATACCACTGGGGCTGCTGTATACCACTGGGGCTGCTGTATACCACTGGGGCTGCTATATACCACACCACTGGGGCTGCTGTATACAACTAGGGCTGCTAAATACAACTAGGGCTGCTAAATACCACTGGGGCTGCTATATACCAGTGGGGCTGCTGTATACCACTGGGGCTGCTATATACCACTGGGGCTGCTGTATACCACTGGGGCTGCTATATACCACTGGGGCTGCTGTTTACCACACCACTGGGGCTGCTGTATACCACTGGGGCTGCTGTATATACTGCTGGGGCCTGTATATACCACTGGGGAGGCTGCTGAATACTACCACTGGGGAGGCCTGTATACCACTGGGGGGGCCTGTATACCACACTGCTGGGGGCTGTATACCTGTGCTGGGGTCCAACCTCGGCTTATACACGAGTCAATAGGTTTTCCCAGGTTTTGGCGTCAAAAGTAGGGGGGTCGGCTTATACACAGGTCGGCTTATACACGAGTATATACGGTACTTCTACAATCAGGGACAGGAGTATCATGCCTTGCACTTTTTGTGAATTTGAGGGGTGTTGTAGCCACCCCCTACCCCGGGACCCTCCCCAGATATGCCCATTTTGGTGATGATGCTTCAAACTGGTGTGAAAGTGCAAATATCCATAAAATGCTTTGATGAGTTATGGCTCAGGTCTCCTGTTTTTCATAGATCCACAAAGAAGTATATTTTGCAGAATTAGTTTTTTCATTGTTTTATTTTAAACATCGTCCAGTTAACAGAGTAATATATCAATATTTCCTTAATGAGGAGCAGAATAAATGGGAGTATGGGGTAGGAAAAATAGGTAAGGGGGGATAAAAACCATGGGAATGGAATGAGGGGGAGAAAAGAACAAGGGTGATGGATTATCAAAAGTATCGTCATTTTAATCTTGCCAACTTAATATTTTTGTTATATTTTCTTTATTTTGTATTATACAAAGTAGCTACGGTAATCTTTTTTAAAGAAGAAACAATCACAAGTTAATTCGACTTTTTGTTATCGTAGTGAATCATCTGTTAATGATCATGGTTTTAAGTGGTAAAAGTTATTGGGTGGATCTGATCATAATGTTGTTGTAGATTGTGGAAATGTTATGAACCACAGTTACCACCTATTAGTATTGGTAGCAAAATGGATATTTCTGATTGCAAAAGTGTGTTCATAAATACTGTATGTAGAGTAAACAAGAAACAAAAAATTCACTGCTGCACTCAATCTAACCAAAAAGTGTATGCTAATAAGCAAATGGTTTGAGAAAAAAATTGAAACATCCGTTTCTTTCTAAAAAACTCAATACTCACTTTTTTATTAAAAACCGGGGCTCTTGGTACACCCATTGGCCAATGTATGCCTGCCCTCCGGCCACTTCTCGGCGGCCCCGGGGTCCGGAGGGTCCTGCGCTGACATCCCTGCCAGATCCTTGTCCGTGGACTCCCTGGTCCTTCTGACCTCATCCTGATCCCTGAGCACCTGGGCCCGGTGGGGGTGCAATCTACAGCTGGGTGGAGCCAGCCACTCCACCTTGTCTGATATATACTAGGGAAAAAAAACTGCAATGCACTCGCTACATTGTGCGAGAGGTGCAAGCTGTGTCGCTGGATCCAGCGACACAGCTTGCACCTCTCGCACAATGTAGCGAGTGCATTGCAGTTTTTTTTCCCTAGTATATATCAGACAAGGTGGAGTGGCTGGCTCCACCCAGCTGTAGATTGCACCCCCACCGGGCCCAGGTGCTCAGGGATCAGGATGAGGTCAGAAGGACCAGGGAGTCCACGGACAAGGATCTGGCAGGGATGTCAGCGCAGGACCCTCCGGACCCCGGGGCCGCCGAGAAGTGGCCGGAGGGCAGGCATACATTGGCCAATGGGTGTACCAAGAGCCCCGGTTTTTAATAAAAAAGTGAGTATTGAGTTTTTTAGAAAGAAACGGATGTTTCAATTTTTTTCTCAAACCATTTGCTTATTAGCATACACTTTTTGGTTAGATTGAGTGCAGCAGTGAATTTTTTGTTTCTTGTTGATCCAGCGACACAGCTTGCACCTCTCGCACAATGTAGCGAGTGCATTGCAGTTTTTTTTTTTTCCCTAGTATGTAGAGTAAATGTATCTTTTCAATGGCTTTAGGGTGGTTTCACACTTCTGTTTGTGTGCGTTGCATTGGCATCTGTCCTAATGTGCACACATAAGGGATCCGCCATGCGTCCCTATACTTAACATTGTGGAGGCATGGACATGCGTAAGTATCAGCTTGTATGCGCATCTGTCGCTGTGCGTCATTTTCATGTCCCCGCCGAACGCATCATGTTGCATTTTTAGCTAGCAACAGGATGCATAAAAAATCCTCATGCATCCTGATGCGCCGAAGTGCGTGAAAACGGTACATGGATTCCAATGGTGGCGCACCCTTCTCCAGATGCAAGCGGCCGGACATGGATGCGCCACCATTGGATAAGATCTCTCTCACTATTACACTCACATTCCCACAGCTTACCAGTGTCCCGCTGCTGCTTTCAGGGCCCCCCATTACAATATTGGAATGTTGTACTCCACGCATTTGGAAGCCTGTGGATTACACCCAATAATCCCCCACACAGTGCAGGACCAGAAATAACACACGGCCTGTGTGTCATACCCAGAAGAAGGCATATAAGGACGAAGTGTCGTACGATCCGCGCTGCTACCAAAGGAAGACCAGGACAATGGATCGTCTGGTTGAAGTAGTTCTTTAATCCAACGCGTTTCGGAGCTATCTCCCAGCTACTTCCTCAGAAACATTCAAATGTCCCTGAGGAAGGAGCTGGGAGATAGCTCCGAAACGCGTCGGTTTAAAAACTACTTCAACCTGACGATCCATTGTCCTGGTCTTCCTTTGGTAGCAGTGCGGATCGTACGACACTTTGTCCTTGTATGCTGATTTCTGACCGCGGTGTCTCGTGGATGTGTGGATCCAGTAGCAGCTACTGACTAAGCGTTCATACTGGTTGTGGGTTACATAACCAGATTAGGTGAGCAGGCCCTTGTCGCCATACATATACCTCTATATAATAGAGATAAGACCCTATTGCGCATTTGTCTAATTTCTATAGATACCCAGAAGAAGACCCACAGATTTCAAACTCAGGACAGCGCTACACCCACTGGGGCATGATTACAACAGAGCGACAGGGGACACGCAGCCTTACAGAATGCCCACAGTGTCTACAGTATTGACGACACCCTGGTTATAACCATAGCAAAATGTAAGCAATAAAAGCATTTTTCACACTGATTAGAGTACACATTTAGCTCAGACAGTGATGAGTAGGGATGTAGTAGGAAGCTGCAGGGACAGGTAGTGATAGGTTTGAGGGTATAAACTAGGTGACTGGTTCCCTTTAAGCATTTCACTAGATATAGTTCCTTCTTTTATATTATGATTTATTGTATTTGTCAAAAAAGGAGCTAATATTTGTTCATGTGTTTGGTAATATGCATTTGCCATCCCATCAGGCCCAGGAGCTTTACCTTTTTTTGATCAATCTTATGTCCTCAACTATCGCAGGTCCGTTTATAGTTTCCAATTGTTCCACTAATGGGAAAGGAGGTTAGACTAATTAAAGAAAATTGTGAACTTGTTTTTTGGTGTATTCGGATCTGATTCTAGGTTATATAATTTAGTGTAATAAGTGGCATAGTCTTCTGATGGCGCTTTGGGGTGTATAATACTACTGTCATCACTGTTTTTAAATTAAGTTGATTTTTGTTTTCGGTCTCTCAAATTTTACTTTAATGGCCATGAGTTTTGACATTTTATTGTTGGAAATAATATTTGGCTTTGTTAATTGCAATAATTTATCATACTCAATCATTAATTAGGCTTCAATTTTTGTTCTCAATTTAAAAAAATCTTACTGTATTTGTTTAGTTAGGTTTGATTGTTTAGCAGTTTTTTAGATGTGTTTTCTATGTCTTTTTTGGTTTGCTTTTATAAATTATGCTTACTTGTACTAGGATGTCTTATCACTGCTTTTGGAAATTCCATAAAGTGGAAATTGAAGCTTTGGGTTATTTTATTTAAAGTAAAGTTTAATTGTTTCTTGTATTTTATCTTAGTTATCTTTCAATTTTGGATGCTTTAGTAGAAAGGATTTAAATCTCCAGATTATGTTTGGGTAGAATCTTAATTCATTGCTGACTGACAAATACAAGGGGGCATGGTCTGTCCAAGTCTTGATATCCATTTTAACTTTTTTTTTTAAAGAGGACTTGACACCCCCCTGGTGCTATGCTAACTGAATGCAGCATTGAATGCATCCTGTCTGCTGCATTCAGAGAAGGGGTCCCCCATGGCTCTAGCCCCCCTGTAAGTTGTAAAAATGACTTTATAAAGTTTATGGATAAGGAGTCCAGAGGGACTAACTCAGTAATGAGTCATCGCTGTTGCTAGTGTCCTCCTCGCCTCCAGCCCTCTCTGTGCCACCTCCAGCCCTCAGCGATAACACATACAGGAGGCTGAACAAAAGAGGGCTGGAGGTGGATCAGAGAGGGCGGGAAGGACACCATACAACAGCAATGACACATACAGGAGGCATAAATAGAGAGGGCTGGAGGTGGACTAGAGAGGGCGGGAGGCGGGGAGGATACCAGCAACAGCGATGACACATACAGGAGGCTGAACAAGAGAGGGCTGGAGGTGATACACAGAAGGCTGGAGGTGGGGAGGACACCAGCAACAGTAATGACACATACAAGGAGGCTGAACAAGAGAGGGCTGGAGGTGATACACAGAAGGCTGGAGGTGGGGAGGACACCAGCAACAGTAATGACACATACAAGGAGGCTGAACAAGAGAGGGCTGGAGGTGGACCAGAGAGGACTGGAGGTGGACCAGAGAGGGCTGGAGGTGGACCAGAGAGGGCTAAAGGCGGGAAGGACACCAGCAGCAGCAGCAGCGATGATGCATACAGGAGGCTGAACAAGGCAAGGCTGGAGGCGGGGAGGACACCATACAACAGCGATGACTCTTAATGAGTAAGTCCCTCCGGAATCATTATCTGTACACTTTCTTTTTAACAGCTTACAGGGGGGTAGAAACATGGGGGACCCCTTTCCTGAATGCAGCAGACACGCTGCATTCAGTTTGCATAGCACCAGGGGGGGTGACAGGTCCTCTTTAAAGCTTGGTAGATCAAATATATTGGAAATTAATGCAGTATATCTATCCTTGGGAATTTTTTGTGGGATTCGGAGTAGGGCTGGTTTCACACTGCCGATTTTTGGCATCCGTGTGAATCCGGCCTAAACTGGATGCACCCGCATCAATTTTCGGCAGCATTGACTCTCAATGAAACCGAAGACAGTTGCGGAATATAGATAAAAATAAAGCTGGGAGAATCGATTCATTGGTCAGGCCAGTAATCTGTGACCACTGGACATTCCTGGCTGGACATGTCTCTGGACATCGCCACCTCCTCTTTTGATTTTGGAACGTGGTTGTGATTGCAATGCGACACGCACACAACACATCGATCCAGTCCGGCTACTGAAAAGAGCCGAGAATACCAAGAGGTAAGGGGCTCTGCTGGCTTCCCGTCCAGCGGTCTCAGATTACTAACCTGGTGGATGGACTGGAGTCCTGTGAATCAATTCTCTTATCTCGAATATTGATATTACCTATATTTAATATACAAACATTTTAAGGACAACTTAGATTATTACCATACTACAGGATTAGCTGCAGATGTGTCAATACAGAAGTAAAACCTGAGGTGCGTTTCATACATATTCAGATAATAAACTTAATTCTATAAGTACTTTAAGAGGAAGCAGTAAACGTTCAGCGTGAGAAGTAGATGCATAAAGGGGTTAAAGGTTATTTGGCTTTCCTAAGGGAATAAAAAAAATAAATACGGTACTTCCTGTAATTTACAGTAAAAATACAAAAGCTCCATCGCTATCGAGGTAAACTTACATTTCCGAATTCCGATTTTAACTCTGCTCATTATCTTTCAACTTTACAAAGTTTTAATAGAAATGACAGATATTTCCTCCCGTTCTGCAATCCAGATTTCCATTTGCACTGAATGAACAGTTGGCTTTAGCAGAACAACCCTGCCCCAAATAAAGTTTGCTTATTGAGAAACTCATATTTACTTTTTATCTTTAAAGCAAATCAGTCATCACATTTAAATTACGCTGTACATTACCACAACAATCAAGTCCAGATTAGTATACTTACCGTATATACTCGTGTATAAGCCGAGTTTTTCAGCCCAAAATTTGGGCTGAAAAGTCCCCCCTCGGCTTATACACGGGTCTATACGGTAGACCCGTGTGGTGGGGGCTGTGTGGTGGGGGCTGTGGAGGCTGGAGGAGGCGGGGGGGGCTGCTGTATGAGCGGCCCCGTCACGTGGGGCTGCTCATTATATATGCACTGCTTCCCCGTGTCAATCAGCGCAGGGGGAAGCAGTGCATATGGCCCCCCAAAAGCTGGCACTGTCCCCCTTGTAAGGGCCCCCCCCGGTGCTTATACATTACCATCCCGGTGTTCTGATCGGCGCCGCTCCTCGGTGCTGCGTCGCCGTCTTCATCCTCCCGTCCGCGCTCGCTGCATCCATCCGGGTTCTCCGGCGGTCACAGCGATATGACGTCATCGCGCGACCGCCGGAGATCCTGGATGCAGCCAGCGCGGGAGGATGAAGACGGCGACGCAGCACCGAGGAGCGGCGCCGATCAGAACACCGGGATGGTAATGTATAAGTAGCGGGAGGGGGAGGCCTTACAAGGGGGGACAGTGCCAGCTTTTGGGGGCTGTTGGTAACCCCAGGGGGCTGCTGGGTACCCCCTGGGGGCTGCTGGGTACCCCCAGGGGGCTGTTGGTACCCCCTGGGGGCTGTTGGTACCCCCAGGGGGCTGCTGGGTACCCCCTGGGGGCTGCTGGGTACCCCCTGGGGGCTGTTGGTACCCCCAGGGGGCCGCTGGGTACCCCCAGGGGGGCTGCTGGGTACCCCCTGGGGGCTGTTGGTCCCCCCTGGGGGCTGTTGGTACCCCCAGGGGGCTGCTGGGGACCCCCTGGGGGCTGCTGGGTACCCCTGGGGGCTGTTGGTACCCCCAGGGGGCTGCTGGGTACCCCCAGGGGGCTGCTGGGTACCCCAGGGGGCTGTTGGTACCCCCAGGGGGCTGTTGGTACCCCCAGGGGGCTGTTGGTACCCCCAGGGGGCTGCTGGGTACCCCTGGGGGCTGTTGGTACCCCCTGGGGGCTGCTGGGTACCCCCTGGGGGCTGCTGGGTACCCCCTGGGGGCTGTTGGTACCCCCAGGGGGCTGCTGGGTACCCCCAGGGGGCTGCCGGGTACCCCCTGGGGGCTGCTATATGTACCCCTGGGGGCCTGCTGTATACCACTGGGGCTGCTGTATACTACCACTGGGGCTGCTGGGGCTCCTGTATACTACCACTGGGGCTGCTGGGGCTCCTGTATACTACCACTGGGGCTGCTGTATACTACCACTGGGGCTGCTGGGGCTCCTGTATACTACCACTGGGGCTGCTGGGGCTCCTGTATACTACCACTGGGGCTGCTGGGGCTCCTGTATACTACCACTGGGGCTGCTGGGGCTCCTGTATACTACCACTGGGGCTGCTGGGGCTCCTGTATACTACCACTGGGGCTGCTGGGGCTCCTGTATACTACCACTGGGGCTGCTGTATACTACCACTGGGGCTGCTGGGGAATCTGTATACTACCACTGGGGCTGCTGGGGCTCCTGTATACTACCACTGGGGCTGCTGGGGAATCTGTATACTACCACTGGGGCTGCTGGGGAATCTGTATACTACCACTGGGGCTGCTGTATACTACCACTGGGGGGCCTGTATACCACACTGCTGGGGGCTGTATAACTGTGCTGGGGTCCACCCTCGGCTTATACACGAGTCAATAGGTTTTTCCAGATTTTTGGGGCAAAAGTAGGGGGGTCGGCTTATACACGGGTCGGCTTATACACGAGTATATACGGTACTTTGAAAATACATCTAAGGCCCCTTTCACACCTGGGTTTTTTGAAAAATGCGGCAGCCGCGGTAAAAAACCTCATCTGCTGCATTTTCTGCCTAACGACCGCACTTCCGATACTCTTGCGGCAAGCCCATGCATTGCCTATGGGGCTTGCGGTAAGTGTGCAGCAGGTGCGGTTACGGCAGTTGCGACAACGAAAAAAAAAAACGAGGTCATCGGCGTTTTTTTCGCGGCCGCAAATGTAGGAACCGCACTTGCTGCACACTTACCGCAAGCCCCATAGACAATGCATGGGCTTGCCGCAAGTGCAGCCGTTAGGCGAAAAATGCGGCAGATGCGTTTTTTTTACCGCGACTGCCGCATTTTTCAAAAAACCCCAGAGTGAAAAGGCCCTAAGAATGGTTATATAGTAGTTTGCAGAAATATTCTTGCCCGCTATTAAAATGAATCCAGCTACAGCTCATTTTATCATCAGGATTATTCAGCCATTCTGACCAGAGTTGTGGAGTTGGAGTCTGTGTCCATTTTGGATTGAGTCGGGAGTCTAATTCAGGTAAACTGAGGAGTCTGAGTCAGATGTGTGGCTTACTTACTTCACAGCCATGTTTGTGGAGTCAGAGTTGGATTCAGGGAAATAGAAGAGTCTGAGTCAGATATTTGGCTTACAGACTTCACAGCCATGGTTGTGGAGTTGGAGTTATAGAGTCGGTGACCATTTTGGTGGAACTGAAGTCGGAGGAGACAGGTTTTTGGCTTACCGAATCCACAGCCCTGGTTATGGAGTCGTGGAGCCGGTGTCCGTTTTGGTGGAATTTGACTCATTCAGAGAAATTAAAATTCGGAGTCAGATGTTTGGCTTACCGACCTCACAGCCCTGATTCTGACACAAGGCATCAAAGGAAGTACATCAGCCTTATCAGGTCTACTTACTCCCTTCCCAATGTAGTATATGAGTGGAGGAAGGGTCACTGGAGCAGGCTCGGGGAACTGAGCGCTGAATGGGATGTGTTATACAGCCAGCATCGATCAGAGCGAGCCGTGATTGCTGCAGTTCAACTGCATAAATGCCGCTGATAATCACTGACAGGGTTATTTAAATGGACTGATTGCCGGTGTCTGTGCGCACCATCTCTCTCCAACACCCTTGTGATGTGATCACATGGTGCCGATGGATTGTCAGGGGATTCTTGAACACTCTGGTCACTGCTCCATATTCACTATAATATTGCAACATATAAAACAAGTGATTGAGCAAAGACTCACATTTCCTAAAAATAATTATTGAATTATCTTCCTCAACTTCCATTTTTCCCATTTAAACAGTAGACAAAAAAATACATGTTATTGTATGTACTGGAGTTAGGCTACATTCACACATTGCGTATTTTTCTGCTTTTTCTGCACTTTTTTAGGCGCTGCTTTTGAGAAAAGCGCAGCTTCATTCACACACTGCGCTTTTTTCTGCTTTTTCATAGCCCATTTATCATGTTGGCAATGGAAAAGCGCAGAGAAAAACTGCAGAAAGAATTGACATGTTGATTTTTTTTTACGTGCGCGTTTTTGCAGTGAAAGTGCGCGCATAAAAAAAAAAAAAAAAAAAAAGCACAAATACGCAGTGTGTGAATGGATTTTGGCAAAACCTGTAGGTTTTGCTGGACTGTGTATCCGAAACTACGTTTCACTGCAAAAAGCGCGAGTAAAAAAGCGCAGGAAAAATATGCAAGAAAAAGAAGGAAAAAGCGCAAGTACACACCAAATAAGCAATGTGTGAACGAAGCCTAAGGAGGTATCGATAAAAAATCAGCTTGCCATGTAAGGGTATGTGCCCACATAGTGGTTTAGTGACGTTCAAACCGTCAGTAAACCTGTGGAAATTTGCAGGAGCCTAGAGTTCTGAGCTCTGAAGTCTCCCAGCTGTTTCCCAGCGGTTTCCCAGCGTTTTTTTCAGCGTGTGCACAGCGTTTTTCAGTCGTTTTTTCCGGCGGTTTTCTATGGAGGATTTTGTTCATGAAAACGATCAAAAAGCGCTGAGAAGAAGTGACATGTTGTATGCTCCTAAACCTCTAGGAAACCGCTCAACCTCTGGTAGATCCGCTCACATAAACCGACTATGTGTGCACAGCGTTTTCTAAATTACATAGGGTTACTTGTAAGTCCTAACGCTGCTTAGGATTTACATAAATTTAAATAAAACCTATGCTAAACCGCCGGCGGTTTTCGCTGCTAAACCGACGTTAAACCACTATGTGGGCACACACCCTTAAAGCCAAAAAATCCTAACAAATCTCTAGTGATAAAAAGAGGAGAAGAAAAGTACAGACCTCAGTAAATGGCACCACAAATCATTATTTTTTTTCTAATTCATTACATTGAAGAAGAAAAATAACAAAAAAATCCCAACAAAAATAAACCATATACATAAGTCCTGTATTGCAATGATCATACTGACGATCTTAGGGATCAGGTCACAATTTTTTTTCTCTTTTTCTTCCTTAAACAACATTTCACCACGCTTTGAATTTTTTCACGATTTTTCAGTAGATTATATGATAAAATAAATGGTGTCATTCAAACTGCAACATGGATGGGGGATAACTTCACACTTTGGACTGGGTAAAGGCTGAGGGTAAAACATGTTTTTGTATCTCTAAAATATGGAATTATGGAGCAATTTCATCAAAACTGCTAAACGGCTTGAAATCCTAAATTCACATTGCCTAATCTAATCAGCAAAAGGAGTCTCCTTGTCTTACATGATAACAAGGTTTTCCTTCACTTCATCACCTGATGGGCCAAACTGAATGTTTTTAGCATTATAGATAAATTGTACATATGGAAGTAACTGTTCGGCTGGCAATAAACTTTACAATGTCCACACGCTCTTCATTTACGTTTATCATGAATTCAGTTCCCAGGTCTCCTGGTCATACGTGATCACAAAATCAAAATCTCAAAGTCTGCGACAAAATATACAAAGTAATCTAAAAGTACAGTAATAAAAATATCCCAAAATGTAAAGCAAGGCTGTGAATGACAGCGGGCATAGCGGTGACTGTTCTGCCACACAGGTTGGCGCTCTAGCCTCGCAGATGTACAATTTCTTAACCCAAGAGTCAAAAGTTCAACATATGTATTCCGTAGATTAGGCTCGCAGCCTTCCACTGGCTCCATTAGTAAAGAGCACTAATGTGAGGTTATGCAGAATCCGCTAACAAAGAAATGTTTCCAATCCCCAGCGGACATCTCCCACTTCCTTAATTCAGAGGTCGACATGGGACAATACATTATATTATGACAGATTATAAACAGAACTTGCTCCACGTACTGGACAGACTTCAGGACTGCAGGACATGAATAGGTTCTACATATGTGGAACAGTGTCACATCACTTATCTAAGACATCAGGGCCGGCTTAGTGACAGTGCTTATACGGAACCTGGGGTACAGATGCTAAAGCAATTTAAAAGGGCCTATCCATACCTTTGTTTTAACAAAAATATTTGGGACATTGTGGTACTTAATGTAGCAAGGGAAAAAAACGTTCAAACATTGTGGCACTTCGTAATAATGATCTTGTGGCACTTAGTAACATAGATAGTATAGGTTCTACTAATGCACTTAATTTGGGTATGTGAAACTAAAAGCAGCGCCTTCAGCAGCACCTATGCTGCATTTTGCCCCTGTACACCTAATAAATAAGTTTTAAAAACTTCCAACTCTGTAATATAATTACCGTACCTGTTTCCGGTCCAATGGGTTTGATTGTAGCTCGGTCCGTCCTGCCTCTTCTTCAGTGTGATATTTGAATCACGGGCCTGCGCAGAGGCTTCTCCGCATCACCACTGCGCACTGTGCTCTGCCCTACTGCAGGCTGAGCCTAAGGCTGGAAACACACTGTTCAAGTGACATGCGAGTTACTTGTACAAGTCTTGGATCATTCACCCGGGATGGCCTCCCCTTCTCTGGATGGGAGTAGTGGAGCTACATAGAAAAACATGCCACTGACAGTATCCCGTCCAAGGAGGCAGGGGTCGTGTCGGGTAAATGATCCAAGAATCAAGCGAGTAACTCGCATGTCACTCGGACAGTGTGTTTCCAGCCTAAAGCTTTTATGCGCATGCGTGAGCCGCTAAGGTCATTGCGCAAGCGCACAGTGTGCCTTCACAATCCAGAAAAGTCTCTGTGCAGGCATGCAATTCGGATGTCACTCAGAAGAGGAGGCGGTCGGACGGCGAGGAGAGACAGGAATGACCGAGCTGCAATCAAACAAATTGGACAGGAAACAGGTAATTATAATACACAGTGGCAAGTTTTTAAAACTTATTTATGAGGTGTACAGTGGGAGTCAGGGCATAATAGCCACCTTCTTAAAATGCAGCATAGGTGCTGCTGAAGGTGGCACTTTTAGGGTAGGTGCACACTGGCCGGGTTAGGGTCGGATTAGGTGTGTAAACCGCCGGTCGGTTTACATAAATTTCATGTAAATTTATGTTAATCCAAACCGGCGTTTGGATTAACATTGAAACCTATGTAAACCGACACCCGGTGTCCATACACCGGCGGTTTACACATGCTCATCCGTTTCTAACCCCCTGGGTTCCCAGCGGGTTAGCAAAGAATGAGCATGTTCTATAATCCGGCCGGTTCTGCAGCGGCTGCAAGCAGAATCATGTACTGCTTCCAGCCGCTGCAGAACCGCCGCCGCTAACCCGCTGGCCACCCGCCCGGCACCCGCCGCACATACCCGCCAGGATGCCGGTGAACGGCTCCGGAGCTTCCTGGCGGGTCTGCCCAGCCGCCGCCGACCAACCCGCCGGCCAGTCTGCACATACCCTTAGTTTCACACATTCAAATCTGGTGACAGGTTCACTTTAATACAGCCTTCCTTATACATCATACTCCTCTCCTGTCCAAAACATGTAAATTGGTGGAAAACCATGTGAATAGAGCCATCTGTCCTCCTCTTCCAATTGAAAAATGCTGGGTGGGCACAGTCCAGTTGTTTTTAATTTTGGGTTCAGAAATTGTTCCAATGTAGATGACAGGAGACAAATGAGCCCAGAGAAGATGTCACTATTGCAGTCTGTCCACAAAAGCCAAGGCAATGGCAGAAGGCATCAATAGCTCTGTAGAGTGCAATTAATGCAAGATTTATGATTTTTACTTAGTGCAAGCCTACAGGTATAAGAAAATTTAAAACAGAGAAGCCCTATTGAAATCCCATCTGAGAGCAGCATGATGTGGGAGCAGAGACACTGATTCCAGTGGTGTCACTTACTGGTCTGCTTGCTGTTGTTTTGATAAAATACTTATTTTCTCGACTACCGATCTAGCAGTTCTCTGAGCTCTGTATAGCCTCACTTACACCACCGATTGGCAGCTACCAATCAGTGTTGGGTTATACAGAGTTAAAGAATATGTTAGACTACATAGCAGCAGGTTTACTAGTTCTCTAGTGATAAAATCAATGCTTTATGAACAGGGGAATATCAAAACTACGGCAAGCACAGTAAGTGCCACATCGCTGAAATCAGGGCCTCTGCCCCTACATTATGCTATTCTCATATTAGATGAAAAAAAAAAAAAAACTGGTGACAGATTCCCTTTAAGAGTTTTATGCATGGACTTCATTGTACAAGGCCTATTGTCCACTTACATGAACTTGGAAGCAGGCAAACAAAAATAGGATTAAGGAACACAACTTCCCTCTTATCTTCCGGATCTTCCAAGGTTACTGGAGCAACATAAATAGAAAGTTGTTCTAACATAGGGAGATTACGAGGTTAGGCAGGGTTACTAAGACAGGAACCTGAAGTAAAGCTGCCTGTAAAACCTAAGGATAATCATTGCCCCACGTGGCCCTTGTTCTATGGACTCAATGAAGACAATATCTGAAATTTCTGAAATTGCATCCACATAAATGGAAATGGAAACTAAGGACGCTGGAGACACATAGATCTATACCATACTACTATATCAGAACACCAACTTAAAAAGATCATTAGGATATATTATTAACTGTTATCTGGCCACATTTGCAGTCTGTCAGCAAGGTGTCCTTGGCAAGGTGTGTGCGGATATAAGCTCCGACTATAGAGCTGCAGGAGGAGGAGTCCTCGGATTGCTGCATGGTGGAGCACACAGATCGGGCCAGCTAGTCTAACCACACCATGGACAAAGCCCAAGAGAAATACACAAAATGAGCACATATCCCATTATAAAGTAAATAAAAGAGAGAGGGGAGGGGGACAAGAGGCGCAATAGTGCCCTTATCACTAGACACTAGAAGTTTCAGCGGTGAACAATGCAATCCACTCACCTACTTCAGTTGTGTGACCCACAACTGGCTTGAAAACATGTAGGATAATATCCTGATGGCTGCTGCTGGACCTCCACCGGCTCCGCTCACGAGTGGTTATACCGAGAAATTCAGGGAAGGAAGGTGTGCTGCGGTCCGCGCTACCAGAATCATCAAGGAAGACCCAAGGCAAAGTTATAATCCAAACCTTCTTTATTCTCCTCCTGGAGGAGAATAAAGAAGGTTTGGATTATAACTTTGCCTTGGGTCTTCCTTGATGATTCTGGTAGCGCGGACCGCAGCACACCTTCCTTCCCTGAATTTCTCATTATAAAGTAAATAACAGTAGTAAATGGAAATGACATAGGGTACTTGGTTAACAATGTTTGACCAAAGCGTGGAAAAGTCAACACACCGTGACAAAGTGTGTCCATCAGGATGGTCCTACTCTGAATCCTTACCTTGCGCAATTGACATCAATGTGAATAAGGGCAGAGAAGGACAGTGCTCAGACTATAGGCAACTGTCAATAATAATAATACATTTTATTTATATAATGCCAGCATGTTCTGTAGCACTTTACAATAAGGGGTTCCTGTACAGACAATAAATACAACACAAGGTAGCATATAGTTCAACAGTTACATTAGGATGTGCCTAGATCAGAGGGAGGGACCACACTCCCATTTGTACGGAGTACAAAATGAATACAGAAAAACCCAGTGGGTATACATTGTGGTGGTGTGATGGCTTTTACGCTTTTTGATCAAAATAGTAGTATTAACCAAAAGCCCTATGTTATTTGAATGTATTACTACATTACTACTCATATCCAGCACCATGGAATTAATGGTGCTATATAAATAAATAATTGTAATATTATTATTTATTTTATGATAAGGTACCGTATATACTCGTGTATAAGCCGACCCGTGTATAAGCCGACCCCCCTACTTTTGCCCCCAAAACCTGGGAAAATCTATTGACTCGTGTATAAGCCGAGGGTGGACCCTAGCACAAGTATACAGCCCCCAGCAGTGTGGTATACACCAGTCCCAGAGGTAGATACAGCAGCCCCAGTGGTAGTATACACGCAGCCCCAGTAGTATATACAGCCCCAGTGGTAGTATATACAGCCCCAGTGGTAGTATACAGGGCCCCAGAGGTATATATAGCCCCAGTGGTAGTATATACAGCCCCAGTGGTAGTATATACAGCCCCAGTGGTAGTATATACAGCCCCAGTGTTAGTATACAGGGCCCCAGAGGTATATACAGCCCCAGTGGTAGTATACAGGGCCCCAGAGGTATATAGCAGCCCCAGTGGTAGTATACAGGGCCCCAGAGGTATATAGCAGCCCCAGTGGTAGTATACAGGGCCCCAGAGGTATATACAGCCCCAGTGGTAGTATATACAGCCCCAGTGTTAGTATACAGGGCCCCAGAGGTATATAGCAGCCCCAGTGGTAGTATACAGGGCCCCAGAGGTATATAGCAGCCCCAGTGGTAGTATACAGGGCCCCAGAGGTATATAGCAGCCCCAGTGGTAGTATACAGGGCCCCAGAGGTATATAGCAGCTCCAGTGGTAGTATACAGGGCCCCAGAGGTATATAGCAGCCCCAGTGGTAGTATACAGGGCCCCAGAGGTATATAGCAGCCCCAGTGGTAGTATACAGGGCCCCAGAGGTATATACAGCCCCAGTGGAAGTATATACAGCCCCAGTGTTAGTATACAGGGCCCCAGAGGTATATAGCAGCCCCAGCGGTAGTATACAGGCAGCCCCAGTAATGCAGGGCCCCCCCAGCCTGACTCCGGTCACCTGTAAAGCAAACTATACTTATCAGTGTCCCGCTGTCCGCGCCCGCCGCTGCCGACATCGCGATCCTCCATCTTCATGCGACTCCTTCCTGTTTCCTGTGCGCGTCGCAGGGAATGACGTCATTGCCGGCGACGCGCACAGAAACAGGAAGGAGTCGCATGAAGATGGAGGATCGCGGATGTCGGCAGCGGCGGGTGCGAGCGGGACACTGATAAGCATAGTTTGCTTTACAGGTGACCGGAGAGACGCTGGGGGGGCCCTGCATTACTGGGGATGCGGGGGCTGCTGTATACCGATGTATACATCGGTATACAGCACTGACTCGCGTATAAGCCGAGGGGGGTACTTTTCAGCCCAATTTTTGGGCTGAAAAACTCGGCTTATACGCGAGTATATACGGTATATGCTCATCTTGTGTGTTTCTCTTGGATTTTGTCTGCGAGTTGGCCACAGTGTGAACGTGCCCCTATTGTACGGATGCTAACGTATGCTCTGGCTCAGTTTTTCGGTCTAACTAGGTCACTAGTCCAGATTGTCAATCATTAGGATCACCCCCACCCCACGGCAAGTAAAGCTGATAGGCAGTGGAGCAGTGCACTCCTACCATACGGGATAATACAAATTCTTTAGTTGCCCCAAATTACAAATGTATATGTGCACAACATTTCAACAGATACATTATAAAATGCACCTGAAAGGTTCATGCTCCACCTTTGACTGTACAATACAGCGCACCCATCCCTCCCCAATACAGCACACCCATCCCTCACCAATACAGCACACCCATCCCTCACCAATACGCTCAGCAATATAGTGCACCCATCCCTCCCCAATACTCTCAGAAATACAGCGCACTCATCCCTCCCAATACAGCGCACCCTTCCCTCACCAATACAGCACACCCATCCCTCACCAACACAGCGCACCCATCCCTCACCAATACTCTCCCCAGTTATGCAGGACCGGTCTCCTCCTCAGAAGTAGGCAGGTTTTGGCTTTGTTCATCCTCCAGCTCCTGGTTCTTCTCCTTTTCTTTGATTGCCTTTTTGAGGTCTTTACCAAAGGGGCTGGTTCACAGAATTCTCTGGCAACCGTGGCTTTAGGCTCCCCTGCATTATTACAATATGAGCACCGCCTCCTTGACAATCACAATCAATATTAGCACTAAATAAGGAAAAATCTAGATGCCTAGAACTATGAGGAATTTATCAAAGAAAAAACTAAAACATCTAGTGGAGCAGTCGGTACAAAACAAGAGCAAGACCTGATCACTTAAAAAAGAAAAAAACACATCTGAACATTGTAGTAGATTACTTTATTCTATCCCTCCAAATCCAGTTAGAACAATAGTTACGGTATTTTTTTTTTAGTATAATGAAGTATAGTAAAAGGCAGAGGAAGATTAGGACTTTTTTGGCCTCTGACAAAAAAGCCCTGTGGACATGGCAGCAGCGTACACGCTGAATGTTATGTGAACATGGCCTTAAAACGCCCAATAGACAAATCTCAGCAATGTAGCTATATATAAGCAAGAAACGCATCATTACATAAGCCGGATACTCAGGACACAAGAGAAAACCTTCATTAGCTGGCTGACATTCCTGGTGAGTCTCCATTAGCAAGAAATAGTTAAAGTGCTCTGTCGTCGTTCACTTCTTTTTCTGTCATCTAGATAGATCCGACCCTGCACAATACAGCAGATATATACCAGACCCCGCACAGAATACTGCAGAGATAGATCCCATCCCTCATAGAATATAGCAGAAATAGATCCAACCCCATACAGAATTCAGCAGACACAGAACCGACCCTAGACAGAATACAGCAGATATAGATCTGACCCCGCACAGAATACAGCAGATATAGATCCGACCCCACACAGAATAAAGCAGATATAGATCTGACCTCTTACAGAATACAGCAGAGATGGATCTGACCCCGCACAGAATACAGCAGATATAGATCTGACCCTGCACAGAATACAGCAGATATAGATCTGACCCCTCGCACAGAATACAGCAGTTATAGATCTGACCTCACACAGAATACAGCAGAGATAGATCCCATCCCTCACAAAATACAGCAGATATAGAGCCCGCCCCACACTACATGCAGCAGAAACAGAACCAACCCCAGACAGAATACAGCAGAGACAGATCCGACCCAGCACTAAATACAGGAGAAATTGATCCAACCCCGCACATAATACAGCAGATATAGATCTGACCTCGCATAAAATACAGCAGATATAGAGCCCGCCCAACACTGCATACAGCAGAGACAGATCCGACCCAGCACTAAATACAGAAAAGATTGATCCAACCCCACCCATAATACAGCAGCGATAAGATCTGACCCTGAAAAGAATTCAGCAGAGATAGATCCGTCCTCGCACTAAATACAGCAGAGATTGTTCAGACCCCGCACAGAATACAGCAGAGATATATCCGACCATGCACAAAATATAGCAGAGATAGACAATATGCAACATAAAATAAAACAGAGAGAGATCTGACATTGCACAGAATACAGCAGAGATTGATCCAACCCTGCACTGGACACAATATAAGATCAATCCGACCCCACACAAAATACTGAAGAGAGCAATCCAGCCCTGCACAGAATACAGCAGGTAGATTGGACCCCACATCAGAGATAGATCTGACCGCACACAGAATGCAGCATAGATGGGATCCAACCTTGCACAGGCTAAAGCTGTGAATCATAATATTACCAACCAAACAATTTTTAGATTTACGACAGCATTCACTGTTTACTGTCCATTACCCTATGTATGTACTGTTTATCTGAAATGTACCATTGTCCATTGTACATACCGTAATATCTGAAAATTCAATAATATTTGAACACAACCTTGCACAGACTACAGCAGAGAGGTAGATCAGACCCTACACAGAATACAGCAGATACAGGTCAGATATAGATACCACCACTCACAGAATACAGCAGAGATCCTACCCTTGATTGAATTCTAGATATATACTGTAAACCCTGTCCAGAACTACTGATAGATCATGAAGAATACCATCAGAGTATCATACTAAATACTGCCGATATATCATACAGAAACAGTAATATTTCTGCAATTAAGACACACACTTGGAAAGAGATGTTTGTTTTTCCACTGTTTGCTCTGTACTTTGATGCTTGGTCCAAGCTATTTGTCAGAATGATAATGTGTGAGTACTATTGTAGCATCCGGAAACTCTGGGCAGTCCTGTTATGCCAGTATTGCCTGCACTTTACACCGTACCTCCTCTGTATAAATTACACTATGTCATTATAGCACATGTTGTTTTGCTGTTATTTGCAGTTACTCAGCACACAATGACTAAAGCTAATACTATAAGTGCGGAGGAATAGTCTGCAATAGTCTGAAACTGCATTCCTCTACGAATCCCCAAAAGATATAGGACTCCTCAAAGAATGACTATATTGGAGACTCTTGTACCTAAGAAAATATGAAGTACGGTACTTCTTCCACTGTACTTTATTTTTAAATTATTATTATTTAAAGGTTTGCAAAAGGTGACCCGTCAGTCGGTTCATGCTGCCCAAATCACCTCAAATCAGATCTTGGTTGCATCCAGATATTTTTTTCTTGACATGTTCTGATGCTTCAAAGAAAATATAGTTTGGGTATCCAGCCTGGGACACATAAGAGACAAAAGGTTAGACTGGGCCAGGCCTGGACGGCTTCTCCCAGGACTTTGTCATCCATGATTATGTTGGCAATTCCTCACTCTTGGTTCTTGGCTGCTCACACAACACTCATGTGACACAGTGACACATGACCAGACCTCCTTCCTGACACCTCAGTTGGTAAAGTGCAGGGATAATAGGCAGAAAGAAGAGAATGTAAAGAGTGTTGCTGGAGCAGCTGAAGACCCAGAGTAAATATTACAGCTAGAGGGGGGCATTGTCATCGTGGGTCCATTAGATGTCGCCACACTGGCACAGGTCCGGACCTCACAGGACATTTCATTTCGAGAAGAACTATGGGCGCTTATTTTTTCTCACCTGTAGACCTGTCTTTTTGTGATTGGGCAGCATCATAGTGCAGTAAACCCTACACACCCACAAACCGAACTGAAATAAACAGCCCAGTTGGTGGATAAAAAAAGTAAAATCGTCGCGGAAAAAAAAAGCACTGCATTTGTTTCAGTGTGGTTTTTCTATGTGTTTTCTTTAACACAGTCTATGTGAAAAACTCAAAGAGTGGACGTGGTGCTCCTCTTTTCTGCACCAAAATCTGCAAGGAAACAAACCCAAATGTTGGCACAGCACTTCAGAATTATCATCGACTTTGCTGCCATACATTTTCCCTTACAGATTTTTTAAAAACGTTATGTGGGAATATAGCCCTACTGTATGTAGATTCCTGTTACCAAGTGCAGAAACGTACAGTTTATCAGGAAAAAAAATGATATTTGCAACAGGAACATGTTCACTGTGGCCATTCCATAGACAAAATCCAAGAGGAAAAACACAAAATTAGCATATACCCCATAATAAAGTACCGTATATACTCACGTATAAGCCGAGTTTTTCAGCACAAAAAATGTGCTGAAAAGTGCCCCCTCGGCTTATACACGAGTCATACAGTAGCCCCAGCGGTATACAGCCCTTCCCCCCCCCCCCCCCCCCCGTGGTAACAGGGCCCCCCCTTGCTTGCGGCACATCTGTAAAGTAAGACATCATTATACTTAATCGCTGTCGCTGCCGACGCCGCTCTGTCACCGTCACCGCGCTCCTCCGGGTCTTCATGCTTCCTTCTCCGGCGCACAGGAAATGACGTCAATTGTGTGTGCGCCGGAGGAGGAAGCATGAAGATCCGGAGGACGCGGTGCAGAGCGGCGGCGGCAGCGATAAGAATAATGATGTCTTACTTTAGAGGTGTGCCGCAAGCAAGGGGGGCCCTGTATACCACGGGAAGGGGGGGGGGGGTTGTATACCACCGGGGCTGCTGTATACAGCTGGGGCTGCTGTATACAGCTGGGGCCCTGTATACCAATGATGGGGGGGGGGGAGCTGTATACCACTGGGGCTGCTATATACCACTTGGGCTGCTGTATAACCACACCACTGGGCTGCTATAAAACCACTGGGGCTGCTATATACCACACCACTGGGGCTGCTATATACCACCGGGGCTGCTATATACCACCGGGGCTGCTATATACCACGGGGCTGCTATATACCACTGGGGCTGCTGTATACCACACCACTGGGGCTGCTGTATACCACTGGGGCTGCTGTATACCACTGGGGCTGCTATATACCACTGGGGCTGCTATATACCACACCACTGGGGCTGCTATATACTACACCACTGGGGCTGCTGTATACCACACCACTGGGGCTGCTGTATACCACTGGGGCTGCTGTATATACTGCTGGGGCTGCTGTATATACTGCTGGGGCTGCTGTATATACTGCTGGGGCTGCTGTATATACTGCTGGGGCTGCTGTATATACTGCTGGGGCTGCTGTATACTGCTGGCTGCTGTATATCTGTGGGGCTGCTGTATACTGCTGGGGCTGCTGTATATACTGCTGGGGCTGCTGTATATACTGCTGGGGCTGCTGTATATACTGCTGGGGCTGCTGTATATACTGCTGGGGCTGCTGTATATACTGCTGGGGCTGCTGTATATACCACTGGGGAGGCTGCTGTATACCACTGGGCTGGTATATGCTGGTGCTGTATATGCCACTGGGGAGGCTGCTGTAATACTGCTGGGGCCTGTATATACCACGGGGAGGCTGCTGTAATACTGCTGGGGCCTGTATATACCACTGGGGAGGCTGCTGTAATACTGCTGGGGCCTGTATATACCACTGGGGAGGCTGCTGTATACTACCACTGGGGGCTGCTGTATACTACTACTGGGAGGCCTGTATACCACACTGCTGGGGGTTGTATACCTGTGCTGGGGTCCACCCTCGCTTATACAGGAGTAAATAGGTTTTCCCAGGTTTTGGGGGCAAAAGTAGGGGGGTCGGCTTATACACAGGTTGGCTTATACACGAGTATATACGGTAAATAAGTATCGTAATAGTAGTACATTTAGATAACATAGGGTTCTTGGTTAACACTGTTTGATCTCTGATAAAGCAATGTTAACCAAGTGCCCTATGTTATATAAATATACTATTAGTTATTATATGGTATATGTCCATTTAGTGTTTTTCTATTGGATTTTGTCTGAAAAACTGATACAAAGGTCTACTATAAATGGCAATGCAAGCCAAATCTATAAAATTATTAATCTGAATGGAAAAACGACCCCCACCATCACCAGTATAATGTGTGCTGCATTTCCAAAATAGCCATAAAATGAATATATGCAACGATCCATCTGACCTTGGCAAATCTTACACTCTGCAGATCGCTCCACATTAAGGACAAGGGAAGAGCGGGGAGAAGTGCAGCCGGGCTGTACTCTGAATCAGGAATTCTGGAAAAAATCCTTCCTAACATTAGCGATTGCATTGGTCGTGTCCCATAAATAATAAATGATCTTTTCTACTCCACTGAACTCACTCGACCTACATTATATGTGGTAGCTAACCTTGCCAAGGTTAGAGAGGAACATATAGTGTCGCCGCTTCCCATTCTTTATATAGACATTTAATACACTTCCTTTCTCGTTTCAGCATGGAAGGGCAGTAAAAGCCTTTCCCCTTAAAACCTCACATAACACAACTGAGCACATTTAAGGAGAAAAGGAAAGCCTGGAGATTCAAGGAAGAAACGCCATATACTCAAAATCCGGAGCAGGTGTTGAGCGACTGTGACCAGCATAAACCGTGTGAATAGATAAGTGACTGTGCACCGCTCCTGAACACTGAAGTGTATGGGAAGAAATGTGACTCGTATTCACAGCAATACATTTCAATACGCACAAGTAGCTCAAAATCTGACTATGGGCCCTTTCACATCAGCGTTTTTTGAAATTCGCGGCAGATGCGGTGAAAAAAACCGCATCTGCCGCGTTTAATGCATAACCGCGACACTTGCGGCACACTTGCGGCAAGCCCCATGCAATGTCTATGGGGCTTGCGGTAAGGGTGCGACAGGTGCGGCAAGTGCGGTTTCGGCACTTGCGGCAGGTGCGCCGCGAAAAAAAATGCTGTCAGCCGCGGTTTTTTTCGCGGCCGCACTTGCCGCACCTGCCGCAAGTCCGCCTATACCTTGTATGCCGTTTACCGCAACCACGCCGCAACCGTGCCGCAAGTGCAGCCGGTGTGCGGTAATCGCGGCAGATGCAGTTTTTTCACCGCATCTGCCGCGGTTTGAAAAAAACGCTGATATGAAAGGGCCCTTATACGGCTGCAATATATGAGAGCGGCATGAGTCCAGTAGACCTATGATGGCAGACACAAGGGGATCATCCTCTATTTGGAAACGGTCATTGCTCCAAACATTTGCTGGATGTTGTACTAATGTTTAGTGTGTGGCAAAAGCCATAAACCCATATATGTGAAGTAATCACTGACATTTTTATGAGCTGGTTTATGCTTCCACATCAGACTGAAATGAGCGCTGTGTCATAAAGGTGATGCTTAATGCTCACCGGGAAGGGAGACAACGAGTGTGGGAAGCGAGCGCGAGAAAGCAAATGCAGGTAAACGACCCTGGAAAGAAAGCGAAGGAAAACGACCCTGGAAAGAGAGCACGGGGTAACGACCCGGGAAGAGAGCACGGGAAACAACCCCAGGGAAGAGAGCACGGGGAAACAACCCCAGGGAAGAGAGCACGGGGAACAACCCCAGGAAGAGAGCACGGGAAACAACCCCAGGGAAGAGAGCACAGGGAAACAACCCCAGGGAAGAGAGCACGGGAAACAACCCCAGGGAAGAGAGCACGGGGAAACAACCCCAGGGAAGAGAGCACAGGGAAACAACCCCAGGAAGAGAGCACGGGGAAACAACCCAGGGAAGAGAGCACGGGAAACAACCCCAGGAAGAGAGCACGGGGAAACAACCCAGGGAAGAGAGCACGGGAAACAACCCAGGGAAGAGAGCACGGGAAACAACCCCAGGAAGAGAGCACGGGGAAACAACCCCAGGGAAGAGAGCACGGGGAAACAACCCCAGGGAAGAGAGCACGGGGAAACAACCCCAGGGAAGAGAGCACGGGGAAACAACCCCAGGGAAGAGAGCACGGGGAAACAACCCCAGGGAAGAGAGCACGGGGAAACAACCCAGGGAAGAGAGCGTGGGGAAGCGAGCATGGGAAACGAGCGCAGGCAAGAGACGCAGGGAAGAGAGCACAGAGAGGAGGCTGCTCATTCCCCGCACACTTAACTGCCTTAGGAAGGACAAGGACCAAGTGGAAATTACACCGACCCTATGAGGTACGAAGTCTGAATGAGCCAAGTTGAGTTTTAGGGAAGTTCATACCACAGTAAAATTCTGGTATATTAAGCCTAAATAAAATGGTTTTCATGATAATACATTCATTATCTACACATTTGACATCCATACATGGCTGATCACTTAAGGTCTGACCACTTGAGCACCAATTAATTCTCGAACGAATAGTAATTTGTGCAATTATAGTGGTGACAGCTGCTCTGCCAGTCCAGAGACATTATGCATTTATTAACAAATCACAGAATAGGTAATGAAATCATTTAATCTAAAACCCCTTTTAGCCAAGCTTGTATATAGTAGAATTTTACAAAGAAAGTTCTGTGGAGTCAGAGTTAGGCTACGTTCACATATTGCGCATTTCTGCTTTTTTTACGAGCGCTTTTCAAAATGTGCCATTTTTCTGCCGGCAAAGTGAATGGTAAATTTGCCGTACAGACACTGTGTATTATTACGCAGCGCTTTTATAGCAAACAACAGCTGCATAAAAAGAATTGACATGTCAATTCTTTACGAACCAGCGCCCGCACTTTTTTCCATAGAGGTGGTGCTGCTGCATCTGATGTCCAAGAGGGGGAGGAAGAATCCCGGTTCCTCCTCCCCTCTGTGACCGCCCCCATTTGATTTTGAGGTGTATTAATATACACTGCGAAATCAAAATTAAATAAAGCCAAATGTATTAAAAATAAGAAAGAATGAATACCGTATATACTCGTGTATAAGCCGACCCGTGTATAAGCCGACCCCCCTACTTTTGCCCCCAAAATCTGGGAAAACCTATTGACTCGTGTATAAGCCGAGGGTGGACCCCAGCACAGGTATACAGCCCCCAGCAGTGTGGTATACAGCAGCCTCCCCAGTGGTATATACAGCCCCAGTGGTTGTATCCAGTAGCCCCAGAGGTATATACAGCCCCAGTGGCAGTATCCAGCAGCCCCAGAAGTATATACAGCCTCAGTGGTAGTATCCAGTAGCCCCAGAGGTATATACAGCCCCAGTGGTAGTATACAGTAGCCATAGAGGTATATACAGCCCCAGTGGTAGTATCCAGTAGCCCCAGAGGTATATACAGCCCCAGTGGTAGTATACAGTAGCCATAGAGGTATATACAGCCCCAGTGGTAGTATCCAGTAGCCCCAGAGGTATATACAGCCCCAGTGGTAGTATACAGTAGCCATAGAGGTATATACAGCCCCAGTGGTAGTATCCAGTAGCCCCAGAGGTATATACAGCCCCAGTGGTAGTATACAGTAGCCATAGAGGTATATACAGCCCCAGTGGTAGTATACAGTAGCCCCAGATGTATATACAGCCCCAGTGGTAGTATCCAGCAGCCCCAGAAGTATATACAGCAGCCCCAGAGGTATGGCTTATATTGGCAGCCAGCCTACTTACATACACATACCCATACATACACCCACATATATACACACACACACACACACACACACACATACATACACATACACACAGCTTCCTACCTTGTCCTCCCGTTCTGCAGTGCTTTCCGGTGTCCTCCGTGCTCCGTTCCCGGTCTGCTGGGCCTTGTGGTTCCTCCTGGTTCCTCTTCCTTCCTGACATGTGATCACGGGTGCTAGCCAATCACAGCACGGCCTGCTCTGACATCACTGGCCGGGGGCGGAGAGAAGACGCAAGATGGCAGCCCCCATGATGGAACCGAAGGAACAGGAACCAGGAGGAACCACAAGGCCCAGCAGACCGGGAATGGAGCACGGAAGACACCGGAACGCACTGCAGAACGGGGGACAAGGTAAGAAATACTGCGCAGCGCCCCCCCACCATAGGATTACCGTATTGACCCGTGTATAAGCCGAGGGGGGGACTTTTCAGCCCATTTTTTGGGCTGAAAAACTCGGCTTATACACGAGTATATACGGTACTTACCCTTTCCGACACCTTTTCGTGCTATCCGGTGCAGGGCAAAAGGCCAGGTACCGATCGACAGGCCCTTTTATGACGTGATTGATGATGTCTTGGGCGCTCATTGGCAGCTCGCGATCATGTCATACATATCACATGATCGCGAGCGGCCAATCAGTGCCAAAGACATTATCAATCACGTAATTCAAGACCCTGTCGATCAGTACCTGGCCTTTGCCCTGCACCGGATAGCGCGAAAAGGCATCAGAAAGGGTAAGTATTCATTCTTTATTATTTTTAATACATTTGGTTTTATTTAATTTTGATTTCGCACTGTATATTAATACACTGAGAAATCAAATGGGGGCTTCTTCCTCCCCGGGCCATAAAAAAGCGTGCTGTGTAAAAAGCACGGCTTCTTTTTTTTGCGCGAGTGCAAAACGCTGGTAAAAGTGCCCGCACAAAAAAACGCAAATGAAGCGCTATGTGTCCTGAAACTAGCGCCACCTACAGGACATCGTGGACATTACAAAACGCAGTTAAACTGCAATGAGAAGAAGCCCTTAAGTTGGATTGAGGAGTTTAAATCTACGCCAAGATTGGCAGTCCCAAAAAGTATGCAGGTGATATGGAAAGGCAAGCGGCACTACGGAAAAGGCAAAGACATGCAAACGAGACTACTGAACAAAAAGAGCATCGCATTGACAAAACCACTACACAGAAGTTCATGCGTGGCGCAGACGACTCCCCACAGTCCACAGCCATTAGATTGTCGCAGGATGCCATTTGGCAGTGACAGTGCCGACAACACGAATCTCCGGTGACAAGATCAATTAGACGCTCAAAAGATGCTGCATCACAGCAAGCATGCTGTGCTCCGAGTCTCCAATGATAAGGTCTAGGACAGGGGTCTCAAACTCGGTTGGGTTGGTGGGCCGCACATAGAAAGAAATTGCTATTGGGGGGCCGCATTATTAAGTGATATTTTTAGTAATTCCAGAATTTTTTGCTTAATGTAGTAATGTTCAAATCCTGATCTCCTTTTAGTAATGTCCCCTCCGTGTAGTAATGTCACTATCTTGGTCCTCATCTTGTAGTAATGTCCCCATCCTGGTTCTCATCATGTAGTAATGTCCCCATTCTGACCGTCATCTTGTAGTAATGTCCTCATCCTGATGCCACTTTGTAGTGATGTCCCAACCTGGTCTCTCTTCTTTTTGCATACATACACACACTCTCATACACACACATACACACTGACACAAACACACTCATACACACATACACACTCTCTCATACATACTCTCATACACACACGCCCACTCATATACACCCACTCTTCTACACACTCACTCTCTCATACACACACACTCATACACACACACACACACATTCACTCAAACACACACACTTTCTCATACACACTCACATACACAAACTTTTACACAGACATATACACACACACACACACACTCTCATACACACACACACACACTCTCTCATACACACACACACACACACACACTTTCTCATACACACACACACACTTTCTCATACACACACTCACATACACACACTCACATACACACACTCACATATACACACTCACACACTCTCCCTCACACACACACACCTTAACGATGCCGGGATCCACTATGCAGGAGGCCGCCACAGTGCGCTGTGTAAGGGGCCGCCACGGTGCATAGTGCTGGGGACTGCAGCTTTATTATCACTTCCCGCTACGACAAGCTCCGAGCCTCCTTCCTTCAGCTACATCAATGGAAGCTGGCGGGCCAATCGGATCACAGACCCGCAAGTGACGTCAGCGTATGATGTCATTTGAGGCTTCTGATTGGCCGCAGTCACTTGCGAGTCTGTAATCCGATTGGCTTGCCAGCTTCCATTGATGTAGCTGAGGGAAGGAGACTGAGCTTGTTGTAGCGGCCGCAGGAAATGATAATAAAGCCGCAGTCCCCAGCACTATGCACCGTGGCAGACCCCTGCACAGTGGATCCTGGCATCCTTACGTTGTCAATGGTGCCGCGGGCCGCACTTTGAAGCCCCGGGGGCCGCATGCGGCCCCCGGGCCGCGTGTTTGAGACCCCTGGTCTAGGAGATTTAAAATAAAAAAGTATCACAATGGCAGCAACATGAAGAAGGATCTCCATTATCCAGATCTACGAGGCTGTCACAGGATGAATCGTTACAATGCTGGCACCGTGACAACGAATCTCTGCAATCCAGATCTATGAGACTGTCACAGGATGCAGCATCACACAGGCGGTGCTGTAATGACGTATCTACAGAGTACAGATCTATCACATCATCACAGGATGCAGCATCACACAGGTGCTGCTGTAATGACGTATCTACAGAGTACAGATCTATCACATCGTCACAGGATGCAGCATCACACAGGCGCTGCTGTAATGACGTATCTACAGAGTACAGATCTATCACATCATCACAGAATGCAGCATCACACAGGCACTACCGTAATGACGTATCTACAGAGTACAGATCTATCACATCGTCACAGGATGCAGCATCACACAGGCGCTGCTGTAATGACGTATCTACAGAGTACAGATCTATCACATCGTCACAGGATGAAGCATCACACAGGTGCTGCTGTAATGACGTATCTACAGAGTACAGATCTATCACATCGTCACAAGATGCAGCGTCCCACCAAAAGTCGGAGTCGGTCCATTTTATACCTACTCCAGCTATGACTCCATCAAAATGGTCCATGATTTAGACTCCGACTCCACAGCCCTAATATAATGTGCACCAAAAACAGCAGCAAAACCTGCTCTTTGTAAGCAGCTTCTTTATGGCCAAGAGAGCAGAATGTGTATGCAGGAAACACACTGCAAAAAAAGCTAAATTATATAAATAATTCTCTGAACATGAGCTGAAGGTATACACGACACCTATGATCTCAGGATGACGGCTCTTAAGACATGCTATATTGTCTTGTAGCTACATGTCCTGCCGAGGATCTCACTACTAATGAGTTTCTGTTATTGTAACGGATGTTGCCTTTATGAGTCCATGTTTTATAGGTGTTGGCACATGACTTTATGACTTCTAGCATTTCCTTTGTTACTTGTAGTTAAAATGCTCTTGTCTACTCAGAACACACCAAGAAACAAAATGTACAAAAAGAAAGATAAAAACCTCGGCCACTAGAAGGGGAATTAACAGTCTAACATTTGGCTATACATCATAGAATACGTGGATATAGCATTTTGCTTCATGTAAATAACAGCGGCAAAAGGATTTTAAGCCTAGGTACACATCACAAAAACTTTGGCATACTTCCTATACATTTTTCATTTTTTTTTCTTATATAATTTTACTGAATAAACATCTACACAGATCCTATTACAAAGACAAAACACACAATGATATTAATAAATTAAATATAACATGCTGGAGAGGGCACTACTGAAATAACGCCTTTTAAACCCCTAAGTTTCCACCTTGGCAAAATAAAACACTACATACAATACGTACATATTACCGTATATATCCACATTTATCATTATATATATTGTACACACATATACATATACACACACACATATAGACACATACATAAGCACACACATATTATATATTTGTATGTATGAACTATTACTAAAGTGTAGGGCAGTTGTGTATTGACTAGGCATGACTGCCCACACTGCAACACCACCATCACCACCACCAAAGGCTTGTCTGGGGACAACAGAGGCTGATGCATACCTCTTTCCTCCACATCTCCAACATTGTTAGCGGCCATCATTTCTGCTCAGCGTGAAACGACTTATCAGTGAACAGCAATGAGGTCCACTGGTCCCTCGTCCAGCAGAGATGATGCCTGTGGCTGGTGGTGAGGTTTTGTATCCTTACAGGTGAACTAGGACACAGACCACGCTGACGTAGACAGTTTTGAATGGTCTGATGTGACCTTTCTTAAAGATATCTGAAGTTGTGGATCATTCATCATCTGGTTCCATATGGCATTGCTAACAATGCAGCCGTCATCAGTGTGGGATGTGACCAAGCAACGTCCACTTCTCTCCTTTCTGTGACTCTTCCAGTCTTCTCTGCTGATGATGCTCTGTAATACTCCAAGCTCAGCGGCCATTTCAGTCTGGGACCATCCATCTTGAAGCCTCATAATGTCTAGTATTCTTGATCAATTGTTAGGTGGTGTCTTGGTCTCATGATGTCAAAATGTGAAGAGCATGATAAGGAGGACTTTAAATTACCAATTATAATTGAACCACAAAATTTATTAGGCAATTCATAGATCAAACAACTGTTGTGAATGTTTCCAATAAGCCCCTTCTTAGAGAAAAGCAAGTTGTGCAAAAAGTAATGAAACACTGAACAGTTTGACTTGTGCATCCAAAAGTGTATACTAGAAGATCATAATAAGTTCACCTGAAAAGGTCAGAGTGCATTTTAGGTTTATCCTGAAATCTCACAAGAAAGAAAAAAAGAAAGGAAGGACGGATGGATAGAAGGACGGAAGGAAGGAAGGACGGAAGGACGGACGGACGGAAGGACAAGATTCTATGTATAGAGGCATGTATGTTTGTATGTATGCTCAACACTGCCTTTTTATGATATTAAAGTCAGAAAATAACCTGTTGTCTAAAACAAGTTTACATGGAAAATTTTTATGAACCTTATATTTTGTTAAATAGTGGTGCATTTGTTCTATATTTTCATAGGAATCTGAAGCAGTGAGCCTTATTTTTGGTTATAATTATGGTAATTGCCTCTTCTGAAAAAATTGTGCATTTTATGGTGATGAGGATTAGGAAACATGGTGGAGGGGCGGGCGAGCACTGTATGACCGCCCTCCTCCTGTTACATTAGAGTTAAAGAACATAAAACCTCTTTCTCCAATCTTCAGATTAGAAAATGGCAGGGTGGATAAAAATCAATGTTTTAAAAAAAAAAAAAAAAAAAAAAATCTGATTTTTTTTATTTAAATCAGATTTTTTTTTCAATAAACTGCTTTTTGAGGAAAATATTTTACCATCCAAAGGTTCTTCCATCATGAGATAAAGCTGAGTTGTTTAACTCAGTAGAATAAAGGTTGTATATGTGTAACATCCACAATGCCATGCTCTTCCAGAGGTTTCTGTAGGATTAGTGGGCAGTTTCTCTCCTATATTATCACAGACACTCGCTTTACTTACGCAGTTCTCAAAACTGAATTTGACTCCGCAGAGGTCCCAGCCTCTTCTTCACGGCAAAAATGTTACAACATGAACAGAGTTGAGAAAAAGACCTTAATCCTATTGTTCTACAAACCTATGAATACAGAATCAACCCCTTCAGTGCCAAGTCCAAGAAGTTAGACAACATGTTTCTGATTGTTTGGAGTGGAATAGATCTGCACAACACAAAAAGAATCTAAGTGTGAGGAGGAGGAAGGGCAAGCAGACAAGAAAATGAAAGTGAAACTTTGAGCACAATACTGCAGCATAGCCACAGACAGACAAGTCTGGATCTGCTTGTGTGTACGATCTGAGGTTTATTACATTCTTTCCTTATAATGGCAGCAGGGCGTAAGAGAGACCCAGTTTGGGAATATTTTAATGAAGCTCCTTCGCCTATTGGTAAGGCAGGCATGCGTGCAAAATGCAAACGATGCAACAAAGAGATGCAAGGCCTGGTGGCGCAAATGAGGCAACATCATGAGAAGTGCGGTGATGAAGATGACCAAAGAAACACTTCTGAACAGGCAGGATCTTCAGGTTGGTAAACATTTTTATTGAATCCTATTTCTAAAGACTGAACTGTCATGTGTGAGAAAAATTATATTTCTTATTATTACTGCATGTTACTGTCATTTGGTACAGTTATGAAGAAAAACAAATATTCCTTTTGGGGCAGGGGCAGTGATGTGTTGTGTACAATAAGCAGAAATTGTATAATAAACAATAAAATAACAGCATTGACTTTTTTTGTTTAGGGAAATTCATGGATTCTGGAAACTATCCACCTCCAAGATCACCATCATCCTGTTCTACAGTTTCAGAGTTATCCATCTAGGATAGTGCTTCATTAGCAGCAGCATCATAATCAGACACCCACAGCCACATATCACCATCACCCAAAAGGAAGAAAAAACCTTTACCTCCTGGAACCACCATAGATAGGTTTGTGATAAGAACTAGCAGATTAGAAAAAGAGTTGATTGATGAAAAAATTTCTCAGTTTATTTATGCAATGAACTCTTCTTTCCGTCTGACTGAGAACCCACATTTCATTAATATGGTTCAGTCACTGAGACCAGGATACAGTCCACCCAGCAGAGCTGATGTTGCAGGGAAACTGCTGGATCAAGTGTATGACAGAGAAACGGAGCAATGTGCAACACCTCTGGAGGGTAAAATTGTTAACCTAAGTATTGATGGGTAGAGTAATGTCCACAATGATCCTATTGTATGTGCTTGTATAACAACAGAAGAAGGTAAAGTCTTCCTTACACAAACAACTGATACATCAGGAAATGCACACACAGCAGAATACTTACAAGAAGTGGCAGTAAAAGCTATAACGACATGTGAACAAAAATTCAAATGTCTAGTACACAGTTTGGTCACTGACAATGCTGCAAACGTATCCAAGATGATAAGAGATTTAGAAGAGCAGGGAGGGAATACAAAGCTGCTAATAACATATGGTTGCAGTGCTCATTTGCTACACCTCTTAGCCAAAGACTTAAGTGTTCCAGAAATAAAGGCTAATGTTGTTGAAATTTAGCTGCAGCAGCTCTGAAAAGGATGGGTGGAACCAAGCTAACGCTCCCACAAGATGTTAGATGGAACTCTGTGGTGGACTGTTTTGAGCAGTATATCAAAAACTGGCCTATTCTGATGACACTTTGTGAAGAAAATCGAGATAAAATAGATGGCACTGTCACGGCCAAAATCCTCACAATTGGGCTTAAGAGAAATGTTGAACATATGCTGAGCTTCCTGAAACCCATCTCTCAAGCTTTAAACAAAATACAGAAAAATAGCTGTTTTATTGCGGATGCTGTTGAAATTTGGAAGGAACTGAGTGAACACTTAAAAACAGAACTACACATGGACAGAATTAAATTACAAGCAGTAAACAAACGAATGGGACAAGCACTGACTCCAGCTCATTTTTTGGCAAATATTGTCAATATCCAATATCAGGGTCAAAACCTAAGTGCTGAGGAAGAGGAGTTAGCTATGACATGGGTATCCAGCAATCATCCATCTTTAATGCCAACTATAATAAACTTCAGAGCTAAGGGGGAACCATTCAAGAAATATATGTTTGCTGAAGATATTTTAAGGAAGGTCACACCAGTAAACTGGTGGAAGTCACTTAAGCGCTTGGATTTAGAGAGTGTTCAAGAAATGATTTCACTTTTAACAGCGCTAGCTTCTTCTGCAGGCGTTGAAAGAATATTCTCTACCTTTGGACTCATTCATTCTAAATTGAGAAATCGGTTGGGACCCAATAAAGCAGGAAAGCTTGTTTTTCTTTTCCAGATTATGAATAGGAACAAAGAAGAAAATGATGATGAAGATGACGACAAGTGAGCTACAGAGGACAGCAGGGACAGTAGTGTTTAAGTTTTTCATGTGTCGGCTGGGCTGACAGTCTAAGTTTCTTAAAATATATATATATATATATTTTGTTTAGCCAAATTAGTTAACAAACATGGATGTTTGTTTAAGCAAATAACTTATGCTGTACTGTTGTTATTGTTTCAGTTGAATAAATCTATTTAAATTGTTATTAAGGTCAGGATTATTTTTCTCCTTCTTAAGTAAAACAGAACAGTGGTGTCCAAATATGAATGATTAACCCATTAAACTGGGGAGAAAAAAGTAATATAAAAAGTGATGCTAAAAATCTTCATCTACTTGCATGTTAAAGTAGCAAGAACTAGTTTAGGTAGAAACTTTGATTTAAATCACTGATTTAAATCAAGCCTTACTGACTAGTGATTTAAATCAGTTAGATTTAAATCAAATTCACCCTGGAAAATGGCAACATTTCTCTGTGAAGTTAAACTTAGACACAGGAAGCCATAATCAGTGTTCCTTCAAAGAAAAAAAAAATCAAGCATGACTTACAAGAGACTGCTGTGATATACAGATATTTTCCCCTCAATGCCTCTTTTTACTCTTACATGAAAGGATCACACTAAGGCCCTGTTCACACTGTGCATTTTTGATCCGATTTTGCAGTGAACGCATCACTTAAATGGAATCCAGCAAAGTCAATGGGTTTTCATGGTTTGCTGTTCAATCTGTGCTTTCATGACCTGGAGCTGTCAATTATGGGTGCGCTTTTCAGATCTGCTTTTCCCATTTAAACCATTTTGTATGAGCTAGAAAAACAATTCACCAAAACAGATCAAAAATGGATCAAAACCAGATGATCTGTTTCTGATGCGTTTTTTTGAAAAGCTGATCCAGGTTTCCAGCTGAAAAAGAGAAAAACGCACAGTGTGAACATAGCCTTAAAGATAATACTTTTATATAACTTTCCGTCTTATTTAATAGGACTTGAAAAAATTATGATTACTTTTAATTACAAATATATATATATGATAAAAAATAAAGCGGTCAAGGTACACTTTATTAAGACATAGTATACTGCATATAAATAAACAGTTAAAAAATGTCACATCTTCCATCATCAGGAAAAAATATAACAACAAATATAACTTCAAATGTCTCTTATCACCTCGTGGAGGAAAATGTGAGCAGTGAATAAACCATCTGATTATTATACTATATAAATAAAATAAAAAGCTACACAAATTATTTACATTAAAAATTGACAGACTAAATCTAAAAATATTTTCCAATAGTTTTTTTTTCTCCCAGTTGGAGACCAATTGATGACCAACAGAGATTGCATCAGAACATCCATTATGCTCCGCACTGGGTGTCTTCTAAGTAATGATCGTGTTCTCATGGCATCTTAAGAAGAAGGTAAAAATTGGTGTCGCTCCATTTCCACCGAGATCAATTTCACACCATTGCAATCCATTTACACATTCACCACCTCAAACAGTGAAAATAATGCACATAACCTCAGCTTCACCCGACATTATAAATTGGCATATTATGTGCTCACACATTTATTGTATATACAGTATAATAGCAGTCCAATATGACTAACAAGATGATTCACTGTTTTTGGTATAAATTGTATTACCACGTCATACAATTTTTAGTTGGCGAGGTAGATTCTTAGGCCGGCTTCACACTACGGCTGGGATTCGATCCATGGCTGTCCACTTGAGGCAGGCAGCTGCGGACCGGATTGCACACAGTGCTGAAGGGCTAATTTGCAGCTGCCGCCGCTGATAGGTCAGGTCCGCAACTAGCTCCCCGCGAGCCGTGGTCCCGACCTATCAGCAGCGGCGGCTGCACACTTGACTGGAGTGCAAATTAGCCCTCCAGTTCTGTGTGCTGATCCAGTCCGCGGCTGTCTGCCTCAAGTGGACAGCCACGGATCGAATCCCAGTCGTAGTGTAAAGCCGGCCTAAGAAAACCAACAGACTCAGCATTCATGATCTGCATGTTTTTGAGTCTGTGTTAGGCGGCCGTCACACTCATCAATATCGTGAGCGATATTGTAAGCGATCACGTGCAATCGCTATCAATATCGTTCACATCGCTGGTGAGATGTCACACAGGCAGACTAACCAGCGATGTGGGCCAGCGAGATCGCTGGTAACTATGGTACACATCGGGTTACTAGGCGCCGTGCGGCGCTTAGTAACCCGACGTTTACCATAGATACCATCTCCCAGCATAGGCTCTGCTGCTGGGAGATCGTTCATCGTGATGTCACACACCACGATGATGCAGATTGTTCAAGCGATAATCGCTTGATATGAGCTCCTGCTCACCAATCTGCGATCTAGCGATCAAGCGATCAAGCGATATTACATTGTAAAATCGCTTGATTGCACGCAGCGATGCACAAACGATCAAAAAGCAGATCGCTTAAACGATATCGTTCGCAATATTGAACCGTGTGACGGCCGCCTTAGAATAATTGATTTAAAGTGGGTGTGTTCAAAATAATAGCAATGTGGAGTTCAATTAGTAAGGTTAATCATTGCGTGAAGAAACAGGTGAGAGTCAGGTGGCCCTTATTTAAGGGTGAAGCCAGCACATGTTGTACATGCATTTCTCCTTGAAAGCCTGAGGAATATGGGTTGTTTGAGACATTGTTCAGAACAGCATACTTTGATTAAAAAGTTGCTTGGAGAGAGTAAAATGTATAAAGAAGTGCAGACAATGGTAGGCTGTTCAGCTAAAATGATTTCCAATGCCTTAAAATGGAAAACAAAACCAGAGAGACGTGCAAGAAAACGGAAGACTACCATTCAAATAGATAGAAGAATAGCCACAATGGCACAAGCTCAGCCAATGATCAGCTCCAGAATGATCAAAGACAGTCTCAAGTTACCTGTAAGTACAGCGACAGAAGATGCCTGCATGAAGCTAATCTTATATTGAACACAGCTGTATGTATCCTGCACATGTTGTGGGTGACACCATAGTCCAGTGTAATCTGGTAGATGGTCAACAACGGATGTGTCACAAACATCACTTATACAATTTACTAACCCTGAATTTCAGTATTTTGTGTTACAACAATATCCAATCAATTTCAATTTACCGTATATACTCGTGTATAAGCCGACCCGTGTATAAGCCGACCCCCCTACTTTTGCCCCCAAAACCTGGGAAAATCTATTGACTCGTGTATAAGCCGAGGGTGGACCCTAGCACAAGTATACAGCCCCCAGCAGTGTGGTATACACCAGTCCCAGAGGTAGATACAGCAGCCCCAGTGGTAGTATACACGCAGCCCCAGTAGTATATACAGCCCCAGTGGTATATACAGCCCCAGTGGTATATACAGCCCCAGTGGTAGTATAGACGCAGCCCTAGTAGTATATACAGCCCCAGTGGTAGTATATACAGCCCCAGTGGTAGTATACAGGGCCCCAGCAGTATATACAGCCCCAGTGGTTTATACAGCCCCAGTGGTAGTATACAGGGCCCCAGAGGTATATACAGCCCCAGTGGTAGTATATACAGCCCCAGTGGTAGTATATACAGCCCCAGTGGTAGTATACAGGGCCCCAGAGGTATATACAGCCCCAGTGGTAGTATATACAGCCCAGTGGTAGTATACAGGGCCCCAGCAGTATATACAGCCCAGTGGTTTATACAGCCCCAGTGGTAGTATATACAGCCCCAGTGGTAGTATATACAGCCCCAGTGGTAGTATATACAGCCCCAGTGGTAGTATACAGGGCCCCAGAGGTATATACAGCCCCAGTGGTAGTATATACAGTCCCAGTGGTAGTATACAGGGCCCCAGCAGTATATACAGCCCCAGTGGTTTATACAGCCCCAGTGGTAGTATACACGCAGCCCCAGTAGTATATACAGCCCCAGTGGTATATACAGCCCCAGTAGTAGTATAGACGCAGCCCTAGTAGTATATACAGCCCCAGTGGTAGTATATACAGCCCCAGTGGTAGTATACAGGGCCCCAGCAGTATATACAGCCCCAGTGGTAGTATACAGGGCCCCAGAGGTATATACAGCCCCAGTGGTAGTATATACAGCCCCAGTGGTAGTATACAGGGCCCCAGAGGTATATACAGCCCCAGTGGTAGTATATACAGCCCCAGTGGTAGTATACAGGGCCCCAGAGGTATATACAGCCCCAGTGGTAGTATATACAGCCCCAGTGGTATTATACAGGGCCCCAGAGGTATATACAGCCCCAGTGGTTTATACAGCCTCAGTGGTAGTATATAGCAGCCCCAGCGGTAGTATACAGGCAGCCCCAGTAATGCAGGGCCCCCCCAGCGTCTCTCCGGTCACCTGTAAAGGAAACTATACTTATCACAGTGCCGCTGTCCGCACCCGCTCGCAGCTGCCGACCGCGATCCTCCATCTTGCGTCTTCTTCCTGTTTCCTGTGCTTGTCGCAGGGAATGACGTCATTGCCCGCGACGAGCACAGAAACAGGAAGAAGACGCAAGATGGAGGATCGCGGTCGGCAGCTGCGAGCGGGCGCGGACAGCGGCACTGTGATAAGTATAGTTTCCTTTACAGGTGACCGGAGAGACGCTGGGGGGGCCCTGCATTACTGGGGATGCGGGGGCTGCTGTATACCGATGTATACATCGGTATGTACCAATGTATACATCGGTATACAGCACTGACTCGCGTATAAGCCGAGGGGGGTACTTTTCAGCCCAATTTTTGGGCTGAAAAACTCGGCTTATACGCGAGTATATACGGTAGTTAAATCTTGGTTTCCAGTCTATTTGCAAAAATCCTAGATTTTAGCACTGTTTTTGTCTTGAAAAGAATTATTATTAGATAATTATTAATACATACGCACACAAAGTTTATGCAAAGTAAAAAAGCACAGCTAGCATGAGATTTCTGTAAATCCATCCACTTTGTTTGTAGTGTACAACGCACCGTTTTGGACGCAGCAAAAACACGCTATGTCCAAAATGCTGCAATCACTGATCATGTGAACTCACCCTTGTAGACACAGCTGGTGAAATAACTATTAAACACGTAGCCAATTTTAATACTTTGTACAAAAGCCTTTGTTGGCGATAAAGCTTCAAGAAGGCTTCCTGTAAGGAGAAATTAGTCACATGCATTGCTCAGGTGTGATTTTGATCCATTCTTCAATACAAATATTGCTCAAATCCAAAAGGTCCCATGAGCTCCTTCTATGAACTCTTTGTTCTTTCCATAAATGTTCTCTTGGATTCAGGTCAGGGGATCGCCTAAGACATTCTATCAGCTTTATTTTCTTTGTCTGAAACTAATTGACAGTTTCCTTGTTTGTGTGCTTGGGATTATTGTCTTTCTGAAATGCCCCGCCCCACTCATTTCATCTTCATCATCCTAGAAGATGGTTACAGATGTTTATCAAGAATGTCTTGGTACATTTGTGCATTCATCCTCCTTTCAATTATATGAAGTTTGCCAGCGCAGTATGCTGAAAAACACCCCCACATCATGATGTTTCTACCTTAAATCTTCACTGTTGGTATGGTGTTTTTGAGATGACATGCAGTGCCTTTTTGCCTGCAATCATGGTGTATATTTTGACAACTATTGAAGGAACTCCGGCACCAGACTTGTTGCAGTTAAAATTCCAGATCTTTATTCAAACATCCTTAAAAGCCATTACTTCGAGCACTAACAGCCTCTGGAAGCCGTGGTGAGCAAAATACCCCCTTCCCCTTCCCTTATACTAAGCCTATATTTTGACAACCAAAGAGTTAAATTTTGGTCTCATTTGACAAAACTACCGTATTTTTCCTTTTATAAGACGCACTTTTTTTCCTCCAAGTTTTGGAGGAAAGTGGGGGTGCGTCTTATAAAAGGAATATAACATTCTAGCATCCTCAGTTGCTGGGGAGAGGGAGACAGCAGTGAAGTGGGGACAGAAGTGGCAGGGAATGGTCCCTGCTGAAGAATCAGGCTGCAGGAGCACCACGTGTCCCCGGCTCATTATCTACTTAGATATTCACTTCACTTGCTCCCAGTCCCCACCCACCTCTCTGCACTGAAGACAGCGCGGAGAGTGAGAGCACGGGGAGCAGGAGAAGCTGCTTAGCCGGCACACATGGTCTCTCTCCAGCTTCCTGCAGCTGCTGGGGAGACTGTGTGCTGGAGATAGTGAGAATGGAGGAGCTGGGCACAGATGCTGTAAGTGAATCAGCACTGAGCTTTGTGCTGATTCACTGCCATGTAGTCAGGGGCAGAGCAGGGAGATCGGTACCTTATCACAGTGTGGTGCTCTCTGTAATGTGTCCTGCTGAGCCCTGCACAGTGCAGAAATCCAGGAAGCTCGGTCTGCAGTTCAGGAGCTTCAGTCTATTAGAGCAGGGCTGGAGCCTGCATAACACCAGTGTACAGCTCCTGTATCTACATCCTGCATCTACAGGTCAAGCTCTGCTGTGGTGACTTGTAATTAGGAGACAGGGCTGGAGCATTATATTTCAGCAGTGTACAGACCCCCTCCCTGGCCCTCCCTCATACAGTACATCACATCAGAACTTGATCTGCAGACTATCACCACTTCCTTGATTTCAGCAGGGTGATGGCAAAGCAGGATACATTAAAGTGAGTGCACATGTATATGTAACATAACCACTAATAAAGTTAACACTGCCAATACTGTGCTTAACTAGAACTCCAAGCACGCTATAGGATCTACAGTACATGCTGGGAGTTATAGTTCTTAAAGGGGTTGCCACTACATGAACAAATCCCTTCTCATTCACCTTTTTGGCCCTTGTATAATTAAGGCTGCCTTCACACTTGTGTCCCCCTCTGCGGCGTCCTGCGGAGGGGGACTGCAAGCTGAGCGCAGGCACTGCAAGTCCCTATGTTTAACATGGGAACGTGGGTGCCTGCGCTCGGGTGCAGATTGGCGTGCGCACCCATTCACTGCAATGTATGATTTGTACGCAGGCACAAATCATACAGTCTCGTCCGCACTAGGAACACATGTCGCATTCAGGGTGTGGACGAGAGTGTGTGATTTGTGCGCAAGTATACGCATGCGTACAAATCATACATGGCGGTGAATGGGTGCCATGCCAATCTGCCCCTGAGCGCAGGCACCCGCGTCCCCATGTTAAACATAAATACAAAAAGGGGGTTGGAGGAACAAGAGGCGCAATAGTGCCATTATCACTTAGACACTAGATCTGCAAGCTGGTGAGTAACGGGAGTCCACTCACCTGGCCCAGTTGTGACACCCACAACTGGTTAGAAGGCGTGTTAGGAATAATATCCTGATGGCTGCTGCTGGATCTTCACCGAACTACTCAGGCGTGGACGAGCATCAAGTTACTTGGGATAAGGTGTGTAGCGATCCGCGCTGCCAGGCTGACTCACATCAAAGACGACACTTGGAGATGAAGTGTTGATCAAATCCTTCCTTTATTCCCCGACGCGTTTCGGTGCCCACCTGGCACCTTCATCAGGGATCAACTGATGAAGGTGCCAGGTGGGCACCGAAACGCGTCGGTGAATAAAGGAAGGATTTGATCAACACTTCATCTCCAAGTGTCTTCTTTGATGTGAGTCAGCCTGGCAGCGCAGATCGCTACACACCTTATCCCAAGTAACATGTTAAACATAGGGACTTGCGGTGCCTGCACTCAGCTTGCGGTCCCCCTCCACAGGAAGCAGCGGAGGGGAACGCTAGTGTGAAGCCAGCCTAAAAAAGACCATACTTACCCACGATGCTGCAGCGGTTCCAACATTGTCAGAAGTTGCATAGTCATCTCCCATGTGACATTGATATGAGACTCAGCCCTCCGACCAGTCAGTGCTGGTGTCTGTCTCCCCGCCATCAGACACTGGAGCAAGAAGTCATTGGTGTTGCTCACATGCTGCTCCTGCATCCGAAGGAGACAGATGCCAGCGCTGACTGGTCGCAGGGCCTGACTGTCATATCAAAGTCATTTTTTGCTTCAAATATTTTTTTCCCTATTTTCCACCTCCAAAATCTGGGTGCGTCTTATAATCCGGTGCGTCTTATAAAGCGAAAGATACGGTATATTCTTCCAGTATTTTTCAGGCTTGTCTAACACTTGTTGTACAAACCTTAAATGCATTTGAACATGCTTTTTGTTCAGCATTTGAGTCTTGTAGGCCATGGAGCTTGAGAGTATTACTTATTATTATCTTTGAAACAATTGTATCTGCTGAATCCAGGTCTTTCTGTAGCTCTTCACAGGTGTTCCTTGAATCTTGGAGACTCTTTTGATAACTTTTACTCCTCTGTCTGAAATCTTGCAGCGAGAACTGGGCACGGCCTGTTTATGGTGAAATGGAACTTATTTTTGTCTTCTGGATTATGGCCCCAAAGGTGCTTACTGGAACAGTCAGAGTTTAGAAATTCTTTAGTAACCAATGCCTTTATTATGTTTGGGGTTATATTTGACTTGGATCTCTCCTCCTCTCCCCACATCCGGTCACTCGCTCGCTCATGTCACTTACACCTCAAAAACATCTCTAGAATTCAACCGTTTCTTACTGTTGATTCTGCAAAAAAATCTAACTGTTGCCCTTATTCATTCTTGCCTGGATTACTGCAATTCTCTAATTGGTCTCCCTCTTACTAAACTCTCTCCTCTCCAATCCATCCTCAATGCAACAGCCAGGATCATATTCATATGCAAATAGAGGATCATATTCATCTCCAACTGCTTCATCGATGCCTCTATCCTGTGCCAGTCATTGTACTGGTTGCCAATCTGCAATAGAGTACAATATAAAATTATCACACTCACCCACAAAGCCCTCCACAGTTCTGCACCTCCCTACATCTCCTCCCTCATCTCTGTCTATCACCCTACACGTGCCCTCCATTCCGCAAATGACCCAAGACTGACCATCAGCTACAATCCGAACCTCCCACTCCCGTCTCCAAGACTACTCACGAGCTGCACCAATTCTCTTGCATGGGTTACCAATAACAATTAAATTAATTCCCAATACCAATAGTTTTAAGCGAGCCTTAAAAACACATCTCTTTAGACTGGCCTATCACCTCACCTCACTTGTCTAACTATCTTCCCTTTTTCAAATCTGACCTCTTGTGTCATCTGTCTGCACCTGCAGACTGTCTGTCTGTCCCCCATGCATAATGTATGCATTTTATCTGTACTTCTACAGATCCCGACTGGTGACTGGTTCATGCAGCGTTACATGAATCCCCTAATTATTATATTGATGGCTGGACCATATATCATAGCACTTTTTACTATTTACCTTTTGTGTCTCCCCTATTTCCTCATAGATTGTAAACTCCTCATGGTTTATGAACTTTTGTTACTCTGCATTGTCTCATATTATTTGTATATGTCCCGTCTGAATTGTAAAGTGCTGCGTAATATGTTGGCACTATATAAATAAAATTATCATTGTTTAGCAACAATAAGGTCACAAATATTTTGAAACAGCTCACTGGTTTTAACCATCATAAGATGTTTCTTGTGTGGCACCTTGGTAAAGAAACACCAGATTATAGTCCATCAATTTAACCAGTTGATATTTTTCACTAAGTGGCCAGGATTGCTTTCTCATTACTTATAGATTTCAGATGGTGTCATGACTTTCCATGTCTTATTACACCTTCATGTGTTTAACACTTTTTCCCTGTGACATTTCTCATAATTACAGATAACTTCATTTATAGACATCTATTGATTTTGGCTGTGTTTGGCTGTGTGGATTGGGTGAAATGTTACGGACATGTAGTGAGAATTTCATGTCAACAGCACCTTTAGAAATATATTTACATAGAAAATTGGTGACATGTTCACTATTTATTTCACCACTGTATACATAATATATAAATAAGTGTCTAGGCTTCGTTCCAATTATTTTGCAAGATCATGAGTACATGGTGAAGGATATAGTTAATCAAGATGAGTAAATGGCTTCACAAGACTCTGGGCCTACGGCCACATCAGAGGTCTATGGCTGCCAAATGGAAGCAATGTGAACCTCCTCCTACCCGTCGACATACTGTGCATACTTAAAGAACCCCTGCAGCACTAAAAAAAAAAAAAAAAAAAAAAAAAACACACAGTTGGAGTGGTGCTTTAACTGGCTGACCTTGCACAGTGTCGTGTGTGCACATCACACCTAAATGATGATATCACACCTGGCCGGCTCGTCAAAAGCAGTACTGTGAAGTCGAGTTGTGGAGTAAGAGTCTGTGTCCATTTTAGTGGAGTCGGATTCAGGGAAATTGAGCAGTCTGAGGTTTGGCTTACTGACTCATCAGCCAGGGTTGGGGAGTTGGAGTCCATAAGTCGGTGTCCATTTTGTTGGAATTGGGGAGTCAGATTCAGGGAAACTGAGGAGTCAGATTTGGAGTTGGAGGTTTGGCTCACCGACGCCACAGCCCTGATTGAAAGAAGAAGACAGGGGGTGCTGACAGGAGGCAGTTCGCCGGCTTCCCGTACAGCAGCATCACAATACTGATGTGGCTGCTGGCCCAATGTGTATCAACATAGCATGTTTTTCTCTATTATGACAGGAGGGCAATTCCCGAGCATGGCTGTGTGAGTGGAATCTCACCATGTTATGCTGTATTTTGCACTCCTACTTTATTCTCCTATCAATTTCTGTCTATTTCCAGAATATTGAAATCTGAAAGTCCATGTCTTTTAATGGCTAACTGAAAAGATGGTAAATAGCAAGCTTTCGAGACTCCAAGGTCTCTTTATCAGGCTAATTAACGGTATATAAAACTGAGTGTATGTATATGTATGTGTGTCTGTATATAGCCATGCCCACTCCACATAGCCATGCGGTAACCGGTCATGTGACCGGGTTGTGACATCACGCCAGGTCCTGTAAGGATCAGAAGATAGAAGAGACACCGGGGGATCGCTGGAAGGTGAGAATAAAGATTTTTTTTATTTTTAACCCTTGCATTTACTTAATTTAACTTCTGAAATGTATATACATTGCAGAAGTGAAATGACACGGTTAGGAGCAGTTTTAGTGTACTGAGCATGCTCAGTACACTAAAATCGGGTCCGAGAAACCATCAGCTGGTTTTCTCGGACCTGCGCTCCATAGGCCCCCATGTTAAGGGCCTCAGATCATGTTGGATCCGATCCTGTCAAATTCTGTCCGATGCTCCCAAAATCGCAGCAGTTTGCGATTCTGGGTGCCGGAAAAAAATCTGACAAAATCGGATCTGACAGAAATCGGATGCCATTAAGGGCAAATCCGATCAGATCCGTGGCCCATAGGGATGCATGGGGGCCTAATCAGATTCCCTAGCTGTCCATTTTACAACGGACCGCAACGGATTGCACAAAAACGCAGTGTGAAAGCAGCCTTAAAGTCTTGAAAGCTTTCTATTTATTACCATCTTTTCAGTTAACCATTAAAAGGTATCAAACACTGAGGACTCTCAGATTTTGATATCTTTCTATTTACTGGCTAACACGGAACAAACATTTTTTGCCTGGTCTCTTTCTAGGTAGACTTTGTCACAGAGCCACAGCATTTTTTTTTAAGTGCTTAGAATGATTAGAACCACTGGGAATGAACGGATGAACTGTGTACCGCGTTTTGCCGGTACAATCTAAACTAATAGGCATTACGCCACAATATAGTGTCCACATTTTTTTTTAATTTATTTGATGATGTTGGCATAAGATATTTGGATACACTTCTGTTAAAGCAGTTATGACCAATTGATGACAGAACAGATATAACAATTACAGGCCCCAAATGACGAAGGCCATTAGCACCAGCACAATCCAGCTAATGGTGGACAATTTGTCGGAAGGAAAGGTTTTGATGGGGAGCACAGAAGCTGGAAAATGTGGTGAAGTTGCAAATCTGGTATTCTAGTGGTCCCACAGACAAATAAAACCCTGTGATGAGCACCAACATGCTCCAACGTGCATCTACAGTATGCGAAAGAGGAATGTTAAACAAAGAATTCTTTGTAATGACTTCTCCACAGACAGAAGAGCATGCCGCTCACTGCCAGCATTAAACAACTCATTTTTGTTTGCCCAGATCTCTTAGATTTCAATGATGCCTGTATGAGAATTTTGCTTCTTGAACACAAGGCTGATTGTAAAGCATTTAAAAGTATTGTGCACCGAGGTCAGTAACTTCATATTCCTCAGCGCTTCTTTTAAAAGCATTCCCTAGACACAATCAGCACTTCCGGTTCACTGCACAAAGTGCTCCTTCAGCAAAGCGTTCTGTGGGATTTCTGAACTAAGTATTGCAGCTTCAGGAACCATCTCATCAGGACTTTAAACTAATTATAGTCATCATTTTTTGACTGATGCCAGTTATGGGGTTCTCCAACCTCATTAAGCTTCTTGTTAAGACCATTCCCCTGCTGCTCCCATACAACACTCCCTTATCCACCACCGGCCCCCTCTTTTAGGACTCCAGTGAAGACTCGTCACACAACAGTTACCCCTGCGATCACTGACGACAGCGGTGACTTTGGTGGAGTTACTGCTACATCCAGTGAGGGGGCCATGTGTTCATACTCGCTTTGTCATTGGTGGAACATTTTTTTAAAACTGTTTTTTAAGCAGTTTGTTAAATATAAAAAAAAAAAGAAAAATATGGGGTAGTAACCCTTTCATTGGCTTTACTTCTTAAATTTGCCAATATGATTTACAGTAAAGCTATGATCAAATATATTTAGAGGCTTTCAACTCCAAAACATTCATAAATCATACTATATCACTGTACATTCTAAAGTTTAGTGAAGGAGAAAATTAGCAAACAAAAAGGGGAATAAAACATAGCCTTTAATGACAGATCTTAAAATCACAAATATAAGACTGACATACCTATAAAAAGTGCAAAGTGCCAAAAGTGATAAATGTGTAAGACAATTCCTTGTAAGTATGGGAGCTAAAAAATGTAGAACAGAGACCCCAGAGGGCATCATTAAATGTTTCACACATTGCGGTCGACCTCACAATAAGCCTATTTGAGACGGGGTATGTATTGGTAGTCCCTACACTGTTAATCATCAAAAAAGAATGGTGCACAGTCATAGGTTGAAGAGGACTCAAGAAAAGTACTCCAGTTGACTCATGTCGTATATCATTACTAAGATTGTACACCAAATGTGCTGAGAAAAAAACCAATACACCAATACACAGTGGTTATTGGATTAGATTAGGGTCATCGTGATGTCCCCTATCAAAAACATTAAGTCACATTAGTAATATTCATATAAGAAAATGGATTATCTGACCCTAGGAGCTTCAAAGACACTCGCCCTGACAAGGGCTGTCCACAGCTGATCCTATTGCCTCTATGCCCTAATAATAATAATATAATATTTATTCATTTATACAGCGCTATTAATTCCATAGCACTTTACATACATCAGTAATGCTGTCCCCATTGAGGCTCACAATCTAACTCCCTATCAGTAAGTTTTGCAATGTGAGAGGAAACCGGAGTGCCCAGAGGAAACCACACAAACACGGGGAGAACATACAAACTCCTTGCAGCTGTTGTCCTTGGTGGGTACTGAACCCAGGACCTCAGCACTGCAAGGCAACACTGAGCCACCGTCCCACCCTACCCTAACAAATCTTTCCAACTCCTGACATGTTTCATCCGTCAGGATTCATCAGGGGAGTGGTAAAAGGACGCCAGGTGGTTCAAAGGCTCGAAGCTCATATCAGCATCCAGGTAAGTTACTTCTTCCTCTTAATTTGCCATTTCATTTTGGCTTTCTGAGAGAATTGAGCACAATATTTTAGGTTTGCTTGCCGTTGCTGTATTTGTGGAGGAGAAAACTACTTTTATTTCATAGGCAAATTAATGGGTTTTGGAAAAGCATTAGTAGTGGTCAAGGACTTAATGCATCTTATCTATTCAATATGCAAATGAAATAAAATGCAATATCAGTGTAGTGAGCACCAGGTGAAGATATCAGCCGAGGAAGAAAGTGCACCAACACCTACACTGTGAGCACCATTGGCCTCTTCAGTGTCATGATACCGTAGATCAGGTCTCAGACTCCAGTGCCTCGAGGCTGAACATCAGGTTTTCAGGATTGTCCATAGTATTTGAAGTTCGTAATCAAATGACAACTGTCAAATTCTAAGGAAATCGGAAACTGGACCGATGTCGGCCATCGAGGCTGGAGTTTGAGACCCTGCCGTAGATTGAGTCAAGTATGCTTGTTGTGAAACAAGCTGTCAAATAGAAAAATAAAAGTGCTAAAAGCAAAGTGAGTGGTGAAATGTGCATGATCCTTGACACAAGTGACTGGGACCTCAATTGCATAAGTAATTTTGCTGCCTATAACAAAAATTGTAAAAAATATAATTCCAGAAACAGCACTTTGGCCATAGAGTTGTGATCACAAATGGCACTACGAGACTGGATCGTGTCGTAAAGGTGAAGAGCCAGGGTGAAATGAGAGTAGGGGAGGACCTTTGCTTGATTAAAACCCATTCCATTATAGGGAAGAAAAGTAAAAAAAAACACTAGTGTGGTGCTTTAAAGGTTTTACTTGGTATGTTTTACTCAGATAAAGGCACGCGCACAGGACGACTTTTCTTGATCTGCAAGTAACAACACTTAAAACCTAAGAATAAAAAAATAAACACAAGCACAGAAAGGCTATGTCCAGACACATCGATTTTTGCTTTCGTCAAAGCTCAGCAAAACCTTAGTGGTTTGTAGTTTCTCTTGATTTCTTGGCAGATTTGCTGCGTTTTTCCTGCATTTTTATTGTGTTTTTGATTGCTACATTTTTTATGCAGATTTGGCCATAGAACACTGCAAAAACGCAGAGAAGAACTGACATGCTCATTCCTCCAAAAACGCAGCAAAACATGGGGTGTTGACACTTTCTGCAATGAAATTAAACCAATGTGTGTGGACAAGCTTTTCCTTGAATCACATGAAGTTGTGCTCAAAAGTTTACACACCCCGGCAGATTTTTTGCTTTCTTGGTCTATTTTCAGAGAATATAAAATGATAAAACAAAAATCTTTTTTCCCACTCATGGTTAGTGGTTACATGAAGCCATTTATAGTCAAACTACTGCGTTTTCTCTTTTTAAATCATAATGGCAACAAAAAACATCCAAATGACCCTGATCGAAGGTTCACAAACCCTGGTGATTTTGGCTTAAAAACATGCAACAGAAGTTGACACAAATGGGTTTGAATGGGTTGTTTGCTTGTAATCAGTGTGTGCACATAAAATCAGAGTAAGTTTCTGGATCCAGACAGACTTTTGCATCTTTCATCCAGCCAACTGATGTTTCTGGATTGCGAGTCATGGGAAAGCAATAGATTCGTCAATGGATCTACAGGAAAGGATAGTTGAACTGTATAAAACAGGAAAAAGATACAAAAAGATATCCAAGGAATTGATAATGCCAGTCAGCAGTGTTCAAATTGTGATTAACAAACGGAAAATCAGGGGATCGTTAAAAACCAAACCACTATCCGGTAAACCAATAAAAATTTACACTACAACTGCCAGGAAAATTGTTTAGGATGCAAAGAAAAACCCACAAATAACATCAGCTGAAATACAGGACTCACTGAAAACTAGAGGTGTGGCTGTTCAATAAGGAAGCACTTGATGAAAAATGGGATGCAAGGTCATCGCCAGAAGAAAGCAATTACTGCACAAATGCCACAAAGTATCTTGCCTACAATACGCCAAACTTCTGGAACAAGGTAATTTGGAGTGATGCCAAAATCAAACTTTTTGGCCACAACCATAAACGTTGCATTTGGAGAGGTGTCAACAATGCCTATGATGAAAGGAACACCATTCCTACTGTAAAGCAGGAGGGGGATCACTGGTTATGTGGGAATGTGTGAGCTACAAAGGCTTCGGAAACTTGTTCAAGGTTGAAGGAAAGATGAATGCAGCACGTTATCAGCAAGTACTGGAGGCGAAATTGCACTCAATAGGCCCGGAAGCTGAGCATTCGACATACTTGGACCTTCCAAAATGACAACGATTCAAAACACAAGTCGACCTGTCATTGGCTACAGCAGAACAAAGTGAAGGTTCTGGAGTGGCCATCTCAGTCTCCTGACCTCAATATCATTGAGCCGCTGTGGCCACTCAAGCGAGAGTTCATGCAAGAAAGCCCAGGAATTTACAGTAACTGGAGGCTTTTTACCAAGAAGAATGGGCAGATTTACCATCTGAGAAAATAAAAAGCCTCATCCATAACTATCACAAAAGACTTCAAGCTGTCATTGATGTTACAGGGGCAAAACACAGTATAAAGAACTGGAATATATGAACTTTTGATCAGTGTCATTTGGATGTTTTTGGTTGTTATTATGATTTAAAAAGAGAAAACACAGTAGGTTGACAATAAATGACTTCACCCAACCACTAACCATGAGTGAAAAAAAAAAGTAGTGTGTTATCATTCATATTCTCTGAAAAAAGGGCAAGAAAGCAAGACATCTGCCGGGGTATGTAAACATTTGTGCACAAGTGTAGGGTTTTGCTGGGAAACAAAATTGCAGGTTAAGATTAGCATAGATTTACATAAAACCAAGGCAAAGCCCAAGCCCAAAAATGCACCAAAAATGCCCTGTGTGACCATAATGTTAAAATGACTTGCTGTGCATATCTTTCGCCTTTAGTAGCTTCTTTTAGCTGCTTCACAATGGTTAAGGACTTGGGCAATGTCCAGACACCCTTTTTAGGTTTTGCAAATCTGCAGCTAAACCTGAGGCGTTTCTAACTTCTGAATTCTTCACAGTAGGTTTGCAGCATTTTTACCTGTGGTTTTGTTGCGTTTATTGCGCATTTTTACCATGTTTTTGCTTTGGATTTGGTTTCTTCGCTTTTTCTGCGTTTTGACCATAGAATAAAGCCAAAAACGTAGAAAATAATTGACATGCTCATTCTTTCAAATCCACAGCAAGACCTTTTGTATTGACAGCTTTTGTAGTGAAATAAAACCAATGTGTGTGGACAGCTAATCCCAGAATCTCATAGGTATAGCTGGGAAAAAAAATGCAAGAAAGGATTAGCATAGATTTACATAAAACCAAGGCAATACCTGACCCGAAATCTGCAGCAAAAATCACACTGTGTGAACATAGCCTTAAGTGGTTAAAAGCAGTGGATGGTTCATTCTTTCGGCAGCCAACATATGATACATGGAATTAAATTTATTTTAAAAATTGCAAGACGCAATGTCACCACAAAAGAGGTTTAAAAAGATGTCAGAAAAGAAGCTTCAGGGTAAACACAGCCGGTGATGTTGTAAAGAGTCTTCTGCTTCAAAAACGATGCGGGTACACCGGCGTCTAAAAGACATAGTGAGAACAAAACTTTTATTCTACACCAAGGATGTCTCCAAGACGACTCTTTAGAATTACGGCTTCCACAAAATGTCCAAATGGGGTTCTCTCAGGGGTCTATTGTACACATTCTTTCATACTTTTAAGGCTTATTTTGTTTGTTCTACAGATCTGAATGGAGACCTTTTGAAAGATTTGGAACTGGAAAAAGGATAATATTAAGATGTCCTTTAAAGTAAATGTGGGTCACTGAAGGTTACTGTAATTTATTGGATGGTTAATGATTCATACAAAACTGTCATTTGAAGGTAGGGAGGACCAAACATTCTGGAACTAAAAGGCCACAATATAGCAAGGAAAACATGAGTACATAAAAGACCATCAGACTGCTGGATATGAAGTCATATCAAGAAAACTGCATCACAGTGGAGCATTTATACACGAGGTAGAAAATACAATGAAGCTGTATGAGGAAACAGCTCCTGTGAAGATCCCACAGGAAGGGTAGACCTAGCATTACATGGTCAGCTCAGGATACATTTATTAAGGTCAAGAGCCTCAAAAATACCCTAAGCACCACAGAATAGAGGTCAGATGATGCTCGACTGAATGCAGACAGTAGACATCTGAAGATGTCTGAGCTACTCCAGGCCTTCCAAGAAGAACTAATGCAAAAAACTAAATGAAGATCAGGCGTGTGCCGACACAAGCAGTGGCCACCTGAACCTACAAGGCCAAACTCCATTTCATTTTTAGCTCCAATTGTTATTCCTTTGTTAGATGTATTCTTCTAAATATGAATCCTGTGAAAGCGAAGTAATGACGAGTGTTACTTTGCTGCTGCCATGGTAGATTATTTAGACATGGAAGCGCACTTACACGGTAAACCGGAACAAAGTAACAGAATGGCCCAAATCACCGGATAAAAAGTCATCAGAACGATGGTGGTCTGACTGGCCGGTCCTGCCAAAATGTTGACTGAAGAGAGGCCACAACACACTTGCTTTGTACACCAGGCACATCTTTGTACATTTATAGGTTGTGCTGGTATTGCAGCTCATGTATACTCAAGTACCTAGGACTGATCTACAACAACCACTACCAAAAGAATGAGCTGTGCTTGGCAAACCATAGATGTGAACCAGTGGGGCCCCCTTTAATCCTCTCAGTGTTCCTCCATGCGTTTGCCCAAAACTGATCAAATATTGATGGCCCAGGCCTACTTTAAAATTTGTCTCCTAAATCTGTCATTTTGGCCCATAATTTTATTTCTGCCAAACAAAAACCATCTCCTCTATTACAATTGATGATTTGGGTTTCTAAGTCATTAAAAAATAAAATAAAAAATAAAGAACTAGTTGTCGATTAGTTGGCAGGGTACATGAAAAGCATCCAAAATGTGCTCAACTTATAATTGAATGTAAGTCTTGTGAAAAGAAAACTTGGCTTTAGGCTACATTCAGACGCCATGTAATTGCCGCGTATTCCTGCTTTTATGCGGTGCTTTAGAGCGCTCGCGTAAAAGCAGTGCCCAAGAAAGCTGGAAACGCCTTCCAGCAAAAGTTACGGCTTTTGCTGAAAGGCTTCAGATGCGGCGTTTTGCCACATATTTTTGCGTTGTTAGACAAGCCCAGAGACTATGCAGGAAATGCCTGAAAGTTGATACCAGGCAGGCTGCTCACAGTAGCATGATCAACATGTGGCCTGGTGCTGTGTTGAAAAATTAGGTAACACCACACCAATACCACTCCCTACACCAGTGGTCTCCAGCCTTTCTAACTTTGGGAGCCACATTCAGATGTAAGAGAGGGTTACAAGCCATATCCATCTCTCACATCCTCTCATAGTAGTGTCACCTAGAGCCCTCCATTACTGGTATATTGACAGCCAAAACCTTTCCACAGAGAAGCAGTATACCAATATATCCAGGAGTTCCAACAATACTATTATTCAGTAATCTTGCACCAAGGATGCCACCACACTGTCACATCAAGCTACAAGCACCTACTGACTGATAGAATCATCCTGTCCCCTGTTTACCATACTGAAATCTCTTTAAAGCGTCTAAGACCAGTATATGGCATTCACCATCTGGAGACCTGCTTCTTCAAAGCTGTTCACTAGACCTGGTGCCAATGGGACAAACTGACAGACAGCCACAAGCCACAATTCGTGGACCCGCCAGACACATATGTCTCCCGGGCCGCTGGTTGGGGGACCCCTGCCCTACTTGCATTAACAGCTCCACAATGCATTCATTTGATTGTCAAAAATTGGTATGGCCATTTCCAAAGAATACCAGGAGCAGTTTTTTCACTAAAACATCAGGCTGCATGTTGATGGTGTTAGGGTATGTTCACACATACCGTATTTCCCGCACTTTTTTGCAGCATTTTGCGGCCGTGCTACTTAGCGCCGGTAAAGAAAAGCAGTGCATTCACACACTGCGTTTTTTTTATGGCTGCATTTTTCCCCCAAAAGCGGAGGAGGAAGTGATGTCACACGGGGGCAGAAACAATCCTGTTCCCGTGTGAAATGTATGTGTACTGATTGGTTTTGGCAGGCGGTTTAAACCGCTCAGGTGACACATCAGCTGATCGGTTTGCCGCCGGTCAGCTGATTCGGTTTGCCGCCGGTCAGCTGATTCAGGTCCTGCAGCAATCAGACGTGGACGCCTCGCATCCCGGGACACTCGGCGGAGAGGTGAGTATTTTATTCTATTATTTTTATTACCATTGCTTTCACTTTAGCAGTGTATGTACATACACTGTTAAAGCGAAAGTACACATACATGTCACACGGGAACAGGATTATTCCTGCCCCGTGTGACATCACCTCCTCCTGCGCCGCGTTTATAGGCGTTTGAACGGTGATGCGTATTCCAGCATTTATAATGGTATCTATGGGAGACGGCGTGGGCATTTTTGCGCAAAGAACTTACATGTTGATTCTTTTTACGTGCGTACTATCGGCCCCAAAAGCGCAGCATCTGAATGGCAAAAGTGAATTTCCATTCATTTTGCCGGGAAACGCAGACTAGCTTATGGGGAAAAAGCGCGCGTATAAAGATGCGGCAATTACGCTAAGTGTGAACGTAGCCTTACTGTAAGCAGCATGTATTGCTTAAACTTGGTACCATGGCCATAATCATCTTGACATTTGTCTCCCATCGAGCATATCAGGGCCGTAGTTCGTAAGAAATTACAAATGGAGCTGCCAGCAATGGATCTTGATGGTTTCATGAACAAGCCAATTCAGCGTGGCAAAACAATCCTCAGACAACCACTAATAACTTCATTGATATCAGCGAAAGTGTGTAAGTGTGGGAATATCTGAGCATGGTGTTAAATGTACATAATGAATAATTTGAGATCTTGTTTTGAAAATCTCTATTTTTTCATAATTTGCATATCAATCATTAGTAGGTCTATCCTGTGATTTGCACAATTCCATGATTTTACTTTCTTGGTGTTACAATTTCAATGTTGAGAAGTGTTTATAAAGTACAGACTACATGATAAGAAGGCTTTGTCCGTCAATCTTCTATGTTTCTCTATATTTAAGCATTAGCAGATCTAATATAGACTATAGGAAGTGTATAGTATACACATATGGTACACACATAAATGACCCTAGGCAAAACAAAAGTAATAGAATAAAACATCCGCTGCCTACATGGTACTACAGCATTTTCTGTTAGATTCCGCAGTCTGAATATGTGATGTCCTCCTGAGGTTATTGTGACTCATGCCATCAATTGCTTCCACATATTACCGCATGTAGATGATTACAGAAACTTGGGCCTTTGTGGTTTGATGAGGTCACCTGAAAATCCACAAGATACGGTCATGGCTGTACAGTATTTGTCACCGCCTCGAAGGCAAACACTAGTCATCTATGTGAGTGACAATCACTGAATATTCGATGAGAAGTCATCTCAATAATCCATAATAGTCACAGAATAATATAAATGTATGGTCCGACCTCACAAAGGCGGCAGGAATCACCAATGGAGCTCACTTCTATGTCAGACATTTCATAAACCTATGTATTGTCATCATGCAAAGCTCAATAGGCCTCTCTACACCAAAAGCAAAGTAAAGGCGCCTCTACACCAAAGCTCAGTAAAGGCCTCTCTACACCAAAGCTCAGTAAAGGCCTCTCTACACCAAAGCTCAGTAAAGGCCTCTCTACACCAAAGCTCAGTAAAGGCCTCTCTACACCAAAAGCTCAGTAAAGGCCTCTCTACACCAAAGCTCAGTAAAGGCCTCTCTACACCAAAGCTCAGTAAAGGCCTCACTACACCAAAAGCTCAGTAAAGGCCTCTACACCAAAGCTCAGTAAAGGCATCTCTACACCAAAGCTCAGTAAAAGGCCTCTACACCAAAGCTCAGTAAAAGGCCTCTACACCAAAGCTCAGTAAAAGGCCTCTACACCAAAGCTCAGTAAAAGGCCTCTACACCAAAGCTCAGTAAAGGCATCTCTACACCAAAGCTCAGTAAAAGGCCTCTACACCAAAGCTCAGTAAAAGGCCTCTACACCAAAGCTCAGTAAAGGCATCTCTACACCAAAGCTCAGTAAAAGGCCTCTACACCAAAGCTCAGTAAAGGCATCTCTACACCAAAGCTCAGTAAAGGCATCTCTACACCAAAGCTCAGTAAAGGCATCTCTACACCAAAGCTCAGTAAAGGCATCTCTACACCAAAGCTCAGTAAAGGCATCTCTACACCAAAGCTCAGTAAAGGCCTCTACACCAAAGCTCAGTAAAGGCCTCTACACCAAAGCTCAGTAAAGGCCTCTACACCAAAGCTCAGTAAAGGCCTCTACACCAAAGCTCAGTAAAGGCCTCTACACCAAAGCTCAGTAAAGGCCTCTACACCAAAGCTCAGTAAAGGCCTCTACACCAAAGCTCAGTAAAGGCCTCTACACCAAAGCTCAGTAAAGGCCTCTACACCAAAGCTCAGTAAAGGCCTCTACACCAAAGCTCAGTAAAGGCCTCTACACCAAAGCTCAGTAAAGGCCTCTACACCAAAGCTCAGTAAAGGCCTCTACACCAAAGCTCAGTAAAGGCCTCTACACCAAAGCTCAGTAAAGGCCTCTCTACGCCGGAAGATTCACAGTCTACCCAAAGTGGTTTTCATCTGTAAATTACCACACAGGGAAAGTAGAATTCCACTCGAAGGCGTCGGATGGACAGGTTTGGTCGCACGTTCGTCCACCAGTGGCTATGAAAGCTTTGCCGTCTGTGAGGAAGGTAACACCACCAAGCTCATGGAATATAACCTCAATTCTTCTATATTAGTAAGTGCCATAGAATCTGGCCCCCGACACATCTGCTATAATAAAGATAATGTGGCCAACACCTAACGGGCACCAAATATAGAAAAATAAGACAAACTCAAAAACTGACATCTCTCTTGACAAGTCTATTCTGCATCACATGAAATAACTAATCTAAATCAGATTTTCTCATAAATTTATATTATGCAGAGCCCCTGTTATTTCTCCTGAAAATGTATGAATACATTACCAACTGGGTGTTAAAAATGCGGTTCACTACTAAGCATAGTGCCAACATGGATTTACAGCTATGAATTAAGTCTTTTGCCAAATATCTTTTGTTGCAAATTATGCCTGTGAGCGAAGCTATCGCTGTCCCTTCATCCCCATCACGTGGCCCACGGCTGCAGCGGCCTTTGATGTCCGGTGATATCATGTCAACTACCGGAACTGGAAATTTACCCGGCATTACCGAGATGGGACTCAGTCTTCCTGAGTGACTGGACTGTGGGCAGAGATTCCCCGAAAGTCACAGCCCAGCATTGCAGCCCTATCTTGTTAACTGCATTCATTAACAGTGTGCGCAATGCAGGACAGTGACGTATGGTGAAACTCTGCCCATAGCCCAGTCACTTAGGGAGGCTGGGTCCCACCTCTGTGATGCCGGGTACATTTCCAGTTCCAGAGACATCACTGGACATGAAAGACTGCTGCAGCCGGGGGGGGGGGTCATGTGATGGGGATGAGCGGAAAGGGATAGCATCACTCACAGGCACAAATGGCAATGGAAGGTATTTGGCAAAATACTTAATTCAAAGCTGTAAATTGATGTGGCCACTATGCTTTGTAATAAACCAGCACTTTAATATTCTCCCAGTCAACAAGGCGTGTCCCTGCACTAATCAGGTAACATCAGGAGATGCAAGGATATACGCTTCTGGAAGGGTACTTCACAGTGCGTACACAGACCGCAGATACCAGTCGGTCTCCTAACCTGATTTATAGCCTAAGGGTGCTTTCACACCACGATTTTGCATTTCCGATGCTGTCCAAAAAAAATCGGACAGCATCGGACCGATTTTCGATCCTATGGATCCCTATGGGGATCGGACCGAATCGGATGTGCACTAATGCCATCCGATTTGGTCCGATCCGATTCTGCCCGATTTTGGCCGATTTTTTTCAGGAGAAAAAAATCGTTGCCTGCAACGATTTTTTCATCCGATTACAAAATCTGACAGTCGATCGGACCAAATCGGATGGCATTTAGTGCACATCCGATCTGACCCGATCCCTAACATGGGGCCCTATGGAGAAAGGTCCGAGGAAACATCTGATGTCTCCTCGGACCCATTTTACTGTACTGAGCAAGCTCAGTACAGTAAACTGCTCCTGGGAGCACAAGGGTTAAAAAGAAAAAAAAAAAGTTTATTCTCACCTCTCCCCGAGCCCCCGCCGTCTTCCGCCATCTTCCTCTAGGCTCCCGGTGGCTCCCGCAAGCTGCCGGTGTCAGCAGAGGTGTACCTCTGCTGTTCAGGACCTGCGGTGATGTCACAGTCATGTGACCGCGGGTTCACCATGGTTCAGTATACTAAAATCGGGTCGGGAAATGATCCGATGTTTTCCCGGACCGAGCTCCATAGGCCCCATGTTATTTGCCGCAGATCGGTCGGATCCGATTCAGTTCGATTTGGTCTGCTGTGCCAAAATCGGAGCAGTCACAGATTCTAGGCACAGCAAAATCGGACACAATTGGATCTGACACAAATCGGATGCCTTTAAGGGCAAATCCGATCCGTTGCCCATAGGATACATGGGGATCAAATCGGATCCATGGCTGTCCATTTAACAACGGACAGCTACGGATCTCAAAAAATCGCAATGTGAAAGCAGCCTTAGAAAGACATATATAATATAATAATAATAATAATAATCTTTATTTATATAGTGCCAACAAACTCTGCAGCGCTTTAAAATTCATAGGGGATATAGATGAACTTAAGTTTGGGCGAGGAAACCCTGAGGCCTGATAATGGACATGAAATAAGCTTGTATGACACCAACCTTAGCAGGTAATACCCAGTTGTTAATTTAGGGTAAAGCTGATTAAAAAAAACAAAAACAAATCAGACATTTTAGATGCAAGTGTCAGTCACATGAGACTTGCAGTGAGTCTTTGGCAAGCAGGTGAGTGCAACTGGCGACCAACAAGAGATAATCAAACATTTCAGAACACTTTTGACCGAGGTGCAGGTAGGCTGCAATGCAACGCCACAGGAAATCATTAGATGCGTTGTGCAGTGTTATGGGACCTATTCACATTTCAAGGGAGAATAACAGAGTAACTGTAAAACTAAATTCTTTATATGAAAAAAAAAAAAAAATTAGTTGTAATTTCATATGGAATACAATTACTTGTTGAAGAACAGGTCAGGATGTCAGGTGGTGGTGTGTGTAAGGATAAGTGCAGAACATGAGTATTGGAAGCAGATGTTCCTGCAACAAAATAAGAGGAAAAGCGCTGCATAAAATATGTGCGTTTTGACCCATTTTTACTTGCATTTATTCTCATTTAGTTCCCTGGCTGTAAAACGCAGCACAAACTCTGACGGAACTTACATGATGAAGACTGAACACGCCCTAAGGCTACGTTCACACGTGGCGTAAATGCCGCATTTTATTTGCACGGGCGTACTTCCCGGCTTTTTTCCCTGACGCTTTTTTGAGCGCCGATAAAAAAGAGTGCCATTCACACGCCCCTTTTTTTTACGGGCGGTAAAAAAGCGCAGGATGTGCTGGAAGAAGTGATCTCACATGGGAGCAGGAAGAATCTTGTTCCCGTGTGACATCTTTGTACTTTCGCTTTAGCAGTATAGGACTGCTAAAGCGAAATAAAACAATACAATGTGTTAAAAAAATGAAAAACTTTGATACCCCTCCACAGACTGTCCCGGGACGTCCGATTGCTGGCAGGACCTGAATCAGCTGACCGGCGGCAAACCGATCAGCTGATGTGTCACTTCACAGCATCTGCTGAGCGGATAAATCGGCCGCCACTGACACATAAGCTGTTTAGTTTAAATTGCCTGTTAACACCGAACAGCTGATGTGTCAGCGGCGGGCGGTTTCAAATGACAGATCAGCTGTTCGGTTTTGGCAGAAGATACTAAACTAACAGCTGATCTGGCAGCTGATTCAGGTCCTTGAACTGATATTGATCATCTGATTGGTTTGCCGCCCGATTCTTTTCTTTAATTAAGGGCCCTTTCACATCAGCGTTTTTTTCAAATCGCGGCAGATGCGGTGAAAAAACCGCATCTGCCTGCGCATACGGCTGCACTTGCGGCACGGTTGCGGTAAACGCCATACAAGGTATAGGCGGACTTGCGGCAGGTGCGGCAAGTGCGGTTTTGGCACTTGCGGCATGTGCGGCCGCGAAAAAAAAAAAATGCTGTCAGCCGCAGCTTTTTTTCGCGGCCGCACCTGCCGCAAGTGCCAAAACCGCACTTGCCGCACCTGCTGCAAGTCCGCCTATACCTTGTATGGCGTTTACCGCAAACCGCGCCGCAAGTGCAGCCGGTATGCGGTAATCGCGGCAGATGGGGTTTTTTCACCGCATCTGCCGCGATTTGAAAAAAACGCTGATGTGAAAGAGCCCAAGATGGAGTCACTAATTGTGTTGTGATTTATTTCCAAAAAAAATATCTTTTTCTCTGTGATTTTTTTTTTTTAAATCTTAACTAGAAACTCTTGGTGGCCATGTTGGCGTGACCCCATGAATTTCGGGCTTAGGGCCAGCTGATAATACAAAGCTGGCCCTAACCCATTATTACCCAATGAGCCACCCGGCACCAGGGCCGCTGGACAACTTCGATGCAGCGCCAGAAGATGGCGCTTCTATGAACACGCCAATTTCTGGGGTGGCTGCGGACTTATTGACAGAAGGGGGGGCAGAACTTGCCAGGCTAAGAGAGTAGTCTACCAAGACCCCAGTCGGGGTGTTAAATAGCAGTCAGTAAGATCCCGCCTTGGTGGTTACACTTAGCTGGCAATAGAAAATGCAGTGGGAGCCCATGCTTTTTATTTTTAAACCCCTAATCCTAGGGTTAGGTGTTTGGGGTTTTATTCATAGTTATTTTAAATGAATTTTAAAAAAAAAAATAAAAAACAATGTGGCTTCGATATATTTTTGTTTGCCAGCCAGGTACAGCAGGCAGGTTTGGGCTGCCCCCAACCCCCAGCTGCCTAGTTGTACCAAGCTGGGAACCAAAAATATAGGGAAGCCCTTTTTTAATTATTTCATGAAGTAATTAGAAAAAACGATGTGGGCTTCGCCCTATTCCTGTGTCTAGCCAGGTACAACTAGCCAGCTGGGGGTTGGAATTCGCAGCGTAGGGGGGCCCAAGCTTTCTGGGCCTCCCCCGCTGCAAATTGCAGTCCACAACCACCCCAGAAAATTGCGCGTTCATAGAAGCGCCATCTTCTGGTGCTGTATCCAACTCATCCAGGGCCTTGGTGCCAGGTGGCTCACTGGGTAAGAACAAGGTTAGGGCCAGCTTTGTATTATCAGCTGGCCTTGAGCCCGCAATTCATGGGGTCACGCCAATATTAGAGATGGCAACCATTAATTTCTTGTTAAGATTAAAAAAAAAACACAACACAGATAAAAAGATTTTTATTGGAAAGAAAACCGGCAAACCAGCCGGCAAACTAATCAGATGATCAATACAGGTTCAAGTACCTGAATCACCTGCCAGATCAGCTGTTAGCTTAAATCGCCCGCCAAACCGAACAGCTGATCTGTCATCTGAAACCACTGCCGAAGACACATCAGCTGTTCAATTTTGGCGGGACGATTTAAACTAAAACAGCTGATGTGTCAGCGGCGCCGGTTTAAACCGCTTAGCAGATAGTTACATGACACATTAGCTGATCGGTTTGCCGCCAGTCAGCTGATTCAGGTCCTGCCAGTGATCGGATGTCTCGGGACATCTGCAGAGGGTGAGTATCAAAGTTTTTTAGTTTTTTTAACACATTGCTTTGTTTTATTTCGACTTTAGCAGTGTTATATTGCTAAAGCGAAACGTAAACAGATGTCACACGGAACAGGATTCTTCCTGCTCCCGTGTGACATAACTCCTCCAGCGCCCGCGATTATAGGTGCTGGAATAGAGCATTGTCTGAATGACAATGGGTATTCCAGCTCCTTATAATGGGGCCCATGGGAGAAAGCGCAAGCATATTAACGCAAAGAACTTTACATGGTCATTCATTTAACGTGAGCACTTTCTCCCGCGCAGTCGAAAATAGCGCAGCGTCTAAACGGCAAAAGTGAAAGTCCGTTCACTTTGCCAGCAGACGCGCTTTTATGAGAAAAGTGCGCGTAAAAAAGTGCGAAGATTACGCTGTGTATGAATGCAGCCTAAGAATAATACAGTGATCATCACTTTCTCCTCAGCAAAAAACATGGTAGGTACCAAAAAATATATAAAAAAAAATACATATATAGTACTACTATTACATATTGTTAAATAACAGATTGTTTTGCCTGCTGAGTTTTTCGGACAAAGAGCGACACGAAGAAATGAAGCACTCATTGATAAATATTTGGACTGTACTTCAAAGTCTACAAAACGCCACCAGTCTGTTTCATAGCTCTCAGCAGGAGAAAGAAAACCAGGTCATATATCCTCTGGAGGCTCCGGCTAGGAGGCAGCTGCTACCAAACCTACAAGTTGAGGGCTGGGGATAGAAAATGGTAACTTGCAAGTCCTCCCTGTTCCCCGACTTCCTTCGCTCTGGATTCTGTATTGACATTTTAAGACAAATAAGAAAATATTAACCGTCTGTCCAGACAACACACACTGTTTTGCAGGTTTGCTTATTTACTTTTGGAGAGCCGAGCTTTGTGTATGTTATACATTTAACTGCAGAGATGTCAGCAGCTCCATATGAGAGGCGCCCGGGAACGGAGGGCAATTCTCCAGCGCTGAAATCTTCTGCAATGATGTCAATGTCACTAAAAGACCAAAGCAAGCATGTAAGTCTAGGGGACAGTCCGCAGCTGCCATCAGGAGCCGCTCCAACAAGAGGACAATTGTTAAAGGTCCAGTTAAGGGTTATATAGTGTCTAGATTACCACATTTACTGTCTTTAGGGAAAAAAAATTATAATTAAAATAACCAATCCTCAAGGGAACTGTTCATAAGTTTTCTCAATTCCACACAAAATGATGTAGGGACGGAGATCCTGATTTTAACAATGTATCACTTAAGGTATCTGCACATAAGGCCCCGCCACACATAACGACGCACCAGCGATCCCGATACCGATGGGCAGAGATCGCTGGTGTGTCATTTTTCACATCGCTGGTAAGATGTCAAACAGGTATCTCACCAGCGATGTGAAAAATGACGCACTAGTGATCCAGAATTATACCAAGGTCGTTGGGAATTATCACTCCATAGCGTAGCATTGAGATCGTTGGTCATTGTCCCTGTCAAACACAACGATGTAGCGCTCCCAGAGGGAGCGCAGCAACGTGGAAATGACCCAGAGCAGTGTGTAATGATCAACAATCTCACAGCAGGGGCCAGATCGTTGGTGCGTGTCACTCATAACAACATCGTTAGCGGGATCGCTGTTGCGTCACAAAATCTGTGACATTACAACGATCTAGTCATGTATGACAGGGCCTTTACAGGGGAATTCAGCTTGAAATCCTCCTGAAAACACTCCAAGATGCTGAAAAGAATTAAAAAGGTTGTCCCCTTTTTTATAATTGATGGTTTATACTTAGGGGACATCATCAATGACTTATCTGCCGGGGTCCTACACACAGCATCGTCACCCCCCGCTGATCAGCTGTTTTCAGATCTGACAGGGACAGCAGATGGCTGGAAATGCTCAGTTCCACAGCTGCCCCATCTGATAGTGGCCACGGCCGTGTATTGCACATCCACCTCCTACTGAACTAAAACGGTAAGGTGGATGGATTATCTCAGGAAAGGAAAAGTACTCACTTTTGTGAACAATATTTCAGAGAAAAAAAGGCATTTTGTGTACTTATGGTACTTTCACATCTGCGTTTTTTCAAATCCGGTATAATTACGCAATTTTTGAAGAAACCAGATGCGTCAATATTGCGGCAACATTGTGTTCTGTCTAATGTATTTTGCATTGGAAATCCGGACATGTGTGCCGACTTGCGATTTTATCTGGCACTTCCAACTTGTTTTAAAGAGGACCTGTCACCCCCTGCATTTCAAAGTTGTAAGATAAGGAGTCCGGAGGAACTTACTAATTTCCCATTCCTCGATGCTCACAGAGTCCTCCCGACCCCTGCCTCTCTGTGCCACCTTCTGCCTGTGTGGGTCTCCCATCCTCGCCTGCACTTCAGCATCTGAATTCACGCAGGTGCACAGTGAGGAATTGGTAGGAGTGGGTCCCGGCTGCAGGAACGGTGCATGCACGGGAGTGTCAGCACCAGATTGCTGCCCTGCTGCCTGCATAAAGCATAATCTTTAGCAGGGCGGCAAAAGTGCGTTACGAAGGTTACTGGGGAATGGGGGGGGGGGGGTAGAGACATGGGAGAACCATTCCCTGAATGAAGCATACATGCTGCATTCATTGATGCTTTCACTTTGGAAAGCACCAGGGGGTGACAGGCCCTCTTTAAGACCACAGTTACCAGCGTTTTTTGCCCAGAGCCTTAAGTTCCGGATTTGCCGGATCCAGATGAAAATGTAAGTGCCGCACATGTCTGGAACTCCAATACAAATGCATGGGACAGAACAACAATGTTGCTGCAATATTGACGCATCCAGTTTTTTATTCAAAAAAGGCAGATTTGAAAAAACACATATGTGAAAGTAATTAAAAAAACCTGGAGTTGAAAAGTTCAGGTTTTGCACGAGGATGCGCTAATGCAAACTTGGTAATGCCAGTATGCTGCCGAATTTGCTTATCGGACAGCACACAATCCACTGAGTACATACTATCCTGCTTGTCAACATCAGATCAGAGTAGAATAGGCTCAATCTCTCCATAACCTCATTGATGGATTTTTCATTTTCGCAGATGTGTGACTGGATCTGTGAGACTCCATAGGTCCGGGTGCTGTGTGATATAAAGAGGAAAAAAAAAAAAAAAAGAAAGTCGGCCAGCACTCCGCACACTTCACCCTGATAGATGTTTGAATGCAGACTTCTCCTCCCAGCGTCCGACGTTCCGTCTGCAGCTTCCCAGGCCTCAGTGTCTTCTTGCAGCAGTGGATATGTCCTGTTCACATGGTTGCAGCCAAACACTGAGCTCTGTCCATGTAGATGGTACAAGCCGCTGAGATAATTGATTGGCTTCAGTCAAGTTGACAAATGTCACCATTGCAGGCATACAAAGAAGATCGGGGACAGCGGTGGAGACTCAGTGCCGGACCCCGAGACAGTGAGTTAAAGTTTAACTTTTAGGAAGAAAGACGGCACTCACCGGTGTAGTTTTCGTGCGTTTATTTCAGATCGCACATTACTTGGTGCAGGGAGGTGCTGGCACCGCCGTGTGTCTGGACTGTTATCTCCCTTGATTGCTGCTGCTCCCGAGAGCTAGTACGCTCCGGTGCCCTAAATCCTCCTGCTGCTAGTGAGTTAAAGTTTGTTTTGTTACAGCAAAAACTACACATAGAGAAAAGTTTTCTGAAAGGGACATCCCTTTTAAGATAAAAGCTAAAGACATATTCGAGATTTGGCTTCTTAGCAACCCCTTACCTCTACTGCGATTAGTAGTAAAAATGCAGGAACCAGATAAAAAGGAATGGATAAAATCCCCGCTGCTGTTAAGTACCAGTCCAGAAACTAATGTAACAAAAATGGTGATATGATGCGTTTCCAAGCAATCCCACTTCTTCAGAAAATTCACCGAATTCCTGAAGAAGCAGGGACATGATGCGAAACACATCAAATCTCCAATTTTGTTACATTGGTTTCTGGACCTATATCATTTAACAGCAGAGTGGATTTTATGCGTGAATTTTTATCTGGTTCCTGCATTTTCTGCTTGACATTGTGCATGTGGATCCTGCAGCAGCTGTCTGTATGCTTTAATTTTGGTCGCGTGTCAATCACACAAGGTGAGTGGGTGGCTATTGCTCTTCTTTCTTACGTATACTGGGTAACACCCTATTGAGCTCTTCTATTTACAGTCTCCTATTGAATTTTTTGCCACCAGTGGTAAGTCATAACCTTATTGCTGAAGGTAAACTCTAATGTGGACAGTATGGAGTCAACAAAGACTTGATGGAAAGCGACAGAAACTCTATTAGTGACCACATTTCAGGAGGAACGTTTTCTATAACACATTAAATACCGGCCTTCAACTTATTTCAACTCGGATTAAATGTTTTTCTTTTAAAGATATCTATTGTTACTGGCAGAAAAATCAGCTTCCTTCCAAAGCAGATGATATGATTGCACATTTATATTTTACTTTCCTCAGGAATTCACACACCCCCTGTTCGCATCCTGTTATTCACAGACGGCTTCATCTTAACTCCAGCTACAGCAATAAATAGAGGCAGTCATCCAAACTGTGCTCTCTAACGGGGAAATCAAACATTTCGCTCAGCGGTTCCTATAGTGGCCCTTACATAACATGGCGGCAATTACTGATGAAAGGCTTCCATTTAGGAGCATCATAGAGCCTCAATTACACCAGATTGTGGTGAGTTAGGAGAGTCCATAATGTAAGAACATAACCTATGGACAGGACAATCCACGGTATAAATCTGACGCTGGTTCTCCCATTTCTGCTAATCAGTGGCGGACCTATGGCCCCGGGGGCCCTGGTGCAGCCGTCGGTAAGGTCGGGGGGGGGGTATGTGCTGGTGGACGCTGTTGGCGGGGTCCGTCGGCTCTCCTACCTGCCCTGCTCGTAGTCTGCCTCCATGCTCCTGTAGTGGCAGCCAGTGGCGGACCGTTGCAGCCATGCTGAGGAGCGGGGGAAGCTGGTGGCCGACGGCCGTCTGCGCAGTCCGGGGGTAGTGTTGTGGTGCTGCTGGCCGCCAGCGCTGTCCGGGGGGAGGATGGGGTGCGATGTGGTGCTGGCGGCCAGCGGAGAGGAGTTTGCGGCAGCGGCTCCTACCTGGTGAGCCCGCGCCGAGTGCGCTCCAAGGAGCCGGAGGGCAGAGGAGAGGAGGGGCGGGATCAGGCAGGGAAGCAGGAAGCTTCCTGCTTCCCCTGCCTGACCCTCCACAACTGACAACGTCTTACAGGGGTCGGCTGGGGGCTCCCTGCAGACTTGAAGGGGCCCCCTAGCCGGTCGGGGCCCTGGTGCAGCTGCACCACGGTAGTTCCGCCCCTGCTGCTAATACCAATTCATAGACGCATTCATCATCTTTCAGAGAACACATATTAAATGGGGAAATGATCATAAAACTGAACTCAGACACAATAAAATAGTAATGGTGAGCTCACACGTGTCAGAAATCCTATGTCCAATAGGCCTAGTCAATGAACCATGAAATAAGTGTTAAGAGGTTTTCTGAGAATCACCTTAAAACCAAAAAGCCTCCAAATTGTCACTAATATATTCAAGTGATTCAGGTTTCAGAAATTAGTTCAAGATTGAATCAGAAAATCATCATAAAGAAAGTAAAGACACTTTACTATTTCCAATCAGTCTGTGTCTTCTCTGGCTGCTCTCACATCACCATCCCCCATAACACTTCCTCCAAGATGCCTATATCAGAGCAAGTGCATCTCTGGCTTCTCCTCACCTCTGCCCATTGACTGCAAGGATCTTCATCTGCCTGCTGCTGTCCAAGACTGCAGAACCATTACAGTCAGCGTCTCCCTCTTGTTCAGGTGCTTTCCCCATCCTGCTGTACATTCCCCATCTCAGCCCTCTACACACATCTACTTACTGCACTATGTAGCTCCTCACAGCCCCTATATATACAGCCCCATCCTGCAATACATTGCTTCCCAACAGTCCCTCTATATAATGCACCATCCAGCAGAGTGGCACATTCTCTCAGTCCTTCTATATATTGCCCCATCCTGCAATACGTCAATCTTCATAGCTCCATTCTGCAGAACACTCCTCCTCTCAGGCCCTGTACATAGAAGTGCATCGTGTTGTATGTCACTCCCTACATAAATCAGTAAATGGGGATCACGATCTCTGCTCCATCTTTGCCCATCAGGAGTAGAGTCCCTTGTAGAGCGAGAGATCATTAAGAATCATGTGTACAGCAGGAGTTTGTTTTGTAGTGGTCGCGTATGTGTTACTCAAATTCTTACGCCTCCCACCACCCCCAAGGGGCAGTAGAGGACTCATGCAGCATAATCCAAGAACTTCAGCGGGGATGTTACATATATTTGACAGTGGAGTTGGGGATGAGAACAGCCCACACACTAGACTGGGACAGAACTATTGATAATCATATTTTAAAAGTCACTTACGTTGATGAGGGATAGCTTAGGGGCAAATAAAATATATTTCTGTCAGCCCCTTTAAAATCTGCATCAAAAGCTTACAAGGATTAGACCTACTGTCAACTATGGAGGATTTCCCCAATATAGTAAGGATCACCTATCAATAGAATAATTTGCTGATTAATGGGGTCCAACAGCTGTAACCTCCAGCAATCATAAAAATGGAGTCTGAATGACGTAGAAATCAAGTATGTGCATCTCCTCTCCCTGTATTGTCTAAGCCACTAGTTGGCTATCTCCCACCATCCCATAAACAATGAATGGAGCAGATGTGTGACAAGCCCTCCATTGAGGCGAGATCTGTGGAGCCCCGCTGTCGGGATTACCGGAATCCCAGCGGTCAGACCTCCAGTAGTCAGTAAATTATCACTTATCCTATTCATCTGGCAGCAGGAACATTTTCAGTAGCATGTACAAAGGTTTGTAGAAATCCCATTCACATGTATGGGATGCAGACTGTAGATCAGAAGCAGGGTTTTGTGTCCATAAGACATTTGTACCAAATCCACCACATTAGTACAGGGTTTAATGGTGACCGAGCACTATACCAACATGGACTACCCAGGAGTCTGAGGATCAATGGGGTCTGACGTTTGGCTTTAACATGGGAAAACTCATTTAAGTATTTAGTAAACAAGGTACTGTTGTAATTTTTCCTCCAGAAGGCCAGATTTTTAATGCTGCTATTAACATGATTTATGTACATTCTCCTGTTTTCTTACTGAAAAAAAACTAAGAATGGGCCTCAAGCAATGCACAGATCCAGATCTTCTGCTCATAATTAAATGCATGTGATTACGCTAGCGACTTCCAGTTCCTGCAAGGACACTTCCTATTACATAAGATATATCCTGCTTCTTATTCACATACTCTAGGCTACACTGAAGAGAAAATTGATATTATACAGCAGGACAATAGATCAAAACCGTGCCTAATATTGTCTGCTACGAAAAATAATTCAAAAGGTTGTGCCTTCTATAGTCTCTTCATACCCTATATTATGGAAAAGGGCATCAGATCACTTAATTTAGATCGTCAGCTTCAATAGGTAGATAGTGATGATGTCTGGAAATGCTGTGGAATATGATGGCGCTATATAAGCAAATAAAAAAAATATTGTAATTCTCTCTGGAATAAAACAGTGGATTGCAGATATCAAGGTGCCATTATAGTCAAGTTTCTGTGATTCATTTCCATTAGAGACTGCTTAAAGGGATCTCCCACAAAAAAAAAAAAAAAAAGCTAATTTTAAAGTTAATGTTAATCAATAGGTCTTGGAATAAAAAAATTAAAAGTGGATGTTTAAAAAAAAATAAATAAATAAATAACTGTCCCTGTGCCGAGATAATCTTATATATATGTCGCTGCTATGCACTGTGTAATGGATGTGTCTAACCATACAGGGACATGATCTCATCATACCACATCTCCTGGGCCGGGGAGGACGCAAAAAAAGAGTATACAGAAATTACAGCACAGGATCATAGATTATTCTTTTTGTGAGGTAAAACATTTTCCTGCCTGTTTTAAAAAAAAAAAATAAATAAATAAATTGTACCTTAAAGAAAGAATTATTTGTAATGTTGTGTTGTAATGCCTGTATACTCTTTTGCGTCCTCCCCAGCCCAGGAGATGTGATATGATGAGACCATTTCCCTGTACGGTCAGACACATCCATTACACAGTACATAGCAGGGACACATACATAAGATTATCTCAGCACAGGAGATGTGGTATGATCAGACCATGTCCCTGTATGGCAGACACATCCATTACACAGTATATAACAGGGACACATATATAAGATTATCTCAGTACAGGAATAATTTTTTTAACATCTAGATATGGAAATTATTATTATTATTACAAGATCTATTGATTAAAATTAACTTTGTTCATGAGAAAACCATTTAATAGCCCTGTTTATGGCATCATTGCCCCTCTAAAGACATCCTGGATTCTGAGTGATGCACAACATGGCCAAGGTTAGTCAACACTGAAACGCTACTCCACTCTCAACTATGTGGAGGGTGGTGTTAAAAGCAATGCTGCCCCTCAGCCTCTTCGCATCGCCCACAAATGAAGCGTCATTAGAAGCGGTGCTGGTGTGACTCGCTACTTCTAACACCACCACCTGTGAATGTTTTCACACAAGCAGTGGTGCAGAAAAGAGGAGCAACAAGTGGATGCTGCACTCTCTTTGCCTACAGTGTCCATCATACATCACACAGGATCCAGGATGTCTACAGAGGGGGCAGCGATGTAAGAAACTGGTGACTAGCTGAAGCGCTGCTCCATGATGACATCCTGTTACAGAAGGGGCAATGGACTCTACAGGTAGGGAGTGCGGCCCCAGCCTCCTGTGACATGCTGTTTGAGCGTCCTCTCAAACGAGATGTTACTAGACGTAAAGTATAACAACAAAAACAACAACAGCAACCTCTGACTGGCAGGGGTTAGAGACGATGGATCCGCAGCAATCACCAGGTCCACTCAAGGGACCATCATAACAAATATGAGTAGGATAAGGAATTAGTTTTGTTTAATGCAAAGCAATTATTTAAAACAATGTATACACACATACAGACCACTGGATGCACGTGTTGTTCTGACCTTCTGTGTCAAACATTACCATACAACCAAGTCAAGTACAGTCAAGAAATGGAAACCCTTAATAATCAAGCTTCTTGCATGCAGACCATCTAGGACCACCCTTAATAAGTAGCATTTTAAGGTCTAAAATTGTAAACAGTCCAGAACACATCAAACGTTTTGTTAAACTTGAGATCTCACATCCACATTATTACTAAGCTAAATAGAATACCTGCAATGGAAACGGAAACGGTGACTCGACATCATCAACTTTTACATTAATGAGCCCAAAGTCCACAACAAGGCCTGAGAACACATCTAATACTCCGATCAATAAAAGGAAATTATTATCATTATTGTTTATTTATATTGCGCCATTAGATTCCATGGCACTTTACATGTGCAAGGGCAGGCAAAGACAAGAACATTAAATGACGACAATCAAATCGTACAGGTACAGTAGAGCACAGGACCCTGTCGACGAGGACTCACAGTCTACAAGGGAAGTCACAATCGTATCTTACCTTCAAAAAAGCCCTTGGCCCTGAGATAGCTGACACTGAGACGCAGCACTGAGAGCTTGTCAAGTTTAGATATGATTTCCTGTGAGAAGGGCAACAGGCTGGCTAATCTGTCCAGCTCAGTGTTCAGGCGGTCTCGGTGCCTCTTCGAGGGGTTGGACTTCACCCCATCAGGAGCTGTTGGTTTCACTCTGTATGAAAAAAAGAAAAAACACAACTAAATTAATTATGGAGTACAATCACAAAAGAGCACACTAGTTAAAAGATTAGCTATGTGTCTGCTGCCACTTGGATATTATTATTATAGTCCCATTTATTCCATGGCGTTTTACATGTGAAAAGGAGTATACATAGACAACTACAATAATCATGAACACCACAAAGCACAGAGGTACAGGAGGAGAAAGGACCCTGCCCGTGAGGGCTTGCAGTTTACAAAGGAAGGCTGAGGATACAGTAGGAAAGAGGACCCTGCCCAAGAGGGCTCACAGTGTACATACATGGATGGTGAGAGATAGGTGATAGTAGAGGACCCTGCCTTGAGGCTCACATCTAAGGAATGTGAGGAAATGGGTGATAGTAGAGGACCCTGCCCAGAGGCTCACGTCTACATGGGATGGTGAGGAGGCTTGATGACAGTAGAGCCTGCCATGAGGCTAGTTACAAGGATGGGTAAGGATACAGTAGATCAGGAGACTGGACCTGCCCACAAGGTCCCAGAGATTAATAACTACACAACTTATGTTTTTTTTTTATTGAGATGGAGATCTAACTAAGATCTATAGTACATTTCTGACTGCTAAAGTGGCATAATTTGTCAAGAAAATTGGTAATTCTTCTGAATGAGGCCAGTATAAAGCCTTCAATATTTATTAAGGGCTTGAGGAATACAAGGAATTTTATTTTTCACACCCCCTCCTTTCCCCCAAAGAAAGGCTCTGTCAACTCATCAATCCCCTGATGAACCAGTGTAAAAGCTGCCAATACATAACCGCCAAAAGCCATTCAGTGGTGACGTTTGCTAATTCCTGGCATCACGGCTCAGTGGCGATCAGTGGTGCCAATGCTACAGCACATGGCGATGAGATAAACAACAATGGGTTAAAACAATCAAAGCATCTGCAGCAAATTGGCAGCAGAATAAAGGGTGAGCAACACTTCTTTTAGTTTTTGCTTCAATAAGTTGATAACAGCTTTGATAAGATTTGGTAATTATGTAGTGTGATTTAGGGCTCTCGCCCCGTATGGTATTATGGCTCCTTACAATCCCGGGGTTTTATAGAGCTGTACGCAGGGCTGTGGAGTCAGTAAAACAAACCTCCGACTCATCAATTTCCCTTAATCCAACTCCATCAACTCTGATTTTACAGCCATTTTGTGTAGTTGGTAGACTCGACTCCACAGTCATGGCTGTATTCAGCACCCAGAGACGTTGATAAGGCCCTTATAACTTATCTTTTATTTCGGTGAGATGATGAATTACATGCTGAATTTCCAGCTCCTTTACCCAATATTAATGCAAGGCCACAATGTGGCTGAACAAATCGCACCTCCAACTCCACAAAACAGAGCCTAGGTTGCACCGCTGCCTAATAGACGGCATATCATAAAGCAGAAAATACTATTGAAGACGAACTAATAGTGAACTCGTAGAACAGTTTGGTATATCTGTCATGGGATACGCTGCAGCGCTCCACTCACACGCTCCCAGCAATGACACAGCAATCTGGTGTTTGCACAAAGATTAGTTATTCATGCTCTCACTCCTGCTAGCAAAATAATGTCCTCCAAGGGAATGTTTCCAAAATGGGGGGAATTCCAGGCGACAGAATAAATGCACCGGCTTTCCAGAAATGCAATTTCACTATTTAATCTTAAAAGACATAACCAAAGGAAGTCGATCGGTATTGCATGTTTCAGCTCTTAGGTTATGTTCGCATGGAACTTTCTTTGCTACGTTTTTTTTCTCCTGCCTTCATGGCAGTGAAGATGCATGCATTCAAAAGCCCGTTATTCAACATTATTGCAGCTCTTTTAACTCCTTCTGAGGCAGCTTTTGGGTGCAGATTATGTGTGCTTTGTCTACAGTACATCTTTACTAAAATTAGATTTATTAACCAAAAAGACTTAAAACGCGACAAAAAACGTAGTTGGATTGTTTGCAGTGCTTTTTCATAATCAGTACCTTCAATGAGAGAATGGATGTATACCAGATTTTAAAAATCACTGCAGTTTTCCAATGCAGTTGGGGGGGGGAGAAATTAACTAATGATATTTCTTAAATATCATAGCTAGAGGGAAAGAGAACCTGATTTCTAGCACCAACTACTGGAACTAGAAAGCCTAAAAGTCAATATTGACCCTTTAAAAGGAATCTGCCATGTACGTGTTTTGTTTTTAAATAGCCTCCAATTTTATTTAGATCATGCATTGTGCATCACTAACCTGGATTTTAACAAAAATCCATTTATTTATCAGGAAAGCGGTGATATCGCTCTTTGGCGCAAGGGACAGGGGCCGTCTCTCTCCCCCCACAATGTATGTAAATAAATGTATTTTTACTTAAAACCCTGCCTGTGTTTTTTTTTATTAATAAAGTGTTTAATTTCCTGGTAAAAAAAATGTGTAGGGCTTCACTGTATTTTCCATTGCCAGTGCAGGTAAACCAAGCAGCTACTGGCTGTGCCAACCCCCGCTGCCTGTGTTACAGGGGAGCCCAATTTTTTTATTATTTATCTAAATAAATAATTTAAAGAAAAAAAAATTGGAGTGGGCATCACTGTATTTTGTTTGTAAGTCAAGGTAACCCAGGTAGCTGGAATTCTCAGCATGCTGAGATCAATATTCTGGCCCCTCCCACTGAAAATTGCAGCCAGCACCAGAACCATGAGAGACACCTAAACTAGCAGTTACCCCACTCTTCCAGCCGCCGTGTAGCGGTAGGGTAGAAGACTGGGTAATAAAGGGGTCGATGTCAGCTTTTTTTGGCAGCTGACATCAAGCTCTATTGCTAATGTCAGCTGTTAGTATGACAGCTGGCCATTAGCAATACCATCAGTAAAGATAAAAAAAAAAAAACACACACAGAAATCCTTCATTACATACAAAATACACAGACACCTCACTGTCCCACTTTATTAGCTCCTAGCAACTCTAACTCAGAAGTTATCCTGCAATTACTGTAATCTTGCAGTAGAAGTGGTGTGATGAGTTATGCCACCGCCATCTTTGTACACCTGAGTGTCCAAAGATGTCGGGGCATAAGTGCGCATGCATTCTCTCGGATTCCTCTGCGTGGTCTCTGCCCCCCCCCACACACACACACACTTTGGCCCCTCTGCACTCTCTCTGCTCCCTCCCCTGTGCACTCTTTCTATCCCCCCCCTGGCCACAGTCTGTGTCACTGCTGTGAAGCACTATAGTACTACAGGACCTGGTGATGTCACGGTCATGTGACTGATCACATGACCATGACATAGCCACAAGTCCTGTAGTGGCATCTCAGATGTTCCATTGGCGGTGGTCTGATTAACTGGACTTGCGTGCTGTGTTTGCGCAGTAACTCATTTTGCGGTGTCTGTTATCCCACCATTGGTGTTTGCAGTGGGCTATGGCGTTTGGTGAGTCAGCGTGTATGGCGTCAGTGTCATGACCAGCCACTGGTGCGGTACCACAAGCGGGCGCCATGTTGGCACACACATCACTTGGGTGTGCCAATATGGGTTCAGGTGTGGCTTCCAGCAGCGCGGTGACTTCTGGGATATGGCTCATTCAGACAGAAGTTGGTGAAAGACACCACTTGGCAATTATGTAAGTAGATTAGGTACCTGCACAGACAGTCATCAAAGTGGATACTTCAGGTGGAATCAGTCACGTCAATCAGTCATGCAGTTTTTTAAATCACATATGGTGTGCAAGGACCTGTGGTGGGTCATGACCATGTGACAGTAATGGGAGGAGCTAAGCCTATATCTCCAACACTTCAGGGCTGCTTAGTTCCACACCCGGGGTTGGTTCCCCCTTTTTGAGCTCTTCATTTTTTCCAATAGTTTCTACGGACCAGTAACAAAGTAACACAGTATTTAAGGTTGAAGGAAGACCTTAAGTCCATCTAGTTCAACCCGTAGAATAACAGGTTGATCCAGAGGAAGGAAAAAAAAAAAAAAATCGTGGCAACACTAGCTCCACATTGGAGAAAGAAATTCCTTCCTGACTCCAGACATGGCAATCAGACTAGTTCCCTGGATCAATGCCCTATAAAGAATCTAGTAAATATAACCAGTAATATTATATTTTTCAAGAAAGGCATCCAGGCCCTTCTTAAATGCTAGTAGTGACTCACTCATTACAACATCATGTGGCAGAGTTCCACAGTCTCACTGCTCTTACAGTAAAGAATCCACGTCTGTGATTATGATTAAACCTTTTTTCCTCCAGACATAGAGGATGCCCCCTTGTCCCAGTCTCAGGCCTAAGAGTAAAAAGATAATTAAAAAGGTCTCTGTACTGTCCCCTCATATATTTATACATTAGTTCACCCCTAAGCCTTTGTTTTTCCAAACTAAATAACCACAAGTTTAATAACCTGCCTTGGTATTGCATACCCCTCAGTCCTCTAATAACCTTGGTTGCTCTTTTTTGCACCCGCTCTAGTTCAGCTATGTCTTTCTTATACACCGGAGACCAGAATTGTACACAGTATTCTAAGTGCGGTCGCACTAGTGACCTGAATAGAGGTAAAATTATGTTCTCATGAGCATCTATGCATTTTTTTTAATGCATCCCATTATTTTATTTGCTTTTGCAGCAGCTGTCTGACCTGGGCATTAAATGTGAGTTTATCATCTACCCATACACCCAGGTCTTTTTCAGTGGTAGTTTTGCCCAGTGTTTTACAATTGAGCACATAATTATACATTTTATTTCCTCTGCCCAAGTGCATGACCTTACATTCACCCCCATTAAAGCTCATTTGCCATTTATCAGCCCAAGCTTCTAGTTTACGTAAATCCTCCTGTAATATAAAATTGTCCTCCTCTGTATTGATTACCCTACAGAGTTTAGTGTCATCTGCAAATATTCAGATTCTACGCTGTATTCCCCCTACAAGGTCATTAATAAACCTGTTAAAAAGAAGCGGGCCCAATACTAACCCCTGTGGTACCCCACTGTTAACTGTGAGCCATTCTGAGTGTGTTCCATTAAGGTGGTGAGCTCACGGTCCGGAGGAGCTGCGTGTTGAACGCAGCTCCTCCGGATCTGAGTGAAGCCGCGGTGGCTGCAGGAAGATCGCAGCCGCCCTTTACTCACCATGTGCGGTGGGTGCGGGGTGGCCTTTCCCTGTAGTCTCTCTGTGGCAGCCGCTTCCGACTCCTCAGCATGAAATAAACATGCGGAGGAGGAGCGGACTGCTGGCAACCCGCACCACAGCTGTCAGATCGTTGCGGTCGGGTTAAGCATAGTGAGGATGGGATTTCTTGAAATCCCATCCACTATGCTTGTACTAGACTACTATCTCAATAGTCCACCAATTATCAATGTCTCACCTTTACACAAAACCACTTCAAAATCACCCAGAGTTCCCTACCAAGGGCTCTCAGGTGAATAATGAGTACAATTTCTATTATTATTTAAGTGATCACTTTATTAGTCAGAATTTATAATTCTTCCATAAAAAAACATTAAAATTAATTACATAGGAGTACCCTAATGATTACAATGATGTATATCTGGGTCCAGGACTAAGACCACTTACATCAGTGTTTATACAGTATACATCAGGGGTCTCTAACACGCGGCCCGAGGGCCACATGCGGCCCCTGTGGCTTCACTATGCGGACCGCGGCGCCTTGGACAACTTAATGATGCATTGCCCCAGTGCAGGGGGCCGCTGCAGTCCCCGCTGTGTGATGACTTCCGTCTGTGGCACTAACTAGCTCTGCCACTCAGCAATATCAATGCAAGCTGCCAGCCAATGAGAGGTCCGCAGCTGATGGCGGAATATGATGTCACATGCGGGTCTGTGGCTGGTAGATTACATTGATCTTGCTGAGCAACAGAGCTTGTCTGAGCGACGTCTGGAGGAAGTCATAGCACAGCGGAGGCCGGAAGTCAGCACAGGATGGGGGATATCACTACAAAAGGGAACTGGGATGAGGGACATTACTACTAAAGGGGATCGGGATGGGGGACATCACTAGAAAAGGGGAGCAGGATGGGGGGACATCACTAGAAAAGGAGATCAGGATGGGGGACATCACTACAAAAGGAGATCAGTATGGGGACATCACTATAAAAGGGGACTAGGATGGGGGACATCACTACAAAAGGAGATCAGAATGGGTACATCACTACAAAAGGGGACCAGGATGGATGGGAGACATCTCTACAAAAGGGGATCAGGATGGGGGACATCACTAGAAAAGGGGATCAGGATGGGGGACATCACTACAAAAGGGGATCAGAATGGGGACATCACTACAAAAGGGATCAGGATGGGGGACATCACTACAAAAAGGGATCAGGTTGGGGGACATCACTAGAAAAGGGGATCAGGATATGGAACATCACTAGAAAAAGGGGATCAGGATGGGGACATCAGTAAAAAAATGGATCAGGATGGGGACATCACTACAAAAAGGGATCAGGATGGGGGACATCACTACAAAAGGGGATCAGGATGGGGACATCACAAAAAAATGGGATGAGGATGGGGGACATCACTAGAAAAGGGGATCAGGATTGGGACAGCACTAGAAAATGGGATCAGGATGGGGGACATCACTACAAAAGGGGATCAGGATAGGGGACATCTACAAAAGGGGATCAGGATGGGGGACATCACAAAAAAAGGGATCAGGTTGGGGGACATCACTAGAAAAGGGGATCAGGATATGGAACATCACTAGAAAAAGGGGATCAGGATGGGGACATCAGTATAAAAATGGATCAGGATGGGGAACATCACTAGAAAAGAGGATCAGGATGGGGACATGAGTATAAAAAGGACATTACTACAGGATGGGGACATTACTACAAGAAGGGGATCAGGATTTGTACTTTACTACATTGAGCAAAAAATTCTGGTATTACTAAAAATATCACTTAGTCCTACAAGGGATGCGGCCCCCGCTATAAATGTTTTTTATATGCGGCCCACCAACCCAGCCGAGCTTGAGACCCCTGGTATACATTATACAATAACCAATAATACCAGGTGCATAAGGACGTACTATTTACTTATCGATCACTCAAGGCAGCTATACGCTCTATTGTGTGATTCTGGGGCTCTCATCTTCTACAATACATGTGTACCTGTATGCTAGCAATTAACCTTTCTCTGACACAGGTTACAATGTGATGCTGCCCTGATGTTTTAATTGTAGCTGCACACTCTCTTGTATATCTGGAGCTCTAGACTTCTGACATATATGCACACCTATGTGCTAGCAGTGCCCCTTCTAGTCCAGGTTACACATTGTGTGCTGCTGCCCCGTGATACATTTACTATTGTCCCCATTCATATCGCATACCTGGTATATAAATGTTTGTGGCCTCGGTCCTGGCACCCCCACCGCCAACGTACATTTCGTCTCCTTCCTCACGCCCTGAGGAAGGAGACGAAACGTACGTTGGCGGTGGGGGTGCCAGGACCGAGGCCACAAACATTTATATACCAGGTATGCAATATGAATGGGGACAATAGTAAATGTATCACGGGGGCAGCAGCACACAATGTGTAACCTGGACTAGAAGGGGCACTGCTAGCACATAGGTGTGCATATATGTCAGAAGTCTAGAGCTCCAGATATACAAGAGAGTGTGCAGCTACAATTAAAACATCAGGGCAGCATCACATTGTAACCTGTGTCAGAGAAAGGTTAATTGCTAGCATACAGGTGCACATGTATTGTAGAAGATGAGAGCCCCAGAATCACACAATAGAGCGTATAGCTGCCTTGAGTGATAGATAAGTAAATAGTACGTCCTTATGCACCTGGTATTATTGGTTATTGTATAATGTATACTGTATAAACACTGATGTAAGTGGTCTTAGTCCTGGACCCAGATATAAATCATTGTAATCATTAGGGTACTCCTATGTACCGTATATACTCGTGTATAAGCCGACTTTTTCAGCCCAAAAATTGGGCTGAAAAGTCCCCCCTCGGCTTATACACGAGTATATACATGTGTGTGCTGAGTGTGACGGGGACGGGGGCTCTGACTGGGGGCAGGAGGAGGCAGGAGGGGGCTGCAGTGACACCGCGCGGTCACGTGGGCCCGCCTCATTGATATGCACGCATCCCCCTGTCCATCCCCGGCAAGGGGATGCAGTGCATATTGCCGGACACAGCCCCTGGCGGCCCCCGGCAGTGGTATACAGCCCCCCCGCCTAGTACCGGGCCCCCATGCTGCGGCACAGCATACAGTAGTTCATACACTACCATCTCTCCCTGCAGCGCGCGGCTCCTCCATGTCCCAGCCGGCATCTTCCTGTAGTGTCATGTGACTGGCGCGTCACATGACACTACAGCAACAAGCCGGGCGGGAGATGGAGGAAGCGCGCGCTGCAGGAGATGGTAATGTATGAGCTACTGTATGCTGTGCCGCAGCATGGGGGCCCGGTACTAGGCGGGGGGGCTGTATACCACTGCCGGGGGCCCTGTATATCACACTGCTGGGGGCTGCAGTATACACCTGTGCTGGGGCCTGCTGTATAAACCCCCGGGGGCCTGCTGTATAAACCCCCGGGGGCCTGCTGTATAAACCCCCGGGGGCCTGCTGTATAAACCCCCGGGGGCCTGCTGTATAAACCCCCGGGGGCCTGCTGATACCCCCGGGGGCCTGCTGAATACCCCCGGGGGCCTGCTGAATACCCCCGGGGGCCTGCTGAATACCCCTGGGGGCCTGCTGAATACCCCTGGGGGCCTGCTGATACCCCTGGGGGCCTGCTGATACCCCTGGGGGCCTGCTGAATACCCCTGGGGGCCTGCTGAATACCCCCTGGGGGCCTGCTGAATACCCTCTGGGGGCCTGCTGAATACCCCTGGGGGCCTGCTGATACCCCTGGGGGCCTGCTGTATACCCATGGGGGCCTGCTGATACCCATGGGGGCCTGCTGATACCCATGGGGGCCTGCTGATACCCATGGGGGCCTGCTGTATACCCCTGGGGGCCTGTTGATACCCCTGGGGCCTGCTGATACCCCTGGGGGCCTGCTGAATACCCCTGGGGGCCTGCTTATACGTCTGGGGGCCTGCTTATACGTCTGGGGGCCTGCTGTATACCACTGGGGGCTGCTGTATACCATACTACTGGGGCCTGTATACCACACTGCTGGGGGCTGTATACCTCACTGCTGGGGGTTGTATACCTGTGCTGGAGTCCACCCTCGGCTTATACGCGAGTCAATAAGTTTTCCCAGTTTTTGGGGGCAAAAGTAGGGGGGTCGGCTTATACACGGGTCGGCTTATACACGAGTATATACGGTAATTAATTTTAATGTTTTTTATGGAAGAATTATAAATGACTAATAAAGTGATCACTTAAATAATAATAGAAATTGTACTCATTATTCACCTGAGAGCCCTTGGTAGGGAACTCTGGGTGATTTTGAAGTGGTTTTGTACTAGACTACGCAGTGTTTTGGACGCAGCGGCAAGACGCTGCGTCCAAAATGCTGCGTACACTGATCGTGTGCACGCACCCTTATTACCACCCTTTGTTTCATATCACTGAGCCAGTTCTTAACCCACTTACAAATATTTTCCCCTATCCCCATTGCTCTCATTTTATGTATCAACCCTTTGTGTGGCACTGTATCTGTAGTGTTTATATAGTTAAGGCAGGAGACACTCTGAGCGAGACGCATGCAAGATGCTTCTATGGGTCTCGCATGACTCACCCAAAACAGCTGCAGACTCATTGCACAGGAGCATGTCTGCTGCATAGAAACACAAGCAGCTGACGTGCTCTTGTCAAGAGACTGTGGCCTTTCTGGGCGGGTATCGCATATGTCTCTCATTCAGTGTGCCTCCGGCCTAAGTCTGGGTCCTGCCTGTCTACCTATTCTGGGGCCTCTGGGCACATAGTGCTGTGAACCTATAGAGTTAGGGACCATCCTGGCTGAGAACACCACGCACAGGATGGCTTTAAGCTCTTTTGAGCTAAATAGCATCTACCAAGTACCCTACGTTATTCACATGAACAATTACCATTTACTAAGTCTGCCTTCACACTTGCGTTTGTGTCTGCATGCTTATGGCATGCAGACGCAAACGCAGTGCAAAGCAGCACATACTTATGTGAACACAGCAGAGAATCTCCCCATGCGTTCACATAAGTATGGTGCCCGGCAGCCAATCAGCTGCCTCCGGGGCGGCCGGGAGGAGCAGATCAGCGGCAGAGATCTCCTCCCGTCACAGCTGCTCTCCCGCCGGTGTCAGCGGGGAGAAACAGCTGATCTGACAGCTGTTTAAATCTCCCGCGCTGACACCGGAAAGGGTGATATCAGTGCAGGAGATATGAAACAGATGATCGCTGCTTCAAATCTCCCGCGCCGACATCACCTATTCAGTGTCAACACAGGAGATGATTTAAACAGCTGTCAGATCAGCTGTTTCTCCCCGCTGACACCGGCGGGAGAGCAGCTGCGGCTCTGCATGATCTCCCGGTGACCACCGGCGGCCACCGGGAGAGATTTCAATGAGATCCGCAGCGTTCTCCTGCGCTGTCATGCAGAGGACATTGCGGATCCATTGAGATCCATGCAAGGTTTGTGCGCTTGCAGATAAAACAAGCGCCCGCGACCGCACAAAAAATGCAACAAGCTGCGTTCAGAAGGCGCACAAATTGTGCAAACACAACGCAAACACAATCAAACGCAGCCAAACGCAGGCACATGCGTTCCCATGTTAAATATAGGAATGCAGTGCGCAAGCGCTTGGCTGCGTTCGGTACGCAGCGTTCACAAACGCTAATGTGAAGGCAGCCCTACTGCTGGGTATTTGCTCCTTTGTTTTTACCCTAGGTTCCTTCACAAAAACTAGGTATAAAAAGATATTTATATTAGCAAGTTAAGGCATCTTGACGTTATGAATTTTGGATTTACAACACATTTTCTGGTTTATAGGGTTAAAATCTACAATTAGTGCAACGCTTGCTCACAGCACTGTTGCAAAGCTCTGAAGATCGACTAAGCTCTGCTAGTCCAGCTTCACTCAGTTTTCAACCACCAGAGACAGCTGATCAGTGAGGACACTAGGTGTCAGACCCCCCATTGATCAGATACTCATTACGTCTCCTAAAGATAGATCATCAGTATCATATACCAGGACAATCCTTAAGTATTGTCAGTGTTACCATGTTCTCTCAAGCTTGCGCCCAAGAACAGAAGATTAGAAAAGGACACAAACTGCACGAAGAGGTGAAGAATTATATACATCACAGGATAGACAGACATGTTTGGGGCTATGCAAAATGATGGGAAAAATATTATTTAAAACTTCTCTACTTACTTATTCAGTGCCTAGTAGGACTGCCACATGCAAAAGAACCTGTGCTTTCACACCTGCTATTAATGAGTTTATTAATGGCTGTCTGAGGAAAGGTCTTCCATTCTGAATGCACTAGATCAAGTCATCAAGATCTGCTGCCAGCTGCTTTACTTGCAATTGCCGACCAATGATGTCCCACATAGGCGCAATGGAAATCAAGTCCGGAGACTCTGCAGCCATGATACCGGAGACTCTGCAGCCATGATACCACATTTAGGCCATGCAGGCTGCTCATTGAAGCATGAGAAACATAGGGTCTGGAGTTGTGTTGAAAAATAGCCTTACCAGCAGTTCCATAACCGAATCAATGTGGGTAATGCCAGAAAAAGGTCTTTATGAGAGAACGTGAAAATGTCCACAAAGCTATTTGTCAAAATGACACCAGGCTACATGCTGCTTGTGATACCGTGAGCAGACTGTGTGGCTTAAACATATTACCATGGTCTGCAACGTTTCTGGACTGGTCTCTAATCGAGCATATCAGGGATGTCACTTCTTGATAATAGGAAAGAGCTGCCAGCAGCGGATATTGATGATTGACACTCAGCTTAACAGAATATTCCTCAGACACCCAATAAAAACCTCAATTATAGCAGCCATAAATTCAAGATATTTATAGGCTTACATTTTTTGATTAGTTGAATATCATTAATATTATTAGGTATTTATATAGCGCTATTAGGATACATGGCGCTTTACAATTTAGAGGGTAGACAAAGACAAGTGGTCGAAAGCGACCACAAACGACGACAAATTCACAATTAATCATACGGGTACAATAGGGCTGGGGATCCTGTCCGCGAGGGCTCACAGTCTAGAGGGGGTGGGGAGGGAGACAGTAGGAGGGGGGAGAGGTGAAATGGTGCAGTGGATTAGGTCTCAGTGTGGGTTATAGGCTTATAGGAAGAGGTGGGTCTTCAGGTTTTCTTGAAGGTTCCCAGGGTAGGGGAGTGTCTGATGTGGTGGGGGAGGGAGTTCCAGAGACTGGCAGAAGCACGAGAGTAGTCTTGTGTGTAGTTGTGGGAGGTGGAGATGCGGGGGGTTGAGAGGAGTTCCTGAGAGGAGCGCAAGTTGCATGAGGGGAGGTAGCGGGAGACTAGGTCTGAGATGTAGGGAGGGGACAGGTTGTATATGGCCTTGTATGTCAGGGTTAGGGTTTTGAAGCGAGATCGCTGGGGGATGGGGAGCCAGTGGAGGGCTTAGCAGAGAGGGGAGGCGGGGGAGTAACGGAGAGATAGGTGGATGAGTCGGGCAGCAGAGTTGAGGATGGTGCGGAGAGGTGCGAAGGAGGAGGCAGGGAGGCCGGTGAACAGGAGGTTGCAGTAGTCCAGGCGGGAGATGATGAGGGCGTGGACAAGTATCTTGGCCGTGTTGTGGTCAAGGAAGGAACGGATACAGGCAATGTTTTTTAGTTTGAGTCGACAGGCGGTGGCGAAGGCTTGGATGTGGGGCTTCAAGGAGAGGGAGGAATTGAGGATTACCCCGAGGCACTTGGTGTGGGGGAGGGGTCAGAGAGTGTGCAGTCATTGACGGTGACTGATAGGTCAGGAAGCGGGGTGGGGTTGTTCGGGGGAAAGACGATGAATTCGGTCTTGTCCATGTTGAGTTTTAGGAGGCGGGTAGAAAAGAAGGATGCGATGGCGGGTAGGCAGGGAGGAATTTTGGATAAAAGGGAGGAAATATCAGGGCCAGACAGAGTTGGGTGTCATCGGCGTAGAGGTGGTATTGGAGTCCATGTGACTCGATGAGGTTGCCTAGGCCGAGGGTGTAAATGGAGAAGAGTAGTGGTCCCAGGACCGAGCCTTGGGGGACACCTACAGAGAGGCGGTGGGGCGAGGAGGAGGTGTGGGAGTGGGTGACGCTGAATGTCCTGTCCGTTAGGCAGGAGGAGATCCAGGAGAGGGCAAGGTCAGTAATGCCAAGAGACTCAAGATTTGGAGTAAGAGGGAGTGGTCAGCAGTGTCGAAGGCAGCAGAGAGGTCGAGAAGGATGAGGACGGAATAGTGTCATTTGCTCTTGGCGATCAGGTGGTCATTAGTGACTTTGGTTAGGGCTGTTTCGGTGGAATGGTGAGGTCGGAAGCCGGATTGTAGGCGATCAAAGAGTACAGGAAGAGAGGTGGGAGGACAGTTCGGAATAGACATGTTGTTCAAGAAGTTTTGAGGCAAACAGGAGTAGAGATATGGGGCGATAGTTGGAGACTGTTGTAGGGTCAAGGGATGTTTTTTTTTAGGATGGGCGTGGTTAGGGCGTGTTTGAAGGGTGAGGGGACTGTGCCGGATTTGAGTGAAATGTTGAAGAGGTGTGTTAGAACAGGGATGAGGACTGAGGTGAGGTTAGGGATGAGGTGGGAGGGGAGTGGATCAAGGGCGCATGTGGTGAGGTGTGATCGTGCTAGGAGGGAGGAGAGGTGGTCCTCTGTCATGGGGGTGAAACTGCATTTGGGTGAGGGGGGATGGGCTGGAGGTGGGATGGGGCGGGGGGAGTGAGGGTCGAAGCTTTGACTGAGTTTGTCAATTTTGTCTTTGAAGAAGGTGGCGAAGTCGTCGTCAGAGATGAGGGGTAGGGAGGAGGAGCAGGGGGACGAAGTAAAGAGTTGAAGGTTTTTAAGAGTTGTTTGGGGTTGTGAGACAGGGCGGTAATTAATACAAAAAAGGTGGGGGAACAAAAGGCGCAATAGTGCCCTATCACTAGTGACACTCAGATGTGAGTGGTGTAATGCAGTTACACTCACCTATTCCAGTTGTGAGACCCACAACTGGTTTAACAGTATATCACAGTATCAGCTGCTGCAGGACCTCCACCGACCACTCCAACGTGGAAAAACTGCCAGAAAATATGGGAAGCAAGGTGTACCACGGTCCGCTGCTGAGTCCTACACGTTTCGGCGCCCTTCCTGGCACCTTCCTCAGGGATATCCCTGAGGAAGGTGCCAGGAAGGGCGCCGAAACGCGTAGGAAGGAATAAAGAAGTATACTGCTACAACATCTTGCATCCCAGGTGATTTTGTGGACTCAGCAGCGCGGACCGTGGTACACCTTGCTTCCCATATTTTAGGGCAGTAATTAGGGAGAAGTAGGCTTGCTTTGCGGAGTCAAGGGCAGTCTTGAAGGTAGAGGGAACGTTTGTATAGGACGAAGTGCTCTGCGGAGTGGGATTTCTTCCATTTCCGCTCAGCTGCCCTAGTCGTCCGTCTGAGTTTATTGGTGAGGGTCGTGAGCCAGGGTTGTCGTTGTACTCGAGTTGTGTGAAATGTGAGTGGAACAGCTGGTCGAGGGCTATGGTGAGAGTGGAGTTGTAGAGGGAGGGGCAGAGTCAGCGTCTTGAGAAGAGGCCAAGTCGGAGAGAGGGAGGAGGGATTCTGAGAGTGAATCGAAGTCTATGAGCTTAAGGATTCTGCGGGGGTGGAGGAGTGTCCGGAGAGGGTGGAGGTGTGGTGGGGGGGGGGGGGGGGGGGTTAGAGGGATGAGAATGTCAGTAGGTTGTGGTCGGAGTGGGCGAGGGTTGAGTATGTGAGGTCGGTGAGGGAGCAGAGGCGGGTGAAGACTAGGTCAAGTGTGTGGCCACCAGTGTGTGTGGCAGAGGAGATCCATTGGGAGAGGCCGAAGGAGGAGGTGAGGGATAGGAGACTGGAGGCAGCGGCTTGGGGGTGTCGATGAGGATGTTGAAGTCACCCATGACGATGGTGGGGATGTCGGAGGAGAGGTGGAGAAGCCAGGTGGTGAAGTGATCAAAGAAGGTAGAGGGATGATGGGAGTGTAGGTGTGCCACGGTCCGCGCTGCTCCAGGGCTTAAAAAACTCAAAGAGACAGTCAGATTTCCATCCTTTATCCTCCTCCTCCATGCGTTTCGGCGCCTAGCCTGGCACCTTCATCAGGGATATTCAATATCCTGATGAAGGTGCCAGGCTAGGCGCCGAAACGCGTAGGAGGAGGAGAATAAAGGATGGAAATCTGACTGTCTCTTTGGTGAGTTTTTTAAGCCTGGAGCAGCGCGGACCGTGGCACACCTACACTCCCATCATCTTTCTGGATTAAACCACTGTTCAGTGGTCGGTGGAGGTCCTGCAGCAGCTTGGAATAATATTTCCTAAACGCCTTCAAACCAGTTGTGGGGATCACAACTGCACCATGTGAGTGGCTTCTCGGTTTCACCCAAATTACCATCAGTGTCACTAGTGATAGGGCACTATTGCGCCTCTTGTCCCCCACCCTTTTATATTTTTAAAGAAGGTAGAGGGGGATCCAGGGGGGCAGTAGACAACGGCCAGTTGGAGGTTGCAGGTGGAGTAGATGCGAACAGCGTGTGCCTCGAAGGAGGGGGGGGGGGGGGTGAAAGTGGGGAGAGGGAGCAGTCATTGGCCAGAAGTAGGCCAACACCTCCGCCACGGGTGTTGGTGGGGTGTGTGGGAGAGCGTGAATCCACCATAGGAGAGGGCAGACGGGGAGGTTGTGTCAGAGGGGGTAAGCCAGGTCTCTGAGGTCAAGGAAGGAAAGTTTTTTGGAGATGAAGAGGTCGTGGATAAGTGTGAGTTTGTTACGGACCGAGCGGGCGTTCCAGAGTGCGCTAGGTAAGGGGTCGGAGGTTACGAGGGTTGGTGATGGGTCGTCGGAGTGGGATGGAGGGGAGTGAGGTGGTAAGGTGGGGTGGGCCAGGATTGGGGGAGATGTCACTAGAGAGTAGGAGGAGCAGGGAGAGGGTTAGGAGGTGGGAGCAGGGGAGCTTGCGTGGTGGGCGTGTACATCTAGAGATGGTGGGTTGAAAGTGGGGGAATAGTTCGGAGGATAGGGTGAGGTGGGTTGGAAGGATGGAGGGTGAGAGCAGAATTCCTCTGCACAGTGGGGGGATGGTTGGGGGTAGTAGGAAGTGGAGAAAGACTGGAGTGAAAGTGAGGAGGAGTGGGAACATGGTAGGGGGAGAGGGTGGGAGAGGTGGATGGGGTCAGAGGTAGCCGGGGATCTGGTGTGGTAAGGGTGTGTTCAAAATGGTGGGTGGTTAGCCGCGTTTGAGGTGCGGCCAGGTGATGAGATGCAGTCAGGGGGAGGAGGTGCGGTTCAGGGGTGAGGTGCAGTTCGATGAAGAGGTGATGCAGTAGAGGCCATTGCGGCCAGGACGAGTTGGCGCAGATGGAGCAGCCAAGGATTAGGTGGTGCAGCCGTGGATGAGGTGATGCAGCCGGGGTGAAGTGAAGCAGCTGGGCTGGGGTGGAGCAGCCAGGGAGAGATGATGTAGCCCAGGAGAAGATAATGCCGCCAGGGGGTGAGCTGAAGCAGCCGGGGGAGGAAAAGCAGCGGGGGAGGAGACGAAGCAGCCGGGGGACGAGACGAAGCAGCCGGGGGACGGAGACGAAGCAGCCGGGGGACGAGACGAAGCAGCCGGGGGACGAGAGAAGCAGCCGGGGGATGAGAGCAAAGCAGCCGGGGGATGAGGCAAAGCAGCCGGGGGATGAGGCGAAGCAGCCGGAGGATGAGGCGAAGCAGCCGGAGGATGAGATGGAGCAGCCGGAGGATGAGATGATGTAACGGAGGATGAGATGATGCGATGATGCAGCCAGAGGATGAGGTGATGCAGCCAGAGGACAGGGTGGCGTAGCCGGTGGTGAGGTGGCACGGTCAGGGGTCGGAACCGGTCTGGCGTTGCATGTAAGAGCAAGATGCTGAGATGCAGTCAGGATCAGAATATGTTTATCAGTCACGCGATTCCCATAATTCCCAGAGTTTTCCTTCTATCCCTGGCAGTGGCTACTACACAGTGAACTGGAACTGTACTGTTCACCATTTACATATGCTGCCAGTGGAGTTAACAGCTGATTGGTGGTAGTGGGGACGTATTCTCAGGATAGGTCACCAAAGTATTATGTTCAGACAACACCTTGAAGAGTGTGTGTCTGTGTGTATGTGGATATGATCAAGGCTTTTTAATAGTCGAAACGCTTAGGTTCATTTATGTTATTTTGCCACTGAGACTGTCAAGGTGATCTGACCAAATACCGCTATTTTTTTTAACATGGAAAAATACATTTGAAGTTTTATGAATCTAATCGTCTTGATGGTATCCTCCTTTCATCGCTAGATCGGTTTGTCTACTCTTTTCTATAGAAAAAAAATTATTTACAATTTCTCAATATTTCTACTACGTAATGTTCTACATACACCATGCTCCAAATTATTATGCAAATTGGTTTTAAGTGTCATAGGTTTTTTTTTTGTTCAATGAAACCCATTGATGGTATTGTGTCTCAGGGTTCTTTGGATCACTGAAATCAATCTGAGATACCTGTGATAATTAGTTTGGCAGGTGAGCCCAATAAAAGGAAAACTGGGGTCCCACAATATTAAGCAGGCCACAGTTTTCAAGTAACATGGGAAAGAAAAAGGATCTCTCTGCTGCCGAAAAGCAACAAATGGTGCAATGCCTTGGACAAGGGATGAAAGCATTAGATATTGCAAAACAAACATAAACATGATCATCGTATTGTGAAGAGATTTGTGGCCGATTCTGAGCACAGATGTGTTCATGCAGATAAAGGCAGAATGAGGAAGGTTTCTGCCAGGCAAGTTCGTCAGATTAAGAGAGCAGCTGTTAAAAACGCCTTACAAACCAGCAAACAGATATTTGAAGCTGCTGGTGCCTCTGGAGTCCCTCGAAACCTCAAGGTGTAGGATCCTGCAAAGGCTTGCTGTGGTGCATAAACCTACTATTCAGCCACCCTATACAGTGCTCACAAGCAGAAACGGCTGCAGTGGGCCAAGACATACATGAAGACTAATTTTTAAACAGTCTTGTTTACGGATTAGTGCCGAGCAACCCTGGATGGTCCAGATGGATGAAGTAGTGGATGGCCATCATGTCCCAACAAGCTGCGACGTCAGCAAGGAGGTGGAGGAGTCATGTTTTGGCCTGGAATCATTGGGAAACAGCTGGTAGGCCCCTTTAAGGTTCCTGAAGGAGTAAAAATGACCTCTGCAAAGTATATAGAGTTTCTGACTGAGAACTTTCTTCTATGGTACAAAAAGCAAAAATGTGCCTTTAGGAGAAAAATCATCCTCATGCATGACAATGCACCATCTCATGCTGCAATGAATACCTCTGTCATTGGCTGCTATGAGCATAAAATCAGAAACTCATGGTGTGGCCAACATCTTCCCCTGAGCTCAACCCTATAGAGAACCTTAGGAGTATAATCAAGTAAAAGATCTATGAGGGTGGGAGGCAGATTCACATCAAAACAGCGGCTCTGGGAGGCTATTCTGACACACGCAAAGAAATACAAGCAGAAACACTCCAGAAACTCACAAGTTCAATGGATGCAAGAATTGTGAAGGTAATATCAAAGAAGGGTTCCTATGTTAACATGTAACTTGGCCTGTTAGGATGTTTTGGAGTTAAATAGATTTTTATTTCAAATATAATGCTGCAAATTCAACAAATGAGCATTTTCAGTTCTTTCAAACATATAAAATGTTTAGATACTCTACTGTGCCTAATAATTTGGAACAGTGCATTTACGAGATTTTTTTTTATTAATTTTGAATATTATACTGTCATCATTGGGAGGTTTCTTCAATAAAATTCGATGTTACTCTAATGGGTGATGACTTTTATTACACTGACTGTCATTTGCACCATTTAGGAAAATCAGAGGAAAAGAACATTTGCATAATAATTTGGAACATGGTGTATATTGTAGGTTTGTAAAGCTACATCTCATAGTTCTATTGTAAAAATATTTATCTGAGAGACTAGTAAAAATTCTCTCCAGAGTTGCGATTGGATTTACGGACACTTACATTACGTATAATTGCTGAAATCTTAGCAACTGCTCCATCACGGAGAGTCCGGTGCCCTGACAACTAGAAAATGCATATTCCCTCAAGACCATGCATATAGCAACATGAAATCCTCTTGTGTACATCAGTGCCGCTTGCAGAGATATACTGGTATCATAAGGCATCAATGTATACAGCCTTAAAATGAACACGTTGGCGATCATAATTAATTTTTTGAATTTCAATGTCTTCATATCTATTTACAACAACATACATACATTTTTAAAAGTATATTAAATACGGTAATAATATAAACAGATGCAAAACTTCTCCAGTGGTGTTAGCATAGTATCCTATCTTTCATATAAAAATCCACAAGATCCAGCACATCCAAATAAGCCTAAAAGTACAATAATCCTTTCATTCACCCACACCAGCTGCTTGTCAGCTCTTGCAAGTGTGTACTACAGTCAGAGAAATATATACACAATACTATGTAAACGCTTTAGGGAGGTGTAGAAAAATGCTGCAAAGTAAATCAAAAGTGAATGATCAAAAGAGAAATCGGGCACAGAATATTTGTTTGAATTGAATTCAACATCCATTGTCCAGGTATGCTTGCACACAATTTGTGAAGGAACTTGGCCGGGAGTTGTTCCCAACATCTGTAGAGTTGCTTGTGCCAATCCTTCGGCTTTTTCATGTAATTCTAGGCAGATTGATGTTGAGATCATGGCTCTGAGGCCATATCGTCAATCCCAGGTCTCCTGGTTATCGGCAGTGGAAGTCGGTGTCCATTTTGGTGGAGTTGGATCCAGGGAGGAGTCGGAGGTTTGGCTTACAGACTCCACTAACTTGCTTTACACTAATGATAGTTCTTTATGACATTGACTGTATGTTTGGGGTCATTGTGCTTCTGCAATATAAATTTGGGTACTGCATGATGGGTAACTATCTACCTGTACTTCTCAACATTGAGGACACCATTAATCCTGACCAAACATCCAGCTTCTTTTGGGTGAAATACAGCCTCAACCCTACAGGGATCCTCCACCATACTTCACTGTTGCCTGCGACACTCATTGTTTCACTCTCCAGCCCTTCAGCAAACACGCTGCCTCCTATTACAGCTACATATTTCACGTTTCACTTATTAATCCAGAGCTCCTGTTACTCCACAGTTGCCATTTTTTCGCGTATAGTTGAGTTCCTTGTCCTTGTTAACTTTCATGTATGACCACTACTGGCCAGAAGAGCAAATGGGTGTGGCTAGGATCCAATGGTTGTTACCAGTTCCAAATTGATGTCACTGCTGGACACCTCCTAACTTTTAAGGGAAGTGATGTGTGTGTAATGCCCCACAGTGGGGACTACATTAATGTAACTTTAGTATGTTATTTGTTATAGAGTCGGCGTTGTAGTCGGTAGAATATGGACCGACTCTTGACTCCTAAAATACATAATACATTGGATACAGTAGTTCAATGCAGTTGGTGGTTTGACGTACAGACTCCATGGCCCTGTTTGGTAGGATGGTGCACTGTTTTGAGAGTACTGTGCAGCCCACAGGTATCTGAGGAGTAAAGCCCCCCATTTAGGTAGTAACTTGGCAACAGGCTGGTGGGCAGAGCTTGTGGGCACAGTAGCTCGGATGACAGTCACGTCAGAGTACAGTTGGAGCTCGGCCAGTCACATAGTCAGAAAAGCATGTAGGGGGAACTCTAAGGCCAGGTTCACATTGCGTCTTTGTGCTGCATAATTTATTTATTTAACACCCAATGATGGCAGGTTTCCCATTAGTGTATGGCAACCAAGCACAATAACTGTCCAGATTCAGGAAATGCAGTTTGACTGAAACAGCCAATCACAGAGGCTCTCACAGACCGTGAGCGTCTGTTATTGGCTGTTTGCCAGGCAGTGCAAGGTACATGCAATAAGCTTAATGGACGGCCCTGGAAGTAGCAGCGGTATTCTGGTAAGCCTGATCTGCCTATTCTACCATTTATTTAGCTATCCTATAATCTGTCTTTCTCATGTAGCGCATACATTTTTGAGGTGTCAAACATATGCGCTCAAAAAGAGCAACTTTTGCTGTAACTTAAAATGGATCTGTTTAAAACGCACAGCGCATTAAACGCACAGCGCATTAAACGCACAGCGCAAACTCAATATGAACCTACCCTAACCCTCTGCCGTGGGCTGTATGGGAATGGACTGACCCGAAGCTACATGTAGTATCTTTTAGGACTCGTACATCTTTAGGCAAATGGAATGCGCTGGTCTGCAGAGCGCCTTTAGTCTACCAAAACTTAAAGCTGTGGACGCAGGAGGAGTATGGGCCTGGAGATGGATCCGCCATAGAAATGATGGGTACAAAGTAGAGTATACTATACTATACATGAAGGTTACAGGGACAAGGAATATGGGGTCTGTTGGAGAACGCCACTCCAGTGGGGTAGAGTAAGACAACTATTGTGGCAGCTTGGGTAACAAGATGGGCTTTGTTCACACTTGCTGTCATCACGTCTCACGTGACTGTTTCTCTGTATCTGTTTGCTATCAGCCTGTCAGTGGGGCAGCACCGCCTGAACATGTTATCAATATCATGACTCTTTTTGTTTTTTTTTGCTAAGTAAAGTAGACCTGCTTCATTATTTAAATGTCTCCTGACTCTCCTGTTTTTCCTGCAACAAGGGGCCACTGACCACCTATCTCACAAGGAAAACAGTAATGCCGAACATAAACCCCACCTGCTCATAGCAATGTGCTTTTCACTGCCACTGGGGCTCCAGGACATGGGCACGGCCACTAACACCCGTGACAGATGCTAGAGGATCTGGCCTATGCCCAGTGTCCAGGGTACCGTGTGCTCCCTGTTACATGTGCAGCATGACATCACACTTTTTTTTTATCATCATTAATATTCCCGTGATCGCTCGTCTTTCGGCTGTAAGCCATATCTCCCCTTCCTCTCATCCAGCCTTTAATTTTACTTTCACTATCATGTTGCTGGAGGATAGTGAAAGTAAAATGGAAGTCTGGATGAGAGATGAGAGTAGTGGGGGTGGGGTCGGCTTACAGCCAAAACTCAAGCCCACAGGGGAATAATACAAATAACCTAAATAGCGATGTTAAGCTGCACATATCAATCACCTGCTGCACAGCACTAAATCCTTGTGGTTGGTTCCCTTTAAGTCCTCAAGTAACTAAGATATCTGTTGGTGGAACCATTGTTTGTTTATCTGGCAGCCATCGGGTCAGCCTCTCCTATACACAGTATCAATCGTACAGTCAGGTACTCCTCTGTTCTCAGAGAGACACCAGACATCTCTGGCAGCAGCTTCAGTCAGGAAGAACAAAAAAATTTGGAGAAGTCGGATCCTTATCTACCCCAACAGTTATCTGTCTGGGGCTCAAATATACATATTATAGTCCGCCAGTCACATCGATATCTGTGGGTTCGGCAGACGTTAGTACAATGTTTGTGGGAGATTTACACATCTCTGCAGTGCTCAGACCGAGGTACACACCACTAATATACACCAGGCTGTCTGACATGAACAAAATTCATGAAATATTTCAGATCATGCATGCTCTCGTTCATTTTGTATTTTTTGGTCCAAACAGATTGTCCAACTGATACCAAAAAAACCTGGACAATCAGATGGAAAGTGACATACATTTATGGATTGTTTTCAATTTTCAGGACTTAAGAAGAATAAAGACCAAACCTGCCTAACCCGATAAAACTGCAGCAAACTGATGATGGGCTCTACATGTGCCTCCTGTCACGGCCTGCTCAATGGAGATGGGGGAACTCTACAGTCACGGCCTGCTCTATGGAGATGGGGGGGAGCTCTATAGTTCTTTCACAACTTTGTACTCCATTATGGACATTTTTTTGTGCCAAAAAATACCCATCCATCACAGCAGCCACAAATGCCCCTACAGTAACGCCATGTACACAAGGGATGGGTGAGCGTGTCTATATTATAGCACCCTGTGAAACAGTGGGGTGGGGGAAGATAAATAACAAAAAAACAAACATTATGTCATGTATATACCGTATATACTCGTGTATAAGCCGACCCGTGTATAAGCCGACCCCCCTACTTTTGCCCCAAAAATCTGGAAAAACCTATTGACTCGTGTATAAGCCGAGGGTGGACCCCAGCACAGGTATACAGCCCCCAGCAGTGTGGTATACAGGCCCCCCCCCAGTGGTATACAGGCCTCCCCAGTGGTAGTATACAGCAGCTCTAGTGGTAGTATACAGCAGCCCCAATGGTAGTATATAGCATCCCCAGCAGCCCCAGTGGTAGTATACAGCAGCCGCAGTGGTAGTATATAGCAGCCCCAGCAGCCCCAGTGGTAGTATATAGCAGCCCCAGCAGTAGTATACAGCAGCCCCAGTGGTAGTATATAGCAGCCCCAGTGGTAGTATATAGCAGCCCCAGTGGTAGTATATAGCAGCCCCAGCAGCCCCAGTGGTAGTATACAGCAGCCCCAGTGGTAGTATATAGCAGCCCCAGTGGTAGTATACAGCAGCCGCAGTGGTAGTATATAGCAGCCCCAGTGGTAGTATATAGCAGCCCCAGCAGCCCCAGTGGTTGTATATAGCAGCCCCAGTGGTAGTATATAGCATCCCCAGCAGCCCCAGTGGTAGTATACAGCAGCCCTAGTGGTAGTATACAGGAGCCCCAGCAGCCCCAGTGGTATATACAGCAGCCCCAGTGGTATACAGGCCTCAGCAGTATATACAGCACCCCCCAGGGGTTATACAGCGGCCCCCTGGGGGTACCCAGCAGCCCCCTGGGGGTACCAACAGCCTCCAGGGGGTACCCAGCAGCCCCCTGGGGGTACCAACATCCCCCAGGGGGTACCAACAGCCCCCTGGGGGTACCAACAGCCCCCTGGGGTACCAACTGCCCCCTGGGGGTACCAACTGCCCCCACAAGCTGGCACTGTCCCCCCTTGTAAGTGCCCCCCCCCCCCGCTACTTATACATTACCATCCCGGTGTTCTGATCGGCGCCGCTCCTCCGTGCTGCGTCTTCATCCTCCCGCGCTGGCTGCATCCGGGTTCTCCGGCGGTCGCGCGATGACGTCACATCGCTGCGACAGCCGGAGATCACGGATGGAGCCAGCGAGGACGGGAGGATGAAGAAGCACCGAGGAGCGGCGCCGATCAGAACACCGGGATGGTAATGTATAAGCACCAGGGGGGGGGGGGCCCTTACAAGGGGGGACAGTGGCAGCTTTTGGGGGGCTATATGAACTGCTTCCCCCTGCGCTGATTGACAGGGGGAAGCAGTGCATATATAATGAGCGGCCCCACGTGACGGGGCCGCTCATACAGCAGCCTCCCCCCGCCTCCACAGCCCAGAGGTACCGTATTGACCCGTGTATAAGCTGAGGGGGGGACTTTTCAGCCCAAATTTTGGGCTGAAAAACTCGGCTTATACACGAGTATATACGGTACTTCATGAACTTTGAAGCAATAAACCTAAAAGCCCAGTTACATAGGCAGTCACATGCTACCCTAGTACATGAGGTGATCCCCAAATTCATCACTGTCTCCGCATGTATAACAATTAACCCCTACACCCCAAAGCCTGAGCGACCATCAATCCCTTTAACTGAGCCTCATTTTCCCTCTCCTCTCTAGGCCAATTTTTCCAATTCTAACCAATGTCACTTCATACTCATAAAGTTAACAACTCTGGAACACTTCAATGGATCCCAGCGATTATGAAAACCTTTTTTCTTATTAAATATTTGTACTTCATGTTATTGGTAAATTTAGGACGATATTTCTTGGATTTATTTGTAAAAAATATCAGAAATTTGTGTAAAACAATTTTTTTAATTCTTAAACTTTTATTTTTCATGCCCTTAAACGGGAGTTAAAATAAATATATATAAAAATGACATCATTCCAAAAACTGCACCCTTCAAAGGGCCCAAAATCACATCCAAGAGACCAAGATATTAACCCCTCAGGGGCTTCACAAGAACTAAACCAATGTGGATGGAAAAAATTAACATTTTACTTCTTACAACAAAAATGTTACTTTAGTCCCAAATGATCTATTTTCACAAGGATAACCGGAGAAAATGCACCAGTTTCTTGTGCAATTCCTCCTGCATATGCTTATACCCCATATGTGGTGGAAAATGACTGTTTTGGTGTATAGCAGGGCTTGGAAGGGAAGGAGCGTAATTTTGGCTGGAATAAATTGCGGATGCCAAAACAACAGAAACCCCAACAAGTGGCCCCATTTTGGAAACGACACATCTCGAGGTATTTCTAGTGGTGTAGTGAGCATTGTTGACCCTAAGGCAATTCACAGATTTGTATAAAATTGGGCTGAGTAAATGACCATTTTTCCACTAAAATGTTGCTTTGGCCCCAAGTTTTTAATTTTCAAAAGGGTATTGAGAGAAAACAAACAGTACATTTTCTCTAGAGTTCACCAATGCCCCATATGTGGTTGAAAACTACTTTTGAAGCACAGTGCAAAGCTCAGAAGGGAAGTGTGGCGCCCCTCTGGCGGAACGCCACAGGGAGGTACTGCATCCCAAACAGAAGGTGTAGTGCATCCATAGTCACAGGTAGAGGCTACCGAGTCTGTATCCAAAACCACAAAATCCTAATCACAGCCACCCTAGCCCCAGGGACTGTATATTCAGTAGGTCCCGGGGGGGTGGAGCTTAGCAGAGCGGGAGACATGATGTAGGTGACAGTTGACAGCTGTCAGACGATGTGAGAAGAGCAGAACAGACGGACACAGATCAACCTGCAGCTCTGACAGGAGGGTATCTCAAAATTAAAGAGGTGTCCCAGACAAGAAAGGGGCACTCCAGGACTGGTTGGAGCCGTCTTGAGTGCTCAGGTCATTCCGGTACTCCGGAACCGAGCCGGTTTGTTAAGGTTTATCCCAAACTGCTGACTGGCAGTCTGTGGGCCTTACCAAGAAGGTTCCACAGCACCCATCAAAGTAGTCCAACCTCTGTCCCAAAGCTGGGTTCAAGACGCTGACAAGTAAGAGAGACTTTAAGCAACAGACCCGGAGACCAGAAACCAGACTCGAGAGTGGGAGTGTAGAGAGCCAACAGAGCCATAGAGAATTGGACCAAGAAAAGCATTTGAAAGGCACCTCTGACAGACTCTGTGGCAAACCTCAAAGCCTGTGGCAACAAATTCCCTGGCAAACTAGACTGTACCGTGTACCTATTGATCCATCTGGTACCAGTAAAGAACTGTTTGAGCTTATCTTGTTTCTGCATCAGTTATTTATCATCTGAAGGGCCTCTACAGCACACAGAGCCAAGGACTACTACTCCCCTCATCCACCTCGCTGCCCTGAGGTAAAGCTCCGCCTGTGGGGAGCTGTACTACCCAAAGCTGCATCACCATCACCTCAGCGGCTGGCTGCAATTGCTGGTAACTACATTACCAGGTAGCACAGTGTGGTCACGTATAATAATCCCCCATCCCAAATAGTTTTCCCCTCAGCCATTGAGTGTCCAGGGCACGGGACCGGGACCCGACCAGCCGTGATCCCCACTGAAGTAGCAACCTATCCCGGTATCCAAGTACCCCCTACTCTGTCAATCGACTCAGAAGGAGCATCATATAAGGCTGGGGTGACAGTGTATGATTTACACAAGGGTCACACTGCATTGTCAGGACTGGCCACGGCTCTCCTGACCGAAGCATGACAAGCTAATGTATTTTTTATGAAGCAGTCAAGCTCAGGTCAGGAGAGCCACCGTCCAGTCCAGCAGTGCAATGCAAGTCATATGACAATGTGACTCCAACCTTACAGTGTAGATTTTGCAGTTGCCATGTCACACAGAGTCCCTGAGGTCCCAGGAGATCAGAAACCCCCCACAATTGACCCTTACAAACGCACCACTCAGTGAATTCATCTAGGGGCCACTGATCATTTTAACACCACAGGTGTGTCACAAAGTTTTATACCATTGGACGTTTAAGAAAAAAATTACATTTTTACCACACAAAAAATGTATTTCAGCCCAAAATTTTACATCTTCACATGGGAAAATGAATAATAATGGCACCAAAATATATGGCACACAATTTTTGCCAAATGTGGCAATACCCCATATGTGGCTGTACAGTACTGCTTGGCAAAAAGGTGAGCCTTGGGATAGGGGGGAGCATTATTTGACTTTTGGAAAACACATTTTGGTACAATAGTTTGCAAACCCTATATTCAGAGCCTCTAAGTGTCAAAAGAGCAAAATCCCCCCTCAAGTGACCCCATTTTGGAAATTACACCCCTCTGGGAATTTATCTACAGGTGTACTTGACAATTTTAATTCCATTGGTGTTTTCCAGAAACAAGTACCGTAGTAATGGATTGATGTTGCTGAGTGAAAATGTCAAATCTGCCATCGAGTTCTTTAGTACACTGCTAGTGCCCATACATTGTAGTGCTCATTCATTGTAACCAGTGCATAAAACTGGCCAGATGCGTTTTTATGCACCACTGTAAAGATTGACAAAACCAGATCAAAGGAAAGTCCCAAGTAACTCCATCTGCCCCATTATAGAGAATCTTCCATTGGGATTCCCTCTCAATCACATATTCCAGGGATTTACACAGAAACTGCGATGGAAGTGCTCAGCGTAGGGTGCAGGGTAAATGTGAGCCAAGCCGAACTGGATCTTTGGGGGAAGAATGAACTGTTATTTTTTATGCACTTCTCCATGCAGTATAAGTGATTAGTGGCTTTTTCTTCTTTATTGCATCGACATCACATTTATATAATACCCTATATTTTTTTTTTTTTAAACAAAAAAAAAAATATTTGTAACACCATATTTTAATGGCTATAATTTTTCTGTATTTCTCTGACAGTCATGTAAGGGCTTGTTTTTTGTCAGATGAGTTGATGATTTTATTGGTACGATTTTCAAGCACATAACCATTTTTTGATCGCTTTCTATTCTGGTTTTTGGGAGGCCGAATGAACATAAAACTGCTAGGAACAAGTGTCAGAACCTGCTCAAAGCAGGACATCACAGGCGACCGTACCTGGGTGACCCGATGGCCATTATTTGTCCCGGGGTCACCATGAATACCATCGGGCACCAAAAGAGATAAACGCCCACAATCTATGCCAACACTGTTCATTAGCGTTACGACATGGGTGTCAGCTATGAAACGTAGGTGACATCCGCTAAAGATTTTTTTTCCGGCTGTGCTCATGAAGCGGCGTGATCATAGCCCCGTACACGTATGGCGGTTTGTGTTGACGCACATCCCGCAGCACTGTATACATATAGCGGATGTCGAGAAGGTGTTAAAGTGTAGCTATCATTTTAATTTATTTCATAAATTAACTTTCTACTGAAAACAAGAAACTTTGTAATATATTGTATCAGACAAATGTGCTTCTTTCACCTTCTGTATTGATCTTAATGAGTTCAGGTGTAAAATTTGTATTAATTGAAGACGGATTATTTAGATGAAAGGGGAGGAGCAGAGGAAAACACAAGGCTTCTGAAAGGGCAGTCACTTATCTCCATAGAGAACTGTATGTGCACCAGCTGTCGTCTCCTCTCTCTGGAATAGAAGACAGAATACACCCATGAAGTGAAAGATCACTCCAGGAGCACAAAGAAGCAGATTTCTCTTATATGAATTACAAAGTTTCTTATCTTCACATATTGATTTTGAAATAAAAATTACTCCGTAATACAATTCGATCTCCACCAATCTGTATGAACTTACGCAAAAGGAACTTCAGGCTAACGCAGAGTGACAAGTTATATCATCATAAAACCTGGTAATGTATTGGAAACCAGACGAACTAAATACCTTGTTATTATCCTATATCAATCATCAGTTTTAGCAGAATTCAACTCAGAGACTCGTCGCTAACAAACCAGTACATGGTTGGTGCTAATTATCCACACTCTACAGAACAATCTGTGCCCTCAGTTAACTGACCTAATTTATTCTGTACACTTTTTTTTTTTTATTTACTTTTTTCATCCAAGAGTACTTTAAGGACAGTGAAAACTGGCTAGAGAGAGCGAGAGGCAACGAAGCGAAAACATAATTAGAGATGAAAAGGCCTACTGATAAGAACAAGCCATCACAAATGCTGCTATTTATGGTCTTTGAAGTGCAAAGGCCTTTTCTTAATTTTTGAACTTTAATTATCATGTTTCATAGTTTATTCAGAATCAGGTCTTGAATCAAACAAACGCGCCAAGTCTCCATCTCCGGCAGACGTGCAAGTTGCACGTGACAACCAGATGCCCATCTGAGCGAGGTCAACAGTCCTGAAAACACCCCAGCCATGTCACGCTGGGGAACAAACTAACCAAATTCAGCAGACATTACTTTTAGACATTTGTAGTGACCTAGATGTGACATTCATAGTTCAAAAAGCTCAAACGGTACAAAAGTTGAACACTTCCATAAAGTCAAAGCATCTACATAAGGAATTATACAAGCAAATGGATAGGCATGCTGATGTAGTCCATATTGTGCTCTCCAAGTATCCAACTTGTTGGACATCTCTTTCTTATTCCCCATATTCACCCGCGTAAAAATAAGAAAAAGCCTTTACTCACCTATGATGCCAGCAGCATTGCAGCAGTCAGAAATTGTGTTCTAATGGCCAACGTGACCTTATGACATGCCAGACCCGTGACCAATTACCGCCGGCTTCCTCCTCCCCACCCTCAAACACAGAAGCAATTAACAGGAAGTTACAGACAGGCGCAGTGCTTATTACCCATTAATTAACTTATTTGTCTGAAGGTGGAAGAAGGAAGCCAGTGGTGAATGGTGGCGGGGCTTGCATGTCAAAGTCACGTGAACCCCGGGAACGCAATATCTAACATTGCTGAAATCCTGTCGGCACCAGAGGCAAATATAGGCTTTTATTTTTCTGTGGGCGTACATGAGAAGGCGTTGTCCAAGTAGTAGACAACCCTTTAATTATTATTATTATTTATTTATATAGCGCCATTATATTCCAAGGCGCTTTAATGAAGCTTAGAACCAACACTGCACCTATCACACTGGCAATCAACATATTTGCAGGAGCCATGTAACTTAATAATCTTGCCTGGGGCAAAGGGTTTCTTGAGCTGTTTTGCAAGCGAAAAGTAATTATTACAAATATATATATAAACTACGAAATCAGCACAGATGTCTTCATTTCTGATCCTCTATTCGTCCCAGCAGCCATACATTTTATTAATGTTAGAGCCCCCTCTGTCCGCACATGATAAAGGGGCTGTCTGCTTCAATTTATTAAACCAGCCAGTCATTGCTGACAGAGACACAAAGGAGGCTGAATCTGATTTTTGAATTTTCTGTCTGATTCTGCCCAATTAACATGCTTTATGAACCTCCATGTGTATGGCAGTACTAGCACCCAGGAAGGATACGGGAACTGGTTCATTAGGAGATTTCCACATTCCATATAGTGTACAGGACTACAGATTACGCCTCAGAAAACAAAACCCATTGCTCTTGTGTGGTTTGTATAGAATAATGCTTACCGAGCCTCATTCATCAGCATTTCTTTGCAGTCAGTCCTTGATGTCCATATCAACCACAGTTCAGGTATATTTTACTAGGGTAGTGTTGAAAGCAATGATGCCAACCGTACCCTGCCAGGCAGGTGGAAGCCTAATGGAGGGCAGTAGTGTTGTATGTGTCCAACCTGCTATATTGTGATCATGAAGGTCCATGTAGACACAGTCTCATTCACAGAAGCATGATTGTTTCAATTTTTGTGATTTTATCTGAAGGAGCATGTATTCACTCCGAAACACATAATATCAATAGATCACATTATATTTTACTGGATTTGCATGAAAAATCCCAGACAGCGTGGCGGATGTGCCAATTCTATCTCCGGCTTGTTTGCTGGTCAATTTCCAGACATTCATATCCGAGTAAAAAGTGTCTGGGTGCAGAAATGGTGGAATTAAGCATCTGTGGCCAACGCCAAAAATATAAAGAAAATAAGAAAACCATGTATTGGGCGACCATTGAATGTTGCAGATATCCAGAAGACCATAAGAGAAGAAAATTGACTCCAGAAGATGCCAGTCAGCAGAACTATATATCGATGTATAAAGGATATACATTAACATGGCACGGCACTGCTCAAGTAGTTAGCACTGCAGCCTTTGCAGCACTGAGGTCCTTGGTTCAATTCCCACCAAGGATACTATCTGCAAGTTTATATGTTCTCCCCGTGTTTGAATGGGTTTCCTCCGGGCACTCTGATTTTCTTCCCACATAGCAAATACATACTGATAGGATGTTTAGATTGTGAGCCTCAATAGGGACAGCATTACTGATGTATGTAAAGTGCTATGGAATTAATAGCGCTATATAAATGAGTAAACATTATTATTATTATATAATACTGCTTCGCCTGAAGTTACACAATCAGCGGGGCAAGAAAAGAAAGTAGTAGGTAAACAGCAGTAAGCATCATCTTGTAGCCAACTACTGGGTGGGAGTGTAGCTGGCCAGAGAAGCGTTCACCATCTCCTGCAACTGGTAATTACATCATTCTTCTATCATCCTTCTTCCTATTCAAAGCACACAAGGTTCTGTTTCAGCTGTATTATTATCCCTTTCATTCTCACTGTATACATACACATTGTGCGTTATCACAGGACTTCGTGCTGCTCTGCTTACATCGGTGTCAGCGGATCTGCATCAAGCATCAGTTACAGAGGTAACCAGGGCTGTGGAGTCGCGAGTCGTAAAGTCGAAATATGTGTCCATTTTGGTGCAGTCAAGAGTCAGTATAAAATGGACAGACTCCGACTTCTAAAATATAGAATAAATTGAGTACAATAGTTGAATGCAGAATGTGCTGAATATTATTATGTTCTATCTAAATATCTTGATTATTGTGTTATAATGATAAAAGCCTGATGTTCACATTGTACTACAATAAATGTATCACTTAAACATGAGCCATGTATAATGGAGTCAGAGTCGAAGTCAGGGAAATTGAGACGTTGGAGTCTGTAGTTTGGCTTACCGACTCCACAGAATAATAATTATATTATTATTATTACTATTATTAACCTGCAGTACCCTATCCAGAAAACCAGGTTCCATTGAGAAAGCAGACGCCAATTTATGGTGAAAATGACAGACAATTGAACTATATGTTATCGGTAGTATTGGAAGAAAAATAATATTGTTTTAAATACGACAAGATTAGAACAGTGTGGTGCAACTGGAAATGCCACCGAACGTGTCCTGTGGGGCCCAAACAGCTGGTATGAGCCGAGGGACGCTAGCAGTATGATGTGCAAACGTCTAAAGAGCCACATGGTTACATTAGGGAAAATCTAATTTTAATAGGAAAAAAAAATGAATAAAAAAAAAAACAAAAAACAACATGTATTCATTCACATGTTAATTACAGAAAACAACCCCAAAACATAAGGCCTCTGATAAATGTCTAAATTCACTGGCAACCTGACTGCCAAGACTTGCCCGACAGATCTATTCAAATGGCTCTAATAGAGAAAAGAAATGAAGATCATTAAGATTTGTTGATTTTAGTTTTTACATGTCACAATCAGCCTAGAAAAATGTTACAAATCTGCCACAAAATGTAAATAAGAAAAATAAAAGTAGTGAAAACATATTTAACCAATGTACACAATAACTTTGACTATGATAAACTTTAAATAATTAATGACTAAAAGTATAAAAATAATAAATTAAAAAAAAAAAAATCTAAAAAAGTTTGACTCAAAGTCAAAATTGGAAAGTGACAGAAATCTTTAGAACAATCATTACTTTGCGTTTTACATTATTCTATTAAATAACCCAGAAAGCGTCCCTCCATAGTGCAGAGTTATGTACGCCTTATCTCAGGCAGCTTTACAAGAAAGAAGACATATCAGCTCACACAAGTATAGGGAGAAGGAATGAAGACAGTTCAGCACTCACCACTGAGGAGCAGCTGGGCTTTCACCACGCTCTTCTACCAGTGTGTACTAGTTTATAAACGACCGTGCCAACCAGCACTGGAGGGAGATGAAGACGCGGAGAGGATCCACCTCAAACAAGTGGCGTCCAGCTACTGACTGACAGGACAGACATGGAAGTCTTGTACGCAAGCAAAAGCGAGCACATAACTCTGAGCAGAGACGAGGATGTAGACCAGACCAACGCTCACATCACTCCTGGCATCATCGAGGGATGCATCGTCACCGGCCTTCAAAATATTCATATGGCTAGAAACAAACAACTATCCTGTACCACGCCAACACATTACACCTGGATTTGGCAACAGTTCTATCAGTCTCATCCTTCGAAATACTACAACTCCCAGTAAACCCGAGCATGGCCCATTACTGATACACGGTCTATGACATTTACCATACACTACAAAACTGGAAGAGGAGTAATCTCTGTCCATAATGAGCTTTTCAGTCTGCAAGCAGAATCGCACATGTACCCTGTGAAAATATCTGATGCCTGCAGGCACGAAGTCCAGCACTGGGTGGGCAAAATGAAGGAGCCAACCCTGCAAATATCCCCTTCTGCCATCTACAGATAGTACAAGAAACTGATGACAAAGTGATAGCAATTCTTAGTTTTCCAAAGTCATTAATAGCATTTTTGTCATGTTTAGTCATTGAGCAAAGCCAATCTCCATGTCCAGCAATGTAACCAAAGTATACAGAGACCGGTCCTTCTATATGGGACATCGCCTCCCTACTGTTCCTAGAAAGGCCTCACACAGGCCCCTACTAGTCACATACGTGTTCTGAAATTTTAATGAACATAAAGTATAGACTATAGGCCTGTTAACATATCCACATTTTTATTTTTTGCAAATAGGGTGGTCCATAAAATAATCATGGAAACAGTTCTGGATCAAAATTACCCATATAAGTCTATGGGTACATTAATATTATAGACAGCACATGGATGTGCTGGATAGGAGAAGCTTTCTTTTTTAATCCCCCAACCACCCCATTAGTGAGAACTTGCTAATAAAAACCCACCACACTGCTGATCACTATAGAAGTACATGCCCACGATTACCGTGTTTCCCCGAAAGTAAGACACTGTCTTACATTTTTTGGGGGGCCAAAAGTGGCCCCCTGTCTTACTTTCGGTCTTACTGCCCCCGAACAGTGTTCTGAGCCCCCCGTGAGCTCCCCGAGAGCTCCCCCCCTTTACTGCTGCCGCTGCTGCTCACATCTTACCTCCTCCAGCATCTTCTTGCAGCAGCCAGCGCGTCAGTTCTCCGTCCTCAGCTGTCTCCCGGATCATGTGACCCGTCGCAGCGCATGACGTCATCGCCGGTCGGTCACATGATCCGGGAGACAGCTGAGGACGGGAACGGAGGACCGACGCGCTGGCTGCTGCAAGAAGACGCTGGAGGGTAAGATGTGAGCAGCAGCAGGGGGGCCTCAGAACACCGGCTGGGGGGGGGTAGTGTTCCAGCAGGAGGGGGCCCATATACATAATGCACTGCTCCCCCTGCCGCTGATTGACAGGGGGATGCAGTGCATATCTAATGAGCGGGCGCACGTGACGTGTGACCCCCGCCCGCTAGGGGCCCTACATTAGCCCCCCCTCCCCTGGTAGTAAGGCCTTCTATTCAGGGGAGGCCTTACATTAGCAGACGCCCCTATACCCCTAGGCGGCCTTACAATCGGGAGGGGGGGGTATTTTCGGGGAAACACGGTAGGAGCATATTTTTTCTACTCTGTACAGTACAAGCAAAGTGGATGGATTTATAGAAATCTCCTGCTTTAGAACGCTGCGTAAACTGACTTGCAGTGCGGATTTCCTATCTGCAGTATGGCAATATTTGTGGAGACGCTGTAGTCCACAGAGGGAACACTCTGTATCCATAACACCACATAGCCTAAGGGTACGTGCCCACGGTCAGACTTAAAGTCCACACATGTTGGATTTGGTGTTGCAAAAAAAAGCAAAAAAAAAAAGTACCAAATCTGCAGCTAATTCTAGGGGTCGCTTTTTTTGGCAGGAGGTTGACTGCGTTTTTTCCTGTGGATTTACTGCGTTTTTGCTACGGATTTTACAATGGAGCCTATAGCAAAAACGCAGAAAAGAATTGATGTCGTTCTTACAAAAACGCAACAAAACCTGGGGTGTTTCCACTTTCTGCACCAAACAAAACCCAATGTGTGTGGACAGCTTTACCAGAAATCACATAGGTTTTGATGTTAACCAAAATCGCAGGAAAGGATTAGCATATATTTACATAAAACTAAGACAAATCCACAGATCAAAAATACACCAAAAACGCCCTGTGTGAACTAGGCCTTGGGGTGTGTTTGGAGCGTTTTACTTCAAGAGAAGCTTCAAGGAAATGACATCCATTTTTTTCCCCCCATCTGACATTTTTGAAAATCTTAAGGGTACCGTTACACGACGCAATATTGCTTGCAATTTCACTGGCAATTTGCTGGTTGCAGTGAAATCATGGACACATTGTTCCATTTGTACACAGCAACAAAATAGAACAATGTGTCCATGATTTCACTGCAACCAGCAAATTGCCAGTGAAATTGCATGCAATATTGCATAGTGTAACGGTACCCTAAGGGCCCTTTGCACACACCAACTTATCTGTCCAACTTCTAACCAACTTACTTGTTGCAGTGAAATCATGGACTCATTGTTCCATTTGTACACAGCCACAAAATGGAGCAATGTGTCCACGATTTCACTGCAACCAGTAAGTTGGTCAGAAGTTGGACAGATAAGTTGGTGTGTGTAAAGTGGCCATAAGAGTCTGAAAGAGTAGTTTTTTTTCCATTGAATTGACTAGGAAGATTCTTTTGAGCATTTTGTGGCCACTTTTTCGTGCATTTTAGAAGCCATTAAAAAAAGTGTAAACATTTCCCAAGAGGGACTCAGGATTGAGAAACCATTTTCACATAATTTTAGGATATGCAGTTCTACCATGTACAGTCCCTGACAGAAGATATGTCGCTGATCCATGTTATGTAAATAAAAGCTTATAACCTGACATTAAATTCATCCATTGGTTGTACAAATTACTCTATTGAAAGCTGAAACCCTCCGAAATGTGGTTTAGGTTAAGAAAATAAATTGGCATCAATGCTGAAATATTGATAATTTAAAGAACACAGAATGGTCAGATTTTGTCAAGACAAAAGTTTTGTTGCCTGGTCATATAATGCACCCAATCCGGGTTTTCATCCTCACCTGTGCTCAGTAAATGATCGTTTAATTAGTGGGTGTGTATAAAAAGAAACCCAGCACCCCAGACCTTCACTTGAACTGCAACTTGAGCTCTGACAACATGCCAAAGCCTTGATTATCAAGAGGCTGAAGACCAGATCCACTGCAGAGGTGGCTGGCTCCTTTAATGTGTCTCAGCGTCAAGTACAAAGAATTTAAAAAAAAAGGTTGAAGAGACTGGAGATGTGTTTGACAAGCCCAGGTCCAGCAGATCCCGCAAGACTACTGCTCAGGAGGAACATCTGTTGGTTTGAAAATCCAAAGCAAGCCCCTCTTCCATTGCAGCAGAGCTCCAACAGGCCTGGGCCCTGTGTCAACTAGAACAGTTTGCAGGATTCTGTCTCGAAATGGCCTCCATGGTCGAATCAGTGCCCAGAAGCCAGCACTAAACAAAAGGCAAATAGAAAACTGTGTCGCATTTGCAAAGTCCCACAGCCTGCTAAACGCTGAAAAAGTGGCAGAAGGATTTCTCTGATGAATCTTCAGTAGAATTACACCACAGCCGCCGCAAATACTGCAGGAGACCTACTGGAGCCCGTATGGATCAAAAATACACCCAGAAAAGTTAAATTTGGTGGTGGAAAGATCATGGTCTGGGGTTACATTCAGTATGGGGGTGTGCGAAACATTTGCAAGGTGGAAGGCAATATCAATAGCCTAAAATATCAAGAGATATTAGCTACTTCTTACTTCCAAATCATAAAAGGGGTCAAATTCTGCAGCAGGATGGTGATCCATCTCATACATCCATGTCTACAACAAAGTTCCTCCAGGCAAAAAAGATCAAGGTGCTCAAGGACTGGCCAGCCCAGTCACCAGACATGAACATCATTGAGCATGTTTGGGGTAGTATGAAAGAGGAAGCTTGGAAGACAAAACCAAACAATCTAGATGAACTCGGGGAGGCATGTAAGAGTGCATTCTTTGGTATTTCGGATGACTTCATTAATAAATTGTATGAATCATTGTTGAACTGCATGGATGCAGTCATTCAAGCTAATGGAAGTCACCCAAAATATTGACTAATAGCACCACAACCTTCATTCACCAATGTTATGCAACATACATTTGTATTTTAAGTTAATTATTTGTTTGAATATCACATTACTTTCTGTGGGCAACAAATCTTTTGTCTTGCCAAAATCTGAACATTTGGTGTTCATTAAATAATCAATATTTCAGCATTGATGCCAATTTATTTTCTTAACCTAAACCAAATTTCGGAGGGTTTCAGCTTTCAAAAGAGTACAGCATATACTCGTGTATAAGCCGACCCGTGTATAAGCTGACCCCCCTACTTTTGCCCCCAAAAACTGGGAAAACCTATTGACTCGCATATAAGCCTAGGGTGGACAATGCAGCAGCTACCGGTACTGAAAAATTTTTAAAAATGAAAATAGATACGAATAAAATGTTGAACTTTTATTTTAAATAGAAACAGTAAACTACCAATGCAGCAGACCACCGTCCTGTTATAAAGCCCCCTATCACTGGTATATAGCCCACCATCCCTGTATATAGCAGCCATCACTGGTATATAGTGGCCATAACTAGTATACAGTTGCCGCCATCACTGATATACAGTCCCCAGCAGTGGTATACAGGCCCCTCATCAGTGGTATAAAGGCCCAGCAGTGCTATACAGCCCCCAGGACGGGTATACAGGCCCCTCATCAGTGATTACAGCCAGTAGTGTATACAGCCCCAGCAGTGGTATACAGCCCCAGCAGTGGTATACAGGCCCCTCGGCAGTGCTATGCAGCCCCCAGCACTGGTATACAGGCCCAGCATGCTATACAGCCCCCAGCACTGGTATACAGGCCCAGCAGTGGTATACAGCTCCCCTGCTGTCTCACCGCCCCCCATGTACACATAGGCCCCCCCCAGCAGTGATCTATCTCACACTGGGTCTGCAGGCACCCGGGTCCTCCAGCTGCTCCGTCTGCGTGCCCTGCGGCTTCTAATACCGGCGTCCTCCCCGCACTTCCTGTTTGATTGCGATCATGTGACCGTGGGTCACATGATTACATTCAAGCAGAAAGAGCGGGGGGACGCTGGTATTAGAAGCCGCGGGGCACGCAGACGGAGCAGCTGGAGGACCCGGGTGCAGACCGAAGGGGTGAGATGGATCACTGCGGGGGGGCCTCTGTATACATAGGGGGGGCGGGGAGACAGCGGGGGAGGCTATACTGTGCAGGGAAGCAGCAATGTACTATGCACTGCTCCCCACGCATAATTATGAGGGGCACCACGTGACGTGTCGCTCATTCTGCAGCCTCCCCCCGCCTCCTCCTGCAGTGCCCGGACACAGCCCCCACCACACTATATGTATATAACTCACATATAAGTCGGCTTATACACGAGTATATACAGTAATTTATAAAATCAATGGATGAATTTAACGTCAGGTTATAAAAGCTTTTATTTACATAATATGGGTAAGCGACATCAATTCTGTCGGGGACTGTAGTTTTCTGGACTATATGGTAGAACTATAAAACTGGTTTACAAAAAGAGTCAGGGCTCATTCCTTTGAACCACCAAACCACTACTCCTTAATACCAATTTACTTAGTCCTACCCAGTAGTACCAAGTAAAAAGCAAAGCTAGCCGGGACCACATTTCAGTATCGGTTGCGCAATGGCGGTATTCAAATAGATTTGTAGAAAATGAATGAAAATTATTAATCGTTAGCAGTCATGAGATTTTTGGCAACAATACGCAATGAGATTACACAAATGTTCAAGCCGTTGAGTCGGTCAAGACGCTGCTACATGGCTGGTATGCGGTGACCGGTATGTAGAACTCAAAATTGGAGATAAACACCTCCTTGGGGGTTTAGCTTTAAAATCCCAGTATAGTTGGCTGCAGTATCCCCAAGCAATTTATATAAATGGTGGATCACACAGTATACAATATGCTTATATGCTTTGTGAAGAGCTGTGCATTCAGGCTCAAAGGAGGTGTCATGTGTGAGTTAACCATTACAGTACAGACAGTTATGGTGGTCTTCATGACACAACCCGCTGAGAGAGGGCATTCACAACAGTTGTTTCTACACGTCTCTATAGCATCCATAGTCAATGTAATAACAATCTAGTAAACCCCGCGGACACTGTATAAAAACAAAACCACCTCTTCAATCTGTCGAATTGTTTACTAGAACAGCAGAGCGAGTCATTCTGATTCTTAGCTCTGGAGGTTCATTTAGTTGATCATTAAAGACGATCTCACCTTTCAATCCTCGCCTCTAAATATACAGAACATTCTTAAAAGAAATAATGAAACTGTTCCCGTCTCTAAATTGCACCCAAGCAAATTAGGGCAAGTTGCAGTTCTGCTGGGCAAGACGGAACATGATTTATTTTTCATCCGTCAAAAGGTCTTATTATCTGGAGAAACAAGGATTAACACATTAAAGAACAAAAAAATAGACCATGGAAAGCCAAGACAAGTCTGAAGTGGATTATTTAAAAGGAAATAAGCCCACAATATAAACCTTTTATAATGTGAACAGAGTCTGCCTGAGGTCAGAATCCTACTAGATGGAACCGAGCTCCACAAAGGTAGGGAGTTTAAGGAATAAAGTTTCTTATTGTATGGCTTATAAATCTCTGATCTCTGAATATTTAAATTCCCAGAGGAGCATCACATGCCTCTAAGTCTACTTACGCCAACTTGGTGATACCAACAATGAGAAACTTTACCCCTTATATCACCTGTCAAAGCCTCTCACGCAGCCACATCAGATCACCTGCTTTGCACCGGTGGTGGGGGAAGCACGTGTCTGTAAATGGAGTTTCTGGTTTAGCTTCTTATCCTGTGTAATGTGGCATGACCCTTTAAGGGTTGATATTGACCTTTAGGGTTGCTACTTCCAATAGGCGGCACTAGAGTGCCCATCCTCTTCCACTGACAGAGCTACTTAAAGACCAAAGGTCTAATTAGTAATTAAAGGGGTTCTCAATTTCACTTTTGCATTACGAATACAAAAGTCAAACTTGGTCTTTGTTTTTTAAAATATACTAATCCCTTCTAGGAAGACAGGCATGGAGACTGACACAGCAACATCTATCGAGATAGGGCTTTGGCCAGTGCTTGACCTCAGTGGTTACATTTCCATATTTCTAGAACAGAGCTGCTCTCCGTACATCCCGTCCTGGTCACACAGATACGTGGCCTCCGCAGTGAGTTGTCGGTCCATTCCAGAAGTAGTAGAGACATGAGCAGGCGACCAAGACAGTGACACAGAGGCATGGTGGAAACTTATATCAAAATATATATTCTTGCATTAGATCACTTTGGGGCTTATATTACAAAAAGTAGAATCCCTTGGTTAGACTCTTAGGCCAGGGTTCCACTTGTGAGACACCCGCAAATCTCTTGCATCACCAGGCATGACCGCCCCTCTCTGGACAGGAGCGTGTCAGCTGCATAGAATACATGCAGCTGTCACACTCCTGTCCAGAGAGCTGGCGGCCATGCTGGGCGATGTTAAACATGAACGAGTCTCTTACAAGTGGAACCCTAGCCTTAAGGCCCCATTACACACTACAATATTGTTCACGATATTGTTGCAACATCACCGGTTTTGTGACGTTGAAATGACATTGTTGCGTGTGACATTTACCGACGACCAACGAAGAGGTCATTCATCGTTATCATTGGTAAATGGCGAGGACCATTTTTTGATCGTTGGTCTCCAGTTGGCGGCCAGCATCGGCGTGTGTGAAGCGGGAGACCAACGATCAATGACCTCCCAGTGCCGCACAGCACACGCTGGGAGGCTGGTAACCAGGGTAAACATTAGGCAACTAAGCGTTGCGCTGTGCTTAGTTAGCCGATGTTTACCCTGGTTACCAGCGTTCTTGATGATCGCTGGTGAGTCTGCCTGTGTGAGAGCTCACCAGCGATCACATAGTGATGTCCCATGATCGTTGGTCGGGTCGCTGGGACATCGTTATGTGTAACGGGGCCTTTAGACTTATTCTCAAAAGGTGAACTTGATAACAAATTTTCAGCTATTGGCATAATGCGCAACTCCTCTAGGGTATGTGAACACAACGCCTTTTTCAAATGGGTCCACTCTGAAACCCGCCTGAAAGTATACATGATAAATGCTAAAAAGAATGAGAGTATGGATTGCAATGTTAACACAACTTTCTATGCATATGATCAGGCTTACAAGCTTCTTAATGGTTATAAGCTGCAAAAGATTTAAAGTGGTTAAAATATGATCCATTCTTCCACTTGAAAGCAGATCACTACTTCAGATAAAAAAATAAAATCACTGCTGGCGAAGACAGTGCAAAAAGAAAAAGAACATGTCCTGAAAAGTCATCCTCTGGTAAAACGTGTCAAGAAGGTGGATGTAAAAGGAGTCGTGACAACAAGACCTAAGAGAAAGAGCTCACTGTAGGGTTGCCTGAGGGTCCCCAACCCACTGCAGTGCTCAAAGGCCCAACACCATATTCCTCTGCTTTACTGAACCTTCCCTGGATTGACTACACAGGTGTGAGCTGTCAGTCAAGCTGAGGTAGGTGGGGCTGGGTGGGAGTTAGAGCTGGGAGCGAGAGGCTTGGGAAGTGCTTTGCCGTGCCAAGAACACTAAGGGAATCTGTCAGGAGGTTTTGCTGTAGGTGTTAAAGGACAAAAATCAATGGCTTTATCACCTTGTGATTACCATTACAGGACTATATTGCACGTGCATGACAGGTCAACACGCCCCTCCTCTGATTGACAGCTCACGGTCCATGTAAAATCTCTATTAAGAACCTGGTGTGGACAGGGGCAGCTCTCCCAGCTCTGCTGCATTACTAAAACGAAATACCGTATATACTCGAGTATAAGCCGACCCGAGTATAAGCTGATGCCCCCAATTTGGCTACAAAAAACAGGAAAACCTATTGACTCGAGTATAAGCCTAGGGGGGAAATACCGCAGCTACTGAAAATTCATGTGTTTGGCACTGCGTTCCAGTCTGCAAACCAGATGCAGCAGAGCCGAACACAAATGTGAAAGTAGCCTGATCTATACAATTTTGCCATCATTTTCATATTTCCCTCTGTATACAGGTAACCCCTGCTCGATTATTACTGTACTTTCCCTAAGAATCCATCTTTCCCTGGTCTATTTAAATTTCTGTCTGCATACAGCTAACCCTTGCTCTATTATTACTGTACTTTCCCTAAGAATCCATCTTTCCCTGGTCTATTCATCTTTCCCTCTGCATACAGCTTATCCTATACCCTGCACTACTTCTCCTTTCCCTCACCAATCTTCTGTCCCCTTCTCTATTATACTCTATTGTACTAGTAATAATGCCTCACCTTCCTTTTTCACAATGTACGGCAGTGTTGCAGCTGCAGGTGTTTTTTTTTTTTTACTGTGCCCTGGACACACTGTGGCGGAGAGATCTGGGTAAAGTGATTTGGCCACAAGTACAGTACATTATGACTGAGTCAAGCGGCGGAGGGATCTGATTGCAGCGATTTGGCTGCAAAGACATTACTTGGACAGAGGCAAGCGACGGAGGGATTTCATTGCACTGATCTGGCTCCAAGCACATTTGGAGCACGGAGGCAAGCGGTGGAGGAATCTGGGAGCAGCAATCTGGCTCCAAGCACATTTGGAGCATGGAGGCAAGTGGCGGAGGGATCTGGGAGCAGCAATCTGTGCCAGGAGGAAGGAGATACCGGTAACCAGCAGGGAAAACAATAGGGGGACCTGGGAGAAAACACAAACTGACAGGAGGATGGAGGGAAGTGGCAGGAGGGGAAACGCGATCTGTGTGTAAGCGCCCACGGGCAAGCCAGACTTACTGACTCGAGTATAAGCCGAGGGGGACTTTTTCAGCCCAAAAAAAGTGATGAAAAAGTCGGCTTATACTCGAGTATATACGGTACTTTAATTTTGTTAGAATCGCTGCACCCAGTAATCCAAGTTAAACATTCTTGGATTCTGAGTCTTTTTGCCTACAACATGCTGCTCTCAGATGAGGCAGAAAAGAGCTGCTGACAGATTCCCTTTAAGTCTCATTTACAGAAGAGTTAACACAGCATTTTCAAGCCAGGGTGCAACAGACTGAATTAGAAAAGTTGGAGATGACATTATCTGTCAAAAAAACCAAAACCAACCCATACACTGTCTTTTTCGGACTATAAGACACTTTTTTACCCACAAATTGGGAGTGTGTCATCTAATTCAAATCTTGCTTACCCAACGGGGTTTGCAATGGTTGTGCGGACGTACAGGAGGCAGGGTCGCAGGTGGATGTCGGGAATGGGGTAATGCTTGCGGGCCTAAGCTGGGTGTATCACAGCGGTGGGCGCTATTGATTCTTCTGGGTTCCAGCAGGCAAATGGCTGCATAGGTGGCACAGACTGAAATCTCAGAGAGCGGAGAGCTCAATCTGTGCATGCACTGTCTCTACCGAATGGACTTCAAGAATCTGGCTGCCAAGGCGGCGCGGATGGAGATATCAGCTGTCCGAGTTCTTCATTTGCACATGCACTGCCTCCGCAGCAATTTGCTGAAACTTGGAAGTATAAGGCTATGTGCCAACGGTGCAGATTTATCCCGGATTTTGCAGCGTATGTGGTGCGTAAACTCAGCAGATCTGCAACAAATCTGCAGCCTAGTGTAGGCTAAGGAAAGTGTATGGGAACTCGGAAGACCTGCGCCAACGCTGCAGATTTTCCTAAGGCGGAATCTCTGCATTTTTCAGTACAGGAAAATCTGCAGGTTATCAATTATTGCTGCTGATTTTTATACCAAAATGTAGCACTTCCCAATGCACAATCTACCATTTCATTTCTGGTCTCGGTCAGCCTCTTTAAATTTTTGGATTTTCTACAAAAAAAAAAAAACACTATGTCCACAGCTGCCCTATTTTCAATCTTTGTTTTGGTAGATTGTTGTATGTATTACTACAAAAAGACAAAAAATTACAAAATGCAACAGTTGAAGAGCAAAAGAAAAATGTGATGCGAATTTGTGAAGTGTACAGGAAATGATACATGGTTTTCAAAATATTTAAAAAATATAAATCTGAAAATTGTCATGTGCATTTGTATTCAGCACCCCTGTAGTCTGAAGGCTCTAAAGGTACAGTCACACGCGGCAATATTGCTAGGCAATTTCACTTGCAATTCACTGGTTGCAGTGAAATCATGGACACATTGTTCCATTTGTACACAGCAACAAAATAGAACAATGTGTCCATGATTTCACTGCAAACAGCAAATTGCCAGTGAAATTGCCTAGCAATATTGCCACGTGTGAAGGTACCTTAAGGCCGTCTTCACATCATGTTTTTTGTGGATCCGTTTCTATCCGTTGTAAAACTGATAGCCAAGGATCCAATTTGGCCTCCATGTATCCCTAGGGCACGGATGCGACTTGATTGGTCCTAATTGGCATCCGATTGTGTCAGTTTTGTGATGGATTCATTTGTGTCAGCTTTTTTCCCAGTCTACAAAATCGGAGTCTGTTCCGATTTTGGGCTGCCTTGAAAAAAATTGGACAGAAACAGACAAAAACTGATTTGTTGCTCTTCGTTTCAAATAATATGGAGCGCTATAGTGACAGATCGGATCCGATTTGCTGTAGAAGCAAGGTACAGCCGTATCTTGGATCCGTGGGCATCAGTGGCATATGTTCTGTGCCTGTCTTTGTGATCCTTAAAATTCAAGGATCACCACGGATGTGCAAAAAACGTGATGTGAAGGGGGCCTAAATAAGATCCTGGTCATTACCATTTCCCTCCAGAAAAAAATAATTAGGCTGGCTTCACACCACGTTTTTTGGGCTCCTATTCTGTCCATTTTGAAAAGGACAGAACAGGATCCGTTTTTGCCTCCCATGTATCCCTATGGTGCCGGATTGGCCATAAATGGCCATCCGATTCTGCCAGTTCAGTCCCAGATTCGTTTCTGTCCTGTTTCTTCTGGGCCCCAAAATCTGAGACTGCTCCGATTTTGGGTCGCGGTGAAAAAAATGGACCAAACTCCAAACTAGACAGAAACTAATCCGAGTCGATCTGGCGCCCATAGCATGGGAGTCTACGAGCGCCAGATCTGGGGAAAAAACAGGATAATTTCCTGGATCCGGTTTTAGCATACGGAGCATGCTCAGTACACTAAAACTGCTCTGTTCCGTAATTTCACTTTAGCAGTGTATCTACATACGCTGCTAAAATGAAACTAAATAAAGGAATGTTTAAATATACAAAAATAAATGCTCAACCGTCCGCTGAGGGTCCCGCAATGCGCGCCATCTACCTCTGATGGATAAAAGGATCTTGACTGGGAAGGGGTGGATTTTGGCAGGCGATTTAAACCGAACTGATGCAGTCAAGTGACGCATCAGCTGATCGGGTTACCCTGCCCCTTCCCGGTGAGCTGATTAAAGTCCTTTAGCCATCGGACGTGGATGCCGATCGCGGGACCCTCGGCGGACAGGTGAGCATTTACTTTTTTTTATTTTTAACCATTCCTTTATTTAATTTCACTTTAGCAGTTTATGTGAATACACTGCTAAAGTGAAAGTAACAGCGCCAACACCACTTGTCTGGCTCAAAAATCCCTCAAAAAAACTTCAAAATCCCGGACACAGAAAAGGCATCAGGAGTTTACCAGTCCGTGTGGTCCTGCAAAAAAACAGGATCCCATGGAGAGGAACAAAACCGTGAGGTGAAGCCAGCCTTAGTTAATTGAATACACCTGTGTGTAATTTATTGTCCGTATAACTTTCAGCTGCTCTGTAAAGGCCTCAGAGGTTTGAGAACATGAAGGATGAAACAGTATCATGAAAACCAAGGAACACACCAGACATGTCTTGGATGAAGATGTGAGGAAGAATAAAGCAGAGTTAGCTTTTAAAACATGTTCTGAACATCTCATCCAAGAATGGAAGAACAGATCAACTGCAAACCTACAAAGGAATGGCTGTCCAGCTACACTGACATCTTAAAGAGACTTTCAGGTCATTTCTCAGTATGATACTAATAGTACCCTTGAATAGTGCTCAGACAGACCTTTAAGAAAATGTAAAAATCATTCATGTACACTCTGTAGTTCTCTTGCTATAAGCACCAGCACACCCAGCAGGCAGCTGTAAACGTAACTGATCTGATTCCTGAACAGTCACAGTATGTAAATGTTATTTAAAGTGATCCTAAACCCACAAACTGAACCCCCCCCGTATCTTTAGACCTGTCCCTGCACCCCCTCTTATCATTTCTAGCCATCCCTTTTGCAGAAAAAAAATCGATTTTGTAAAGTAGAGAAAAAATAGAATTATTCTTACCGTTAATTCGGTTTCTAGGAAACCTTCCACGACAGCATAGGAGGTAGCCTCGCCACGCCCTAATGGGGACAGGAACACAAGAGAGGTTAAAAGGCCCCTCCCACCTCCCATTAGCCAGTGTCTTACAACGAACCCAGAACGCATAAGAAACAAGCATAAAATCCATAAACCAGGAAATTAGGGAGGGAAATAAGTGCTGTCGTGGAAGGTTTCCTAGAAACCGAATTAACGGTAAGAATAATTCTATTTTCTCTAGTCACCTTCCACGACAGCATAGGAGGAATGCCCACGAATCCTTACCTAGGGAGGGACAACAGCTTGCAGGACCTTTCGCCCAAAGGCCAAGTCCCTGCCAGCCATCACATCCAAACGATAGTGCTTGGTGAAGGTATGTAGTGAAGACCACGTAGCTGCCTTGCAGAGCTGCTCCGGAGAAGCCCCAGCACGCTCAGCCCAGGAAACCGAAGTGGCCCGGGTAGAATGGGCCGTAAAACCAGTAGGAGCCGAGAGGCCCTGACCGAGATAGGCGTCCGTGATTGCCCTTTTTATCCAAATTGGCGATAGTGCCTTTAGCCACCTTCCGGCCCTTGTGGCGACCAAAATGCTGAATAAATAAATTCTGGTCGATACGCCAGGGAGCCGTGACCTCCAGGTAGTGCAACACCAGGCGACGGACATCCAGGGAGTGAAACTCCACCTCCTTTGCCGATCTAGGATGTTGACAGAAGGATGGTAGAACGATTGACTGAGACCTATGACTCCGACACTACTTTCGGCAGAAAGGACGGATCCAACTGAAAAACAATGCTGTCATCCCGCACTGTCAGATAGGGCTCACGTATGGACAAGGCCTGAAGTTCACCAATTCTCCTTGCTGAAGTAATAGCCACCAGGAAAGCGAGCTTGTGAGACAAGGACCTCATGGAGCAATCCGACAGGGGCTCATAAGGAGAACGAGTCAGGCCCGTAAGCACAATATTCAGATCCCACGAGGGGGAGACACTCCTCCGACAGGGACACCGTCTGGAAGCCGCCACCATGAATCGTTTGACCCAACGATGATCAGCCAGTCTCACGTCAAACACCGAACTCAGGGCTGCAACCTGGACCTTAAGGGTGCTAGGTTTAAGTCCCAGATCCAAACCCTGCTGCAAGAAGTCCAAGATCCGAGAAACATTTGGAGCAAAAGGATCCGGCACCCGGGCCCCACACCAGGAGGAGAACTTCTTCCAAATTTTATTATAAATGGAATTAGTGACCGGCTTACGGCAATCTTGTAAGGTTGCGATAACCTTATCGGAGAGGCCCTGAGCTTTCAGCACTCGGGCCTCAGAAGCCAAGCAGCCAAACTGAGACGCTGCGGAGCCGGATGGAAGAACGGACCCTGTGAGAGGAGGCTTGGGTCCTCCCCCAGATGCACAGGACCGTCCACCCCGAGAGACCTGACCAGATTGAACCAGCTCCTCTTTGGCCAGAAGGGGGCAATTAGGATAGTAGGAACCTTCTCGTCCCTGATTTTCCTCAGAACCCGGGCTAGTAGAGGGAGCGGAGGAAACGCGTAGGCTAGATGAAACGGCCAAGCGTGTGAGAAGGCATCCACCCCGATTGCCCCGTCCTTGGGATTGAGGGAGTAGAATGTTCCTACTTTGCAATTGAGGCCCGAGGCGAACAAATCCACCTCCGGGACTCCCCAGCGCCCTACCAGGCTGCAAAAAACCGCCTGGTCGAGGCTCCACTCCCCTGGATGGAGATCCTTGCGGCTTAAATAATCCGCCTGAGAGTTCAAGTCTCCCTTGAGATGGACCGCCGAGAGAGACAGGAGAGACCTCTCGGCCCAGAGGAAGATGCGGCTGGAGATGACTTTCAGGTCGCGAAACCTGGTGCTGCCCTGATGACGAATGTGGGCCACAGTGGTCACATTGTCTGAATACACCAACACATGTGACCCCCGGACCAGATCCTGCGCAGCCAGAAGAGCTTCCTCCACTGCTAGGAGTTCGCGGAAGTTGGAGGATCGAGAGCTTATCAGAGGACCCCAGATACCCTGAAACGGGGACCCCGATACCACCGCCCCCCAGCCCCGTTGGCTGGCATCCGTCGTCACAGTAACCAGGGGAGTCCGAGACCAAGAGACTCCCCGGGCCAGATTCACCGGGGACAACCACCACCTGAGGGAGGATATCACCCTCCCCGACAAGCCAACCTTCTGGTTGAGAGAGGAGGGGAGACGATTCCAATGCAACAGAATGTGGTCCTGAAGGCACCTGGAATGCGCCTGGGCCCACATGACTGATGGGATGCACGCCGTCACAGACCCCAGGACCGACATGGACTCCCGGAGCGTGGGGGACCGTTGAGCCCTCAGGAAGAGATTCTTGACATAAGGGATGTCTTGTGATCTTCTGGCAAAAAGGACACCTGTCTGTCCGAGTCCAGAAGCACCCCCAAGAATCTCCTGACTGAGGAGGGGCAAAGCTGAGACTTCGATAGATTGGGGAGCCACCCTAATGACTGAAGGAAGCCCAACACCCTGTCCACGTCCGCCTTGAGGACCTCCACTGAAGGCGCGACCAGAAGAAGGTCGTCCAAGTATGGTATCAGACAGACGTCTTGTAACCTTAGGAAGGCCACCACCTCCCCCATGATTTTTGTAAAAATCCGAGGAGCAGAGGAGATGCCGAAAGGCAAAACGTCGAACTGGAAGTGGTGGATATCCCCCCGGTAAGACACCGCAAACCGCAGGTATTTCCTGTGCCGAGGATGAATCGGCACATGGAAATACGCATCCTTCAGATCTACGGTGGCCATCTGGAAGTGGGGTCCTATCAAGGGGATCACTGACCTGATTGATTCCATTTTGAATCTGCGGTAGCGGACATAATGGTTGAGCTGCCTCAGATTGATTATAATCCGGGCAGCCCCTGATGGCTTCTTCACCATGAAGAGCCGGGAGTAATGTCCACTGCCGCATTCCGACTCCGGAACCCTGGAGATGACATTGGAAGCCTGGAGTTCCAGCAAGTTGGAAAACAGGAGATCCTGAGATCCCTGCGAGGGCAGGGTAGTGACTCGAAGTACCGGAGGGGGAGGAGACACAAACTCTATCAAGAGACCGTCTGATAAGATGTTGAGCACCCACTGGCAGTTGGTAATATCTCGCCAGCGGGGGAGAAAGGCAGAGAGCCGTCCCCCTACCTGCACCGAGTCACTGTTTGTCCTGTGGAGGACGCTGGTGGGGAGGAACGAAGATGTTCCTCCCTCGACCTTTCGGGTAGGCCCAACGACCCCCCTTCCCCTTACCTCTGGGCTGGGAGGCCTGAGGCACCTGGGGACGAAAAAATGACTTTTTCCCCACACGGTGTTCGGGAAGCGCCTTCTTATCGGAGGCCTTCTCCAGGATGTCATCCAGTGCGGGCCCAAAAACCAAATCCCCCTTAAAGGGAATGGAGCAAAGGCGCATTTTAGATGTGGAATCCCCCGCCCACATCTTTAACCATAGAGCCCGCCGAGCCGAATTGGAGAGTACTGATGTACGGGCAGCCATGCGTACTGATTCCGCCGAGGCGTCGGCCAAGAATCCAGAAGCCTTTTTTAACAATGGCAAGGATTCTAGAAGCTCCTCCCGGGAGGTACCCTGGGAGATATGGCACTCAAGCTGATCTAGCCACCTGAGGATCGAACGGGACAGGTGGAAGCGATATTTGCCTGTAGGGTAGATGATGACGCTTCCCACGAGCGTTTCATCAGCCCCTCAATTTTTCTGTCCATCTGATCCTTCAGCTGGGACGTATCCTCGAAAGGGAGGGCAGTCTTTTTAGCCACCCGAGTGACCTGGACATCCACCTTGGGGACATCCCAAGAAAATGGGGTGTCCTCCAGGGGAAACCGATTCCTCAAACCGCCCTTAACCCTCTTCTCAGGAAACTCCCACTCCTGAGCAATGAGATCCTGAATGTTAGGATGGACAGGAAACCCCACCAGCTTGACAGGACGAAGGCCAGAAAACATAGAATCCTGGACAGAGTGGAGGACCGGAACCTCCTCCAAACCCATAGTGCTGCGGACCGCACTAATGAGCTCAGCCAAATCCTCTGAGGAGAACAGGAATCTGCTAGAGTCAGGTGGCCTGGAGGAAGAACCATCATCCCAATTATCTGAGCCCGAGTCTAACTGGCCCTCGGAGTCAGATGGGTCCTGCTGCCGTTTCCTCTTTCTGGGAGACGGAGGAGCCGGGACTGGGGTGGGAGCAGCCGTAGGCAGGGAAGCCAAAGAGGCCTGAATCTCATGCTGCACCATGGAGCGCAGTTCCTCCACTAGGGAGGGGTGTTCAGCCCGAACCACATGATCTGTACACTCCTGGCAGAGTTTCTTATCCCAGGGGGAAGAAAACTTCCTATTTCAGACCGGGCAACGCTTCCCACCGGGCTTTTTTACTGCTGGCTTCTCTCCCTGTAAAACACAGAGAGGGTGCCATAAGCATCAGCCTGAGTACAGGCACACGGACCCCCCCCCTCGGCACAGACTTACTGTGGCTGGGGTAGAGCTGGTCTCAGCAGCTGGATCAGCCATCCTGCAAAATAAAGGTGCTCACCTGACTGCTGACTTCAGGGCAGCTTAAATGACATAAGCCTGCCCCACCGCTCCAATCAATGTGCCCCCATCCCCCCTGCAGGGTCCGGAGCAGGCCGCAGTACCACCGGGCGTGCTCTGCACGCTGTCATTCCGGCTCCGACCGCCGGAACCGGAAGCGCCGTCATCGGGAGCACAGGAACCGGAAGTGACGCCCGCTGACGTCACATCCGGCCGGCGCGACAGCGCGCACACAGGGGAGAAGCCGGCGGGCCCAGGGAACACCGAGAGGCCGCCGGCGGGGCTCCCCCACCCCGCATCAGCTCCGCAGAGGATCCGGAGGAGTGGAGGACGGTCCTGCCGCCCAAAGCCCGCGGCAGGAGCAGTAGGAGGAGGGGAGCCGCAGCACCGACCAACACTGCCCGGCTATCCAGGTATGCTGCAGTCGCCGGCCCCACAGCATAGGAGACAGAAAAAACCTCTCCATGCCCCATGGGGACAGGAAAGACACTGGCTAATGGGAGGTGGGAGGGGCCTTTTAACCTCTCTTGTGTTCCTGTCCCCATTAGGGCGTGGCGAGGCTACCTCCTATGCTGTCGTGGAAGGTGACTAGAGAAAGTTATATTACTTTGTCCTGTGTGAGTTCTCGCTTTCTGAGGAAGCCACAAATAGGCGCCGCCCCTTTCATGACGCAGCCAGGCTCTTAGAAGCAGAGAGGGGCGTGCATAATTACAAGGCTGCAGCACACAGGCCCCGTCCATTGCGGCTTCCTCAGAAAGAGAGAACTCACACAGGACAAACTAATATAACTTTTTCTCTACTTTACAAAATCGATTTTTTTTTCTGCAAAAGGCATGGCTAGAAATGATAAGAGGGGGTGCAGGGACAGGTCTAAAGATACGAGGGGGTCAGTTTGTGGGTTTAGGATCACTTTAAATATCCACTTTTATCCAGGTTATCATTCTGCCCCTCCCTCTGTGCTGGTTACACTGAATCTCCGGCTTCTGCAGGCTGCTGGGGTTGAGAGGTAGAGGTTTTTGTGCTACAACTCTTGTAGTAACATCAATAGTCTGTGAGATTTCTGTTTATATGAACATTTGTTTTCCTTCATACGTGCAAGTTGTGTATCTGCTGAGCAAACGATTAAATCCTACTATATAATCGCCTTATCGTGTCTGTCTCTCTGTAACAGAAATCCTGCGTCGCTGATTGGTCGCGTCTGGCCAGCCGTGACCAATCAGCGACGCAGAATTTTTATTCCAGAATAACAGACAGAATTAGCCGCAGAAGGCCCCGCCCACTACTCCCTGCCAGCGCGAAGGGGAAGCCTCAGCCACTGAGCTCCAGCAGCCAAGCAGCATTCAGCTCCTAGGAGGCAGCCGGTGTCAGCCAGCGGCAGCTATGCCTCGCCCCGGCCGACTCTACCCGCTCTCCCCAGACTGCGCCGAGAGGAAGAAGCACGAACATGCCGCCGGGGTTAACGGAGGGGGCCCGCCTGTCAGTGGTGAGCGTCCCCACAGCGTGCAGGGGGCGGCGGACAGGCTGGCAGCCTGGATGAGAGGAGGGGAGCAGGGGGGCAGGAGGGGGACTGCAGCTTGGAGGAGAGGACGAGAGCAGGGGGCAGGTGGGATACTAGTGCCTGGAGGAGAGGGGGGGAAAGCAGGACAGGGACTGGAGCCTGGAGGAGAGGGGGGAAGCAGGGCATCTGGAATACTTGATGCGTTACAATCGGGCCACCATCTAGTGTTCATATAAACACAAAGAAATATTTCAGAGCACACAGTACACACATGCTTCAGATACACACAATGAAGATGTCAGAGCTGCAACAGCTAAGCGCACACACCTTCTCCTCCCTCCTTTCTCCTCTGTCTGCAATGAGTGCCTGCGCCTGGAAAGCCAACCAAACACAGCATACAGACTAAAGGAGGGCAGAGCAGTACACTGAAGCATGAATGCTCGTTCCTTGGGGAGTGGGTAGCAGAGAAGAAAGTGATCACTCACTGTGATTGACAGATAGAATGAGTCTTTTACTTTGAAGCTTACACAGGATAGGAGGGAAGTAAATTGAATATAAATATATTAATAGAGAGAGCTTAGAGAAAGGAATTAGAAAATTTTAGCAGTTACATATGGATTTTTGACCTGACAGATTCCCTTTAAGCAAGGAGAACACTAATTAAAGAAGCAGCTAAATGGCCCATCGTCACTCTGGAGAAGCTGTAAAGATCAACAGCTCAGGAGGGAGAATCTGTTCACAGGAAATCTATTAGTTATTTACTCCACAAATCTGGACTTTAAGGAAGAGTGGCAAAAAGAAAGCCATTTCCGAAAGCAAGGTATAAGTAGTCATGTTTTCCGCTTGCAAAATGTCACGTAGAAAACACAGCTAGTACATGGAAGAAAGTGCTCTTCTGCCTCTCCTGGCCCAAAAAAGTACCAAAGCTGCAAAATACAGGGCGGGCCATTTATAGGGTGTGCCATTTATATGGATAAACTTAAATAACGTTGGAACCAAAATGGCTGCCATGGTCACCACCCATCTGGAGGAAAAGTTTTCCCCCTCCCATATACTAATGTGCCACAAACAGGAAGTTGATCTCACCAACCGTTCCCATTTTATTTAGGTGTATCCATATAAATGGCCCACCCTGTAGTTGAGACCTTTTTACAAAATTATTCCTTGAGATTATTAAAAGAAAAAAAATTATGTGGGGATTCACTGTATTTTTGTATGCCGGCCAGGTACATGCAGCCCCCTACCCCCTGCTGCCTATTTTTACCTGGCTGGAAACCAAAAATATAGGGAAGCCCATTTTTTAATTATGCCATGTATTTCATGAAATAATTAAAAAAAATTACTTGAGGCTTTGCCGTATTTTTGGTTTCAAGACAGGTATAACTAGGCAGCTGGGGGCTGGAACTCTCAGCGCAGGGTGGCCCATGCTTTTTGAGACCTCCCCGCTGTGAACTGCAGCCCGCAGCTGCCCCAGAAAATGGTACATTCATAGAAGCGCCATTTTCTGTTACTGTAACCTGACTTTTCTAGTGGAACAAAAAGTGAGGAGAGCAGCGGCACTCAGGAGATCTTTTTTACATACCGGCTTTATTGTGCTAGCCTGTTGAAGCGGAAGTCCGCGAAACGGACCGTTGCTCCCCCTGCACCTCCCTGCCCAGCACCTAAGATGTAACCTGAAAAAGCACAATAAAGCCGGTATGTAATAAAGATCTCCTGAGTGCCGCTGCTCTCCTCACTTTTTGTTTGGAAGATTAACCCTTCAGCTGAGCAACAGGATTTCACTAACACCGCTGTACGACACGAGAGACTCTAAGCAGGTCAGTGCCCGGTTCCTTCTCCACTTACCATATTTGACTTTTCTAGTGGCCCTGGTGACGTTGGCACACTGGGTAATAAAGTGGATAATCCCAGCTTTGTATTGGCTGCTGGCACTCAGCCTGAAATTCATAGTGTAAGCAGTATATAAAAAAAAAAAAAAAACAGAAAAAAATATTTAGAAATAAAATACAAGACAACCGTTTCCCATTTTTCATTTACAAAAAAAAAACCCTTCCCTCCGACATAATCCACAGATAACATCTTCAGCTCTGCTGCATCTCTTGTGAGCAGACGCCCATTTTCTGTGACAGCGTCTGCGATTGGCTGTTGCTCCACTCTGCAGTGAATATCTAGATAAGGAGCAGCACCAGAAGTAGACGAAGCGGGACGGTGGGACGCGGTAAGTATAATGCCAATTAATAACTATTTTCTTTATTTTTACAGCTCTCCCGCCCCCGAACTCAAACTGTAACACGGACTTCGCAGGAAAGTCTGTGTTCGAGATCTGTGCCCAAACACTAGATGTTCAATACGGACCCCGAACTTTACAGTTCGGGTTCGCCCATCACTACTGAATACAAGTGCATGTGACAATATTAAGATTTATATTTAGAAAACCATGCATAATTTCCTTCACACTTCACAAATACTTGCTACTTCGTGTTGGTATATCACATAAAATATCAACAACATATTTAAAGTTTGCAGGTGCAACGTGAAAAAGTTCAGAGGTTATCAATACTTTTGCGAGGCACTGTGTTTCTCTATAAACAAGAAAAAAATATAGGTTATATACTTGGGGACTGGTTCATTAACTCTGGTGTTGTACACACCAGTCTAAATAAAGGAGCGTTAGAGTAGGCCGCATCAACTTCATTCACAGGATTAAGTAATGACAAGCAGTCTACATAAGGTGACTGACTAATCAATGGGTACATTCTTACAATAAGAATTGTGAGTTTTTGATGTTGCAGAATTTCTGAATCATTTTTGCACCTAGTAGGTAAATTGTGTTGTGTATTTTTTTACATGTATTAATTGCATTTGTCTCGTTGGTTTGTCATGTTTTAACCACTTCAACACCAAGGGTGTGATTGAACGTCCTTCGCCGTGTTCCCTACCATTGATGCGAGCTCATGCGCATCAACCGGTCAGATGATTTGATCAGCTGAAATGTGTATGTAACATCACCGATCTAATCGCAGATCCAATCTGCACTGTTAAGGCCGGGTTACACACTGCGATGTGGCAGCGATCCGACCAAAGGTGTGGATCGCTGCCACATCGTGAACTGATCGCTGGTGAGCTGTCACACAGGCACAATCACCAGCGATCAGGACCAGCGAGAACGCTGATAACCAGAGTAAACAGTGGGTAACTAAGCTGAGTGCGGCGCTTAGTTACCAGCTTCCGGAACTTGCTGTGCAGCGCTGGGAGCTCGTTCATTGTTGGTCTCCCGCTGTCACAGGCTCCAATGCTGGCCGCCCAGCGGGAGACCAACGATAGATTTATGGTCCTGGTCATAAACCTACGATCAACTTTCAATGACTTATTATTGATCGTTGATAGGTGTCACACACAGCAATGTCGTTTCGACATCGCTGCAACTTCACCAAACCGGTGACTTTGCAACGATATCGTTCACAATATCGTTGTGTAACGGGCCCTTTAATCACTGACAGCGTGATCCAAAAGCACAACGGCGCGGATTGCACTGTTCCCTGTCAGCATCGGCGGCCCCATGATGCCATCACAAGACCTCGATGTGTTGCCATGACAGTGTGGGATCAGCTGATGACCCCAGATACTGTCATGACTCCCTCCCAGCGATGCCCGAGAGACATCAGAGGCAGAATGCGATCAATCATTTGAGCCATATAGATAGATGGTGAAGCATATTGATGTTAAAATAAAATAGATATAGTTCTTGAAAGAAGGAAAGGGAAAAACGAAAAATCACCTGGGTGAAGGGGTTTAGCAAAGCAGCTTTGTTTTTTTTTTACACTTCGCCTTTGACAAAATTATATTGATACACATGTGCAGATTACATGTGTTTGATGTATTCGGTCATATGCATTTTTTTTTTACCAGCAGATTTTCTGCATCTATTACAAGTGTATAAGAAAACTCTGGATAGAAAACGTTTTTCTTGAAATAAAAATTGACATGTTGTGGATTTGAAACGCCCCGCAGGAGAGTTTATCCTGAGCACAGTGAGCAGGAGATTTGTATAAATTTACTAGAATTGTAAGGAGCTACGATTTTGAAGCAGTGAAAATGTGCAGCATCAAAACTCACTCGAACCTCAAGGTGCCGCCCATGGTGAAAGACTCCCTTCACACGTGCGTCTAAAAAACAATATGCACATGTGGTACAGTCTGCTTTGACCATCCGTGTGACACATAGGACACTGAAATGAATGGTTTTAGGTTTTAAAGATGTCGATAGAAAGATCTTTGTTTAGCCAAATAATGGAAGAAAAAAAAAAAACCACACAAGACATGGGATCCCACACATTCTTGGTAACCAGCAACGGTAAAGCAGATGGCTGTGGACCGATATCAGGCTGGGAAGGTAATTGGTTATTTGGCCCTTCCCAGCCTAAAAATACCAGCCCACGGCCGCAGCAGAGATGGTGCATCATGAGATGCTCCAATTCTGGTACTTCGCCTTGGCTCTTCCCAGTGCCCTGGTGCGGTGGCAATTAGTGTAATGGCTTTTGGGGATGATGTTGGCTAAAACACAGCTGCCATCTAGACCTGGTGTTAGTAATGGAGATGTGTGACGCTCCTATTACTAATCCTATAATAAATAAAATTAAAAAATAAAAGACAAAACACAAAAAAACTTTCTTGGCATAAACATTCCCCAACAATTTTCCTCAATACATTAAAGAAAAAACACAAGCCAAGCAGGTCTGCCATAATTGAGAGAAATCCTAGACACTTTCCCTAGTTTACCACTTTATTTAAAAAAAATCACATTAATCCCCAGCAGGTTCGTCCAGGACGAATCAGACAGCCTATGGAGCATAATTCTGAGGATCCATCGTTTTTCTTAACAGGCACTTCTGGGTCATGCTGTGCAAGACTTTGTAACGGTAAAGAGCCATGAAATCAGGAACATTACCACACTTCAGACGCTTCAGGTTACATTGCGCTGTATATGACTCAGTGAATCTGAAGAGAGAGGACACCAGTTACGTTACCGCTCTTTAGATTCACTGAGGCTACAAGTCTTGCACAGCGCTGCGTGACCCGATAGTGCCTGTTAAAGTCTATGGAGCCTCAGAACAATGCTCCCTAGACCGCCGAAATTGCTCTGGACTAATGTCGAATAAAGTGTTGAAAGAGGGAAAGTTACGTCATGTTTCTTTTTTTCCCTCTGTGGTTTAAGTTTTTTTTTCTGTAGCTTTCTATTTATGGACTACAACAAATTAGCTGGACTACTGCGGACCTGCTTTTTAATTTAATTTTTTTAAAGTGGTGAACAAGGTGAGGGGAATTATTTGGGAGTGTTTATTTTGGGGCAGCAGTGGGCTGGGCTAGGAATGACCCAATCACAATAGACCTCAGCCTGAGCTCTCAGCCGTTTAGTTTACATTTGCTGGTTATCAGACAAATGGGAGGACCACACTTCATTTTTTTTTTTAATTTAATTATTTGGTTAAAAGCTGTACAGTCTATTACTCTATTATCTTTGCACTTCTATAACACAAATAAAAAATCTGTAATTTTTTTAATCCATTCATTTCTAGTACGTGTCACATGGATGCCATAGCGATGTGTCACTGATGCCATCAATGTGCTGTATGTGTTTTTCATGACCCATTCGGCTTACATGGTTCTGTGTAATCCGTGCTGCCAAAAAAAAAAGACATGTCTCCGTGTGTTTCTTAAACAAACGGTGCGTGTGAAAACACGGACATGTAAAGTTCACCATAGAGGATAATGGGTGTGTGGTATCTGTAGAAAAATAGGATACTGCTATTTAACAATACCAGTTTGGTGTACATGCAATGTTTTTAATTACCTTTTTGGTTTGGGAAGTGTGGGAACTCACAAGAAAAAAAAGAAAGGCTAACTTTAGCAGTTAAGGCTTTTTTCTTTATTGCATTTACTGTACAGGTTTAACAAAGTTACTTTTTGATAAATCTGGAGTTTTGTGAAATTAAATGTATTTTTTACGTTTCTCTATTTTTCACAGGGAAAAGCAAAAGATGGTTTGATTTGGAACATCATCCTATTGTCGTCTGATTTTTTTCAAAGGCCCATAGATGTGAATGTCCAAGTGTGATCTGATTTACGGAGGCATTAATGCATCTGCGCAGCCTCAATGAATAACATTGGTCCAAGTGTAATCCAATTTTTTGACAACTATCACTCAGACTGAAAATACAGTCATCGCCATGTGACCAATGGAGCAGTACTGCATTGATCCACCTCACTGTTTAGTGGCTGCAGTCGACTACTGCAAATTGGCTTAACGTTTCAACAGCTTCACCCGCTAAGTCTAAGAAACAGTGCGATGGAACGGTGGCATTTAAGCGATACACGATCACATCTGATCTTTGCTGGTGCTGCCAACAAGTGCTTGTGGGAAGCACATGTCGGAAACTCAATAACCTGATGAGTCTTTTTTAATATGTAAACTAAAAATGGTAAGCAATTCAGTTTACTGTAAGGAAATTCTTTACAGAACTACATGGAAGTGGTTTATGCTTTTCATAACAGAATGATTTCAATTTCATCCAGTTGTGTCTGACTATTGGATACCATGTGAACCATTTTCCTCCAAGCTTCTCTGTTTGTAGCAGCATCTTTTAATACGCTGATGTTCATTTCCATGTCTGCCATGATGGTGCCCAGCCAATGGGTCTTAGGTCTTCTGCAACCTCTACTGCCACGTCGGTATAAAGTGGTGAATGAAGGAAGGTGTCATTTTTTTTGATGAATGAAAATGATAAACCGCCATATATTCTATCATTTTTTTTTATGATAAACCACCATATAAAAAAAAAAAAACAGGCCGACTACTAATAATTTAGTGTATGACTTTCTAACAACACAAGATTTTCATGGAGTACATGGTGTTGGGTCTGGGCCGGTCAGGGATGTTGATCATTAGACAGCCTGTCCCCAAGGAAACATGGCCACTTTTGCTCCAGTTTTATTCCAGCTGCCCCCTTGAGTAATGTGGTTTGAGACTCTGACTCTGTGGAGTTCGAGTCGGTGTCTATTCTGGGGGAGTTGGATTCAGGAAAAATGAGGAGTAGGATGTTTGACTTATCAGCATCACAACCCTGTTCGAGACATTTGTCATTTTTATTTAGTGCTCATTTATTTGGTGGTTACAAGGGGGCAGTGCTTACAGGATTCTCTGGGGTGGGTCTTTCTGCAGAATTACCCTCTGAGCACCACCTCTTGGTAAAGATTATAAAATTCAGCAATAAATAAAAGGGTCCAGATCTCTGGAAATATATCGCGGATTTCAATACAGAAAGTCAAACTCTCAGGGGAACAGCGGTCATATAATAAGGGCAAACCCTGGCCCTTTGTGACCTGACGACACGTCCTTTAATACCCTGTAAAGCTGGAAACCCATAACCAAACACTAAGCTGGACAGTTTTAGAGAGTCTATAAAGGTGACACTGTTTAACCAATTAAAGGGGATAATGTGATTTGGCCACCTACATTTGTGGTGACACGAAACACCGATCCAGTGTCTCTGCCGCACATCTCCGCAATCCTCATCTATTATTCATCCATGAAGCGGTGTAAACAGAACACTCACTTATACATTAATTATACAATATTTTAGTGCTCATTTCCCTTTAACCAATTCATCCACAATCTAAAGCCTCTCCCTACATTATCATATTGTGTTTCCTGCACAAATAGTCCTGTCTGGAGAAAACCAGAGGGTGGAAACCTGGTACAATATGGGATAATATACAGTAAGCAGCAAAGTGATTAGATTTCCAGTTACGCCACCACGGCCCTATAGTCATGTGTGTACATAACCCTATTACACTGTACATGTCTCCTTTGTGGAAGGTCGCCGGCTCTCCACACCCTGCACTAGCTGCTCACAAAGCAAAGCCCGTCTAATTGAATAAGAAGAAAACAGAAGACCTCGGCATTGAGCGAGTTCATGTCATGTACAATGTCAAGGCAAGAAATAAGAGGGAGCGCAAGAACTGCTCCATAAACACTTGATTTAAAGCAGTGCTCCGAAAACTGGAAAACGACCTGTGAAAATCTCCTCCGCTAGAACTACGCAGGATGCAAGATGGAATAGTCACTATTGCTGCAAAGCTAAAAAGACTGAAGATCCTTCTAAATAAAGACCAAAGGTCTCCCCGCTGTCCTTTGACATATTATTTGGCCTGGAGCCCACCCTTCCTGCATTGTAACATACCACTAAGCCGCCATTAACTTCTTCACTGCCTCATAAACACAGGAGCCAAAAAGCAGATGCAGCCACTACTCCTCAGTACAAGCCAAATTCATGCAACATTTCATCTTAATCTAAAAAGGACTAAATAAGTAGACTGTCCAGCATCCAAGATAAAGCGGTGATCGTGCGTGTAGGGAAGGGGATATTCTTCATGATTGTCCTCCGACCTGAAAGACCTGCTTACAAAAAAGAGTAAAGTGGACACAACAGCAAAGTAATACAAGCGACTATATGTACATAGACAATAAAAGCAGAGCGCGAGAAGGGAATATAAGGGTTAATAAAATTAATAATTTATTACTCCAACCAGGCAGGAAGAGGGAATAGAGAATACAGTAAAAAAAAACAAAAAAACTGCATTAATAGACAGCAAAAAAAAAAGCGTAAAAGTATTAATGTAAACAACCGCAAATTAGAAGAACAACAAGCAGATACTCCTACAGATACATATACAGTATATAACGGAGAAGCACAAACATTGGTGGTAAAGTGGGTGCAGCGACGTAAAACAACTAAATCCAAGAGGATAATGAATAAAGTAAAAAAAAAAAAATTAAAATAGGCAGCACTCCAAAATAAATATATAAAAAAAAAAAAGAAGAGGACTTTAATAGTCGATATGGCGCTATGCTTCAGCTGGCAAACAGCCCTTTTTCAAGTACTTTTTGTTTATTGTTTTATGTTTGTATTATTGGGCTGTGTGAGTGTTGACGTATCGAGTATTTGCTGTGGATGTCAAACACTTTTTCTGTTCTACTTATTTTTAATAGTACTCTACACTTCAAAAAAATCTATGTATACACACACACACACACACACACACTTCTAAGAAAAAAGTATTAATTAGAAAATACAAATTGCTAAGAGTTATATTAATTTACAAATGTGTTTACTCCTCAGATAGCGCCTCTCCTGTGTCTCCGCACCATTTCAGTGCTTACATCCTGATGTAGTAAAACGTGGGGCTTCGTCACATTTCCAGTCAGACCCCCCCCTCACCCTAATGTTAGGATGACAAACAGCCCAAGTAGTATCACCCTACAGGTCCCAACAAGCCATGCTCCCACCGCCGTCTGCAGCAGTGGCACGAACCAGGAGTGGGGCCCCTCGCCTTACACCCTCCAGTACCAGTCCGTCTTTTGCTTCATTGCTTGTTTGTTTCTTAGAAATTCCAAAATGAGACTTTCCCATGGTCCCTGTACATGTGACACCCCGCCGTCTAGATTTCACTGCTGGCCAGTTCTGCGTTATTTTTTCAAGAAGGGAAAACATTCCCTGAAAAATGTCTCCATTTCCTGGAGGTTTCTGGCATAGGGGATACGCGGGCTTGCTCCACACTTGGGATTGTGAGAAATCTGAGACTGGGATGGATGCAATCTCCCACTATAGACAAAATATGCGTGTACATTTCATAAGTATTTCATAACTTCATTGTCCTGATATTTACATGACTCATCCTGGAGCTGCAGTTCGGGAAGGAGAAGAGCTGGTGCTCAGCCACCATTACACAGATACATCGACCCCATATATTATCAGCCCTTGTATCTACCCAGCTGTAAATTTCTCTCCATACAGAGTAGCACCAATCCTCCATCTTCCTAGTAAGGCTAGATTCGACTCTTTCCTCCATTCACATCAAGTTCTCACTTTGCTGACCTGGACCAGTATCTAATTATGAGGCAGAGGCTCGTTGGCGCCCACCCTGGCACATGCCCCTCCAGCTACCCCCTGCTATGACCAATACAATAACGTAGATCTCCATTTCTAAAAAAAAAAAAAACACAGCTCAATAATAATCGCAAAACACTTGTCTGTGTCTCCATCAGCATGGCAGACGGGCGACGACAGATCACAACAGAGACAGACTCATAGGAAACTTCTCTGTGAGGTCCAAATCTTTTTCTAAAAAAAACTTTGTTACTGCAGATGACAATCAATAATTACAATAAAAAAAAACTACATGGAAAAGTGAGGAATGGCTGGAGAACGATAGGGAAAAGAGACTGAACAATGAGGGGTGGAGCAGGGCAGAGAAACAGAGGCAAGTGCCCAAAAAGGCTGGTGACGGGCACAGCGTCCCCCAGACGGGAATGGGCTCCACATCAGCCAGGAGTTAATAACAATCTAATAGAAGTAACAACAACCAGGACTGTCCCAGTACAGCAAGCATCTCTGGGCGGCCACCACTATTATTAACCCCATCCTCACCAGGCCCTCCTATAACAGGACAGGACACAGATTTTTCTCTCAACATCCCAATGCAGATGTTAAAGAAACAATGTCAGCAGAGCCAAAGCTACAAATACCTGACCTACATCTGCAGATGGCAGCTATCAGCATACAGAGAGACCACTCACTGCAACCAGGGAGCGCCCCACATTGCAACGAGGTGTTGATATTTTACCAAAAGCACCAAGGGACATTATCAGAAAAATAGATTGTACTAAACATATCTGTGACATTATATAAACATACATAGAGTACACACAACAGCACACATCATGTACTGCACATACTGTCTATACTACACACTAACAGTATCATAATCTTTATATATTGACAGCATTTTCAGAAGCACTGTACAATCTATATATTACACACACATATACATGGATATATAATAGAACCAGTATTTTATACAATGATCACAGCTGTAAGGCACATATATACACACCCCCTACACAAAATGTAAATATTTTATATACACATCTGCACTGAGCGGTCCCTGGGCAGTGTCTGTGCTCGCGCCCACACACACACCACACACACCAACACACACACACACACACAGTAGGGATGCCCATGCATGCCCACATGCAGTTGCCGCGCACACACGCTGTCATTGTGCGCATGCATATATAGTACACACACAGCTGGTGCACATGCGCACACACACAGTCGACAGTCAGGGCACACAGACACATTACACAGTATACAGTTGGTGTATATAGAGTCGATGCACACACATTATACACACACACAGTTGGTACATAAGCAGTTGGTGCACGTCAACACATACATATTACGCACACAAACAGCCGACGCAGTCAGGGCACACAGACAGTACACATACACAGTTGGCGCGCGCACACAGTTTGTACACACACATAGTATACAGTTGGTTCCCACAGTCAGTACACACACAGTTGGTGTATATACAGTTGATGTACACACAGTCGGTGCACACACAGTTGGTGTGCATGCACACACATACATAGTACACACACAAACAGCCGACACATAGTGGGTGAACTCAAATTACCCCATACAGTCAGTGCGTGCACACACACAGTTGGTACACATACACAGTCGGCTTGCGCACACACAGTACATAGTTAGTGTACACAGTTGATGCACAGTACATATAGCCAATACACACAAAGTGCACACAGTCTGTGCACACACATGCAATGCACACTGAACACTGCGCACACACACAGTCAGTGCACGCACACAGCACACGCAGTCGGTGCAAGCACACACAGTCGGTACGCACACAAAGCACACAGTCAGTGCATGCACACACAGTCGGTGCACACAGAATACACACAGTCAGTGTGCACACACAGTCGGTGCATGCACACACAGTCTGTGCACACACACACAGCACGCAGTCAGTGCACACAGAGTACACACAGTCGGTGTGCACACATACAGCACACAGTCGGTGTGCACACATACAGCACACACAGTCGGTGCACACAAACAGCACACACAGTCGGTGCACGCATACAGTCTGTACACACAGTCGGTGCACACACACTACATACAGTCTGTGCACACACATACAGTACACACAGTCGGTGCACACACACTACATACAGTCTGTGCACACACATACAGTACACACAGTCTGTGCACACACACTACATACAGTCTGTGCCACACACATACGGTGCACACAAACAGCATACACAGTCGGTGCACGCATACAGTCTGTACAAACAGTCGGTGCACACACACAGCATAAACAGTCGGTGCACGCATACAGTCTGTACACACAGTCGGTGCACACACACTACATACAGTCTGTGCACACACACTACATACAGTCTGTGCACACACAGCACACACACAGTCGGTGCACACATACAGTACACACAGTCGGTGCATGCACACACAGTCGGTGCACACAAACAGCACACACAGTCGGTGCACACACACTACATACAGTCTGTGCACACACATACAGTACACACAGTCTGTGCACACACACTACATACAGTCTGTGCACACACATACAGTACACACAGTCTGTGCACACACACTACATACAGTCTGTGCACACACATACGGTGCACACAAACAGCATACACAGTCGGTGCACGCATACAGTCTGTACAAACAGTCGGTGCACACACACAGCATAAACAGTCGGTGCACGCATACAGTCTGTACACACAGTCGGTGCACACACACTACATACAGTCTGTGCACACACACTACATACAGTCTGTGCACACACAGCACACACACAGTCGGTGCACACATACAGTACACACAGTCGGTGCATGCACACACAGTCGGTGCACACAAACAGCACACACAGTCGGTGCACACACACTACATACAGTCTGTGCACACACATACAGTACACACAGTCTGTGCACACACACTACATACAGTCTGTGCACACACATACGGTGCACACAAACAGCATACACAGTCGGTGCACGCATACAGTCTGTACAAACAGTCGGTGCACACACACAGCATAAACAGTCGGTGCACGCATACAGTCTGTACACACAGTCGGTGCACACACACTACATACAGTCTGTGCACACACACTACATACAGTCTGTGCACACACAGCACACACACAGTCGGTGCACACATACAGTACACACAGTCGGTGCATGCACACACAGTCGGTGCACACAAACAGCACACACAGTCGGTGCCACACAAACAGCACACACAGTCTGTACACACAGTCGGTGCACACACACTACATACTGTCTGTGCACACACAGCACACACACAGTCGGTGCACACACATACGATGCTGAAGTTGGTTTCTTATTCGTTCAGTTTCTTATTCGGGCTGAAGTTGGTTTCTTATTCAGCAGTTTCTTATTCGGCTATTTTTTATTTTCTGCTTTTTTCAGCTTTTTCAATAAAAATAAACCATTCTAAGTATATAATAATATGCAGTCATGTGCCCTTTTATGAATACAGTTAAAAACAGATAAAAAAAAATAGAAGGCTGGCATAAAAATGGGCATCAAAGTGGGCACTGAGGTCTGGTATGGAAAGGGTTAAATGGCTTTGTGCCACTAATCTGACACCTGATTTACATACTTTGTGATGCCACACATCAAGTTCATGTCAATCCAGCCTGGCACAAATTGGTTCTGGGCATCAAAACTGGCATCAAAGTGGGCAGAGAACCAATTTTCACACATGTGAATAAGTAACAGCTATTTTTAAGGGGTTAAATGCCTTTGTGCCACTCATCTAACACCTGATTTACATACCTACTGATGCCCCACATGAAATCCATGTCTCTCCAGCTTGGCACAAATGGGTTCTGGGCATCAAAACTGGCATCAAAGTGGGCAAATTGCCCATTTTCACAGATTTGAATAAGTAACAGCTATTTTTAAGGGGTTAAATGCCTTTGTGCCACTCATCTAACACCTGATTTACATACCTACTGATGCCCCACATGAAATCCATGTCTCTCCAGCCTGGCACAAATGGGTTCTGGGCATCAAAACTGGCATCAAAGTGGGCAAATTGCCCATTTTTACTGATTTGAATAAGTAACAGCTATTTTTAAGGGTTAAATGGCTTTGTGCCACTGATCTAAGACCTGATTTACATACCCACTGATACCCCGCATGAAATCCATGCCAATCCAGCCTGGCACAAAAGGGTTCTGGGCATCAAAACTGGCATCAAAGTGGGCAAATTTCACATTTTCACAGATTTGAATAAGTAACAGCTATTTTTAAGGGGTTAAATGCCTTTGTGCCACTCATCTGACACCTGATTTACATACCCACTGATACCCCGCATGAAATCCATGTCAATCCAGCCTGGCACAAAAGGGTTCTGGGCATCAAAACTGGCATCAAAGTGGGCAAATTGCCCATTTTCACAGATTTGAATAAGAAACAGCTATTTTTAAGGGGTTAAATGCCTTTGTGCCACTCATCTGACACCTGATTTACATACCCACTGATGCCCCACATGAAATCCATGTCTCTCCAGCCTGGCACAAATGGGTTCTGGGCATCAAAACTGGCATCAAAGTGGGCAAATCACCCATTTTCACAGATTTGAATAAGTAACAGCTATTTTTAAGGGGTTAAATGCCTTTGTGCCACTCATCTGACACCTGATTTACATACCTACTGATGCCCCACATGAAATCCATGTCTCTCCAGCCTGGTACAAAAGGGTTCTGGGCATCAAAACTGGCATCAAAGTGGGCAAATTGCCCATTTTCACAGATTTGAATAAGTAACAGCTATTTTTAAGGGGTTAAATGCCTTTGTGCCACTCATCTGACACCTGATTTACATACCCACTGATGCCCCACATGAAATCCATGTCAATCCAGCCTGGCACAAATGGGTTCTGGGCATCAAAACTGGCATCAAAGTGGGCAAATTGACCCATTTTCACAGATTTGAATAAGTAACAGCTATTTTTAAGGGGTTAAATGCTTTGTGCCACTATCTAGACACTGATTTACATACCTACTGATGCCCCACATGAAATCCATGTCTCTCCAGCCTGGCACAAATGGGTTCTGGGCATCAAAACTGGCATCAAAGTGGGTAAATTGCCCATTTTCACTGATTTGAATAAGTAACAGCTATTTTTAAGGGGTTTAAATGCTTTGTGCCACTCATCTGACACCTGATTTACATACTTACTGATGCCCCACATGAAATCCATGGTCTCCAGCCTGGCACAAATGGGTTCTGGGCATCAAAACTGGCATCAAAGTGGGCAAATTGCCCATTTTCACTGATTTGAATAAGTAACAGCTATTTTTAAGGGGTTAAATGCTTTGTGCCACTCATCTGACACCTGATTTACATACCTACTGATGCCCCACATGAAATCCATGTCTCTCCAGCCTGGCACAAATGGGTTCTGGGCATCAAAACTGGCATCAAAGTGGGCAAATTGCCCATTTTCACTGATTTGAATAAGTAACAGCTATTTTTAAGGGGTTAAATGCCTTTGTGCCACTCATCTAACACCTGATTTACATCACCTACTGATGCCCTACATAAAATCCATGTCAATCCAGCCTGGCACAAATGGGTTCTGGGCATCAAAACTGGCATCAAAGTGGGCAAATTGCCCATTTTCACTGATTTGAATAAGTAACAGCTATTTTTAAGGGGTTAAATGCCTTTGTGCCACTATCTAAGACCTGATTTACATACCTACTGATGCCCCACATGAAATCCATGTCAATCCAGCCTGGCACAAAAGGGTTCTGGGCATCAAAACTGGCATCAAAGTGGGCAAATTGCCCATTTTCACAGATTTGAATAAGTAACAGCTATTTTTAAGGGGTTAAATGGCTTTGTGCCACTCATCTGACACCTGATTTACATACCACTGATGCCCCACATGATATCCATGCAATCCAGCCTGGCACAAATGGGTTCTGGGCATCAAAACTGGCATCAAAGTGGGCAAATTGCACATTTTCACAGATTTGAATAAGTAACAGCTATTTTTAAGGGGTTAAATGGCCTTTGTGCCACTCATCTGACACCTGATTTACATACCTACTGATGCCCCACATGAAAATCCATGTCAATCCAGCCTGGCACAAATGGGTTCTGGGCATCAAAACTGGCATCAAAGTGGGCAAATTGCCCATTTTCACAGATTTGAATAACGTAACAGCTTTTTTAAGGGGTTAAATGGCTTTGTGCCACTCATCTGACACCTGATTTACATACCACTGATGCCCCCATGAAAATCCATGTCTCCCAGCCTGGCACAAAGGGTTCTGGGCATCAAAACTGGCATCAAAGTGGGCAAATTGCCCATTTTCACAGATTTGAATAAGTAACAGCTATTTTTAAGGGGTTAAATGCCTTTGTGCCACTCATCTGACACCTGATTTACATACCACTGATGCCCCACATGATATCCATGCCAATCCAGCCTGGCACAAATGGGTTCTGGGCATCAAAACTGGCATCAAAGTGGGCAAATTGCACATTTTCACAGATTTGAATAAGTAACAGCTATTTTTAAGGGGTTAAATGCCTTGTGCCACTCATCTGACACCTGATTTACATACCTACTGATGCCCCTACATAAAATCCATGTCAATCCAGCCTGGCACAAATGGGTTCTGGGCATCAAAACTGGCATCAAAGTGGGCAAATTGCCCATTTTCACAGATTATAATAACTAACAGCTTTTTTTAAGGGTTAAATGGCTTTGTGCCACTCATTTGACACCTGATTTACATACCCACTGATGCCCCACATGAAATCCATGTCAATCCAGCCTGGCACAAATGGGTTCTGGGCATCAAAACTGGCATCAAAGTGGGCAAATTACCCATTTTCCACTGATTTGAATAAGTAACAGCTATTTTTAAGGGGTTAAATGCCTTTGTGCCACTCATATGACACCTGATTTACATACCTACTGATGCCCCACATGAAATCCATTGTCTCCAGCTTGGCACAAATGGGTTCTGGGCATCAAAACTGGCATCAAAGTGGGCAAATTGACCATTTTCACAGATTTGAATAAGTAACAGCTATTTTTAAGGGTTAAATGCCTTTGTGCCACTCATCTAACACCTGATTTACATACTCACTGATGACCCACATGAAATCCATGTCTCTCCAGCCTGGCACAAAAGGGTTCTGGGCATCAAAACTGGCATCAAAGTGGGCAAATTGCCCATTTTCACAGATTTGAATAAGTAACAGCTATTTTTAAGGGGTTAAATGCCTTTGTGCCACTCATCTAACACCTGATTTACATACCTACTGATGCCCCACATGAAATCCATGTCATCCAGCCTGGCACAAAAGGGTTCTGGGCATCAAAACTGGCATCAAAGTGGGCAAATTGACCATTTTCACAGATTTGAATAAGTAACAGCTATTTTTAAGGGTTAAATGCCTTTGTGCCACTGATCTAACACCTGATTTACATACCTACTGATGCCCCACATGAAATCCATGTCACTCCAGCCTGGCACAAAAGGGTTCTGGGCATCAAAACTGGCATCAAAGTGGGCAAATTGACCATTTTCACAGATTTGAATAAGTAACAGCTATTTTTAAGGGGTTAAATGGCTTTGTGCCACTGATCTAAGACCTGATTTACATACCTACTGATGCCCCACATGAAATCCATGTCTTCCAGCCTGGCACAAATGGGTTCTGGCATCAAAACTGGCATCAAAGTGGGAAATTGCCCATTTTCACTGATTTGAATAAGTAACAGCTATTTTTAAGGGTTAAATGGCTTTGTGCCACTCATCTGACACCTGATTTACATACTTACTGATGCCCCACATGAAATCCATGTGTCTCCAGCCTGGCACAAATGGGTTCTGGGCATCAAAACTGGCATCAAAGTGGGCAAATTGCCCATTTTCACTGATTTGAATAAGTAACAGCTTTTTTAAGGGGTTTAAATGGCTTTGTGCCACTCATCTGACACCTGATTTACATACCTACTGATGCCCCACATGAAATCCATGTCTCTCCAGCCTGGCACAAATGGGTTTGGGCATCAAAACTGGCATCAAAGTGGGCAAATTGCCCATTTTCACTGATTTGAATAAGTAACAGCTATTTTTAAGGGGTTAAATGCTTTGTGCCACTCATCTAACACCTGATTTACATACCTACTGATGCCCTACATAAAATCCATGTCAATCCAGCCTGGCACAAATGGGTTCTGGGCATCAAAACTGGCATCAAAGTGGGCAAATTGCCCATTTTCACTGATTTGAATAAGTAACAGCTATTTTTAAGGGGTTAAATGCCTTTGTGCCACTGATCTAAGACCTGATTTACATACCTACTGATGCCCACATGAAATCCATGTCAATCCAGCCTGGCACAAAAGGGTTCTGGGCATCAAAACTGGCATCAAAGTGGGCAAATTGCCCATTTTCACAGATTTGAATAAGTAACAGCTATTTTTAAGGGGTTAAATGCTTTGTGCCACTCATCTGACACCTGATTTACATACCCACTGATGCCCCACATGATATCCATGCCAATCCAGCCTGGCACAAAATGGGTTCTGGGCATCAAAACTGGCATCAAAGTGGGCAAATTGCACATTTCACAGATTTGAATAAGTAACAGCTATTTTAAGGGGTTAAATGCCTTTGTGCCACTCATCTGACACCTGATTTACATACCTACTGATGCCCTACATAAAATCCATGTCAATCCAGCCTGGCACAAATGGGTTCTGGGCATCAAAACTGGCATCAAAGTGGGCAAATTGCCCATTTTCACAGATTTGAATAACTAACAGCTTTTTTTAAGGGTTAAATGGCTTTGTGCCACTCATTTGACACCTGATTTACATACCACTGATGCCCCACATGAAATCCATGTCTCTCCAGCCTGGCACAAAAGGGTTCTGGGCATCAAAACTGGCATCAAAGTGGGCAAATCGCCCATTTTCACAGATTTGAATAAGTAACAGCTATTTTTAAGGGGTTAAATGCCTTTGTGCCACTCATCTGGCACCTGATTTACATACCTACTGATGCCCCACATGAAATCCATGTCAATCCAGCCTGGCACAAAAGGGTTCTGGGCATCAAAACTGGCATCAAAGTGGGCAAATTGCCCATTTTCACAGATTTGAATAAGAAACAGCTATTTTTAAGGGGTTAAATGCCTTTGTGCCACTCATCTGACACCTGATTTACATACCCACTGATGCCCCACATGAAATCCATGTCTCTCCAGCCTGGCACAAATGGGTTCTGGGCATCAAAACTGGCATCAAAGTGGGCAAATCACCCATTTTCACAGATTTGAATAAGTAACAGCTATTTTTAAGGGGTTAAATGCCTTTGTGCCACTCATCTAACACCTGATTTACATACTCACTGATGACCCACATGAAATCCATGTCTCTCCAGCCTGGCACAAAAGGGTTCTGGGCATCAAAACTGGCATCAAAGTGGGCAAATTGCCCATTTTCACAGATTTGAATAAGTAACAGCTATTTTTAAGGGGTTAAATGCCTTTGTGCCACTCATCTGACACCTGATTTTCATACCTACTGATGCCCCACATGAAATCCATGTCAATCCAGCCTGGCACAAAAGGGTTCTGGGCATCAAAACTGGCATCAAAGTGGGCAAATTGACCATTTTCACAGATTTGAATAAGTAACAGCAATTTTTAAGGGGTTTAAATGGCTTTGTGCCACTGATCTAAGACCTGATTTACATACCTACTGATGCCCCACATGAAATCCATGCCAATACAGCCTGGCACAAAAGGGTTCTGGGCATCAAAACTGGCATCAAAGTGGGCAAATTTCACATTTTCACAGATTTGAATAAGTAACAGCTATTTTTAAGGGGTTAAATGCCTTTGTGCCACTCATCTAACTCTTGATTTACATAACTACTGATGCCCCACATGAAATCCATGTCTCTCCAGCCTGGCACAAATGGGTTCTGGGCATCAAAACTGGCATCAAAGTGGGCAAATTGCCCATTTTCACAGATTTGAATAAGTAACAGCTATTTTTAAGGGGTTAAATGCCTTTGTGCCACTCATCTAACACCTGATTTACATACCTACTGATGCCCCACATGAAATCCATGTGTCTCCAGCCTGGCACAAATGGGTTCTGGGCATCAAAACTGGCATCAAAGTGGGCAAATTGCCCATTTTCACTGATTTGAATAAGTAACAGCTATTTTTAAGGGGTTTAAATGGCTTTGTGCCACTCATCTGACACCTGATTTACATACCTACTGATGCCCCACATGAAATCCATGTCTCTCCAGCCTGGCACAAATGGGTTCTGGGCATCAAAACTGGCATCAAAGTGGGCAAATTGCCCATTTTCACTGATTTGAATAAGTAACAGCTATTTTTAAGGGGTTAAATGCCTTTGTGCCACTCATCTAACACCTGATTTACATACCTACTGATGCCCTACATAAAATCCATGTCAATCCAGCCTGGCACAAATGGGTTCTGGGCATCAAAACTGGCATCAAAGTGGGCAAATTGCCCATTTTCACTGATTTGAATAAGTAACAGCTATTTTTAAGGGGTTAAATGCCTTTGTGCCACTGATCTAAGACCTGATTTACATACCTACTGATGCCCCACATGAAATCCATGTGTCTCCAGCCTGGTATCCGATTGCAGGGACCAGTTTGGATCCAATGCTGTCCGATTCATATCGGACAGCTTCGGATTTAAAAAAATCGTAGTGTGAAATTTTTCTGTGTATATTCTTAGATAGATAGATAGAAAGATAGATAAGAATATAGATAGGAAAATAGATAAAAATAAAGATAGATAAATAGAGAAAATGTTTTTTTCGGACCGGAAATAGCCGAGCCCCGTGGCCGAAAATAGAACCAGAAGGCCGGCCATATATTTCGCGAGACACCGCTAATGTATGTCTATGGGAAGTGAGGCGCTCTTCTGATTGGTCGCCGTCAGCACACAGCGACCAATCAGAAGAGCGCCTCACTTCCCATAGACATACATAGCGGTGTGTCGGCGATTTTATGGCCGGGCCCCTGGTTCTATTTTCGGGCAGGGGACTCGGCTCTGGTCGGTAGTTCGACGGGGCCGGAAACTCGCAATGAGCGCTTCGTGGCGATAGGTAGCGTATCAGCAACGACTCGCAATGATTGCGAGTCGTTGGTAAGGCGCGAGCAATGTCTGCGAAGCGCTGATTGCGAGTTTGCGGCCCCGTGGAACGACGGATCAGAGCCGAGTCCCCTGGCCGAAAATTGAACCAGGGTCCCGGCCATAAAATCGGCGACACACCGCTATGTATGTCTATGGGAAGTGAGGCGGTATTCTGATTGGTTGCCATCAGCACACAGCGACCAATCAGAAGAGCGCCTCACTTCCCATAGACTTAGAATGGGCGATTTTTGAGTTTCGAATTTACCGCAAAAAGTGAGGCGCGATTCTGATTGGTCGCCGTCAGCACACAGCGACCAATCAGAAGAGCGCCTCACTTTCCATAGACATACATAGCGGTGTGTCAGCGATTTTATGGCCGGGCCCCTGGTTCTATTTTCGGGCAGGGGACTCGGCTCTGGTCGGTAGTTCGACGGGGCCGGAAACTCGCAATGAGCGCTTCGTGGCGATAGGTAGCGTATCAGCAACGACTCGCAATGATTGCGAGTCGTTGGTAAGGCGCGAGCAATGTCTGCGAAGCGCTGATTGCGAGTTTGCGGCCCCGTGGAACGACGGATCAGAGCCGAGTCCCCTGGCCGAAAATTGAACCAGGGTCCCGGCCATAAAATCGGCGACACATCGCTATGTATGTCTATGGGAAGTGAGGCGGTATTCTGATTGGTTGCCATCAGCACACAGCGACCAATCAGAAGAGCGCCTCACTTCCCATAGACTTAGAATGGGCGATTTTTGAGTTTCGAATTTACCGCAAAAAGTGAGGCGCGATTCTGATTGGTCGCCGTCAGCACACAGCGACCAATCAGAAGAGCGCCTCACTGCTCATAGACATAGAATTGAGGATTTTTCGTCCATTCTATCGGAATGAGAAGTGAAGAGGACGTCGGAGCCGGCGATGGCGGAAAGAAGAGAGAAGACCCCCGGGACTGGACGAAGAGGACGCCTGGCCGGACGGAGGACTCCTGGAGCGGACGGACGATGAGATGAAGAAGAAGACATGTAAGTGATCGACGGCGGCGGTGGGTTAGGGGACGGCGGGGGCTTAGGGTGTAGCGCCGTAGGGGGTAGCGACAGCGGCGGGCGACAGTGGCGAGAGCTTAGGAGGCGGCGGGGCTTATGGGCTTAGGATGCGGCGGGCCTTAGGGAGTAGCGACAGCGGCGGGGGGTTAGGAGGGCGGTGGGGCTTAGGGCTATCGGCGGGGGCTTAGGATGCGGCGGGGCTTAGCGGGGCTTAGGGGGTAGGGGCTTAGGAGGCGGCGGGGCTTAGAGGGTAGGGGCTTAGGGGCGGCGGGGTTAGGGGGTGGGGACGGCGGGGGCTTAGGGTGTAGCGCCTTAGGGGTAGCGAGACAGCGGCGGGGGGTTAGGAGGCGGCGGGCTTAGGGGGTATTGGTGGGGGCTTAGATGCGGCGGGGCTTAGGGGGTAGGGGCTTAGGAGGCGGCGGGGCTTAGAGGGTAGGGCTTAGGGGCGGCGGGGTTAGGGGGTGGGGACGGCGGGGGCTTAGGGTGTAGCGCCTTAGGGGTAGCGAGACAGCGGCGGGGGGTTAGGAGGCGGCGGGGCTTAGGGGGTATCGGCGGGGGCTTAGGATGCGGCGGGGCTTAGCGGGGCTTAGGGGGTAGGGGCTTAGGAGGCGGCGGGGCTTAGAGGGTAGGGGCTTAGGGGCGGCGGGGGTTAGGGCTTAGGATGTGGCGGGGCTTAGCGGGTAGGGGCTTAGGAGGCAGCGGGGCTTAGAGGGTAGGGGCGGCGGGGGTTAGGGGGTGGGGGTAGCGACAGGAGCGGTAGCTTATGGGCGGACAGGCGTATGGGCATGGGGCTGTAGTATACCATAGCGGTGTACACTACAGCCCCATGCTGTGGCTTTGTTTGCGGGGCAACGACTCGCAATACCCGCTCTGCGGGCATTGCTTCGCGAGTCGCGTGGCCGCGGCCACGGACAGAGTCCTGGAGAAAGTTCCGAGCTACGTGAACAAAGCCACAGGAAGTAGCGCCGGTCTGACGGAAGTCAGCTACGGCAATTATATAATAGATATAGCAGCGCTATGGTATATGGTGGTACATTACAGCACATGTATAGCAGCACTATAGAATATGGTGGTACATTACATTACATGTATAGCTGCGCTATGGTTTATGGCGTTGCATTACATTACATGCATAGCAGCGCTATGGTATATGGCGGTACATTACAGTACATGTATAGCAGCGCTATGGTATATGGCGGTACATGGATGCAGGATGTGTGGCGCCCCGCAACGAGTGCGTCACAGGAGTGCATTGCATCCCAGACTGCAGCTGCAATTTTCTCTGACTAAGCAATGACATGGTTAACGTCAGAGCTCCATACCCTACATGCACATCAGAATAGATGGCCAATAAGGTCCTGGTTGGCGGAGTGTAGGAGTAGTGTGTGTTAGAGGAGAAGTTAGTCTGCAGAATGTAGGAGAAGGAGGAAGGAGAAGAGGTGGCGGGGAGGAACGTAGGAGAGGGTGCCCTGCACAGTTACGTGCAGCCCCTAGGCCACCACCGGTTGGGCGCCATTACCCCGTTGCTTCCACGGGTCAAAATACACCCGTGCCCATCTACAACCGGATCACTGGTTCCGAAGCTGGTAGTCGTTTATCACTGCTATGCAAACCAGGAGTGGAGGGACCGCTCTACAGGAGTAATCCACCGCCGCCACAAACAGACCCGTCTTGCCAGCGGAGTACCCAACAAAAGGACCCAGGTTAGCCCTCACACCGGAACGTACACACCGGCAGGGAAATTTAAGTAACCCCTTGTACCCGACCTTGGCACTCAAAGGCGACATCGGCAACTCACTTAGAACAAGCTTAAAATGGAGGAACACCGCGGAGCTCTGAGAAACACTGGTCATTGCTAAGTCAACACAGTCCGTTACCCGTTACCTGTATGCCATGTATCATCTGCTGGATACAGTAAAATACCCATTGCACAGACTATCAGTGTCCGTGCCTTTTCCAAGACTGTTCATCTCCACATGCAGAGAGTAACTGAGCTGCCTCACAACATCTTGTGCAGCTCCTGGCTCCGGGGACTCCCGCTCATCCTGTGGGGAGCGTCCCATCTTGCTGCATCCCATCCCCCGGAGGCCCAAGCAGCGCCGGTGAACTCACCGGAATTCTCACAGGTGGCATCACGACAAGATTTAACCCCTTATCTGTTCAGCCAACGTTTTTGATGTGGACCACCGGGCCCACACAGCCTTGGGTGCGGTACCGTGACAGGGAGCAGCGACAGCCTGAGACGTGCGCACCACGGCTACGGTGAGTCAGATAGATGCGGGGGGGCAGGATGGAGCCGGTGGGGCAGGATGGTGGCGGGGGGATCAGGATGGTGGTGGTGGGGCAGGATGTAGTCGGCGGGGCAGGATGGTGGCGGGGGGGCAGGATGGATACGGGGGGGCAGGATGGAGGCGCTCCTCCTTCACCCCTCCGCTGCTCCTGCCCCTCCTCTGCTCCCCGCCGCCCCCCCCCACACCCACATGGTGATAATAAAAATAAAATAATCCCTCAGTGATGATACTTAGGTTGGTTTCACACTACGATTTTTTTAAATCCGAAGCTGTCCGATATAAATTGGACAGCATTGGATCCAAACTGGTCCCTGCATTCGGATGCCAGGCTGGATTGACATGGATTTCATGTGGGGCATCAGTAGGTATGTAAACCAGGTGTTAGATGAGTGGCACAAAGGCATTTAACCTCTTAAAAATTGCTGTTACTTATTCACATGTGTGAAAATTGGTTCTCTGCCCACTTTGATGCCAGTTTTGATGCCCAGAACCCATTTGTGCCAGGCTGGAGAGACATGGATTTCATGTGGGGCATCAGTGGGTATGTAAATCAGGTGTCAGATGAGTGGCACAAAGGCATTTAACCCCTTAAAAATAGCTGTTACTTATTCAAATCTGTGAAAATGTGCAATTTGCCCACTTTGATGCCAGTTTTGATGCCCAGAACCCTTTTGTGCCAGGCTGGATTGACATGGATTTCATGCGGGGTATCAGTGGGTATGTAAAGCAGGTGTTAGATGAGTGGCACAAAGGCATTTAAACCCCTTAAAAATAGCTGTTACTTATTCAAATCTGTGAAAATGTGCAATTTGCCCACTTTGATGCCAGTTTTGATGCCCAGAACCCTTTTGTGCCAGGCTGGATTGACATGGATTTCATGTGGGTCATCAGTGAGTATGTAAATCAGGTGTCAGATGAGTGGCACAAAGGCATTTAACCCCTTAAAAATAGCTGTTACTTATTCAAATCTGTGAAAATGTGCAATTTGCCCACTTTGATGCCAGTTTTGATGCCCAGAACCCATTTGTGCCAGGCTGGATTGACATGGATTTCATGTGGGGCATCAGTAGGTATGTAAATCAGGTCTTAGATCAGTGGCACAAAGGCATTTAACCCCTTAAAAATAGCTGTTACTTATTCAAATCTGTGAAAATGTGCAATTTGCCCACTTTGATGCCAGTTTTGATGCCCAGAACCCTTTTGTGCCAGGCTGGATTGACATGGATTTCATGTGGGTCATCAGTGAGTATGTAAATCAGGTGTCAGATGAGTGGCACAAAGGCATTTAACCCCTTAAAAATAGCTGTTACTTATTCAAATCTGTGAAAATGGGCAATTTGCCCACTTTGATGCCAGTTTTGATGCCCAGAACCCTTTTGTGCCAGGCTGGATTGACATGGATTTCATGTGGGTCATCAGTGAGTATGTAAATCAGGTCTTAGATCAGTGGCACAAAGCCATTTAACCCCTTAAAAATAGCTGTTACTTATTCAAATCAGTGAAAATGGGCAATTTGCCCACTTTGATGCCAGTTTTTGATGCCCAGAACCCATTTGTGCCAGGCTGGATTGGCATGGATTTCATGTGGGGCATCAGTAGGTATGTAAATCAGGTGCCAGATGAGTGGCACAAAGGCATTTAACCCCTTAAAAATAGCTGTTACTTATTCAAATCTGTGAAAATGGGTGATTTGCCCACTTTGATGCCAGTTTTGATGCCCAGAACCCATTTGTGCCAGGCTGGAGAGACATGGATTTCATGTGGGGCATCAGTGGGTATGTAAATCAGGTGTCAGATGAGTGGCACAAAGGCATTTAACCCCTTAAAAATAGCTGTTACTTATTCAAATCTGTGAAAATGGGCAATTTGCCCACTTTGATGCCAGTTTTGATGCCCAGAACCCTTTTGTGCCAGGCTGGATTGACATGGATTTCATGCGGGGTATCAGTGGGTATGTAAATCAGGTGTTAGATGAGTGGCACAAAGGCATTTAACCCCTTAAAAATAGCTGTTACTTATTCAAATCTGTGAAAATGTGCAATTTGCCCACTTTGATGCCAGTTTTGATACCCAGAACCCTTTTGTGCCAGGCTGGATTGACATGGATTTCATGTGGGTCATCAGTGAGTATGTAAATCAGGTGTTAGATGAGTGGCACAAAGGCATTTAACCCCTTAAAAATAGCTGTTACTTATTCAAATCTGTGAAAATGTGCAATTTGCCCACTTTGATGCCAGTTTTGATGCCCAGAACCCATTTGTGCCAGGCTGGAGACACATGGATTTCATGTGGGGCATCAGTAGGTATGTAAATCAGGTGTCAGATGAGTGGCACAAAGCCATTTAACCCCTTAAAAATAGCTGTTACTTATTCAAATCTGTGAAAATTGGTGATTTGCCCACTTTGATGCCAGTTTTGATGCCCAGAACCCATTTGTGCCAGGCTGGATTGACATGGATTTCATGTGGGGCATCAGTAGGTATGTAAATCAGGTGTTAGATGAGTGGCACAAAGGCATTTAACCCCTTAAAAATAGCTGTTACTTATTCACATGTGTGAAAATTGGCAATTGCCCACTTTGATGCCAGTTTTGATGCCCAGAACCCATTTGTGCCAGGCTGGAGATGACATGGATTTCATGTGGGCATCAGTGGGTATGTAAATCAGTGTTAGATCAGTGGCACAAAGGCATTTAACCCTTAAAAATAGCTGTTACTTATTCAATCTGTGAAATGGATTTGCCCACTTTGATGCCAGTTTTGATGCCAGAACCCATTTGTGCCAGGCTGGATTGACATGGATTTCATGTGGGCATCAGTGGGTATGTAAATCAGTGTTAGATCAGTGGCACAAAGGCATTTAACCCCTTAAAATAGCTGTTACTTATTCAAATCTGTGAAAATGGTGATTTGCCCACTTTGATGCCAGTTTTGATGCCCAGAACCCATTTGTGCCAGGCTGGATTGACATGGATTTCATGTGGGCATCAGTAGTATGTAAATCAGGTGTTAGATGAGTGGCACAAAGGCATTAACCCCTTAAAAATAGCTGTTACTTATTCAAATCTGTGAAAATGGCAATTTGCCCACTTTGATGCCAGTTTTGATGCCAGAACCCTTTTGTGCCAGGCTGGATTGACATGGATTTCATGTGGGTCATCAGTGAGTATGTAAATCAGGGTCAGATAGTGGCACAAAGCATTTAACCCCTTAAAAATAGCTGTTACTTATTCAAATCGTGAAAATGGGCAATTTGCCCACTTTGATGCCAGTTTGATGCCCAGAACCCTTTTGTGCCAGGCTGGATTGCATGGATTTCATGTGGGGTCATCAGTGAGTATGTAAATCAGGTCTAGATAGTGGCACAAAGCCATTTAACCCCTAAAAATAGCTGTTACTTATTCAAATCAGTGAAAATGGGATTTGCCCACTTTGATGCCAGTTTTGATGCCCAGAACCCATTGTGGGCTGAGGCATGGATTTCATGTGGGGCATCAGTAGGTATTAAATCAGGTGCAGATGAGTGGCACAAAGGCATTAACCCCTTAAAAATAGCTGTTACTTATTCAAATCTGTGAAAATGGTGATTTGCCCACTTTGATGCCAGTTTTGATGCCCAGAACCCATTTGTGCCAGGCTGGAGAGACATGGATTTCATGTGGGGCATCAGTGGGTATGTAAATCAGGTGTCAGATGAGTGGCACAAAGGCATTTAACCCCTTAAAAATAGCTGTTACTTATTCAAATCTGTGAAAATGGGCAATTTGCCCACTTTGATGCCAGTTTTGATGCCCAGAACCCTTTTGTGCCAGGCTGGATTGACATGGATTTCATGCGGGGTATCAGTGGGGTATGTAAATCAGGTGTTAGATGAGTGGCACAAAGGCATTTAACCCCTTAAAAATAGCTGTTACTTATTCAAATCTGTGAAAATGTGCAATTTGCCCACTTTGATGCCAGTTTTGATACCCAGAACCCTTTGTGCCAGGCTGGATTGACATGGATTTCATGTGGGTCATCAGTGAGTATGTAAATCAGGTGTTAGATGAGTGGCACAAAGGCATTTAACCCCTTAAAAATAGCTGTTACTTATTCAAATCTGTGAAAATGTGCAATTTGCCCACTTTGATGCCAGTTTTGATGCCCAGAACCCATTTGTGCCAGGCTGGAGACACATGGATTTCATGTGGGGCATCAGTAGGTATGTAAATCAGGTGTCAGATGAGTGGCACAAAGCCATTTAAACCCTTAAAAATAGCTGTTACTTATTCAAATCTGTGAAAATTGGTGATTTGCCCACTTTGATGCCAGTTTTGATGCCCAGAACCCATTTGTGCCAGGCTGGATTGACATGGATTTCATGTGGGGCATCAGTAGGTATGTAAATCAGGTGTTAGATCAGTGGCACAAAGGCATTTAACCCCTTAAAAATAGCTGTTACTTATTCACATGTGTGAAAATTGGTTCTCTGCCCACTTTGATGCCAGTTTTGATGCCCAGAACCCATTTGTGCCAGGCTGGAGAGACATGGATTTCATGTGGGGCATCAGTGGGTATGTAAATCAGGTGTCAGATGAGTGGCACAAAGGCATTTAACCCCTTAAAAATAGCTGTTACTTATTCAAATCTGTGAAAATGGGCAATTTTGCCCACTTTGATGCCAGTTTTGATGCCCAGAACCCATTTGTGCCAGGCTGGAGAGACATGGATTTCATGTGGGCATCATAGGTATGTAAATCAGGTGTCAGATGAGTGGCACAAAGCCATTAAAACCCCTTAAAAATTGCTGTTACTTATTCACATGTGTGAAAATTGGTTCTCTGCCCACTTTGATGCAGTTTTGATGCCCAGAACCAATTTGTGCCAGGCTGGATTGACATGAACTTGATGTGTGGCATCACAAAGTATGTAAATCAGGTGTCAGATTAGTGGCACAAAGCCATTTAAAACCCTTTCCATACCATACCTCAGTGCCCACTTTGATGCCCATTTTTATGCCAGCCTTCTATTTTTTTTTATCTGTTTTTAACTGTATTCATAAAAGGGCACATGACTGCATATTATTATATACTTAGAATGGTTTATTTTTATTGAAAAAGCTGAAAAAAGCAGAAAATAAAAAATAGCCGAATAAGAAACTGCTGAATAAGAAACCAACTTCAGCCCGAATAAGAAACTGAACGAATAAGAAACCAACTTCAGCATCGTCACACACATTCAGTACACACAGTCGGTGCACACAAACAGCACACACAGTCGGTGCACGCATACAGTCTGTACACACACAGTCTGTGCACATACACAGTCGGTGCCAGCAGTGCCCGTCCCCTCTCCCGGTCTCTCAACAGGCCGTCCTGTAACCCCCGTCCTCCCGTGGCTGTGTGTGGGGCCTGCAGGAGCCTCCGCGGGGCTCGGGGTGACTTACGCCTTCTGGACGGGTTTGCGCCTCTTCCTGCTGGCGTACATGATGTTGGTGTTCATGTCGCGGTTCTCCTCCAGCGCAGAGCGGCTCCGCCTGTGTCCGGGGAGGATTCCTGCTTCCCTCCTTCCTACCAGCGGCGGCGGAGCAGCTCCGACCAGTCCCGGCTCCGCACAGTCTACGGGGCTCACGTCCTAATCAGCACATTGGTGACGGCGGAGGAGGCAGAGACAGTCCGGAGAGGCCGGAGAGAGAGGGGCCGTCACTGAGGGAGAGAGGGGCCGTCACTCAGTGAGGGAGAGAGGGGCCGTCACTGCGGGCGGACAGGATGGCGCCGCCCCGCTGCTGCTGCTGCTTATTTTCCTCTTTTCCTGCCTGAACTCTCGCTGAGGCGAATGGCGTGCAGCTAAAGGACCTGTGATGATGTCACGGCCATATGACCAGTCACGTGCTTGGGAGGAGGAGTCACGGGCAGGGCTGTGGTGGCAGTGTCAGCTCCTGTTGAAGTGTAGCGTCTTATAAAATAACACCGTACCGTGCGGAGCCGTGTGTGAGGAGTGTAGTCGTGTGTGGGGAGCGTATGGTGGTTCGGAGCAGTGTGTGTGTGTGTGTAGTGGAGCCATGTGTCGGGAGTGTACGATGGTGTGTAGCCTTGTGTGGGGAGCATATGGTGATGTATAACTGTGTGTGTGGAGCGTATGGTGGTTCGGGGCCGTGTGTGTGTGTGAAGCGTATGGTGGTTTGGGGCCGTGTGTGTGAAGCGTATGGTGGTTCGGGGCCGTGTGTGTGTGAAGGTATGGTGGTTCGGGGCCGTGTGTGTGTGGAGCGTATGGTGGTTCGGAGCAGTGGTGTGTGTGTGTGTGTGTGTGTGTGGAGTGGAGCCATGTGTCGGGAGTGTACGATGGTGTGTAGCCTTGTGTGGGGAGCATATGGTGATGTATAACTGTGTGTGTGGAGCGTATGGTGGTTCGGGGCTGTGTGTGTGTGAAGCGTATGGTGGTTCGGGGCCGTGTGTGTGTGAAGCGTATGGTGGTTCGGGGCCGTGTGTGTGTGGAGCGTATGGTGGTTCGGGGCTGTGTGTGTGTGGAGCGTATGGTGGTTCGGTGCTGTGTGTGTGAAGCGTATGGTGGTTCGGTGCTGTGTGTGTGTGTGAAGCGTATGGTGGTTCGGTGCTGTGTGTGTGAAGCGTATGGTGGTTCGGTGCTGTGTGTGTGTGTGTGTGTGAAGCGTATGGTGGTTCGGGGCTGTGTGTGTGTGGAGCGTATGGTGGTTCGGTGCTGTGTGTGTGAAGCGTATGGTGGTTCGGTGCTGTGTGTGTGTGTGAAGCGTATGGTGGTTCGGTGCTGTGTGTGTGAAGCGTATGGTGGTTCGGTGCTGTGTGTGTGCGTGTGTGTGTGTGTGAAGGTATGGTGGTTCGGGGCCGTGTGTGTGTGGAGCGTATGGTGGTTCGGAGCAGTGTGTGTGTGTGTGGTGTGGAGTGGAGCCATGTGTCGGGAGTGTACGATGTGGTGTAGCCTTGTGTGGGGAGCATATGGTGAGTATAACTGTGTGTGGAGCGATGGTGGTTCGGTGCCTGTGTGTGTGTGTGGAGCGTATGGTGTTTGGGGCCGTGTGTGTGAAGCGTATGGTGGTTCGGGGCCGTGTGTGTGTGAAGGTATGGTGGTTCGGTGGCCGTGTGTGTGTGAGCGTATGGTGGTTCGGGCTGTGTGTGTGTGGAGCGTATGGTGGTTCGGTGCTGTGTGTGTTGTGAAGCGTATGGTGGTTCGGTGCTGTGTTTTGTGTGTGAAGCTATGGTGGTTCGGTGTGCTGTGTGTGTGAAGCGTATGGTGGTTCGGTGCGGTGTGTTGTGGTGTGTGTGAAGCGTATGGTGGTTTCGGGGCTGTGTGTGTGTGAGCGTATGGTGGTTCGGTGCTGTGTGTGTGAAGCGTATGGTGTCGGTGCTGTGTGTGTGTGTGTGAAGCGTAGGTGGTTCGGTGCTGTGTGTGGTGAAGCGATGGTGTTGGTGCTGTGTGTGGCGTGTGGTGTGTGTTGTGTGAAGGTATGGTGGTTCGGGGCCTGTGTGTGTGTGGAGCGTATGGTGTTCGGACAGGTGTGTGGTTGGTGTGTGTGAGTGGACGCCATGTGTCGGGAGTGTACGTGGGGGTGTAGCCTTGTGTGGGGAGCATATGGTGATGTATAACTGTGTGTGTGAGCGTATGGTGTGTTTCGGGGCCGTGGTGGTGTGTGAGCGTATGGTGGTTTGGGGCCGTGTGTGTGAAGGTATGTGGTTCGGGGCGTTGTGTTGGAGTATGGTGGTTCGGGTCCGTGGTGTGTGGAGCGTATGGTGGTTCGGAGCATGTGTGTGTGTGTGAGTGGAGCCATGTGTGTCGGAGTGACGATGGTGGTGCCTGTGTGGAGCAATGGTGATGTATACTGTGTGTGGAGCGTATGGTGGTTCGGGCCGTGTGTGTGTGAGAGCGTATGGTGGTTCGGGGCTGTGTGTGTGTGAAGCGTATGGTGGTTCGGGCGTGTGTGTGAAGCGTTGGTGGTTCGGGGCCGTGGTGTGGTGGAGCGTATGGGGTTCGGGGGTGTGTGTGTGTGGAGCGTATGGTGGTTCGGGCGTGTGTGTGAAGCGTTAGGTGGTTCGTGCTGTGTGGTGTGTGAAGCGGGTGGTTGTGTGGCTGGTGTGAAGCGTATGTGTGTCGTGTGGTTGTGTGTGTGTGAAGCTATGGTGGTTCGGGCTTGTGTTGTGTGGAGCGTATGGTGGTTCGGTGCTTGGGTGTGTGTGAAGCGTATGGTGGTTCGGTGCTGTGTGTGTGTGTGTGAAGCGTATGGTGGTTCGGTGCTGTGTGTGTGAAGCGTATGGTGGTTCGGTGCTGTGTGTGTGCGTGTGTGTGTGTGTGTGTGTGTGTGAAGGTAATGGTGGTTCGGGGCCGTGTGTGTGTGGAGCGTATGGTGGTTCGGAGCAGTGTGTGTGTGTGTGTGTGTGTGTGTGAGTGGAGCCATGTGTCGGGAGTGTACGATGGTGTGTAGCCTTGTGTGGGGAGCATATGGTGATGTATAACTGTGTGTGTGGAGCGTATGGTGGTTCGGGGCCGTGTGTGTGTGTGTGAGCGTATGGTGGTTTGGGGCCGTGTGTGTGAAGCGTATGGTGGTTCGGGGCCGTGTGTGTGTGAAGGTATGGTGGTTCGGGGCCGTGTGTGTGTGGAGCGTATGGTGGTTCGGAGCAGTGTGTGTGTGTGTGTGTGTGGTGTGTGGAGTGGAGCCATGTGTCGGGAGTGTACGATGGTGTGTAGCCTTGTGTGGGGAGCATATGGTGATGTATAACTGTGTGTGTGGAGCGTATGGTGGTTCGGGCCGTGTGTGTGTGAAGCGTATGGTGGTTTCGGGGCTGTGTGTGTGTGAAGCGTATGGTGGTTCGGGGCCGTGTGTGTGTGAAGCGTATGGTGGTTCGGGCCGTGTGTGTGTGGAGCGTATGGTGGTTCGGGCTGTGTGTGTGTGGAGCGTATGGTGGTGTGGTGCTGTGTGTGTGAAGCGTATGGTGGTTCGGTGCTGTGTGTGTGTGTGAAGCGTATGGTGTTCGGTGCTGTGTGTGTGAAGCGTATGGTGGTTCGGTGCTGTGTGTGTGTGTGTGTGTGAAGCGTATGGTGGTTCGGGGCTGTGTGTGTGTGGAGCGTATGGTGGTTCGGTGCTGTGTGTGTGAAGCGTATGGTGGTTCGGTGCTGTGTTGTGTGTGTGAAGCGTATGGTGGTTCGGTGCTGTGTGTGTGAAGCGTATGGTGGTTCGGTGCTGTGTGTGTGCGTTGTGTGTGTGTGTGTGTGAAGGTATGGTGGTTCGGGCCGTGTGTGTGTGGAGCGTATGGTGGTTCGGAGCAGTGTGTGTGTGTGTGTGTGTGTGTGGAGTGGAGCCATGTGTCGGGAGTGTACGATGGTGTGTAGCCTTGTGTGGGAGCATATGGTGATGTATAACTGTGTGTGTGGAGCGTATGGTGGTTCGGGGCCGTGTGTGTGTGTGGAGCGTATGGTGGTTTGGGGCCGTGTGTGTGAAGCGTATGGTGGTTCGGGGCCGTGTGTGTGTGAAGGTATGGTGGTTCGGGCCGTGTGTGTGTGGAGCGTATGGTGGTTCGGAGCAGTGTGTGTGTGTGTGTGTGTGTGTGTGTGTGTGGAGTGGAGCCATGTGTCGGGAGTGTACGATGGTGTGTAGCCTTGTGTGGGGAGCATATGGTGATGTATAACTGTGTGTGTGGAGCGTATGGTGGTTCGGGGCCGTGTGTGTGTGAAGCGTATGGTGGTTCGGGGCTGTGTGTGTGTGAAGCGTATGGTGGTTCGGGGCCGTGTGTGTGTGTGGAGCGTATGGTGGTTTGGGGCCGTGTGTGTGAAGGTATGGTGGTTCGGGGCCGTGTGTGTGTGGAGCGTATGGTGGTTCGGGGCCGTGTGTGTGTGAAGCGTATGGTGGTTCGGGGCCGTGTGTGTGTGAAGCGTATGGTGGTTCGGGGCTGTGTGTGTGTGGAGCGTATGGTGGTTCGGTGCTGTGTGTGTGAAGCGTATGGTGGTTCGGTGCTGTGTGTGTGTGTGTGAAGCGTATGGTGGTTCGGTGCTGTGTGTGTGAAGCGTATGGTGGTTCGGTGCTGTGTGTGTGTGTGTGTGTGTGTGTGAAGCGTATGGTGGTTCGGGGCTGTTGTGTGTGTGGAGCGTATGGTGGTTCGGTGCTGTGTGTGTGAAGCGTATGGTGGTTCGGTGCTGTGTGTGTGTGTGAAGCGTATGGTGGTTCGGTGCTGTGTGTGTGAAGCGTATGGTGGTTCGGTGCTGTGTGTGTGAAGCGTATGGTGGTTCGGTGGTGTGTGTGTGTCTGAAGCGTATGGTGGTTCGGTGCTGTGTGTGTGAAGCGTATGGTGGTTCGGTGCTGTGTGTGTGTGTGTGAAGCGTATGGTGGTTCGGTGCTGTGTGTGTGTGTGAAGCGTATGGTGGTTCGGGGCTGTGTGTGTGTGGAGCGTATGGTGGTTCGGGGCCTTGTGTGGGGAGGGTACGGTGGTGCGGAACCATGTGTACGGAGTGGACAGTGCAGAGCATCCTGGTAGCATCATGTTTTCTGGTTGTTTTGCTGCAGGAGGGACTGGTGCACTTCATAAAACAGATGGCACCATGAGGAAAGAAGATTATGTGGCAACTAGATGGTGGCCCGATTCTAACGCATCAGGTATTCTAGAATATGTGGGTGTACGGCGGTGCGAGTGTGCAGCGGTGGCCCCCTCAGTTCTCACCCGCTCCAGGCTTCTGTACAGCCGCCTCTCACCCTAGCATGTCGTCTTCTTCCTCCAGCATAGACGTCAACATTTCCAAGGCCTCAGGAGGTGGAGTTAACGGGGCATCATAGTAGGCGTGTCCAGGCGCATAGCCCTGATGTGGTGGGTGTGCCCTTGTTCACAGCCATTAGGACGCCCCCTTTGGTAGCTCCACCCCCACCCACTGTGGCCTTTGAATTACTGGAGTCTATGCCACGAAAAGAAGAAGAATGGCGGGGTGAGCGGCGAGCAGATGGAGCATGGAGCGGCGGCCAGGAGGGAGCGGGTGAGCAGCGGGCAGGAAACCCAGCGGAGGGGTCTGGGAGACCAGGTGGACTGTGCCTGTTTCACTGTAACAGAAATCCTGCATCGCTGATTGTTCGCGCCCAGCCAGCTGCGAACAATCAGCGACGCGGGTTTTGCGTTAGTGACAGTGTGAGGTGAGTGCAAGGTGTGTGTAGGGCTAAGTGTGAGGTGAGTGCAGGGTAAGTGTGGGTGAGTGTAGGGTGTAAGTGGTCTGCAGTACCTGCTCCTGGTGCTGTGTACGTTTAGCTTAAGGACCTCTGGTGATGTCACAGGCATGTGATCTTACTTTGGCCATGATTGTGACATCATCAGAGGTCCTGTAAGTATAGAGCTCCCGTCACACATAACGATGCACCAGTGATACCAATAACGATACGGCCTTTCCGGGATCGCTGGTGCGTCGTTATCACATCGCTGTTCATTTCAAATAGCGGGACGGGAAAGCAGACAGTGAAGTTGGCTATCCCGCCCGCTATGTGATTGTAGCGCTGTCGTCTCTGTGACAGCAATCCCGCGTCGCTGATGCGTTGCCAGTGCTTTTTTTTGTAAAAAAAACATATTTGCCGGTACGCATTACAGATTAATTTCCCCTATGAACAGGGGTGCAGAAAGGCTCTCTGCCGCCTGAGACTAGGTGAGGACCCGGGGGGGGTGAAGCTGTCGGCTGCCGCAGGTGAGGAGCGGGGGGGGGGGGGGGAATTGCTGTCGGTGGCCGCGGGTGGGTGGGGTTGTTGCTGTCGGTGGGTGAGGAGGGGGGATGCTGTCTGTATCCGCCGCTGGTGGTTTTACCTTATGCAGCTGGCACACGTCACACAGGGTGTTGGCTGCATGGTGCAGGCGCCGCCTCCTTCTGCTCTGCAGCTCCCCCTGCCTCCTTGCCTAAAGGCTCATATTGACCATTGGACAGTGCGGCACTGTCTATGCGTGGCAGACGTCCCCTGTCAGTGGCAGACATCCCCTGTGTGTGGCAGACGTCCCCTATGCGTGGCACATACCCCCCTGTATTAGATATTGCCCCCATGCTGCTCTATTCCCTCCTCCAGCGCTGATCTCGCGGTCTCCCTCCATACAGCTGTGATCGGGCAGAGATAATGCTGCAGAGCTCCTCCACTTCCTGGTTCTCAGTGCCGGTCATGTGATCGGCACAGCAGAGAGTGACTTCATCTCTGCGTGCTATCACAGCAGCAGCCGGGAGACCGGAGAGAAACTGGGAGATCAGCGCTTGAGGAGGAGCCAGGAGGTAAGTATAGGGTTTATTATTTTACTATGGCAGCAGCATGGGGGCCATATCTAACATGGAGGGGGGGGGGCATGTGCCATCACAGGGGGGGCTCAGGACCATATAATATGCGCCGCTCCCCGAGCCCATCACCGTGGTGCGGTTTCAGCACCATGGTGATGGAGAGCGGCAATGCATATTATATGAGCGAGAGCAGGAGATCTCCCGCTCCCTCCTGCAGCCTCCCCCAGCTCACATTTTCCGGTACACCGTAGCCGCGGCTGAGCTCCAGTCAGCAGCTCGCTAGATAAAAGATGACCGGCTGACCGGTCATCTCCCGGCTGGCTTGCTCGTGCGAGCTGCGGCCACCGTCGGCCGGAACCGTGTATCCCGGCGACACTGAAGCAACATCTCAAGACATCAACCAAGAGTTAAAACATGGGCGGAAATGGGTCTTCTAAATTGACAATGACCTGGAGCATACTGTCAAACTGGTTGTAAAGTGGCTTAAGGAAAACAAAGTCAATGAATTGAAGTGGCCATCACAAAGGCCTGATCTCAAACCTATGGAAAATTTATGGTCAAACCTAAAAACACAGGTGCGAGTAAGGCAACCTACAAACATCGGTTATTTGCACCAGTTCTGTTAGGAGGAATGGGCCCAAATTTCTACTAACTATTGAAACTTTTGTGGAAGAATATCCAAAATGTTTGACTCAAATCATACAGTTTAAGGATAATGGCACCAAATACTAATGAAATATACACTGTGTGCAGAATTATTAGGCAAATGAGTATTTTGATCACAATACTTTTTATACATGTTGTCCTACTCCGAGCTTGAGAGCCAACTACTAATTAAGTAAATCAGGTGATGTGCATCTCTGTAATGAGGAGGGGCGTGGTGTAATGACATAAACACCCTATATAAGGTGTGCTTAATTATTAGGCAAATGCTTTTCCTTAGGCAAAATGGGTCAGAAGAGAGATTTGACAGACTCTGAAAAGTCAAAAATTGTGAGATGTCTTGCAGAGGATGCAGCAGTCTTGAAATTGCAGAACGTTTGAAGCGTGATCACCGAACAATCAAGCAATTCATAGCAAATAGCCAACAGGGTTACAAGAAGCGTGTTGGGCAAAAAAGGCGCAAAATAACTGCCCATGAATTGAGGAAAATCAAGCGTGAAGCTGCCAAGATGCCATTTGCCACCAGTTTTGCCATATTCAGAGCTGCAACGTTACTGGAGTATCAAAAAGCACAAGGTATGCTATACTCAGGAACATGGCCAAGGTAAAGAAGGCTGAAAAATGGCCCCCTTTGAACAAGAAATATAAGATAAAACGTCAAGACTGGGTCAAGAAATATCTTAAGACTGATTTTTCAAAGGTTTTATGGACTGATGAAATGAGAGTGACTCTTGATGTGGGCCAGAGGCTGGATCAGTAAAGGGCAGAAAGCTCCACTCCGACTCAAGATGCCAGCAAGGTGGAGGTGGGGTACTGGTATGGGTTGGTATCATCAAAGATGAACTTGTGGGACCTTTTTGGGTTGAGGATGGAGTGAAGCTCAACTCCCAGACCTACTGCCAGTTTCTGAAAACAACTTCTTCAAGCAGTGGTACAGGAAGAAGTTGTTATCGTTCAAGAAAAACATGATTTTCATGCAGGACAATGCTCCATCACATGCATCCAACTACTCCACAGCGTGGCTGGCCAGTAAAGGTGTAAAAGAAGAAAAAATAATGACATGGCCCCCTTGTTCACCTGATCTGAACCCCATAGAGAACCTGTGGTCCCCTCATAAAATGTGATATCTACAGGGAGAGAAAACAGTACACCTCTCGGAACAGTGTCTAGGAGGCTGTGGTGGCTGATGCACGCAATGTTGATCGTAAACAGATCAAGCAACTGACAGAATCTATGGATGGAAGGCTGTTGAGTGTCATAAAGAAAGGTGGCTATATTGGTCACTCATTTTTTTTGTTTTTGCATGTCAGAAATGTTTATTTCTAAATTTTGTGCAGTTATATTAGTTTTACCTGGTGAAATTAAACAAGTGAGATGGGAATATATTGGTTTTCCTTAAGTTGCCTAATAATTCTGCACAGTAATAGTTACCTGCACAAACAGATATCCTCCTAATATAGCCAAATCTAAAAAAAAACCCACTCCAACTTCCAAAAATATTAAGCTTTGTTATTTATGAGTCTTTTGGGTTGATTGAGAATATAGTTGTTGATCAATAATAAAAATAATCCTCTAACATACAACTTGCCTAATAATTCTGCACACAGTGTATGTAAAAGTGTGACTTTGCAGAAAGTAATAAAAAAAAAATTGAGACAGAGACTCATTGCCAGAGAAAGAAAAATAATCCAAAACTATTCTTTAACTACATAAATGGTAAGAAACTGAAAAATGATAGTGTTGATAAATTTAAAATAATCTTGGTAAAATGGAGGATGAGGGAAAAACCTATATGCTGAATGACTTTTTCAACAGTTTTTATGCAAGAAAATCCCATAACAGATGACATGATCAGTGATAGCATAAATTCTCTGATAAATGTCTCCTACTTAAACCAGCAGGAAGTATGGTGCCATCTAAAAATCGCTAAAGTTGACAAATCCACGGGCCCAGATGAGATTCTCATCCAAGCGCTGCAGAAATTAAGTACTGTCATAGATAGACCATTATTTTTTATTTTCAAAGATTCCATAATAACAGGGTCTGTACCACAGGATTGACTTATAGCCAATGTGGTGCCAATATTCAAAAAGGGGTCTCTAACAACTAGTATGGATGTCTCACAAATTAATGGCATAGGGCAAAGACAAGACAGAGACAAAGTTTTCAGTTCAATTCTATATTATCACACGTGCAAGACAGTTCATAAACACAGCAGGGCCGATAAAAGAAAATAGTCTTTGAGCACAGTTCACACACTGCAGAACCGATAACAGGAAATAATACAGAGGTAACTATGCGTTTTTTTGGTATAGTGCATGAATCCAGCATCCAGGCACAAATAATCGTCTTGTTAGTACTGCTATATTTAACAAATATGGCTCTCACAATATGTTTCGGCGGGTCACAGCCTTTATCATGTGATCACCTGATGAAGGCGGTGACCCTCCGAAAGATTGTGAGAGCCATGTTTGTTAAATAAAGCAGTACTAAAAGGAGGATAATTTGTGCCTGGATGCTGGATTAGTGCGCTATACAACACAACCGCATACTTACCTCTGTACTATTGAAAACCCACTGGGAGTGGTAGGAGCTGCAGTTTACAGCGACGGAACATAGAGAGTGACGGGCCTGTGGTGACGTCACTCCCATGTGACTGGCCCAGCCTGAATGCTGGAGGATCCTGCGGTGTGCGATTACACTGTGGTTGTACAGAGGTGCACAACCATGAAAGATGAGTAGTCTCACAACCCCCCTCCCACAAAAATTCTCACTAGACCACCAGGTACACAAAATGGCGCCTCTCTGTATTTGTTTTATTTTTTTAATAACGGGAAATAGTCTTTGAGCACACACAGTCCCAGATTTAGCACAGTGTGGTGCAGCTAATACTAGAGCACAGAATCAGTCCTTAGCACTGCACTTGCAAATAATAACAAACTAATAGCAGGAGCAGAGGCTGTTAGTATAGCAGATCTTAGGTGCAGGAAAGTATACTGAAGATATTGGTAGCAGGTATAATCTTCAAAGGGCACAGCAAGTAGCTGGGAGGCAAGCCCGGAACAGGTGAGGCCAATTGAGCAGATGACTGTAGAGAAGTTAGAAAAACTGACCTGGAGTAGCTGGAGAAGAAATAGGATGATGCACAGAGAAGCCAGAGTAGAAGCAAAATACTCAAGAAGGCCTAGCAAGCAGACTGGAGCTTAAATAAACAGGTAATCAGGAAAATATGAACAGGACCAGTGGCGCACCCAAGGGGGGGCACCTACGTGTCTGGACACCCCCTTTGGACGGCTCTGAGAAGCTGGGGGGCCCACCGCCGCCCGCCCCGGTATTATTATGTCTAGGCCTGTACGCGGCGCAGTACGGTGCTTATTCTTTATTACTTTCAGTCCCTGACTCTGCCGCCACTTCCGCCGCCCTGTGTGCGTTCCACACACTAGGAATGCATAGCAGAGAGGGTCCTCGCTACTCCGCCCCCTCACATCCTCTTCCTGCGGCAGTGTGAAACGCACACACAGAAGAGGGACTCATTCCTGTCAGTGACCCCCTCCTCTTCCGGGATGCACGCTTTTGCGGCCGGAAGTTGGAAACCCAGTCTACTCTCTAGTCTTAGCATAATCCGTTCAGGAATGCGGGCCACAGTTCCACTGATTTTGTGACGCGAATGTCTTTCTTTTTGGCGCGCTACCGGTACCCAGTGACTACCCACTCTCCCGCCTCCACTGTCTGCTTCCTGTTCTGAATCAGGCTTCAGGACTCTCCGAATCCCGACTTCCTGCAATTTTCGTGTGACACTGTGACACGTGTTAGCGAAGGAAATGGCCAATGCGCGGATTGCACCTCACGCTGCGCAGTGAAGTGAGCGAACTCGTCTTGCCGTGGTCCGGAGTCCGGACCGTGGGTGATCTGTGCTGTGGAAAATAAACAATAATGTCGGCCTTGTCGGGTGAAAAACATAAACGGCTGTCACAGCCCTCTATTAAAGACTGTTTTCAGCCAAAAAGAACGGCTATTAGTAGTACTGTTGGTGATGGTGGTGACGCTGTAGAGCAAGCCAATGCAGAAAAGACGAACGATAGTACCCAGGCTGGGGAGTCTGGAAATGTTGAGATGCAGCCCCTGTCAGTAACCAGTGTGAGTGCCGGCAGTGAAGTGCCTCTACTGTTTGACATTTCAAACTTTGTGGCGAAAGAAATGTCACTAAGTGAAAAAGTGGAAATGTATGATTTTCTATGGATGCCCAACTGCAACTACAAGTTTCCGGTCTTAAATTCAGAGAAGCCATGTAAAAAAAAGCTTCGTTTCCAGTTTAGTTGGCTTCAACGTTTTACGTGGCTTGCGTATTCAGAGAAAGAAAAAAGGTGCTTTCTGCAAGTTTTGCGTTCTCTTTCCTCCAAAGTCTGTTGGATCGCACAGAGCCAGCCAGCTACCAGGTAAGTTTTTCCAAAAATCAAGTTGCTTTTGAAGATTTTAGTTACATTGCCAGTGACCAGTGCCTCATGCGAAAGGTCGTTTTCGACTTTAAGAAGGCTTAAAACGTATTTGCGAAGTACCATGTCTTCCGACAGACTGAATGGTCTACCCATGTTGTATGTTCACCGTGAAATTCCAGTTGCAGTAGATGATATAGTGAACGAACTATGTAAAGGGAACAGAAGGCTAGACTTTAATGTGTGATATGGTTGTGGCACTTGCTGAGAAATCGTAGTCTACTTTTTTGTGCGTGTGTGTGTTCAATTCAATTTTTTCCGTCTTATTATTATGTTTTTATTATTAATTTTTTTTTGACCTCTAGCTTTATTTTTTTGCATGAATTAACATGACACGAGAATTTTGGCATTTTCTTTGTAACGCTTCGTAAACGAGTAAACTATAGTAGGCGTAAATGCCAAGTAACACTGCTGTGACAGACCTTTTTTTCTGCAAGTAACTAGTGTTTTAGAAAAAAATTAATTACTACGCAATGTAATTCCTCCCATAGAGGCACAACAAATAAGACCGTTTTCGTGCAGTATTAAGCATTAATTAGGTATTCAAATTTACAAAAATCGCTTGGCTTTTAGGGGGGCTTCGCTCCCCCAAACCCCCCCACCGGGGGCTTTGCCCCTCGGAACCCCGCTGGGGCGTGACACCCCCCTTTTAGGGCCGGTGTGTGTTTCTTGGACCCCTACCTTGGGAAATTTCTGGGTGCGCCACTGGGCAGGACAAGGTAGCAGACACCATCTTGGAAAAGGGCGAGGGGGCACAGAAGGTAACCCGGAAAAGCCAGAATCCTGACAGGGATGACAACAGCATGGAAATTATAGGCTGGTAAGTTTAATGTCTGCAATGGGGTTTCTTAAGGATACCTTTACACGTCGCAATCTCGCCTGGTGATATGAGGCGATCTAACGTGCGCATGCACGTTTTTCATGCCTCAGATCGCCGATGGCGCTATTACACGCCGCAATCTCGCCCTGTAAGAAAGGCGATGTGTCGCACCAGAAATTGCCTCACCCACAGTGTAACCAATCTACTCGACTTCCGTTGCCGCTTCACACGCCGCATTCCCAAAGGTAATGTGGGCGTACATGTTCAGCACGGCGAGGACATAGGCGTGCCACAGTGCATTACACTGCGCCCCAAACACGCTCATTGGACAACGCAACAGCGTTCCGATTGGGCAGCCTGCTCTGGAAGGCTGGCTAATACATGACGCCATTGTCTATCGGACTTTGTCATTAATACACGCTCGTGTTGTCAATAGTGGCTACTGCAACACACTTTCGAGGTGCAAAAGCATCACACAGGAGCGGTGTTGTGCAGGACAGTGGCTTACACTACACACTAGCTATGTGTGCATCTGTAGCTGATGGCGGTAAGATACAAACCAAACTATGCACATGTGTGCCTGCATTGTTCCACGCCATGGCAGAGCTGCCATGGCTGAACTATGTGTGTGTACGCATGTTTGCGTGTGTGTACTGGAGTGTACCTACATCCCCCACAAGCACCATTGCATTCTCCATGTATGTGTAGATGTGTGTGGTGCTGAACGGACAGATCTTCAAATTTGGCGCCCTGTCAACTGACATCCAATGGGAACACAGTACCTACCACCAATCATCGCAGACGGGCCGCGGACTACAGCACGCTGTGGCACGCCTACGGGAGTTCAATAGGCGACGCAGATTCCATCACTATCGCCCTATCACACGCCAAAACCCCGAAATCTCGCCTTCATGATTGCGTCTGATTTCAGAGCAGTGCTCAGTAATCAGGCAAGAGGCGATTTATCGCCGTGAAATTCCCCAATCACACGCCGCAGCCATGGAGCGATTTCACGGTGATCGGTTCGGGGCGACGTGTCGCCTTTAAGATTACCTGACGAGATTGCGGCGTGTAAAGGTACCCATAGAGATTCTATACTGGAGTATCTCAAGAAGAATAGCTGCATGACTCAGTATCAACCTGAGTTACTGTTATGCCCGAAGGGCGTGGAGATGTAAAGTGGACTGCCTGGGCCACAGGTGGAGTAGTGGCAGCTGAATACCAGATACAGCAAGAGACCAGAGAGAGATTTCAGTAAAACCAAAGATGTTTTAAAGGAAGGTTAACAAGCAGGTGTCTGAGGGGACTGGCCCAGGTGGCCGGCGATAGCACCATGATAGCAGCATCCCAACCAAAAAAAAGACTGATAGCACTTAACAGGACAGCCCCCCCCGGTCCTCACCTAAGGGCTGGCAGAACAATACTGCCACCCGGAGTTAGTGTGTCGCCAGCCCCTGGCCCTCTGGATCACAACCCCGAACACTCATAGCGGAGCACCGATGTGGTTTCCCTGTCAGGGATTCATGTGGTACAGCACCAGGAGGTCTAAATGCCGCGAATCCCAGACCAGAGAGGTGACCCGTACAGACCGAACAGATGAGAGGAGAAGACTGCAGAATGCTGGCTCTCTCGATAGGATGAATTCTGGGAGCTCTGTACAATCCCAGAGAGACTGGTCCAGCCGGTATAGGAACCTGGATGGTTCCAATCACTTCAGGAAAGGCTTGGCCAGAGAGGTAGAATCCCAAACATCAGAGAGATCCAGGATAACGAATTGCCAGGAGAGGATTCTGTGGAGACAGAGGTTTTAGAATAATGCAGACTGCACTGCAGAGTGTGACCTGAGCAGAGGCAACATTCCTAGAGAATGAACAAGTTGCCCAGGCACCTCCCTTGGGGGGAGGATGCCTTTTATGCACAGAGCAGCTCAGCACTCAGGCTCAGAGCCCTAATAGGGAACAGGTGTACTGGTCCTTTAAGTGTGTGCAGGATGTGGTGCGTGCATCCTAAGAGTATTTCCAGAAGACCTTCCAAGGTGACACAGGTTCCTGGAAGAAAAGGAAGCAGACGGCCGCATGGAACCACGGTCATGGTAAGCAGAATTAGTGGAGCTGAGTGGTGGGCGTCGATCTCCCTGCTTAGCAGAGACCGGCTCTACAGCAGTGACAGTGGGTGAGGCGCATAGAGCCGGGGGATGGGCACCAGTCTCCCTGTCCATGAGAGACCTGCCTGCAACCGAGATCATGACATTTTCCTGTCAATCTAATCTGATTCTTCCATGAAGAGGTAAGTTATGGACTGGACCAAGGAAATTCAGTGGATGTTGTGTATATGTACTTTTCAAAAGCAACACAAAAGGTTGATACATAAAATAAAAATAATGGGGATAGGGGAAAATTTGTGATGGCTAGTTTCACACATGCGTACCATTTTGATACAGCAGAAATTTCGTCCAACCGCATCAGCCATAAGGTCAAATTTAGCAGCTGAATATTGACAGCTTGTCATTAAGCCCTGGTTTGGTAATGTCAGGCATCATCTGATACCCGCTGTGAAGTAGCGCAAGCCGGGGTACACGGAAGACACGCTTGGCAGCGGAATTGATGCAACCAGTCGTGTTCTTAAAACAACACAATGTCCAACAGTTTATTAATAATTGTCATAAACCGCTTGTAATGCACAGTTCACACGGTATTACACAGTTCACACATTAATTAAACAATTCCAGCCTGTTTCCAATGGCAGATACGCCTACCCGACAGTGTTTGCACAGTCCTTGCTAAATGGGACACTTGAGACACTCCCAATCTCTCAATGGTAGTGTCCTCACATGGGCCATTACATCTAATCCATGACAGTGCCACTGTGCCCACTGACCTTAATCCATTGGTTACAGAGGCTGCTTCATCTCACAGGCTACATGGACTCCAGCCTGATCCAGGCCCAGACCAGGTTCAAGCTTCCTGAGCTCGGGTTACTCAAGGCATCTCCATGGTTTCCTCACCACGTTCAGGAGTTACAAAACCCGTGTCTGACCACAAGTCTCCTCTCAACAAAAAGAAACAGGACCTGTGCTGACCTCACAGCCCATGTGACCAGGAGGGAGTCAGCCTATGTCCAATCTGACACACCCACGGGAGGATCCCAGTTTGTCAGAGACTCCCATGGCTTCTGCAATCTGAAGTCTAGCACATGTAATGCATTATCTGCATCTGTGGAAGCTCAAGTCCCAGCATAATGCCTTACTGAACCATGCTGAACTACCAGTCCCTGCATAGGTATTTGCAAGGCAGCTAGCCGTTGCACCACACCGCCCATTACCAGTCCGGAAAGTGTATAGTTAATAAACACACACAGAAAATTCCTTTATTAGAAATAAAACACACTGACAACCCTTATTTACCCATTTATTAAATGTCCCAATTGCATACCCTCTGACCATAATCCACCACGAGCTTCCATGTCGCAATCTCAGCTCCGCTGCATCAGAGCTCACGTTGAGGAAGGAAACATCCTATGAGCGCGCGCTCCGTGGACACAATGACGGCACTGAGAGCTTCAACCTGTCTGTGGTCAGCCGACGTGTTGCCATGGCAATGCGTCAGCTGACCACAGACGGGGCCGTCATTGAGTCCTCGGAGCTCACGCTGATAGGATGCTTCCTCCTTCAGCGTGAGTTGCGATGCAGCAGAGCTATGATTGCAACGTGGGACCTCGTGGTGGATTATCGTCAGAGGGTACAGTATGTTGTTGGGACATTTAATAGATAGGTAAATGAGGGTTGTCAGTGTGTTTTATTTCTAATAAAGGAATTTTCTGTGTGTGTGTATATTAACTTCACTTACCACATTGGTAATGGGCAGGTATCAGAAGACGCCTGACATTACCAATCCAGAGCTTAATGACAAGCCATCAATATTCAGCTGTAATTTAACCCTTCTATCATCCTGATGCCACTGCACCAGGACATCAGAAAGAGCTGGGTAAAGCACCAGTATTGGCGCTTCTAATGAGTGTGCCAATTTCTGCGGGAGATGCAGGCTGCTATTCTATAGCATGGGGGGTCCAATAACTATGGGTCCTACCACGCTGAGAATACCAGCCCCCAGCTGTCTAATTTTACCTTGGCTGGCAATCAACTATAATGAAGCCCACACATTTTTTTTGCCAGGTATAACTAGGCAGCTGAGGGTGGCAGCCCGCAGCTGTCCACTTTATCTGTGCTGTGAATGAAAAATACAGCGGAGCTCTGCGCTTTTTTCCCATTAATTTTGAATTACAGGTGGATTTATGTAAACTGGAGGCTTGGGCTGAGAAATAGCAATTGAACTTTAAGGTGGATAAATGTAAGCTCTTGCACTTAGGCAGAGGTAATAATGTGTAATTAATTTGTAATGGGCAGTGTAATACTACACTAATGTGTATGGTAGCCAAGCACAGACATTGGTATAGATTGTGGGAGCACAGTCTGCGTGCAACAGCCAATCACAGACGCTATCGCAGAGAGTGAACCTCTGTGATCGGCTGTTGACAGTCAGGACATGAATATTTATAATAAGTTAAATGGGCGGAAGCAAGCAGCGGGAGACTGGTAAGAATCTATCTATCTATATCTATCTGTCTAACTAACTTGTGAGGTGGCGACCCGGGGGACTTGCTTGGCATGGGGAAAATGACAGCAGCGACTACATTTCAACGGAACATAACCAGCGGATTTATTGTTTTTGTCATAAACCACTGGTAAAACATAACACCGTATTCACATTTTCACATATAATTTGCATATCCTTACATTCATTATATGACATTCCCATATGACATTACATTACAGGACATTCACATGAGAAATCAACGGGACCATGTCATGACCTATTGTCGGTCCCAATGGCGGTTACCTCCGCCTAACACCCTGACAGGGATCATTCCCCATCCTGCAGTAGGGATCTGTCAAGCCCACTGGGACGAGGGTACTCGGTACCGGACCGGGTCTCTACTGGGGAAGTAACGGGTGATCCTGGTCCGGTCCGTGTCCCGGGCCCTGGCAAATAAAGGGGGATATTTACAGGGGTTGTCACTCGTGACGCCACCCACTTGATGCGGCCAGTGATGGGGGCCGCCGCTGCCGCAGAACCTCCGGGGACGATGGAATGGCAGCTTAGGTGTTATAGTTCCAGTGGGTAGAACTGGGTTCCCCGGGGCAGTAAGGGTTAAGTCTATTGTGGAGTGTGTAGCACACTTACTTTGCAGACGCTGCAGGGATCTCTCCTCTCGGTTGGTGCTGACAGGCTGTAGCTGTGACTCTGCAGGTGGAGGCTTGCTGTATTCCTGTATGGAGGGAATAGCTTTCATGCAGAGACGCAAGGGAAACAGTTCCAGGGTTTTCCAAAGCTTTACTCTCAGCTCTTCAAGTTACTTTACAGCACAGTTACAGTTCTTACACAGTTCAAGTACACGGGCACACTCTCCCTCTCTGGGTTCCCTTTGCTCTGCAGCCAGGCCTCTCTCTCTCTGACCCCTCACACAATCTGCAATATCCTTCCTAGGCTGTTACGTTCTCTTTACTTCGTGTTGTGCGACACTGGACAGTATGGCGGTGACTCGGGCTCCTGTGAGTCCTAAGTTTGTCACTGAGCTGCCTGTCCTTTGGGTATGGATCTCAATCTGAAACTCAGACCCCCCGTCGTGTTGTTTGGGGATGCCGGGTAAACTACGGTCCCCTCTAGAGCCGACACTCTACTTCAGCCCAGCCTCCAGCAGTCCTCCAGCACGAGGCTCTACCAGGCTCCCTTCCTTCTGTGTCTCTGAGTATCATAGGAGGGCTACCCCGCCTGCAGTAGGTTGCTTTAGCTGTCTTTCTAGGGCCCGGGTTACACCGTCCCTCTCTGCTCTCTCACACTCCTGGGGATCCGGCTCCGGATAGGCTTTCTCTCTCCTCTTGCTCGCACTGGCTCAGTACAGATTCTGCGTTCCTTATGCCCTCACTCTTCCAAGACGTGTGGCTCTCTGTCTGCTCAGCTTCAGCTCAACCTGCTGCTGTTCTCTGGCCTGTTCTTAGTCTTTGCATCTCAGCTCACTGTGGCCTACTGAACACCTTCACTCCCCCTCCCCTTCCTATATACTGTCAAGTCACCTGACTACGGGTGTGCCCAACCCACTCCTCTAAATCCACCACCCCTCAATCTCATAGAGTCTCTAACCTCAGGGCTGGATGTTGCCTTCTCTCACACGTGGGTATATGGGCTGTGAGGGTGTTGTTGTGCAACAAGTGTCCTACCTGCCTGGCTGCAGTTCCCTTTGTGGCCTCCTGAACGCAGGGGCGCCACAGATCCTCAACCCACTCCCAGGGAGTCTCAACCCACAATGCATTATATACATCACATATGGCACTTTTCCATAAGCCATCACATCCATCACACATGGCATTTTTACATAAGCCATCACATAGTCAACGGGACCATATCACGACTAGCACAGTCAGTCCCAAAGTTGGCTACACTTATGACCGCCTGGCCCTTGAGCCGTCCTCATTCACTCTCGCCGTCCATATGACCCCCCTGGCCCTTGAGCCGTCCTCGGTCCTTATCACACATACGACCGTCTGGCCCTTCAGCCGTTCCCAGTCCTGGACACTTGCTGGCATGCACGCCTCACGTGCCACCGACATGAAGCTGGCAGGCTCCCTTCACTTCCCCCACCGGGGATGGATCACTTCAAGCACGTCTTCACATGGCAGTGGTCTGGATTGCTCTGATTCCCATCGTCCTCTCTCTCATTCAGACACATGGCAGGTTCTTATGGTGGGTTTACACGTTGCGATATCGTTCCGATATTGTATACAACGGCGCAGGAGCGCGCATTTTGTGCTCGGTTTTCCAAGAGTCGGATCGGCGGTGTACACGTCCCGATATCGTGGTACAACGTCCCTAGATGTCTACGCCCCCCGACCCAGGACCGACCCATTTAACATGGCAATGAATGGGGGACGTTGTACTGCGCATCGGAGTTGGATGTTTACACGGGACGATCTGGCTCCAACCGGCATCCGATATCGGGCGGTTGAATAGCACGCTCATTCGACCCCCGATATCTGTTTGCCATCGTTCCTGCATCGTATTGGATGTTCACACCGTACAACGCACGAACGATATCGGCTCCAAAGCCCGAACCACGTGACTTTTAGTCGGAGTTGGACGCCGATATCGCAACGTGTAAACCCACCATTATGGTGGGTTTACACGTTGCGATATCGGCGTCCAACTCCGGCCAAAAGTCACGTTGTTCGTGAGTTGGCCCGATATCGTTCGTGCGTTGTACGGTGTGAACGTACAACGCGATGCAGGAACGATGGCAAACCAATATCAGGGGTCGAATGAGAGTGCTATTCAACCGCCCGATATCGAATGCCGGTTGGAGCTGGATCGTCCCGTGTGACAGCCCAACTCCGATGTGTACTGCAACGTCACCCATTCACTCCCATGTTAAATGGTCATTCCTGGGTCGGGGGGCGTACACATCGTAGGGACGTGTATCACGATATCGTAACGTGTAAACCGCCGATGCGATTCAGGGAAAACCGGCCACAAAATGCGCGCTCCGCGTCGTTGTATACGATATTGGAACGATATCGTGACGTGTAAACCCACCATCATCCAGGCTGCCTCACCCACAGCTGCAACATAGTGAGTCAATCAGCACATCTCATTCACACACAGACCTCAGATGTGATTAACCCCCTGTGCACCATTCAGGTATAGCCCAGCAAAGCACTCATACCCATAGGTTCAGCCACTCATTAGGCTCATGAATCTCGCAGATCTTCAGCATTCACACTCAGCTGTTTACTCAGCTCATGAAAACCCTTTAGCTGTTAACCCCCTGTACACCGGACATGTTTCACACAGCACACACAATCAGGAAAATCGGCCCATGTGAACAGAGACCTGCATTGATAACCCGTGAGATGCACCCGGCCAGGGGCCACATCACCACACCACCTTCTAGTGAATCCGCATGCTCAGTAGGCAAAACCGTATCTGGTTTTACCGGATCATGCCTGATTTGGTAAAACTGGATCTAGTGCCCATTCACTTTCATTTTATTTTATGTTGGATCTGGTTGGTGTTGTTTTTTTGCCAACCTCAAAAAATGATACATCTTGCACTTTTGTAGGTCGATTAAAAAAAACTTTTTCCAGTATGTCCCCATGACAGCACCACAGGATGAGTAATCCCATATCCTTCTGTAGGTACAGGAAGCACAAGAGGTTAAAAGCCCTCCCCTAACCCCACCTTCTCAGTGTTTTTCTTGTCCCTACACAGGACAGGGAGTACAGGAGAGTGCTGGTGTGAGGAGCACTGGCTGAAGGAGCGCTATGAGCACTGAATATACTCACAGGGGCCCGGTGGGATCAAGGGGGCTGCGGCTCTCTCTTTCCCGCCATCAAGTGGGCCCCAGGGCCGACACTCCCTGTCAAGAGTCCCTCAGCCTTGGGGGGGGCAGGAGCCTCCGGGTGCCGCTTCCTCCATCGTCAGAGGTTCTGGGCGTCCTGTTCCAGCAGCCCCCGCCTTCTCACGGCTGCGGGGACCGCTCAGCGCCAAACCGGAAGTTCGGGATGAAGCACTTCCGGTCCACGGTTTCCAGCAGGAAAATTCAAGTGCGGGCCAGCAGTGAGCGCCAGAGGAACAAGAGGACATGGCAGGGGGACCTGACCTGCCTGGGGGTAAGAGCTGGCGGTGCCACGCTGTACATGTCCGTGTTGGGATGTGTTATGTGCCATCCTGTACTGGGCTGTGCCTTGCTGTGCCATGCCATGCTGAGCTGTGATTTTGTGCCATGCTATGCCTTACCATGCCCTGCTTTGCCATAACGTACTATACCATGCAATGCAATGCCATGCTGTGCCACACTGGGCTGTGTAGTGTCGTGCCATGCTGTGCCGTACCACGCTGTGTCATGATGTACTGTCCCATGCTATGCCATGTGGTGCCGTGCTGCGTTGTGCCGTACCATGCTGTGCTATGCTGGGCCGTACCATGCTGTGCTGTATCATGCCGTACTATGCTATGCTGGGCTGTACCATGCTGTGCTGTACCATGCAATGCCATGCTGTCCATACTGGGCTGTGTCGTGCTGTACCATGCTGTGCTATGCCGTACTGTACCATGCAATTCCATACTGTAACATACTGTGCTGTGTCATGCCTTGTCATGCTGTACCGTGATGTGTCAGGCCATACTGTACCCTACTGAACCATACTGTGCTGTGCCGTCCATACCATGCAGTCCCATACCATACTATGCTGTACCGGGCTGGGCCATGTTGTGCCGTGCTGTGCCATGCTTTACCATGCTGGGCCATGCTGTACATGCTGTACATGCTGTACCATGCTAGGCCATACGGGGTCAGGCCATGCTGTGCTTTGCTGTGTTGTGCTGAGCCATGACGTTTTATGCTGTGCCGTGTTGTCCCAGGCTGGGACATGTGGGGCCATGCTGTGCCAGGCTGTGTTTTGCCAGGCTGGGACGTGCTATGCTATACCGTGCCATGGTTTTCTGCATCATGCGGTACTATGCCTTGCTGTACCATGCTGTGCCATACTGTACAGTTCTTTGCCAGGCTGTGATATGCTGTGCTGTGCTATGCGTGCCGGGCTGTACCTTGCTGTACTGTGTCAGGTGGTGCGATGCTGTACTATGTTGTACCTTGCGGTACTAGGCAGTGCTGTGCCATGTTGTGCTGTGCCTTGCTGTACCGGGCCGTGCTGTGCTGTGCCATGCTAGACCTTGCTGTACTGTGCTGGACCAGGTCTTGCTGTACTGAACTCTACTGGGTCAGGCCGTGCTATCCATGAGAGGATTCATCACTATCTGATGCCCCTCCAACATACCCTGGGGCCCCCCTTTTTCTTTTATTGGGTCTTCTATTGACAGACCTCAGTCCTTTTTTGTCAGCTAGCTCTGCAATGGCATTTTAATACGAGGACAAGGATAGGGTATTCCAGCCCTGTTCTCTCCTGTCCACAGGAACAGGACAGGTCACTAGGGAATCCCTAGATTTTGCCTCATAAATTCAGGTTAATAAAGGGTCCCCACATCTTTCAGTCGGTTAGAAGCTGATGTAGGGAAGCTTTGCCTCGGGGAACTTATTCCTGTTGGACCCGTCTTTTGCTCATTATCATCCCGGGTTTCCATATTGGACCTGGCCGGGGAAATCGTACGATAATCAATTTAATGCCCCTGACTCGTTGGGTCAGATACAAACGGTTTCTGCATGGACTCAAAAATCTGACAGGGTTTGATGTTCAGGGCAGTTTTGCCCTAGGCCCGATTGGTGTCTGTTATCATTGATATAGGAGGTCTACCTTAGGATCGAGAAGTCGGGTTCTCTACTACAGGTTCTGGTGTCTTCCTTTCAGACTCTCATCTGCTCTCAAACTTTAAGAGGCTCAGGGCAGATGTGGTGACTTATCTGGGGCGCAGAGGTATAAAAATCATCGTCTGCCTATACACATTCCGGATAGGGACGGATTCCCCTCAGTTTATGACACGGCATCTGGGATTTGCCTTATTGATGCTACCCTAGTTTGGCTGGATCCTGCCCAAAGAACAATGAAATCTTCTCCCAAGCACTTCATGCTTCCTTTGGGAGTTTGTTTTGAATATCGTGCAGGAATGTCTTCTCTCCAGAAGACCTGCTGATCTCAATCCCTCACGGGCTTTGTTTCTTGGTAAGGAAGAAACTCCCATCAATCCAGGAAGCGGTAGGTTTTCTGGGAATCTTGACAGATGAAGTAGAGTCCATTCCAGGGCTCTGCAGTTCCCCTTCCTAGCAGTGACGGACGAAAACCTGATTGGTCGGAACATGAAGATATTTTCTGTCCACAGACGCCCGGGACTCCCTATATTGGGGACTCGACCAGGAAAATCTATGGCCGGGAGTGGAATAGACTTTGGAGCCTTGTCTGCTAGTAACCATAGACGCAAGCCTCTCCGGAGGGGGAGCTTGAGTGAGGGATAGTTCTCGTCAGGGGACTTGATCCACTGAGTTCAGACCCGATCATCGCATTTCTGGAATTACAGGCATGTTGGGAAACCCTAAGGAGTAGCCGAGCTATCCTGACTGACAGTGAGGTGACGATACTATCAGACGACATCATTTGCAGTCTCCTTCATCAGACATCAGGGCGGCCAAGGCTCCGATGCTCACGTCTTTGGCCAACAAGTTATTCCTGTGCATGGGAAAGATGGCGAACTCCAATCTCAGTGGTTCAACTTCGAGGATCCGAAATTCGAAAAACTGACTACCTCAGTTGGCGTCTGATGAAAGCTCTGGAATGGGAACATGGAAGTGTTACAGCAACTGACTCGCAGATGGGGTCAGCCTCGCCTAAGTCTGTTGGAGTCCAGGAGGAAGACGCTGAAGTCGTCTTTCTTCTCTCTCTGGAGATCATCCTCTGACAGTGGACGCTCTCTCACAGTATTGGGGAATCGGCTTAAAATATGCCTTCCCAACTACTCCCTTCATTCCAGGGGTCCTGCGAGAACGTCGGGAAGACGTGGAGACATTCATAACAGTTGTCACTTTCTGGCCAAGGTGGAGTTGGTTCTCTCTCGTCTGGCACTGGAGGACCTAATTTTTTCCTACCGTTGAGGGAAGATCATCTGACGCAACATTCGCTGTTTCATCAGCATCTTCAACTACTCCACCTTCGGCCTGGCTTCTGATGGGGCATACCTAAAGACCACTGGATTGTCCAATAAAGTGATCCAGCCTATGCAGGCTGATAGAAAACCTGTTGCTCAGGCGGTATATCACAAGGTCTGGAAGACCTTCTGTTGGTTTCGCAAAACGGTAAACACCTCTCGCCTGGATACTTGATTTCTTCAGGCGGGATTTGTCACAGGGCTTGGTCCACGTACCTTGAAGGTACAGATAGTCCTAAGTGCTTTCTTCGACACATGATTGTCCTTACATCCTTGGATGCTCAGATTTGTCCAGGCAGTCCAGAGACTTTGACTTACCCGGAGAATTTATTCCCCTCTGCAAGATCTGCATCTTGTTCTGAGAGTCCTTTGCAATCCATCCTTTGGACCAGTTAGGGAATTGGACATGATGTACTTAACTCTGGCGGCAGTCTTCCTGGTGACTATCACCACAACTAAACGGTTGGGTGAGCTCCAGGCTCTCTCTGTGGTCGTGCCATATATGCAGATATGAGAAGATTGTATAATTCTCATACTAGATCCGAGTTTCTCCCCGGAGGTGGTGTCCTCGCTGACTTTAACTCAAGACGTGGTTTTTCCGTCATTCTGCGACAACCCTATCGCTCGGGAGGAAGGGGCAGTTCACCGTCTCCATGTCTGCAGTTCATGTGGAAGCCACTCTGTACTGGAGTTTAGATTCTACTCTTTTCAGATAGTTTGGGGGTAACAATGGAGGCAGGAAAGCCTCGAACCCATTCTTAGCTGGATGCATCGGGTTCAATATTCATGTAGCGCATCATTCTGAAGGGTGATCATCCTGAAATTTTCAATGCACATTCTACTAGGACAGTTTCCACGCCATGGGCTACTGGAGCAGGTGCTACCATTGAACAGATATGTACCGGAGCTTCTTAGTCTGGCCTTACTACCTTTTGAAGACTACAAATTACATATTCTCTCGCAACGGAGGGCTGTGTTTGGTTGGAAGGTGCTTCAGGCAATTGTCCCACCCTAAGCTATGAGTTCTTGGGTATACTCCTGTGGTGCTGTCATGGGGACGTACTGGAAAACCAGAGTAATTCTTACCGGTAACGATGTTTCCAGAAGTCCACATGACAGCACCCTTATTTCCCTCGCCATTGTTCTACAGCATGTGAATTTCCCACTAGAATTATATTGTGTTGTATCCTGCCAATGTGGTTCTTGGAAAATCACTGAGGACGTGGGGTTAGGGGAGGGCTTTTAACCTTTTGTGCTTCCTGTCCCTACAGAAGGATATGGGGTTACTCCTCCTGTGGTGCTGTCATGTGGACTCCTGGAAACCTAGTTACCGGTAATGGCCACTTTACACGCGGCTACATTTCTAGCTTATCCACAGGTAACTTACTGGTTGCAGTGAAATCATGGAGACATGGTTCTATCTTGTTGCTGTGTACAAATGGAATAATGTCTCCATGATTTCACTGCAGCCAGTAAGTTACCTGTGGATAAGCTAGAAATGTAGCCCGTGTAAAGTGGCCATTAGACTAACTCCGGTTTTCTGCCACATCCAGCAGAAACCGGATGCAACTGCATGCCACCAGGTTGTAAGTCAATGGGGAATAAACTGGATCCAGCAGCGTCCGATTTCTCCTGAGGGCAGAAAAACGCTAGTGTGAGACCACCCTAAATGGGTTAAGAACTGGCTCAGTGATAGGAGTCTGCTTCTCAGTATTGCGTCAGCTTCTTCATATTTATTAACAACATTGTAGGGGGCATACAGAGTCGAATTTCAATATTTGCAGATAACACTAATCTCTGCAGGGTAATCAATACAGAGGAGGACAATGTTAAATTACAGAAGGAGTTCTGTAAGGCTGCTTTCACATAACGATTTTCAGTCATCCGATTGTATCCGTTTCAAAACGGATACAATCGGATCCGAAATCGGACCCCATGTATCCCTATGGGAATCGGATGGGATCGGATGTGCCACTATTGGCATCCGATTTTTGGCACCATCCGATCCCATCCGATTTAATCACGGGCACAAAATCGTAGCCTGCTACGATTTTGCGTCCGTGACTCACATCGGACAGCCTCGGATCACTGCTGATCCGGGGGCCCACAGAATGGGAGCCTATGGACATCGGATCCGAGTTCACCTCGGATCCGATGTCGGATCTGTACTGGCTGTCTTTCCCTGCTTCTTCTCCTCCATCTTCTTCCCTCTCCTATGCTATTCTGTGCCCTCGCTCCTCTATTTTGTGCCCCCGCTATTCTATCCTCATCTATCCCTATCCTGTCCCCTGTCCTCTCCCTGTGTGTAAAAAAATAAATAAAAAAAACCTCCTCTTGGAGGATACATCACCTGTCACCGGCTCCAACGCTGCAGCACCATCAGGGCAGAAGAGCCTGTGATGATGTAAGAGACCCGGTCAGCTGACAGGTCATGTGACCGGATCTGTGACATCATCACAGGTCCTTCAGTCCTGATGGTGCTGCAGCGTTGGAGCCAGTGACAGGTGATGTAACCTCCGGGAGGAGGTTTTTTTTTATTTTTTTACACACAGGGAGAGGACAGGGGACAGGATAGGGATAGATGAGGATAGAATAGCGGGGGTACAGCATATAGAATAGGAGAGGGCAGAAGATGGAGGAGTAGAAGAAGCAGGGAGAGACAGGGGACCTAGGATCCACACGGATCCTGCATCGATCGGATGGCTATTTGCCATCCGATTGCAGGGATCCGTGTGGATCCGTGCCTGTCCGTGGGATCCCCCTTCAAAGTCGGATCCCACGGACAGGCACAAAAACGTTATGTGAAACCAGCCTAAGCTGGAGGCTTGGTCTGAGAAATACCAGGTGAACTTTAATGTGGAGAAATGTAAGTTCATGCACTTGGCTATGGGTAATACATTTTAGAATTATGTACTTAATTGTAGAACACTGGGTAAAACTGCCACTGAAAAAAAAGGGTATAAAGCAAACTCACATTTAGTGACCAGTGTCAGGCAGCTGCTGCCAAGGCTAATAAAATAATAGGATGCATTAGAAGAGGCATAGATGCTCATGAGGAGAACATAATTTTACTTCTATACCAACCACTAGTGCGACCACTTAGAATATTGTGCACAATTCTAGTCTCCAGTGTATAAGAAAGACATAGCTGAACTAGAGTGGGTGCAAAGGAGAGCGACCAAGGATGTTAGAGGACGGGAGGTCTGCAGTACCAAGACAGGTTATCAAACTTGAGGTTATTTAGTTTGGAAAAACTAAGGCTTAGGGGTCATCTTATTACAATGTACAAATATATGAGGATGTGGCGCCCCTGAGAATTCAGTCGCCAGAGAGGTACTGCACCTCAGCCAGAGGTGTGGTACCCTACTGTCAGGTAAGGAGGGGACACTACCCGGTACCCACACACTAGCATCCAACACCACTCTAGGCCAAGGGAGCTGGGTGGACCCTATTGAGGGAGGGCCCCATCTCAGGCTGGAGGGGAACTAGGTAGAGGGTGTGGGTGGCGGAAGTAGTTAAGGGGAGCAGATCAGTAAGTAGTGAAGTGAGTGGTGACAATGTAGAGGACATAGAGAACGTGACTAACATCAGAAAAACGTGCAGAATAGTCTAGAGGTTAGGTAGTTGATGACAGGAGTCTGTCGCTGGTGGAAGGACAGAGAGAGCTGTCCTCGGCCTGGAGCAAGTTGCAGCCTGTCGCAGGACAAGGAAAGGTGATAACGGACAGAGGAGCCAGTGAGGGGCTCTACAGACACCGAAGGGGTCCCAGGGGTACGGGGGTACGGGAAGTGAGGAATCCACCCGTGGCACCCATATTCACGACTACCATGACCAGAGTCGGGTGGAGGGACTGGGCCGCAGAGGGGACTGGCCGCAGACTAGTGAAGAGAGTGTAGGACTCAGCTAGCTAACTGGAGGGTGCGGAATCTCCAAGTGTAGCAGCCAAATCCACACTTAATTGCTGAAAAGGCAGCCATATAGGGTCAAGGGGACAAAGAGAACGTTGCCCGACAGGACCCGCGGCTGCTGGCTTGGGTCACTGAGTGTGAGGTGTAGGGCAGGAGGGCGAGAGCAGCGCTGAGAGATGACCTGGGAAGGTTCAACAGAAGGGGGTCCCGGTAAAGTGAACTTAAGTTATCCAAGAGTTGGCTGGATCCCTGACCCGGAGGACACAGCACCCGGCTGGTTGTTGAAAACCTGGAAAACTGTGAGAACTGTGAGTAAAATGTGAAGACAGAACCCTACTGTGCCCTCAAATTATTTCTGTGTCATCTGCCCTTCACTACATTGATAACATCAGCTAATAGACTTTATAACTGCCCTGGAGTCACGTTCTACCCGTGAAGAGCAATAACAACTCTGCTGCACCACCAACCACCCCAGTGGATCTGAACCGCAGCGTCGGCCATCCATCCAAATTGCCGAATACCACGGGTGGCGTCACAAATTAATTCCCTTATAAACGGTCCTCATTTTTATGACACGGCCAGAATCCCGGAACTGGGTCATGCCCCCGTGACATTTCCCAAAAGAACCGACTGGCCCGTTTCCAAGTACCACATTGCCCTGTTTTGGGCGTGTCAAGGGGACAGTACAGAGACCTTTTTAATTTCTTTTTACACCTAGGCCTGCAATGTGACAAGGTGGAATTGTCTACGTCTGGAATTTGTGCACACCGCACAAATTTTAGCCACATCCCTAGCCATGCACAAGCCACACCTATTTACAAGTGACGGACATTTAACAGATGCCCAAGACTGTTAATTATTAATATTCAACATCAGAATATTGCATTTTTACAGCATTTTTTTGCCTTTTCCAATTCATTTGATGCAACTCCACCAAAATGGACACAGACTCAGACTCCAACTCCACAGTCATGGTGTGCAGTCGGTCTGCCAAACCTCCGACTCCACCAAAATGGACAAAGACTCTGAGTCCACAGTATTGTGTATAGCGCCCCCTGATGACGCGCTGCTGAGCACCACTACCGGACACAATACAACCTCCACACTGGGGGCTGCAGGAAAATATGATGATCACACTATAACAGGCAGGGCACGGCATTCCTCACATTGTACCATATATGCTGCCATTTTTGGTGCCAGGCACATAGTCTGGTATCATGTCCACACTGCCCTCACCTTTGTCTCCTGAAACGAGACATCCTCTGGTTCCAGCATTGACTACCACTAGGGAAGTGAAGCAGCACTCTCGGCGGAGCAGATATACAGCACACCTGAGTCACCAAAGAACCATCATTTTCAATCTTTGGTTCAACACTTTTTGACTGTTCTAATTGGACGGGCAAAGGAATAGGCGGGGCCTATCACGTAACTAGGGCAACATCCAAGAAGGGTGTTTTCTGATTTCTCATGGCACGAAGAGATGCCATTGTCTCATCCAGCCGCCATATGTGTATGCTGGAAGGAGCCCATACAGGTCACATAGAGGTAAGTAGAGGCCGGGGCTGCCGGGAAGTTTTTTTTTGTATAAGGTTATCCCCACAGGAACCGATTTGCACACAGATAATCCTCTCCCGACAGTCTCCCTCAATCCCGACAGCCTCCCTCCATCCTTCCTTCATCCCCACAGCCTCCCTTGATCTCTACAGCATTCTTCCATTTCAACAGCCTTCCTCTATCCTTCCTCCCTCCATCCCAACAGGCTCCCTCCATCCCGACAGCCTCCCTCCATGCCAACAGCCTCCTTCCATCCCAACAGCCTCCCTCCAACGTTCCTCCATCCCCACAGCCTCCCTCCATCCTGACAGCCTCCCTAATCCTTCCTCCATCCCGACAACCTCCCTCCATCCTTGCTACATCCTGACAGCCTCCCTCCATCCCAACAGCCTCCCTCCATCCTCTCTAGTTCCTGTCAGCCTCCCGCCATCCTTCCTCCATCCCGAGAGCCTCCCTCTATCCTTCATGCATTCCGAAAGCCTTCCTCTATCCTTTCTCCATCCCGACAGCCTCCCTCCATCCAAACAGCCTCCCTCTATCCTCCCTCCATCTCAAGAGCCTCCCTCCATCCCGACAGCCTCCCTCCATCCCGACAGTGGATGAACCTAGACTGTATGCACTCTGAGGACCCTGACCTTACTCGTGCAGTGGGATTGGATTTAGGTGGGGGGCTTAATGATGCTGGGGGCCCTCCTATGATGGCAGTTTTGTTGGGGGGGTTAATGCTGGAGCCCTCTGCAGTGGGATTTGGGGGTCATATGATGCTGTGGGGGATGCTTGCAGTAAGATTTTGGGGGATGGGGGGACTGTGGTGGGATTTGGAGGGGTGTACAAATTTGGGTCTCTGAGATTATAGAAATTTTAACCAGGCAGGACATTTAAGTCTATCGTAGTCATAGACCTTCAGTTCACTGGATAGATACAGAGAACAACAGTGATATTTATATACAATATGTACAGAATTGTAAACATAAATGCACATTAATAAAAAAATTGAGAACAAACAAAATAAAATCAATTCATATACACAAGATATTAAATATTAAAAATAGGGATGAGCAAAGTGGAAGCTAGATAGAGACAAAAGGGAGAAAGCAGAGGGCTAGAAAAGGAACCCTAAGATCACTGTGGCTGAGCTCCAGAGATGCAGTGGGGAAATGGGAGAACAAAGTCAACTATCACTGCAGCCCTCCACCAGTCAGGCCTTTATGGCAGAGTGGCCTGATGGAAGCCTCTCCTCATTGCAATACATATGAAAGCCGCATAGAGTTTGCAAAATAACACATGAAGGTCTCCCAGACTATGAGAAATAAGATTCTCTGTTCTGATGAGATGAAGATAGAACTTTTTGGTGATAATTCTAAGCGGTATGGGTGGAGAAAACCAGGCACTGCTCATCATCTGCCCAATACAGTCCCAACAGTGAAACATGGTGGTGGCAGCATAATGCTATGGGGTGTTTTTCAGCTGCAGGGACAGGATGACTGATTACAAGTGAAGGAAACATGAATGCGGCGAAGTACAGAGATATCTTGGATGAAAACCTCTTCCAGAGTGCTCTGGACTTCAGACTTGGCCGAAGGTTCACCTTCCAACAAGAAAATGACCCTAAGCACACAGCTAAAATAACAGAAGAATGGCTTCACAACAACTCTGTGACCATTCTTGACTGGCCCAGCCAGAGCCCTGACCTAAACCCAATTGAGCATCACTGGAGAGACCTGAAAATGGCTGTCCACCAACATTCACCATCCAACCTGACGGAAGTGGAGAGGATCTGCAAGGAAGAATGGCAGAGGATCCCCAAATCTGGGGGGAGGGGACTGCATAATTCCCAAGAAGACTCATGGCTGTACGAGCTCAAACGGTGCAAATACTCAATACTGAGCAAAGGGTACTTTTTTCTTTTTTAATTGCAAACATTTCTACATTTCTGTTTTTTTCAGTCAAGATGGGGTGCAGAGTGTACATTAATGAGATAAAAATGAACTTCTTGAATTTACCAAATGGCTGCAATGAAACAAGGTGAAACATGTAAAGAGGCCTGAATATATTCCGTACCCACTGTATATATCCCCATCTTGGTATATGGTCCTTCTCCTAGTATATATTGTCCTCATCCTGGTATATATGGTCGCAATTCTGGTATATATGGTTGCCATTCTGATTATATGTCCCCCATCCTGGTAAGCATGATCCACATTATGGTATATATGATCCCCATCTGTACATAGACCATCTTGGTACATATGATCCCCATCCTGGTATATATGGTCCTTACCCTGGTATATGGCTACATTCAGACTGCGTTTTTTTTATGTCCATATGTTGCTTTTTTAGCTACAAAACAGGAAGTATTCCCAAAAGCAGAAAAAACAGATCATCCATTTCGGGTCTGTTTATTTGTTGCGTTTTCGGTGCTGCGTTTTTTTCTCCATTAACAAGGGCTTCTATGGGAAAAACGCAGAAGAAAAATGTCACAGAAATTGACATGCACTTTGCCAAAACGAAGCCTCCTAAAGTGTAAAAATCGGATCACTACAAAAGTGCCCTGTGTGAATGGCAAAAATGGTTGAATCAGCTGGGATTTCATTTGAGTGATCTGTTTTATGCAGTGCACTGCAAAAAAACGGATCAAAAAATGCACAGTCTGAATGTAGCCTATATGTCCCCATCCTGGTATATATGGTCCCCATCCTGGTAAATATGTTTCCTATCCTGGTATATATCCTGGTATATATGTGTCCCATCCTTGTATATATGGCCCCTATCCTGGAATACATGTCCCTATTTTGTCTCTAATATACAAAAAATAAGTTCTACTCAACTATCCTTACCTCCCATGCCCCCCCCCCCCACCCAGTTCTCTGTAATCAACTGTAATCAACACACAGCTGGCAGCTGACACTGAAGTCCGCGCCTTGACGCAAGAAGTCATTGTCATGTGCTGTCCTGTCACGGTCGCAACTCAGCTATTAGCCACAGTTGACCGGCAGCGTGTATCGCAGGGCAGGAACCCAATAGGTCTCTGCACCACAATGCGCTTCAGCTTGATGAGTGTCCTTGGATGCACATCCAGCTGCGGTAGGCGCTGGGGTCGGCGGGCCCCTGTACCTCCAGGCCTAGTTGTGACCTCGATCGTTACATTGCTGCCCATAACCTGTTACATACTTTATAATGACCCCACTGTTTCCTGTATATAGTATGATGGCCCCCACACCCTCAAGTTGTACTTTAGAATTACATAATTCATTTCATCATGTGATGCACTGGAAAGTGGGAAAAAAATTGCGTTGAAATTGCAAAAAAAAGTGCAATTTCTCAATTATTTTTAGCTTTTTTTTTTACTATACAGTAAAACTGATTGGGTGGTATGATTCCCCAGGTCAGATACTGAACATAAATATTTATTCTTTTATTAATGTTGTGAAAAAAAAATTCTGAAATTTGTAATAAAAAATAAATTTTGCTTGTGTCATTTTCCAAGACCTTTAATGTTCTTAATCTTTATGATCGGGGGCTGTGTGAGGGAATGTTTTTTGTGCCCCGTGCTGACATTTTTACTTATACCATTTGGCTGCAGACCATGTATTGATTAGCTGTTAATGCCATTTATTGTAATGTTGAGGAGGCAAAAAAAAAACAATTCTGTTGCTTTAACTTTTTTTTCTTGTTACGTTGTTTACCAATCACATTAGTTTATTTTGGATTTTGATTGGCCTTTTAGGAACGCAGTGATACCAAATATGGGGGGAGGGGAGTTTGTTTTTTATTTTTGTTTTATGGGAAATAGGGGTTGATTATACATTTTTGTTGTTTTTTCCCATAATTTTAAGAATACATTTTTTATTAGTACTGTAATTAATAGTCTCCTTGGGGAGTTAAAGCTGTATCTTATCGCTTGTCCAGCATGCAGCTGTGCTATAGCCGCTATGTATAGTGAAAATCTTGTTCTTCTATGAACACAGATTAAACGCTGGCTCGCACGCGAAAACTGACATGATAGGTACAGAGGTCTTCAGCAGATTGTCATATGAACCCATCAGTACCTCCCAATCACATCATGTCCTCAGACCTCACAATTTTCGTCCTCCTGCCTGTACATGGCTGACGTCTCCTACCTGGACCAATACGGCTGACGTCTCCTGCCTGGACTTGACCTGTGGCTGATGTCTCCTGACCTGGTGACACAGCTGATTCTCCTGCCTGGACCGACACGCTGATGTCTTCTGCTGGACGACTTGGCTGATGTCTTCTGTCTAGGAGCGACAGGCTGATGTCTCCTGAATGGACAACACGGCTGACGTCTCCTGAATGGACAACACGGCTGACGTCTCCTGACCTGGACGACATGGCTAACTCTCCTGCCTGGACCGACATGGCTGACGTCTCCTGCCTGGACCGACATGGCTGACGTCTCCTGCCTGGACCACATGGCTGACGTCTCCTGCCTGGACCGACAGGCTGACGTCTCCTGCCTGGAACCGACACGGCTGACGTCTCCTGCCTGACCGACACGGCTCATGACTGCTGGACCGGCTGTCTCTATGACTGGACTGACACGGCTGATGTCTCCTCGACCTGGACTGACACGGCTGATGTCTCCGCCTGGACCGACACGGCTGAAGTCTCCTGCCTGGACCGACACGGCTGAAGTCTCCTGCCTGGACCGACACGGCTGAAGTCTCCTGCCTGGACCGACACGGCTGAAGTCTCCTGCCTGGACCGACACGGCTGCTGAAGTAGTCTCCTGCCTGGACCGACACGGCTGAAGTCTCCCGCCTGGACCGACACGGCTGAAGTCTCCCGCCTGGACCGACACGGCTGAAGTCTCCCGCCTGGACCGACACGGCTGAAGTCTCCCGCCTGGACCGACACGGCTGACGCCTCCCGCCTGGACTGACACTGCTAACGTCTCCTATCTGTTGCGCCATTCGCAGATCCTGCTCTCTCCTGTGCAGTCGGGAGGAGGAGATCAGCGGCTGCGAGGAGAAGATCAGTGGCAACAGCTAATCTCCTCCCGCCGCTGTTGATCTCCTCCTTCTGGCCACCAAGACTGCTGATTGGGTGGCCAGGCACATTTAGAATGACACATTTAGAATGACATACTATGTGAACGCATATGGACAAGCACCACTGTGTTCACATCAGAATATCTGCGTTCGCCCTGCGTTTGCGTCTGCATGCCAGATGTATGCAGACGCAAACACTAGCATGAAATCAGATTTTCTCCTGCTCTCTGTTATCAGCTTCTCATCTCATGCCACATTGTCCACTGGTTTTAGTTCTTCATCCAGTGTCTCCTCTCTGTGCAGTCTCCTGTCCTCCGAGTATCAGTCTGTGAGCTATTGTCCTCTGTTGTCTGCCTCCTAACCCCTGAGCTTGTGTCATTTTCCAGTCATTCACCTTCTGCCTGTGTGTCAGCCTGTCACACTCCTCTGTGTTCTCTGTTATCAGCTCCCTGTTCCTTCCTTACCATCCCCCTTGTGTCTGTTCTCAGCCTGTGCATCTGATTAGCGCCTTTGATTGTGATACCTGTGTGCTGTGCTTCTGGGCCCTATGCTCCTGGTTGCCTGTCAGTTCCTCCCAGTCAGAGGTAGACAGATCTGGCTCCAGCGTGGAGGCAGAGCCCTCTGTGTCCCTGCTGCTGCTGTGGTGATGCATCCAACGCTGGAGAGAACTTCACAGCCCGTGCTGAGCCTGGATTGGTTGAGTGAGCTCCACCCCCTCAACACAGTGCAGGAAAGTTCACATGACTCACTCTCTACATTGTGATTGGAACTCCATCCTCCCTCCTGAGTTGCTGTGAGGAGGCATGGCCGACAGCTAGGGGGGACATGCGGCTGCTTCTCAGTGCAGTGCGGGAGTCGGGACACTTCAAGTCCTGCCTGGGACAGCGGGACACAAGCTCCAAATCGGGACTGTCCCGCTGAATCAGGGACGGTTGGGAGGTATGTATGCATATTTTTCTCACTATCTGACATGGAATCAGAATAAACCTTTCTCATTTTAGGTCAATTAGGATTACCACAATATTTATATTTACCAAATGCCATCATAATGAGAGAGGGAATGTTATAAGGCATTTTTATTATTTTCTGCAAAGGATTTCATTATGTATAAAGTGTCTCTGCTTTTCATGACAAGAAATATTCACAAACACCCAGTCCAGAGTATCAGGATGAAAGTGCTGTTCAAAAGACACACTTGAATGTATCAGGAAATGCAGGTACAATTTTACCTAAGAAGCTTGGATACTGAAGCAAAAACTGACCCCTCTAAACACAGGAAAGGTAATGAATATATGCACAGCAGGGTTTGTCTTTGGAGCAGCACTTTGACTGGCAAACTTATTAAATCTATGCCCCCAATCCATATATACACTACAGAAGAAATAATACTTGGGTATCTAACTTTTGGTACCATAAGAGTCTCTTCTAGTCCATCACAAGCCTGTGAAAAACCAGCTGTGGCCTAAGGCTGGGTTCACACATTGCATATTTTTGCGCACTTTTTTGCGCGCGCTTTTCAAAATACGCAATGTGCTTTTTGTCTGCCGGCAAAAGCTGTGCAGACAGTGCGTAAAAATACGCCCGTGCTTTTATAGAAAAAAGCGCCTGTGTAAAAAGAATGACCCTGTCAATTCTTTACGCAGCAGCGACGACGCTTTTTCATATAAGGGCGGGCGCTGCTGCATCTGACGTCACAGAAGGGAGGAAGAATCCTGTTTCCTCCTCCCCTCTGTGACACCTGTGACCGCCCATTTGATTTTGCAGTGTATTAATATACACTACAAAATCAAAATTAAATAAAGACAAATGTATTAAAAATAATAAAGAATTAAATACTTACCTCTCCGACAGGTGTTCTGGTGTCCGGGAGCCAGGAGCCGCCGCTGGAATGGTCCTGCTAGGACCTGTGGTGATGTCAGAGGGCGTTCTGGTCATGCGATATGTATCACATGACCGCGAGCAGCCAATCAGCGCCCGAAACGCCCTCTGACATCACCACAGGTCTTTTTCCCACTCGGAATCTGCGGCTGCTCACCAGTCCTGGCTCCCGGACACCCGCCATCCACCTGCCGGAGGGTAAGTATCCATGTTTATTATTTTAAAAACCTCTGGCTTTATTGAATTTAGATTTCACAGTGTATAATAATACACTGTGAAATCTTTAGGGGCGTGCACAGATGTGACAGAGGGGAGGAAGAAGCAGGATTCTTCCTCCCCCTGCAGCACATAAAAACGAGGTGTGTGAATGCACCCAAAAATCGCGGCAAAAGGCACACGCAAAAAGGCGCAACAAAGTACGCAATGTGTGAATGTAGCCTAACTCTGTGCCTTTGGTGCCAAAAGAGGATGTCCATTACTTTTATCCATCAAACAGTGCGTAAGCTGAGTCTGAGCTGAGGATATCATGATTTGGCTGTAATCCACAAGGGAAACATCTGAAGTCGTGTCTCACATGCACAACAGAGACCTACCGGCTATACACTATGTTCCAAATTATTATGCAAATGTTCTTTTTTTCTGATTTTCCTAAATGGTCGGTGCAAATGACAGTCAGTGTAATAAAAGTCATCACCCGTTAGAGTATACATCGAATTTTATTGAAGAAACCCCCCAATGATAACAGTATAATCTTCAAAATTAAAAAAAAAAAAACTCTAAATGCACTGTTCCAAATTATTAGGCACAGTAGAGTATCTAATCATTTCTATGTTTGAAAGAACTGAAAATGCTCATTTGTTGAATTTGCAGCATTAGGAGGTCACATTCACTGAAATAAAAAGCTATTTAACTCCAAAACATCCTAACAGGCCAAGTTACACGTTAACATAGGAACCCTTCTTTGATATCACCTTCACAATTCTTGCATCCAATGAACTTGTGAGTTTCTGCTGAGTTTCTGCTTGTATTTCTTTGCATGATGTCAGAATAGCCTCCCAGAGCTGCTGTTTTGATGTGAACTGCCTCCAACCCTCATAGATCTTTTGCTTGATTATACTCCTAAGGTTCTCTATAGGGTTGAGGTCAGGGGAAGATTGTGGCCACACCATGAGTTTATCTCCTTTTATGTCCATAGCAGCCAATGGCACAGAGGTATTCTTTGTAGCATGATGGTGCATTGACATGCATGAGAATGATTTGGCTCCTAAAGGCACGTTTTTGCTTTTTGTACCATGGAAGAAAGTTCTCAGTTGGAAACTCCTATATACGTTACAGAGGTCATTTTCACACCTTCAGGAACTTTAAAGGGGCCTACCAGCTGTTTCCCAATGATTCCAGCCCAAAACATGACTCCTCCACCTCCTTGCTGATGTTCCAGCCTAATTGGGACATGGTGGCATCCACCAACCATCCACTACTCTATTCATCTGGACCATCCAGGGTTGCTCGGCACTCATCAGTAAACAAGACTGTTTGAAAATTAGTCTTCATGTATATCTGGAACCACTGCAACTGTTTCTGCTTGTGAGCACTGTTTAGGGGTGGCCGAATAGTAGGTTTATGCACCATAGCAAGCCTTTGAAGGATCCTACACCTTGAGGTTCGAGGGACTCCAGAGGCACCAGCAGCTTTAAATATCTATTTGTTGGTGTGCAAGGCCTTTTTAGCAGCTGCTCTCTTAATCTGATGAACTTGCCTGGCAGAAACCTTCCTCATTCTGTCTTTATCTGCACAAACACATCTGTGCTCAGAATCAGCCACAAATCTCTTCACAATACGATGATCACACTTATGTTTTCGTGCAATGTTAAATTTTTTCATCCCTTGTCCAAGGCATTGCACTATTTGTTGCTTTTCGGCAGCAGAGACATCCTTTTTCTTTCCCATGTTACTTGAAAACTGTGGCCTGCGTAATATTGTGGAACACCCAGTTTTCCTTTTATTGGGCTCACCTGCCAAACTAATTATCACAGGTATCTCAGATTGATTTCAGTGATCCAAAGAAGCCTGAGACACAATACCATCAATGGGTTTCATTGAAAAAAAAACCAAAACAAAACCCTATGACACTTAAAACCAATTTGCATAATAATTTGGAACACCGTGTAGATAAACCACCTCCAACAGGCACCTCACAGGGTACAATCATCCAGCCTCTCATCAACAGCACCTGGGGTATTCTCACTGTAATCCTCCCTCTGTTAGTACATTAACTGCTTCTTCTCAAGGGAGGCTTCTTCTCTGTCCAAAGGACTGGCACACAGTCTCTATTAGCCAGTGACGACCAACGAATTGAAAAAACTGTTGTCACAAGCCCACCTATTACTGACTGTCTGCTATCTTCCCTCTGTGCTCTCTCTCTGCCCCCCTGTATGCTCTCCCTCCTGTGTGCTCTCTTCCCCCTGTATGCTCTCTCCATTGTATGCTCCCTCTCTCCCTGTGTGCTGTCTTCCCCCTGTGTGCTGTCTCTCCCTGTACACTCTTTGCCCCCTGTACGCTCTCTTATCCCTGTATGCTATCTTCCCCTCTGTGCTCTTTAATACCTGTGCACTGTCTCTGCCCCCCCTGCGTGCTTTGTCTCTCCCTTCCCTGTGCATTCTCCCCCCTGTGCCTTGTCTCCACTTGTGCTGGCCTCCCCCTTTCTGTTCTTTATTCTGCTTTGTGCTGTATCCCCCTTTGCTGTCTCTCTATCTTTGTGATGTGTCTCCCCTTGTGCTGTCTCTCTCCCCCCTGTGAAGTCTCTCCCCCTGTTCTGTCTCTCCCTTGTGTTGTCTCTCCCCACATAATGTCTCTCCCCTTGTGCTTACTCTCTCTCCCTGGGCTGTCTCTCCCCTGTGTGTTGTCTCTCTCTCCCCCTGTGCTGTTTCTCCTCCTGACCCCTTGTGGTGTCTCCCCTGGTGCTGTCTCTCCCCCCTCCCTTTGCTCTCTCTCCCTCCCTCCTGTGCTGTGTCTTCCCCTGTGATGTCTTTCCGCTTATCTCTCCTACTTCATCTTGTGCTGCCTCTCCCCTCCCCCCCCCCGTAATGTCTCTTCTCTCATGCTGCCTCTTTCTTTTAACTCAGTTGGGCGTACAAACATGCCCACTGTCTGAGTAGCTGTGCATGCTCTCATGTGGATATCTTTGTACACTCAAGTGAGTCCAAAGCTATGTGAACAAAGATGGCTGCCATACCACCGAAACCGCTGTGCCTCGCTGTCTGAGTAAAGGCGCTGCTGGTGGTGAGTATGATGTGTGTCTAGTGTCTGTGTGTCTGTCTGTCTGACTGCGTGTCTGTGTGTCTGTCTGTCTATGTGTCCCTTTGTGTGTCTGTCTGTCTCTACACAGCACTATACTGTATATACAGGTCCACACTACATCCTGTATTACAGTCTCTGTATATACTGTGTTATATATATATATATATATATATATAATAATATACTGTAGTGTGGACCTGTATATTCAGTATAGTGCTGTGTATACAAGGTATAGAGCCAGCAGTCTCTAATGCGCATACTGCTGGCAGTATCTTATGTGTACACGTCTGTCAGTCTCTGTGTATACAGCTGGTGTTCTAATGCCATATGGCCTACAGTATCTGTGCATATAGACGGCAGTCTCTAATGCGCATACAGCTGGCAGTTTCTAATGTGTATAAGACTAGCAGTTTCTAATGTGTATAAGACTGGCAGTCTCTAATGTGTATACAGTTGGCAGTCTCTGTGTATACAGCTGGCAGTCTCTAATGCGCATACAGCTGGCAGTTTCTAATGCGTATACAGCTGGCAGTCTGTAATGTTTATACAGCCAGAAGTTTCTAATGTGTGTACAGCCAGCAGTCTCTAATGTGTATAGAGCCAATTTGTATACGGTCGTCCGTCTCTAATGTGTGTATGACCTGCAGTATCTAATGTGCATACGGCTGGCAGTCTCTATTGTGTATACAACCCGCAGCCATCTCTATTGTGTATACAGCCTTCAGCCATCTCCATTCCATTGTGTATATGGCCCACAGCCATCTCTATTATGTACATGGCCTGCAGCCGTCTCTATTGTGTATTCTCTATTGTGGATACTGCCAGCAGCAGTATCTAAAGTGTTACAGTGTGAGACAGTGCGGGGAATCATATGCGAGGGGCACTATGTCTCCCCCACAATGCGCACTGTCACATATTGAACCCGGTATAGGGTGTAGGAAAGAGGGACTGTCCACTCCCTCCACTCCGGGTCTTGCAGGTTTCCCTGGAGGAGGCAAAGGGTTAAAAGCCTGGTTAGGAGACAGGGCGGGGTTCCCTGTGGACAGTTTTGGCCTGAAGCTGAAGCAACAGCATCTATCTACCAGACAGGTCAAGAGCTCCAGGGGCCGTGTGCGGTAATAACACGGCCTAGCCCGGGAGGGCTGGGAGCTCGGTGTGACCTCGGCCGAAGAGCTCACAACCAGAAGGGACCGGGTTACTGGGGTTAATCATCTTCCCCCTAATACACCTGAGTCCAGCATCAATCTGAGTTGCTGGCAGGGTTTTACTCCTATCCTTCAGTTGGCGATTAACCACCACTGGTGGAGACATAGGAACAGGCCTGACCAACACAGCAGACACATCAGCGTTCCCGCACTTATTAGCATGGGACGTCTGCATCTGAGAAGCGGGGTTAGCACAGTATGGACAGACCCTAATGAAGTGATCAGGTTGACTGCAAAAGAAACACGACCACCCAACCTGATGACCTGCAGATGGGTCAGTACAAGACTCTTCAGTCCCCAACTGGTTAGGAACATCAGAACCCACATGTGTGCCCTCCACAGCAGGGATGGTCACTGGGGGCAGGGTCAGATCTGGTCTCTCTCTTAGGCGTCTGTCCAACCTTATAGCAAGCGCCATTGCAGCCTCCAGCGTCTCCAGAGCAGCATACTGAGTCATGCTGCCTTGTAACCGATCTGACATCCCCAAAAAGAACTGATTCCTCAAAGCAGGGTCGTTCCATTGAGTGTCAGTGGCCCACCTCCTGAACTCAGAGCAATACTCCTCAACTGGACGCGCTCCTTGCCTGAGCTTCCGCAGCTTAGACTCAGCAAGAGAGACGGCATCAGGGTCACCATACACCAGGGCAAGCGCTGCAAAAAACTCATCCACCGACCGCATGGATGGAGAATCGGTCGTCAAAGAGAAGGCCCAGGCCTCGGGATCCCTCTTAAGAAGCGGAGAGTATAATCCTCACGCGCTATTTCTAGCTCCCCGAAGAATGAGGACGCAGCCTGAAATATAATTTGCAGGCTTCTCTAAAAACAAAAAATGTATCTCTCCCTCCTGAAAATCATTCAGGAAGGGAGATATTGGGTTCTCGTACAGCCAGCATGTGAACTGCAGCAAGATACCCAACCACTTCTCGAAGCTGATGCACCATCTGGCTCCGCAAGTTAGAAGCCTCCTGGGAGAGTTCCTCCACCAGGTGCGCAAAAGCTCGGGTTGACATAGCGGCTTCGGGGAAAAGATAATGGGTCGCTGATTATGTCAGGCTGGGGGGGGGACCGGGGAACCCAAAGTAGGACGGAGCAGGGCGTAGGGAATCAGGGAGCCTCTCTGGCCCTGATACTGGGGTCCCTGACTCGCCCTGTAGTCGTAGGTACCTCTGAAGGTGAGGAGGTCAAAGCCGCCAGCCTAAGACCCTAAAACTCCTGAGAAGCGCTAGGCATAAGCCCCTACCTCCACCCACGGACAACAGAACCCAGCAGCTTCCAATGGAGAAAGAAACAGCAGCTTCAGATCAGCATCTGCTCACAACAGGTCACAGTCCAGAAGTGAACTGAATCAGCAACATCAGGTGGATGTGAGCTGACCCATTTATGTCTGAGGGGTGGAGAGCAACCAGCCCAGGCATGCCCCTCAGCTCACCCAAGCATGAGTCATCACACACACCTGCTACAACCTGCTCCCGCTCATTAGCTCCCTCTCTGCACATTGAACAGGGAAAAAAAAGCTTAATTTAAACCACAGCAGCAAGCAGCAGCACTTCCATACTGCAAGGCAGTCAATACGTGACACTTACCCTCCTTGCGGAGTGTGTCAATGACTGCCTTTTGGACATCTGTCAAGTCAGCAGTCTCCCCCATGATTGTGTAGGCTACCGAACCAGACTAAGGGACTAAAGGCTTAGTAGACCTTTGAAGTTGTTTTGTGTTAATTATTCTAATTTTTGAGGTAAGGAATGTTGAGTTTTCATTGGCTGTAAGCCATAATCATTAACATTAACAGAAATAAACACTTGAAAAAGATCACTCTGTAATGACTCTATATAATTTATGTGTTTCACTTTATGTATTGAATTAATTAAATAAATTAACTTTTTTGATGATATTCTAATTTATTGATATGCACTTGTATATAAAAACATTTTTCCTTCTTTAAATCTATTTATTTATTACTTTATTTTTTTAGTCCCACAGAAATGCAGTACATTGTGTAAATTGTGGTTTCCTGGGAAGCGCAGCCTATTCCTGAGCTTTACTGCTTTACTAGAGTTCCTTGACAGCAGGAATAGGGACCAAGGCCCCTGACTGCCACAATAATCTTTAAAGGGGAAGTTTCACCCTGTTATATAATAATTGAATTTAAAAATATGTCAGCTAAAAAAAATAGAGATACTTAGCTTTATGAATATGGTCATACAGATAAACCGTCTGGTTACCGCGTCGAGGTATATCTCTTCAACCAGGTCCCTAAACTTCATTTTCAGCCTCTCTCTTGGTTACAAACCTCCTCATTTATGAGCAAACTTGGAAAAACCTGATAACAGAGAATAATTGCACAACGTAGTAGTGTACTACATAGGGTGTGAACCCATATTACAATTGAAAAAAAAACTGCAGCACTCAATCCTTAGTGTGCACAGGTGCATTGCTTAGCACAATAGTAATCACAACTCTTAAAGGAGAAGTGTGGCACCCCATGGGTTAATGTGCCACAGTAACATCACACAGGTTCCCTCCCCACAACACCTGACTTACACTAGCACCTCTGGGCCAGGAGGGGGAGCACAACCTGCTTCCTTATATACTCCAGGTCCACAGGAAGTAGCTCAGTTCAGTATAGACAGTACTGTGAAGAGCAGAGTTAGTTCAGTTCCTGGGAGAACTGAGAGAGACTGCAGTGTCAAAGAAGCTGTGCTAAGCTACTCTGCAGTCTGCTCACGATTCCAGGCCTAGTGAGGGTCTGAGGGGAAGGAGAACTACAAGCAGAGAGACACATCTGGGAGCTTGAGTGCCATGCCCACTCGCCCCAGAAAAGCGCACAGAACGGACACCGGATCCGGCACTGGGACTGACACACAGCAGGTGAATCCAGGAGTAGTGGAGTCTCTAGACCACCACAGTACTAGAGCAAGCAACACGGAGGGGTCAGCACAGCACAGAGGACTCAAGTTGCCTAGCCAAGTGGTACCAGCAGAACAGAGAGAGAGAGAGTGAGACAGTCCCAGCAGCTCAGCTAGACGCAGCAGCCAGGACACACACACACAGCGCAGCACGAGGAAGCTGATGACCCGGACAGGGTGGGAGGAAAACCCGGCCCCTACAGACTCGGTGGACAATCTGCAATAACATCGCAGTAAAGCTTTGGAAACTACAAAACGTGAGTGTGTGTTCCTTAACCCGTCTCCACTATTCACCTCCATCATAGACTTTACCAACACTGCTCCAAGGAATCAGTTCTGCCCACGGGAACTATTCCATCTCTGCTGCTATCACATCATCCCCGAAGGTTCTGCAGCAGCGGCGGCCCCACCAGTGGCCGCACACAGTGGGTGGCGTCACGATAGACAATTTTCCCCTGTAAATACACCCTTTTATTTGCCAGGGCCCGGACACCGTCCAGACCAGGACCCCGTGACATTCCCCTGAAGCAGACACGGTCGGCACCGAGTACCCTCGTCCCAGTGGGCTCGACAGAAGCAGCACCCTTCTATTTAATAAATAAATTTTGAAATATTTTTCCAAGTTTGCCCATAAATGAGGAGGTTTCTAACCCAGAGAGAGGCTGAAAGTGAAGGTTAGGGACCCGGCTGAAGAGATACACCTCAGCTCAGTAACCGGATGGTTTACATATATGGCCATATTCATAAAGCTAAGTATCCCTATTTTTTAGCTGAAATATTTCTAAATTCAAATATTATATAGAAGAGTGCCGCTTCAATTTTAACCCCTTCCCACCCTGTGCTATGTGGAATGTCATAGAAGTTGGTGACTTCCAACTTGTAACCTTCCACAACGTCATGGCCGGATGGCCATCCTATAGCTCCAGTGACCAGGGTCACCGAAACTCACCGGAGCTACAGGTATTAGGGGACCTTAGGTTGATGTCGGGGGTTGGCTTTGCCACCCCGTGCCTGCCATCACTGTGATTTGCTATTGAAACTTCCAACAGCTAATCACAGCGATTCTCACTGCTTTGCCACCCCGTGCATGCCATCACTGTGATTTGCTATTGAAACTTTCAACAGCTAATCACAGCGATTCTCACTGCTTTGCCACCCTGTGCCTGCCATCACTGTGATTTGCTATTGAAACTTTCAACAGCCAATCACAGCGATTCTCACTGTCCAGCTATGGATGGGGCTGTCATAGCGCCTACCATTGAAGAGAGTGCTGGAGGGGGCGAGTATTGCCCCCTGCAGCACTGTTGGGAGTGATCTGATGGGACTGATCACCTTCATCAGCGCCGCTCTACAGCATGTCCGCCCACTCCCCTCTGGTCCTGAACCCCCTCATCCCTATTCCTCATCCTGCTCTCCCTCCTGGGCCCGCCATTCTCTTTCTCGTCCCTGCTTCTGTGCCTTCCTGTGCCTGTCATCCCTTTTCCTCTTCTCACCCTCCTCCGGTCACCCACTCCCCTCTTGTGCCCGCCACCTACCTGCCGCCTGTGCCATCTCCTTCACAGCCTCATCTTGCTGCATGGAGTTGAGGGTGCAGAGGAGTGATGTGACAGCCAGGGCACAGCAGTCTTTGTGGCCACTGTTCCCTGGCTCTGTGTCACCCCCTAAGTGCTATGATCTTACAGAGCACAGCACTTAGGGTTCTCTTACCTCTCCCCGCGGTGATCAGCTCATCATAATGAGTCGATCACCATAGTAATTCGATATTGCCATGGCAACCAGATGTTGCCATGACAACATCCAGTTACATGACACATGCCTCAGAGATCTTGTGATCTCTGAGACTTGAGTTTGCCACAGTGATGGTGCACTGTATGGCAATGATCTGCCATACAGTGCACCATCACTGTGACCCCATAGACTACAACAAGAGGATGCTTGATCCCTTGCTGTATGGCAGATCATTGCATCTAGATGGTGCATCTAGATAAGTTCCTTGGGGGGTCTAGTTTCCAAAATGGGTTCACTTGTGGGGGAGCGCATAGGGGCTATCCATACGCGTCATGGTGTCCGCTAACGATTGCAGCTAATTTTCCATTAAAAAGTCAAATGGTGCTCCTTCCCTTCCGAGCCCTGCCGTGCGCCTAAACAGTGATTTTGAATTGTTGGGAGTATTCAACATAAATTGACTGTGCAGCCATACGATGTTCCCGGTTGTCCGTCTCCTGTCAGTGCAGCTGGGTGGCAGCAGCACATGATACCCGGGATCATCCAGCACACCGCCGCCTCTGCGCCCACCTCCTCCACACCTACTCTGCAGGACAACACCAGCATGAGGGCCAGCACTGGGACACCAGGGGACGGAGAGGTGAGAGCCCCTATGTGTGTGTGTGTGTGTGTGTGTCTGGGTGTGTGTCTCTGGCTGTGGGTGTGAGTCTGTGTGTGTATGCATTGTGTGTGTGTGTATGTGTGTGAGTCTGTGTCTAGGTGTGACTCTGTGTGTGTGAATCTGTGTGTGGGTGTGAGTCTGCTCCTTCCTCCCCCCCGCCACTTCATCCTCCATCCTCCCCCCGCCGCTATGTGCTCCGTCCTCCCTCTGCTGGTGCCTCACTCCTTCATCCTCCCCCTGCCTGTGCCACTTCATCCTCCCCCTGCCTGTGCCACTTCGTCCTACCCTTGTGTGGCGCCCCTGCGTCCAGGAGGTCACAAAGGGAACTGCAGCCAGGCAGGTAGGATGACAGTTGAACACCAACACCCTCACAGCCCACACAACCCACGTACAGTAGAGGGCAGCACCCAACCCAGAGCCTAGGAACTCTAAGCAGGCGAGGGGTGGTGGATTTAGAGCAGTGAGTGGGCAAACACGTAGTCAGGTGACAGAAGGTAGAAATAGTGAAGAGGGAGGAGGGAGTCAGTAGGACGAGGTAGGCTGAGCAGTAAAGACTGGATCGCACGTCCTGGCAAAGTGGGGTGTAGGAGCGCAGAATCTGAACAGAGCCAGTGTGAGCCGCAGAGAGAAAGCACGTCCGAAACCAGCACCCAGGGAGTGTGAGGGAAGAGAGGGACGGTGATACCGGGCCCTAGAACTACAGCTGAGACGACCAGACTGCAGGCAGAGTAGCCCTCCTATGATACTTGAAGACACAGTAGAGAGAGCCTGATAGATCCTCACACGGGAGGACTGCTGTAGGCTAGGCTGAAGTAGAGTGTCGGCTCTAGAGGGGACCGTAGTTTCACCCGGCATCCTCAGACAACCGACGGGGGACCACAGCTACACGTTGGGGTCCCACCCCAAAGGACAGGCAGCTCAGTGGCAACCCGGAGGGCTCACAGGAGTCCGAGCCACCGCCATACTGTCCGGAGTCACACACAACCAAGTGAACAAAGAGAGAGAGTCAACAGACTGGAAAGGACGCAGAGACAGAGTGAGGGGTCACAGCGAGGAAAGACCTGGCTGCAGGGAGTAAAGGGAACCCGGAGGGGAAAGTGTACCCGTGTAACTGAGAACTGAACTGTAAGAACTGTACTGAACTGTAAACTGAACTTGAGAACTTGGAGAAGTAAACACGGTGAACCCTGAACACGACTCCTTTGCATCTCTCTGCCTGAACACGACTCCTTCCATACAGGTTTGCAGCAGCCCTACGCCTGGAGAGCCACAGCGTGCAGGCTCCAACACTGAAGGAGGATTCCTGCAGCATCTGGACAGTAAGTGTACTGCACCCAGCACCAGGCCTGCACACTACACAATAGACTTTAACCATCGCTGCCTCGGGGAATACAGTTCTGCCCACGAGAACTATTCCATCTTCGCTGCCATCACATCATCCTCGGAGGTTCTGCAGCAGCGGCGGCCCCATCACTGGCCGCACACTGTGGGTGGCGTCACGACTGACAAATCCCCTGTAAATATCCCCTATTTCACTGTCAAGCCAGGGTCACAGTCCGGACCAGGACCACCTGTGACTTCCAGAGTAGCAGACCCGGTCCGGCACCGAGCACCCCGTCCCAGTGGGCTCGACACTTGCATGTGCCGCTTCGTCCCCCCCTGCCTGTGCCACTCCGTCCTCCCCTGCCTGTGCCACTCCGTCCTCCCCCTGCCTGTGCCACTCCATCCTCCCCTTGCCTGTGCCATTCCGTCCTCCCCCTGCCTGTGCCACTTCATCCTCGGTCCTCCCCCTGCCTCTGCTGCTCTGTCCTCCCCCACCCCGCCGCTTCGTCCTCCATCCTCCTCCCCCCCGCCACTCTGTGTTCCGTCCTCCCCCTGCCTGTGCTGCTCTGTCCTTCCCCCACCCCACCGATTCCACCTCCTTCCTTTGTCTTCCTCCCCTCTGCCACTCCATCCTCCATCCTCCCCCTGCCTGTGCTGCTCCATCCTCCCCCACCCCTCCGCTTTGTCCTCCGTCCTCCCCCTGCCTGTGCTGCTCTGTCCTCCCACACCCCGCCGCTTCGTCCTCCATCCTCCTCCCCCTGCCTGTGCCGCTCCATCCTCCCCCACCCCACCGCTTCCTCCTCCTTCCTTTGTCCTCCTCCCCTCCGCCACTCCATCCTCCGTCCTCCCCCTGCCTGTGCTGCTTTGACCTCCCCCACCCCATCGCTTCGTCCTCCATCCTCCTATCCCCTGCTGCTCTGTTCTCTGTCCTCCCCCTCCCGCTCCGTCCTCCACCTGCCTGTGCTGCTCCGGCCCCCCCACCCTGCCGCTTCATTCACCGTCCTCCTCCCCCCTGTCACTCTGTGCTCCGTCCTCCCGCTGCCGCTCTGTCCTCCCCCTGCCTGTGCCGCTCCATCCTCCCCCATCCCACTGCTTCCTCCTCCTTTGTCCTCCTCCCCTCCGCCACTCCATCCTCCGTCCTCCCCCTGCCTGTGCTGCTCCGTCCTTCCCCACCCTACTGCTTTGTCCTCCATAATCCTCCCCCCCCCCCCGGCGCTCTGTGCTCTGTCCTCCCCCTGCCACTCCATCCTCCCCCTGCCTGTGCCACTCCATCCTCCCCCACCCCACCGCTTCCTCCTCCTTCCTTTGTCCTCCTCCTCTCCGCCACTCCATCCTCCGTCCTCCCCCTGCCTGTGCTGCTCCATCCTTCCCCACCCCGCCGCTTCGTCCTCTATCCTCCTCTCCCCCCACCGCTCTGGGCTCCGTCCTTCCCCTGCCTGTGCCGCTCCATCCTCCCCCACCCCACAGCTTCCTCCTCCTTCCTTTGTCCTCTTCCCCTCCGCCACTCCATCCTCCGTCCTCCCCCTGCCTGTGCTGCTCTGTCCTCCCTCACCCCACTGCTTTGTCCTCTGTCCTCTTCCCCCTGACGCTCTGTGCTCCGTCCTCCCCCTGCCGCTCCATACTCCCCCTACCTGTGCCACTCCATCCTCCCCCACCCCACCGCTTCCTCCTCCTTCCATTGTCCTCCTCCTCTCCGCCACTCCATCCTCCGTCCTCCCCCTGACTGTGCTGCCCTAGCCTCCCCCACCCCGCCGCTTTGTCCTCCATCCTCCTCTCCCCCACCGCTCTGTTATCTGTCCTCCCCCTGCCGCTCCGTCCTCCCCCTGCCTGTGCTGCTCTGTCCTCCCCCACCCTGCCGCTTCGTCCTCCAACCTTCTCTCCTCTGCCACTCTGTGCTCCATCCTCCCCTTGCCTGTGCCGCTGCATCCCCCCACCGCTTCCTCCTCTTTTCTCTGTCCTCCTCCCCTCCGCCACTCCATCCTCCGTCCTCCCCCTGCCTGTGCCACTCCATCCTCCCCCACCCCACCGCTTCCTCCTCCTTCCATTGTCCTCCTCTCCGCCACTCCATCCTCCGTCCTCCCCCTGACTGTGCTGCTCTAGCCTCCCCCACCCCGCCGCTTTGTCCTCCATCCTCCTCTCCCCCACCGCTCTGTTATCTGTCCTCCCCCTGCCGCTCCGTCCTCCCCCTGCCTGTGCTGCTCTGTCCTCCCCCACCCTGCCGCTTCGTCCTCCAACCTCCTCTCTTCTGCCACTCTGTGCTCCATCCTCCCCTTGCCTGTGCCGCTGCATCCCCCCACCGCTTCCTCCTCTTTTCTCTGTCCTCCTCCCCTCCGCCACTCCATCCTCGTCCTCCCCCTGTCCGCTCCATACTCCCCCTGCCTGTGCCACTCCATCCTCCCCCACCCCACCGCTTCCTCCTCCTTCCATTGTCCTCCTCTCCGCCACTCCATCCTCCGTCCTCCCCCTGACTGTGCTGCTCTAGTCTCCCCCACCCCGCCGCTTTGTCCTCCATCCTCCTCTCCCCCACCGCTCTGTGCTCTGTCCTCCCCCTGCCGCTCCGTCCTCCCCCTGCTTGTGCTGCTCTGTCCTCCCCCACCCCGCCGCTTCGTCCTCTGTCCTCCTCCCCCCCACCGCTCTGTGCTCTGTCCTCCCCTTGCCTGGGCCACTCCATCCTCCCCCACCCCACCGCTTCCTCCTCCTTCCTTTGTCCTCCTCCCCTCCGCCACTCCATCCTCTGTCCTCCCCCTGCCTGTGCTGCTCCGTCCTCCCCCACCCAGCTGCTTCATTCTCCGTCCTCCTCCCCCCCGCCGCTCTGTGCTCCGTCCTCCCCCTGCCTGTGCTACTCCATCCTCCTCCACCCCACAGCTTCCTCCTCCTTGCTTTGTCCTCCTCACCTCCGCCACTCCATCCTCCGTCCTCCCCCTGCCTATACTGCTCCGTCCTCCCCCACCCTGCTGCTTCATCCTCCGTCCTCCTCCCCCCACTACTCTGTGCTCCGTCCTCCCCCTGCCTGTGCCGCTCCATCCTCCCCCAGCCCACCACTACCTCCTCCGTCCTCCATCCTCCTCCCCCCGCCACTCTATCCTCCCCCTACCATGCCGTCCTCCCCCTGCCACTCCGTCCTCAAAGTCCCTCCCTATTCAGCCCTCACCACCTTCCCCATGCAACCCCTATTTCTATATTTTAGAATACCCGATGTGTTAGAATCGGGCCACCATCTAGTATTTTTATATTCAGCAACAATATTAACGGGTAAACCATATACATTCAAGCATACTTCAGTTTCTTCCTATTTCTAGGAGGCATATTTTCTTATAACATTACATACACATTTGCAGTAATTGTTATAGACCCCACGGTCCTCGGGTCACCCACTAGCCAAGATCTTACTCTCTGGTTTTACTATTCTGCACATAATAAACTTTGGAGTCCACATCGGCTCAACGGGGACAGGTACTAACAGTGCGGGTCCGGCGGTAACATATTGTTCAGCACAGTCCAGTGTGAGTTATCACTGCCGGACCGCTATATGTCACACATCATAAACACAGGGGGGCAAAGTTCCAAATAAAAGTCTATGGATCTTCCATCATAGTTCAAGACACATTGGGACACTGACATTATTCAAAGTGTAAAGGGAAAATAGTCCCCTTTTTCAGTCTTCTTTTCTATGTACAGTCACAGTCTAGTCTCTGCAAAAGGCTTAAGCTTGGCAGGATACATGTATAGCAAACCATCCTAAAAGTCCTGGATGCCTTTTGTATGAAACCTACTCACCTCGGTACAAGTCACGATCCAGGTGTCCACGCCGCAGGTTCGATTCAACGTCTCTTCTTGCAAAAAAAATGTCTTCCTGTAATCCAGGCTCTCTGATGAAACCCCATCCCTCTTCTTGGTAGGAGGAAACAACAGTTTGGCAGCGTAACTCCAATGGAAGCGTGGGCTGTGCTCTTGCTTCATCACAATTACAAGCTTATAGGGCCCTGATTAAATCTCACACCTGTTTAATTGAGGAGCTGTTAATTGGCCAAGAGGATTCAGAGAATCGCAACAGGAGAAATAATATTCGCATCCGGAGCCTTCCTGAAACAGTTCCCCCTGTAGAGCTGAGGAAAGTGGTACAGCAGCTTTTCAACAACATTTTGAATGAGCATGAGGGGCCAGAAATCGAGTTGGACAGGGTACATAGGCACTAGCCCCGAGGCCCACTGATGATACACGGCCACGATATGTCATCTGCCGTGTTCACTTCTATACTATCAAGGAGGCCACCATGCAGGCCGCTAGGCTGAAGGCACAGATCTCTTATATGGACACTACCATCTCCCTGATTCCAGAACTTGGCCCGGCGCACGCTGCAGCAGCGGAGAGGTCTTAGGCCCCTCCTGGCATTGCTCAAGGAGAACAACATCACATATAGGTGGGGTTTCCCCTTCCAACTTGTCGCTACCAGGGACGGGAAATCGTCCATATTCCGCAGGAAGGGGACCTCCCTGATCTTCTTCGAGCCTTCGGTTTGCCAAATATTGATCTCCCTGACTGGCCTACCTCTATGGGCCTCCTGCCTCCGCCTCCACGATGGCAGGAGGTTAGATGGGGAGGAGCATCCCGCAGATCCCCTCCTTGAACAACACTCTCCTGGAAGATTCCTTTCTCATGCTTCTCCATTGAGACTCCAGACGATGCCCCCATGTGGAGTTTAAGGGATGCTAGAATCCCCCCCCCCCTTTTTTTGTCCCGTCGTTACCTCCTCTTGGAATATGGGAGATCAGGGGTCATGGGAGCAGTGACTGGCCATACCATTTCCCTTTAATTTCTTTGGCCTCGTGGCCTGGTTTTTTTCCCCCTGGCGGCTGGATATGTCGAGCACCAGGCTCTGGGGTACTCGGGTATCAGACGCGGTGGGTGTTTTCACAGTTGTCTCACGGGTGGCAGCGCCTGAGCCCATGGTCTGGGTGACACTTCAATAAGTGGTGTATGTACAGGGTATTAGAGTTTGTCATGTGACGCCACCTGTAGTACTTGGTGATGGGTCACCAGCCCGCCACAGTCCTCTGGAGGTCGATGGTAAAGCGACAGAGATGGCAAAGCTCCCTACAGGTGGAGCTGGTCCTCCGGGGTAACATAGTGTAAAGGGGCAGCTTGGAGTGGAACTTGAGGTCAGGATAGGGAGTGGTGGAGCAGTCTATATGGGCACGGGAATGGAGAGGAATGACGCACACACACTGTAGAAAGTCTCTTTTACCTTTTTACTGGTGGTATAGCAGGTACAGACGTCCAGGGCACTGTCGGGTGACCAGGTGCACAGTGAGTTTCACAGCAAGTGGGTATAAGGCCTCCTCAGCTTCTCTGTAGTTACTGAAGCCCTGTCTGGATGCAGCTAGACTGGCCTCCTTCCTTCCTCTGGTCCTCTCTCTCTCCTCCTGCCCGGTCCACGGGTTACTCTGTCTGACCACTTCTTTGTGATTCCTCACTACGGTGTCTGGCTCCCTCTTTCTGGGTACTCAGGGGGACTGGGTGACTGAAGTCTCCACAGTATGACAGGGTTTTCTGCAGTCTTGAAGTAATCCTGCAGGTGCGGACCCCCGAAGTCCGGTACGTCTTGGATGAACCTCTGCCAGTTCCTCACTCCCTTGGCTCTTCTCCTTGCCTTCTGTCCCCACTCCTAGGCTTGGCTCGGTGTAGAAGGGCCACTCTGGGTCACTGGTTCTGGGCCTAACCGCGGCACCGATCACCAGGATGTCTTTGCAGCTCTCCTAGCGTCTGTACACTCTAACTAACTCCTCCCCCAGAAGCAGTATTTATAAGGGAACTCACCTAAAGTCAGTGAGTGTAGCTCCCCCTACTGTGCCAGGGTTGAAGGTGTTGCATGTAGTAGGTACCTGCTGTGGAAACCCAGCTGTGCAATAGGGAAGTCTGTGGCTACCTGCGTGAGCAGGGTGCACTAATGTGATTCGCCATCTGGATTGCTAATTGTTTATACATGTTATTACATATGTGACTTCTCCTTCCCTCCCCTACCTTTTCCATTGATACCCTCCACTCCCTTTCCCCCTTCTGTCCCTCCCTGGTTCTTTCCTCCTACCCACTCCCTTTCATTGTCGTGTTCATCCTTATCCTTGGCGCTATAGCTATCAAGGACACTTTTGGGTGCACTCGTAGGAGTTGGAGGGCCACCTGGTTGGCTTTCACGCACCCCTGAAGAGCAGATTTAGGACTACAGTATATGTCAAACTTGCAAGAATGTCATATTTTTTTAGGTTGATTGATTGATTGTATTCTATCTCTCCAATCCCCCCTTTGTTATTCTTTTTCTCTATTACTTTCCTATCTCCCTCCTCCAACAGGGCCAGGGGATAGTAGTAGCCTGCAAAGCTTCCGATGTCTACCCTATTTAGATCATGGATAAGTTGACTTGCTGCTTCTTTAATGTCAAAGGTTTAAATAAACCCAAAAAGCGTCGCCAGATCTTATACTCGGCACATAAACATAGGGTCCATGCCCAGCTGCTGCAGGAAATGCACTTTAGATCTGACAATATCCCCCAATGTGTCTCCAAATATTATACAACATGGTTCCACAGTTCGAACACCTCGGCTAAATCGAAAGGGGTTTCTATAACATTTTATAAGTCCTTCTGCCCCACAGTCACAAAACAACTCATAGATATGCTAGGCAGGTTCCTCTTCCTGCAGGTATCTTGGGCATCTCACACCTTTGTCTTAGCTAATGTTTATTTTCCTAATAGGTCTCTTCAACGTTTCGCGGCTGGTATTTGAGTGCGACTGGAGGAATTTGCGGGTTCCTGTCCCATCGTCTTAGGAGGGGACTTTAACTTCCCGCTAGATCCCTCGGCTGACGTTTCCACGGGTAAGTCACACCACTCTGTGCCATCCGTCCGCCACCTTGACAAACACTGGGAGAAACTGTCCCTTATAGATACCTGGCGTGTCCTCCACCTGGTCACTAGGGACTATACCTATTTCTCTCATGCTCACTCTGCGTAAAGCAAGATCGATAGATTTTATATTTCCCAGTCCTTGTTAGACTCTGAGATGGGGGCTACCATAGGGTCTATACTCTGGTCGGATCATGCTCCCATTTATCTTTCCTTACAAATCTTCGCTGGGGGTCCACGGGAATTTACATGGCGGTTGAACGACAACTTTACATACATGACCCGACGTGTCCCTACGACATCTCGAAGGCCATCACTAACTTCATCTCTGACCATGTGAATCACCATAACTCATATACACTGAAGTCGGAAGCCCTGAAGAGCGTGTTGCGAGGCATTTTTATATCCCATGGCGCCTGACTAAAAAAGTGTAGGACACAAGAGATTGCGACGCTGCTACGGCAAATCTCGCATCTGCAAGATGCCCACAAATGTGACCCTACTGTTCTGCTTTATGCCCGGCTCTCTGAGAAACACCACAAATTGCTTGAGGTCCTCAACCAGACAGATCGCAGCTTCCGGGATACATTACGTTCCTGTTTTTACCAATTAGGCAACAAGAGTGGCAGGTTACTGGCGAGAGCTCTTCACCCCAGGGTTGCCCATACCACTGTACCCCATATTCCAAAGCCTGACGGCACCAAATGTTATAAAACTAGTGAAATTCTGTCCGTATTTCAGAAATATTATTCCTCAATATATAATCTAAAAGGACACTACACAATCTCCATCAGTCCCTGTTGAGACAGAAAATACGCTCATATCTACGAAAGAGTGGAATACCACCCCTTCCCAAATCTACCATCGAAGCTTTGTCACAGGATTTCACCCTGGAAGAAATCACCGAGGGCTTCTCTAAATTAAAGACTGGAAAGTGTTCGAGCCAGATGGCTACACAGCTGCCTTTTTTAAAACATTTTCTGACCTATTGGGTCTGCTCTTCCTGGGGTATGTAATTCTGTCTCCTCAGGCTCTGCATTCCCTCCCCAGGCTCTTATGGCCCACATAGTGGTGTTGCCCAAGCCGGGGAACGATCTGTACGTATGTAGCAACTACCGCCCGATATCCTTGATAAATTTGGATATAAAAGTCTACGCTAAGATCATCGCCAACAGGTTAAAGGAAGGCCTACTAGAGGTCATCGACATGGATCAGGTTGGGTTTGTCCCGAGTCGGGAGGCCAAGGATAACACGATCCGCTCGGTCTTGCTCATAGATGGGGCCAGACGGAAGGGGATCCCAATGTGCATCCAGTCACTGGATGCCGAAAAGGCGTTCGACAGGATGCATTGGATGTTCCTATTCAAGACCTTGCACCACCTGGGGTTGGCGGACTCCATCTTACATAGCATCAAAGCATTGTATACGGACCCTACGGCTCGTATCAGAATCAATGGCTCCTTGTCTTCACCATTTAGTATCTCAAATGGTACACGACAGGGTTGTCTGCTTTCTCCCCTGGTCTGCGTCCTCTGCATGGAATTCCTGGCCTCTTCTCTCAGGGGAAATCCCTCCGTCCATGGAATCTCCACAGACGAAAGAGAACATAAACTGGCTCTTTTTGCAGACGACCTGCTCCTATACGTATCTAACCCCTTTATCAGCCTTCCAAACTGCATATCAGAAATAAGGAAATATGGTCAATTGAGTAACTTGACCAAATCAGAAATGCTTAATGTCTCTCTCCCAGATGTCGTAGTTTGTCTGCTAAAATTCGACTCTGTCTTCTTGTGGAGGCGGGACGTCATCATGTACCTCGGTATCAATCTAACCCGAGACCCGGCCGCCCTGTTCTCTACGAATTATCAATTTGTACTTAAACAGACTTAAGCAGATCTTGGCAAATGGCATACGCTCTCACCATCTTGGTTGGGCCGGGTTCATGCTGTAAGGATGGATCTTCTTCATTCGCTTTCTTTATTACTTCCAAACCATCCCCTATCTTCTGCCTGCTTCTTTCTTCTCCAGGTTGAAGACCATGACCCTTAGATTCATTTGGTCTCATGGCAAATCGAGGCTTGCTTACCACCTACTAACTAGGCCGGTTGATAGAGGTGGAGTCGGTCTACCAGACTTCCAGCTATACCATCTTGCCTCCATGAGCAAATGCATCTTGGACATGTTCCAACTGGAGAAACCCAAGTAGTGGACATTAAGCGAATCTAATATTGCTTCCTCTCATCCGCTGTCTACGTTATGGTCCCTGGGGGCGGCTTCTAATGCTCCTACCAGCTTTATCACTAAACAATTGAAATAATTTTTACAACGGTATAACAAAACTTTACACGTGACCACCATCGCTGGTCCTTTAACTCCAAAATTTGGGAACTCCCAGTTCCACATGGACCAAGGTAGACAGATGTTTCTCAACATACCTCAGTCTTCCTATCCCACCTTACACAGGTTCATCACCCAAACGGCGATCAAAGACATTCAGTCTATGTTTCCCAACACGACCCCCCCCACCAGGTTTCTCCACGCCAGGCTAAATAATTACATCAAGTCATTGGACCATTCAGATGTCTTCCGCCCTCTGACGCAATTTGAAAGATGGTGTGTTGATGGTAAACCCCTAGACCATGCAATTTCGGCACTCTACAAATTGTACCAAAATATATTTAATGGTCCATCAGTCACTCTGCCTACCTTCACAACCAAATGAGAGCGTGATCTTAGTAGGGGTTTCACTCCTATGGAATGGGAGAAAATTTTTCTTCTCACACATAAAGCCTCCATCTCGACAGATTCCCAAGACCATAATTACATGGTGTCGGCGCGATGGTACAGATGCCCCGTGGAGATCAGCGCCATTTCCCTGACCGAGTCTGATGGATGTTGGAGACTCTGTGGTAAAAGGGGTTCTTACCTCTATATCTGGTGGGGATGTGAGAGGCTACGCCCCTTCTGGGATGATGTGGAGTAACTGTATGGTAGGGTCACTTCTGACCAGGCTAGGTTTGGTGCACAGTTGGCATTGCTGAGCGCAACAACTATGTCTATCGCTAGATTTAAAGGGAACCTGTCACCTGATTCTAAGTCCCTACACTATCACTAGCTATCCCTACACCTTCCTAGCTGCTCCCTATCTATCCCTTTTTCACCTAAAGTGTTCCTATGAAACATCTCAAAAATTAGTTTAAACTTACTGCAGTCCTCGAGTTTGGAGGACTGGGAAGACGTGGCCACGCTCCATTCACCACTACTCTGTGGTGTAGTGCACGCCCCCGATCACGTGATCGGCCCCATAATGCACTAAGGCTGACCACGTGACCGGCCCCATAATGCTCTGCACCGGATGTGACGTCCTGCCGGTGTATAGAATTACACAGAGGGCGGGAGATTCTAAATACTGGGTGCAGAGAGGACAAAGAATAATGCCGCCCAGCGGGGCGTGAACTACACCACGGAGGAGTGGTGAATGGAGCGTGGCCATATCTTCCCAGTCCCACAATTCGAGGACTGCAGTAAGTTTAAACTAATTTTTGAGATGTTTCATAGGGACACTTTAGATGAGAAAGTGATAGAAAGGGAGCAGCTAGGTAGGTGTTGGGATAGCTAGTGATAGTGTAGGGACTTAGAATCAGGTGACAGGTTCCCTTTAAGAAAAATCTTCTCCGTCACCTTTCAACAGCTACGAGACACCTGATTTCCAGGTTCTGGAAACGGTCGGACTGTCCGACTCATGGGAATTTGGTGAATGACTTGAATGGCATCTGCAGGATGAGGAACTCATTGCCCATAGTATGCCTGACGAGAACAGCATCACACGACACTGTGCCAAGTGGTCTCCCTGGATCATGTACAGGAATCCTTAGATCTGGGGTCTTGGCTGACACATGTTAACGGTTGACTTCGTCCACATAACGTCTGACGCGTGGCTCCTCTACTCTTTTACCCTTTGGCCTTAATTGTCCTCTCCCTCTCTTTTCTTATTACCTTCTATATCTCCCTTCTTTCTCGTCTTTTATGTTTTCTTTATACTGAAATTTGCAAGTAATTTCAAGATCCCTGCCGTCAACTACCAGTTGAATTTGTTATTGTGGCTTCATGGCCACGACTTTAGACATTAAGAATTGAGGAGGCGGTCTATTTTTAGATCTGCCTCTTCTTCATGTTATTTCTTTCCATTTTCCACATTAGCAATAATGCAAGTATTCTTTTTTTATACACTTTCGATTTTGATGTTTATGGTCCTTTGGCATCATACCTTTTTGTTATGCTTCTAACAGTGACTTGTTTGCACTTTGCATATGTTTTAATAAATAATGATTTACACAAAAATCTATAGTGGTCTGAGGAAGTGTGAGGGCTTATGGTTATATCTCTTGAGGTTTGGGGTAGTGTAGGGGGCTTATGGTTATATCTCTGGTGGTCAGGGTTAGTGTAGCGGCTTATGGTTATATCTATGCAGGTTGCAAGTAGCAGAGCTGTGCGTATAGTGTGCATGTATACACACGGAGCAGGGCGGGAACAAGTGCTGATGTCAGGGCGTGAGGCGGGACAGGACCGCAGGGCCGACACTAGCAAGACCTCGCTCTACGCCTGCGTGAAGGAGCACAAGGAGGCGCAGGAGCAGAGCGAGGATGCCTGACAGCATCAAGGAGGCGGCAAGGAGAGGGAGGAGGGAGGAACAGAGATGCAGGGGGCGGGAATAGCCCCGGGAAGCGAGATGACTCCTGATGCTGGTAATGCCCTCCTGACTTTTTACTATACGTTTTCACAGGGCTGTATTTAGGGGTACAAACATCACACACACACATTGGGGACACCTTGCCTAAATGCAGCATACAAGATAATACAGAGAATCTTCATGGTTGATAATTTCAACACCAGCTGGAATAGCTTGCCAGTTCAGCACTGAACATGGTAATGCTCTGTCTCGTGTCATGACGTTTAAGAGCATTTGAACTGCAAGTACCAGTCTGCAGTGACCAAACCTCTGATTAGCAGAAAGAATTAAAAGGCTAGAATCACCTTTGGTGAGGAGCATGTTGTGTGTACTGAGTAGAAGAGGTTCTCAGTTCATTTTAGTGATGATAGCCAGTTTAATTTATTTGGGTCTGATTGCAAACATGGTGTTCGTCGACAAACTGGGGAAAGACTGAAACCAAAGTGTGTAAAGAAGTCAGTGTAAGGTGGTGTAAGTGTCATGGTTTGGGCAATGTTTTCTGCTGCAGTGGTTGGAACTCTCATACAGCTACATGGCAGAGTGAATGCAAGTGTGTATCAGAACCTTCTTCAACAACACGTGGTTCCTGACTTGCATTCAGCACTCAATCAGCCAGCAATGTTCATGCAGGACAATGCCACCTGTCACATAGCAAAACAGGTAAAGCAGTTCCTTGAAACAGAAAACATTGAAACAATGAAATGGCTGCCCAGAGTCCTGATCTAAACCCAATAGAAATCCTTGGTGACAAAGTTATGGTCAAGAAAGCCACAAACAGTCACAGAACTGTGGAAGAGACTGGAAGAAGAGTGGACCAAAATCACACCACAGCAGTGTGAGAGACTATTGATGAAGTCATTCACAGCAAAGACCTGTACAAAGCAAAGGCCTGTACACTTCCTACTGATTGTTGACTGTTGTAACTTCCACAAAATTTAGTTTTAATCTTTCTCTGTGCTACAGCCATTGCTGTTCTCTAGATATGATCATGACATTATGTGTAAATTAAAGGTTTTAAGTTGATAAACTTTGGCTGTTTTGGAAAACACTGTTGTAGTGGCATGGTGAACCCCTTACACTAAAACCTTCAAATGTTGATCAATGTAGATTATATTCTATCTGAAAAAAATCAAGTGATCATACATTGTTCTCTAATTTTGATCGCCACTGTATGTCTATGCGCATATAGCAGAGTTGGTGTGTCTAATATATAATTTTAAAAAAAACAATAGATTTGTTGCCTCTGTATTTTACCTTAGCACATTAAAATTAGTGCTAATACACAGGCTTTTACACAGCCCGGGAAGCTTTATTAATAGGAAAAATGTTTTTTCCATTTTCGGCTATCTAAACCTTGGGTGCGGCTAAACGTGCCAGTGTACGTCAGCGGGGAGGGATGGGGACAGAGTGTTAAAGGGTCCCACTGAGACTTTTTCGCCCAGGGCCTACAAACATTTGGAGCCGACCCTGGGCCTAGAGAATCTATCTCACCAAGTGAGAGCTCCACAAGATATTAAAGATGTTTTTAGCTAAAAGCATTTACTTATCCTTCAACATGTGATAAATGATAATAGGTTGATGATACTAGAATGGTGGACCAGTTGCCTCTTCCTCCCAGCTGACAAAGTTGGAGAGTGAAAGAGGGAGTGTTAGGAACTGTTAAATAAAGAGATGAGGTTGTAAGAAATAAGTGATAACAGGTCAGGAGTTAATTTCTGAAGCGTTTTATGTCTACTTAAATGATACATTACAGAGAATCAGTGCAATGCCAGAAAAGTCTTGGAATAAGAAGTACGAGGTTAGTCTTTAACCTCCAAATACACATTAATTAGCTGTTGGCTGAATCATCATTTAGTTGACACCAATCTTTCCTCAGTCCCCCATACACAGAAATACCTCGCCAACCATTGCTGCTTTCCCAATTAGAGAGTCACTGCCAGACATAGGCAGCAGCTTATATTCTAGAGAACAAAATGATCGATTGTTAAAAATCCAATGGGCATGATCCTTATTTTCCCTGACATCATGTGTTGGAGGAGAGTTGGCAAAATGGAAAGCACTACATTGGTGGTAGGCAGAAAAAAGGAGAAAGATCTCGGGAGACACAGAACGTTGGAGTGCTTGGCTTGAGTGCTGCATTCTAGGCAGATTGTAGAGGGAGAAGTCTGGTTAGTGCTGGGATACCATAATCAAGAAAAAAATGGATCAGAGCCACAAAAAGATTTTTGTTTCTATAGTAAAAAAAAATAAAGGGTCTGAGGTTTTTGAGGTGCAGGTGACATGAAAAGTTCCTGCTGCATGGCTGGAAGCTGAGATATTGAAACCCGAGGGAAATTGATACAGAAAGTCCTGTTTTACAAGGTCAAAAAATGTCTTTACTCAATAAATAATATTTATTCACTGAATCTCTATCACCTATTTGTTCAACATTCTACATAGAATGGCTTTTATTAACTTTTGTACTTGAAAATGTGTCCGGACTGCACTCGATTTTTATCAAGTAAACAGGAAAATGTTTATGTAACTCAAGTGGAATGCATTACTGTAATGGTCCATTTACACGCGGCCACAGGAAGGTAGGAACAGGCAGGCATCGGACACAATTGTGCCTGTTGCCTTGAAAAGACCACGATGTGGCGGCGTGTAATTCAGGACTTTCCTTCCTGTGTCTTCCCTGAAGGAAGGAAAGTCCTGAATTACACGTCGCCACATCGTGGTCTTTTCAAGGCAACAGGCACAATTGTGTCCGATGCCTGCCGGTTTCTACCTTCCTGTGGCCGCGTGTAAATGGACCATTAGACTAGACATTGGTAGAAAAATGGCATTGAACAATAAGTATTGGTTTGAGATGGGGTGACTTTGGCTGCAATCCTGGTCGTGAGGCCAGGGAGCGCTCTGTGCAACTGCTGCATCACAATAAAGGTTACTGGGGTCGCTTGTTGCTCCCTATGCAACCACAACAAGCTAATCATAAAAAGTTGTATTAAGTTGGATATTTTGCAACTTGCTTGACTGGTCGCTTAGAGTTGAAACAACCCACTTCACCTGCATTGTGCTGAGGTTAAACGGTGAACAGAGCAATCTTAGCACTGGCGTAACATTACTTGTATACTTGTCTTTTTAGTGTAATGGTATAAAGTAGATGTTACAACTGAGACCAATTAATGATCTATATTTTGTAAGGGGTTGTAAAACATACAATGCCGTCAATGCACTGCAATGACACTGTGGCCATTATTTTGTCTTTTTAGGAATGTTAGTGACAAAAATAGCAGTGTTCTACAATTATGATGGTACATAGCATAAAAAAATTACAGTTCAGAAATAGCATCCAAACACTAAGAGAGATGAGGGCCTTTCTAATTATAGAAGGAGATTGCTAAGAATAGTTGAGTTTCTTAGTTTGCAAATAGAATGCTGGTCCAGACTGGAAAGATAAGGACTACAAAGTGGTTCTGTATCTATAGGTTACACAGTTCAAAATGTTAAGCATGTTAAGCACTTTTTGTATAATAATGGTATTCCCATAGACACTGAATGGAGCAGTGACCAGTTCAGCCATTTTGCAGAGCCCTTTTTTTGCAGGATGGCGGTGGTGACCATGATCAGACCACTAGCAATTAGCCAGATTGGGACAACCCCTCTAAAGTGACAATAATTAATGTGGTGCTAGAGGAAGATGTTATCAATAACATTGATGGCAAGAAGAACAAACAATTTTCAGAACAAACCAAGCCAGACACGCCACTCGAAGCAAGGATCACCAAGCTACAACTTCCCTAATTTGGACACATTCATATGAGGGAGGATCCACTGGGGAAGGATATCATGGTTAGAGATGTGCAAACAGTTTGAAGCTTGGGTTTCAATTTGATTGGCATCTGTTTGCTGAATAGATTGGCGAATAGTTTGCCAAATTTATGAATCCCATTGAAATCAAGGGAGTCAAAATCAAGGGCATACAAAAGACCTTAAAAAGGGCCCAAAAGCTAATGTTTGTATTTTGTGTTGTATTTTTTTTGACAGAATTTACTAGAAATTCATGGCGGTCATGTCTACTATTGGCGTGACCGCCATGAATTTCGGGCTTAGGGCCAGCTGATAACACAAAGCTGGCCCTAACTCCTTTATTACCCAGTGAGCCACCGACCAGAGCCCTGGATGAGTTGGGTTCAGCGCCAGAACATGGCGCTTCAATGAACGCGCCATTTCTGGGGCAGCTGCAGGTGCAATTCGCAGCAGGGGTTGCTCAGAAGGCTTGGGCCTCCCTGCACTGCAGATTCCAGCCCCCAGCTGCCTAGCTGTACCTGGCTGGACATAGAAATAGCGTGGATCCTCATGCATTTTTTTTTTTATTTCATGAAATTCATGAAATAATAAAAAAAAGGGGCTCCCCTATATTGTTGTGTCCGGCCAGGTACAAATAGGCACCTGGGGGTTGGTGGCAGCCCGTATCTGCCTGTTGTATCCGGCTGGATACAAAAATACGGTGAAGCCCATGTCAAATTTTTTTCTGAAAAATCCAAAAAACAATATGGATGAAAGGACTGCATCTTTAGTAACCCCTCGACCATGGTCGATGGGTTAATAACGATGCAGTCCCTTTTTATAGGATTGTTTAATGGATTTTTCAGAAAAATTTTGACGTGGGCTTCGCCGTCTTTTTGTATGCCAGCCAGATTCAGCAGGCGGCAACGGGCTGCCCCCAACCCCCAGCTGACTATTTGTACCTGCCTGGACACAGAAATATCGGGAAGCCCTTATTTTTTATTATTTCATGAATTACATGAAATAAGAAAAAAAAAATGCGTGGGGCTCCGCGCGATTTCTATGTGCAGCCAGGTACAGCTAGGCAGCTGGGGGCTGGAATCCACAGTGCAGGGAGGCCCAAGCCTTTTGGGCACCCCTGGCTGCGAATGGCAGCCCGCAGCTGCCCCTGAACATGGCGCGTTCATTGAAGCGCCATGTTCTGGCACTGAACCCAACTCTTCCAGGGCCCTGGTGTGGTGGCTCACTGGGTAATAAAGGGGTTAGGCCAGTTTTGTATTATCAGCTGGCCCTAAGCCCGAAATTCATGGGTTACACCAATATTAGACATGCCCCCCATGAATTTCTATTAAATGGTTTAAATAAAAACACCACACCAAGAAAAATTATTTTTATTTGAAAAAAAAAACAAAAACACACTTAGGGACTAGGGATGAGCGAGTATGCTTGTCAGTACTCGGTACTCGCACGAATATCTCGGTACTTGGGGTACTCGGCGAGTACTGAATAATCTCGCGATACTCTTGCTATCCTTGGAGTCCACCTCCCTGCATGTTGGCGCTCTTTACAGAGCCAGCCCGCATGCAGGGATTGGCTGACAGACACTGTAATGCCACAGCCATGTTGGTTGTGGCATTACAGTGATTGGCTGGCCGCACAGCGTCATCAGGTCTTTATAAGACCTGACCGCTCTGTGCTCGTCACTGTGCTCCACAGACAGTCAGTGTAGGGAGAGCTGCTGCTGATTGAGGGACATACTTGTGGCCTTTCAGCTAGTGTAGGTGCAGGGCTGCCAGTCTAATTACCACAACAGTCCTTCTGAGGACTAATAGAGCTGTATACAGGCAGGCAGGGAGGCAGGGTATATAGCAAACTTCGTTGTGCCAGTATACCAGCCTGCATCACATCTGGGGATGGTGTACAGGCTGTAAATCTCATCCATCCATCCATCCATCCCAAAACAGTGCTTTTAGGGATTAATTTAGCTCTCTGTAGGCTGTAGGTTTTAGCGCAAATTAGGATACGCCAAAAAACTCGCTATTCTCATCAGCGTTTGTGTCTGACTAGTCCACCTGCAGGGCCTTAATCTCTAATCTTAGTGTCGTGCTAAAAACCAAATCTTGTCAGGACTCATTTAGCATCTTAGTGCAGCTGCAGTAGGTTGCAGCGTAAATTAGGATACGCCAAAAAACTCGCTATTCTCATCAGCGTTTGTGTCTGACTAGTCCACCTGCAGGGCCTTAATCTCTTATCTCAGTGTCGTGATAAAAACCAACTCTTGTCTGCATTTATCCAACATTTGTGTGTGCCAGGAGTAGGTTTTAGCGCAAATTAACATACGCCAAAAGACTCGCTGTTCTCGTCAGCGTTTGTGTCTGACTAGTCCACCTGCAGGGCCTTAAACTCTAATCTTAGTGTTGTGCTTAAAACCAACTCTTGTCTGCATTCATCTAACATTTGTGTGCGCCAGGAGTATGTTTTAGCACAAATTAGGATACGCCAAAAGACTCGCTATTCTCGTCAGCGTTTGTGTCTGACCAGTCCACCTGCAGGGCCTTAATCTCTAATCTCAGTGTCGTGCTAAAAACCAAATCTTGTCTGCACTCATTTAGCATCTTAGTGCAGCTACAGTAGGTTGCAGCGTAAATTAGGATATGCCAAAAAACTCGCCATTCTCGTCAGCATTTGTGTCTGACCAGTTCACCTGCATGGCCTTAATCTTTAATCTCAGTGTGCTGCTAAAAAACATTTCTGGGACGCCTTCATTTAGCTGTATACAGTCAGCACAACATTGAAAATGCACAAGGCCGTTGGCAAGGGACAAGGAGCTGGACTTGATGGTGTTGCAGGCAGAGGCCAAGCCCGTGTGCAAGCTCGAATTGTGCCACGACAAACGCCCACATCATCTCGCTCAACCTTCCTGTCCCAATTTCTAGGGGACCGCAGCAGTACTCCACTATTAAACCAAGACCAGTGTCACAGGTTGTTAGTTGGATAGCGGATAATGCTTCCAGTTAGTTTGGCACCACTCCAAATACCCTGTCTTCCACACGGTCAAGTTTCAGTAGCTGTGAGACTGGACCACACATTCCACACCTTGATACTCCTTCCTCCCACCATGCCGAGTGCCCGGCCCCGGACATAACTGATCCCACACTTGGACACTCTGAAGAGCTGTTCACTTATCCATTCGTAGATTCTGGCCTCTCGCCAGCTCCACCTGAAGTGGGTCATGAGGAGATTGTATGTACAAATGCCCAAATATTTGAGTAGCCACGGTCTCACGAAGGCAACGGTGGGAACGTGTCTCAAAAAGAGGTGGACGATGATGAGACACAAATGCCAGAAAGTCAGGAGGAGGACCAGAGTGCGGAAGTGGAAGACGACGTGGTGGATGATCCAGTAACTGACCCAAACTGGCAGGAGGACATGCAGAGCGAGGACAGCAGTGCACAGGGGGAGTCAGGCGTAGCATCACAACAGGCCGGGAGAAGCAGGGTGGTGTCCGCAGGCAGAAGGCAGGCAACCGTTCCCCGTAACAACAACACAAGTGAAGTTGCCAGTACAACTGTTAGGTCTTCCCGAGTCTGGCTGTTTTTTAAGGTGTCTGCAGATAATTCGAAAAAGGCCATTTGCAACACCTGCCATGCCAGCATCAGCAGGGGTAGCAAAACTAGCAGCCTGACCCCCACCAGCATGATCAGGCACATGGCAGCAAAGAACCCGACTTTGTGGGATATACAGCAGAGTCCAGGAGCAGTGTCTGCGGGTGACACCGCTGCGTCTTCCACTGTTGTGCGTGCAAGCCAATCCCCTGTCCATACTGCAGGCGAAGATACCTCCTGTCCTTCACCTGTACTTGCACAAGCAGAAATAGCACCATCATCAGCCACGTCCTTGTCCCAGCGCAGCGTTCAGTTATCCATACACCAATCTTTGGAACGCAGGCGCAAATACGCTGCCAACGCCCCACATGCCACATTTCTAAATGCACACATTTCGCGACTGCTTGCGCTGGAAATGTTGCCTTTTAGGCTGGTGGAGACGGAAGCATTCCGCAACCTGAAGGTGGCTGTCCCACATTACTAGGTCCCCAGCCGCCACTATTTTTCCCGATGTGCCGTCCCCGCATTACATAAGCACGTGTCACAAAACATCATACGTGCCCTTAACAACACAGTTTCAGGCAAAGTCCACCTAACCACGGACACATGGACAAGTGCTTGTGGGCAGGGCTGGTACATCTCGCTGACGGCACACTGGGTTAATATTCTGGAAGCCGGGACCCAGTCTGAGCTTGGGACGGAACACGTCCTTCCGACACCAAGGATTGCAGGCCCTAACTCAGTCAGGGTTTCACCCACAGTGTACAGCTCTGGCACGTCATGCTCCTCAGCCTCCTCCTCTTCCTCCACTTCACCCTCCACACCAGTCCCAAGCTGGAAGCACTGCAGCACTGCCTCGGCTAAGCGGCAACAGGCTGAGCTGAAGCTAATATGCGTAGGTGATAAACTACACAACGCTGAAGAGTTGTGGACAGCTCTGAAACAGCAGGCAGATCACTGGATCACACCGCTGAACCTACAGCCAGGCATGGTCGTGTGTGACAATGGCCAGAACCTTGTGGCGGCTCTGAGGCGAGGCAAGCTGACATATGTTCTATGTGTGGCCCATGTGCTCCAGCTCGTGGTTCAGCGCTTTATTAAATCATACCCGGAGCTGTGTGATCTGCTCGTCAAAGTACGCCGCCTGTGTGCCCATTTTAGAAAGTCACCTACTGCTTCTGCCGGCCTTGCCGTCTTTCAGCGGCGTTTGCAGCTTCTGGCTCACAGACTGGTGTGTGATGTCCCCACGTATTGGAATTCCACACTGCACATGTTGGTCAGGATTTTTGAGCAGAAGAGGGCAGTTGTTGAGTACCTGCATCAACTAGGCCATCGGTATACGGTTCAAACTCCACACATAAGACCTCAGGAGTAGACATGGATGTCCAACATATGTACCGTCCTCCAAAACTTTGAGGACTCCACCAAGATGGTGAGCGCCGATGACACCATCATTAGCGTCACCATCCTGCTTCTCTGTCTTCTAAAATGCTCTCTGCTCAAAATCAAAGACGATGCATTGCATGCGGAGCACAATGACTTGTAGCAAGAAACCGTACTGGGTGATTACACACAGCCCAGCCTCATCTCGTACCAACGTGCATTGGAGGACTATGACGAGGAGGAGAAGGATGAAGAAATAGAGCTACTTTCATGCGGAATTGATGGTAATGCATGCACAACCGTCAGACCGTCGGTTGAGCGTGGATGGCCAGAGGACAGGGCAGATAAGGAGGAGGTCAGCATGGCCAGTCATGCTTTTGGTGAGGACCCTGAAGTCTTGCCTGTTAACAGTCTGGCGCACATGGCTGACTTTATGTTACGCTGCCTGTCATGTGACCCTCGCGTTATCAAGATCTTGGCGGACACTTATTACTGGTTAGTGACACTTTTAGACCCACGCTACAAAGAGAACTTTATTTCTCTTATTCCCGAGGTGGAGAGGTCTACAAAAATGCTGCAGTACCAGAAGACCATAGTCTCGGAATTAGACAAAAAATTCCCTTCTGAAAACGCTAGCAGCAGAGGTCACGATTCAGTGGACAACCAAGGCGTCCGGCCGAGAGAGGCACAAGTCTAATCCAGCAGAGGTAGGGGAACACTCTCAAAGATCTGGGACACTTTTCTCAGCACCTCCCGTACCACAGGCCCTGAGGTGCCGGGTAGTGTCAAAAGGAATGCAACGTTTGCCAAGATGCTGAGGGAGTACCTTGCCGATCATACTAAAGTGCTCCTAGACTCCTCTGTGCCTTATAATTATTGGGTATCCAAGCTGGACATGTGGCAGGAATTGGCTCTGTACGCCTTAGAAGTCCTGGCCTGCCCTGCCGCTAGCGTTTTGTCAGAGCGTGTTTTTAGTGCCGCAGGTGGAATCATTACAGATAAACGCACCCGCCTGTCAACTGAAAATGCTGACAGGCTGACTTTGATCAAGATGAACAAGGGTGGATTGGGCCTGACTTCACCACACCACCACCAAATGATAGCGGAATTTAAATTTTGTGCCGGTAGATTGCCATGCACCTCCACACACCCACACATCGGTACACACTTCATGTCTTTGGCTACTTGCTGTACTGCTCCTCCTTCTCCTCATCCGCTACCATCATATGATCAGTGTGACCGTGGTTCATGATGCCACAAAACCATAATTTTTTTACATCATATTTATGATGATAATGACCCTAACCGTTCAAAAGTTAGGCATTAGTTTCATGTATACCCACCAGGGGTAAATGTTTTAGTCCATGCTTACAGAATGGGCATTACAAGTACAAGACACCCGCTCCTTTGTAATGGGAACAATTTTTAGAGGCTCTCCTCCATGTTTCTTCCCAGGAGCATCGCAATGCCTCCCAATATTTGGCAGTCCTTCCTAGAGGCAATTCTACAAAACACCCACTTCCTTAAAATGGGCACATTATTTAAAGAGGCCCTCATGCACGCCTCTATCCTGGGGCATCAGAGTGCAACACAATTTTTGGCTTCCCTGCCAAGGGCAATACTACAAAAGACCTACTTCCTTATAATGGGCACATTATTTAAAGAGGCCCTCATGCACGCCTCTATCCAGGGGTATCAGAGTGCCACACAATTTTTGGCTTCCCTGCCTAGGGCAATCTTCAAAAGACCCACTTCATTAAAATGGGCACATTATTTAAAGATGCCCTCATGCACGCCTCTATCCAGGGGCTTTGGGGTGCCTCCCAATGTTTAGCAGCCCTGCCTAGGGCATTACTACAAAAGACCCACTTCATTAAAATGGGCACATTATTTAAAGAGGCCCTCATGCACGCCTCTATCCAGGGGCATCTTGGTGCCTCTCAACTTTTGGCTTCCCTGCCTAGGGCAATCCTACAAAAGACCCACTTCCTTATAATGGGCACAATATTAAAAGAGGCCCTCATGTACACCTCCATCCAGGGGCATCAGAGTGCCTCCCAACTTTTGGCAGCCCTGCCTAGGCCAATCCTACAAATGACCCACTTCATTAAAATGGGCACATTATTTAAAGAGGCCCTGATGCACGCCTCTATAGGGGCATTGGGGTGCCTCACAATGTTTAGCAGCCCTGCCTAGGGCATTACTACAAAAGACCCACTTCCTTACAATGTGCACATTATTTAAAGAGGCCTTCATGTACGTCTCTTCCCAGGGGCATTGTGGTGTCTTCCAATGTTTAGCAGCCCTACCTAGGGCAATACTACAAAAGACCCACTTCCTTACAATGTGCACATTATTTAAAGAGGCCCTCATGCACGCCTCCATCCAGGGGCATCAGGGTGCCTCCCAACTTTTGACAGCCCTGCCTAGGACAATACTACAAATGACCCACTTGCTTAAAATTGGCACATTATTTAAAGAGGCCTTCATGTACGTCTATTCCCAGGGGCATTGTGGTGCCTCCCAATGTTTAGCAGCCCTGCCTAGGGCAATACTACAAAAGACCCACTTCCTTAAAATGGGCACATTATTTAAAGAGGCTCTCATGCACACCTCTATCCAGGGGCATTGGGGTGCCTCCCAATCTTTAGCAGCTCTGCCTAGGGCAATCCTACAAAAGACCCACTTCCTTAAAATTGGCACATTATTTAAAGAGGCCTTCATGTACATCTCTTCCCAGGGACATTAGAGTGCCACACATTTTCTGGCTTCTCTGCCTAGGGCAATACTACAAAAAACCCACTTCCTTAAAATGGGCACATTATTAAAAGAGACCCTCATGCACACCTCCATCCAGGGCATTGTGGTGCCTCCCAACTTTTGGCTGCCCTGCCTAGGGCAATACTACTAAAGACCCACTTCCTTACAATGGGCACATTATTTAAAGAGGCCTTCATGTACGTCTCTTCCCAGGGGCATGGGAGTGCCACACATTTTTCAGCTTCCCTGCCTAGGGCAATACTACAAAAGACCCACTTCCTTACCATGGGCACATTATTTAAAGAGGCCCTCATGCACTCCTCCATCCAGGGGCATCAGAGCTCCTCCCAATTTTTGGCATCCCTGCCTAGGACAATACTACAAATGACCCACTTGCTTAAAATGGACACATTATTTAAAGAGGCTCTCATGCACGCCTGTATCCAGGGGCATTGTGGTGCCTCCCAATTTTTGGCTGCCCTGCCTAGGGCAATACTACTAAAGACCCACTTCCTTACAATGGGCACATTATTTAAAGAGGCTCTCATGCACGCCTCTATCCAGGGGCATTGTGGTGCCTCCCAATGTTTAGCAGCCCTGCCTAGGGCAATACTACAAAAGACCCACTTCCTTACAATGGGCACATTATTTAAAGAGGCCTTCATGTACGTCTATTCCCAGGGGCATTGTGGTGCCTCCCAATGTTTAGTAGCCCTGCCTAGGGCAATACTACAAAAGACCCACTTCATTAAAATGGGCACATTATTTAAAGAGGTTCTCATGCACGCCTCTATCCAGGGGCAATAGGATGCCTCCCAATGTTTAGCAGCCCTGCCTAGGGCAATCCTACAAAAGACCCACTTCCTTAAAGTTGCGCACATTATTTAAAGAGGCCTTCATGTACGTCTCTTCCCAGGGGCATGGGAGTGCCACACATTTTTTGGCTTCCCTGCCTAGGCAAATACTACAAAAGACCCACTTCCTTAAAATGGGCACATTATTAAAAGAGGCCCTCATGCATGCCTCCATCCAGGGGCATTGTGGTGCCTCCCAATTTTTGGCTGCCCTGCCTAGGGCAATACTACTAAAGACCCACTTCCTTACAATGGGCACATAATTTAAAGAGGCTCTCACGCACGCCTCTATACAGGGGCATTGTGGTGCCTCCCAATGTTTAGCAGCCCTGCCTAGGGCAATACTACAAAAGACCCACTTCCTTACAATGGGCACATTATTTAAAGAGGCTCTCATGCACACCTCCATCCAGGGGCATCAGAGTGCCTCCCAACTTTTGGCAGCCCTGCCTAGGGCAATACTACAAAAGACAAACTTCCCAAAATGGGCACATTATTTAAAGAGGCCTTCATTTACATCTCTTCCCAGGGGCATGGGAGTGCCACAATCTTTTTTTAAAAAAATCTTTCATATAATCCAGAAAACTAACATACACCAACTCTGTCTCACAAGTGGGTATGACCCCTTAATATTTTTTCCATGAAAATCCATTTTGGTTTCATTTTGTAACGTTTTCTTGACAGTCCATAAAAGTGGCGTAATAGTCACAGCAGTGACCTTGGGGTCTGAAATGCTTACAGGGGTCTTCCCCATGCTGTTCCCATGTCATTTGAGCACTCTTCTGAGACTTTTGTGACATTTTTAGGGTTTCTACATGCTGCCGGGGGTCATGCCAGAAAAATACTCGGGTCTCCCATAGGATAACATTGGGCTCGGTGCTCGGGCCGAGTACACGAGTATCTTGGGATGCTCGGCCCGAGCTTCGAGCACCCGAGCATTTTAGCACTCGCTCATCTCTATTAGGAACTCCATCTTTATTTTTAAAAAATCCTCTTCCGTCCGATGTAGTCCAATCCAGGGTTCTTCTTAAGCCCTGCTACATCTCTAGTAGAGAAGCTCCACCAGAGATGTAGCAGAGCTGTGCACCCGGGCGTGGGAAAGTTCATGTGAGTTCAGGCAGGCAAGCAAGAACTCGCATGAACCTCACAGCACTGCGCTACTTCAATTGAACAGCTGACTTGAGCCAGCTGTTCATTTGAAAATCCTGGCGGGAAGGCGTCGCAGAGAAAACCGGATCAAACCGGATTCTCCCAGATTGTACCGGTCTGGTGCAATCCGTCACCCGATAACATGGGACTCTATGGTGCCGGATTGCATCGGACCAGGGCAATCCGGGAGAATCCGGTTTGAACTCAGGGAATAGTAGTGAGTAAACTCGCTTATCCCTAGACTCCTATCAGCAAAGAGGACCTTGCCGGAAAGTTTAAAATAGACATTTTTATATTTTAAGTAAAAGAAAGTATCCAAAACATAAAAATATCTATTTTAACCTTTCCGGTAAGGTCCTCTTGCTGATAGGACCTGTGGTGACATCAGTTATCGCGAGAATTCCGGTCATGTGACTGGAGTTCCAACGATAACTGACGTCACCACAGGTCCTATCAGCAACAGGACCTTGCCGGAGCCATCGACGGACCGCCGAACAGGTGAGCATACATTTTTTTTTATTTTTTAACACTTTATTTTACTTAAAAGCTATTTATTTTGGCTGAAAATGCGGCAGATGTGGTTTTCTGACCGCATCTGCTGCATTTTCAAACCAAAATCGAACAGCTTCTAGAACTGCCGAATTTGAACCAAATTGTTCAAATTCGGCGAATGACTCGAACACCGCCAAATACAACTCGAATTTGAGATTGGCGAACAATTCGAGTCGAACATTGCTCATCTCTAATCACAAGGCATTCCCAATAATCCAAAGAAATTCGTCCATCTCCATGTCTTCTTAAAAGATTCAATTTTATTTTCAAGAGTTTAAAATCACGTACATTTACACGTTTCAAACATAACTGTGATCTTAGTCATAATGTGGGCACATTATGACCAAGACCACAGTTATGGTCTAAACATGTAAATGTACGTGATTTTAAACTCTTGAAAATAAAATTGAATCTTTTAAGAAGACGTGGAGCTGGACGAATTTCTTTGGATTACTAGTTTTGTAAGTATATTTCTCATGTTTTTGTAAATGCACAAAAAAAATCAATCCAGCAAAACATGAGAGAGAATTAGTAAATAATTAGTAAATTAATAAATAAGGAGACAATCTCTCATTAACCATTTCATTCCCTAAATCCAGGAAGGTCTTGTGCAGTTCCATCAAGGTCCCACAAAGTCTCACTGTCCCAGTATATGCGGGACATGTCCAATGCAGACATCCCCCATATGCTGGGTGAGCAGCCACTTCTCGACTCCCTGCAGTATGCTGAGTGGTGACATCACAAAGGTTTCTAGAGTTCAGATTTGTGGGGTAACACAGGAGCTATCCCACGAGTTAGAACTGTAGTACCCTAAGTTTCACTGTAGTGCCTTCATGATCTCTCTATAGATTTCTCATGATACCCATGAGATAGAGCAAGACAACAAGTGTGACGTCAATGAGAGCACCACAATTCAAACTTGCGGTATAGCCCATGTGTGACCCTGCAAATCTTAACTCTAGTAACCTTTATGATGTCACCGCTTGGCACACTGCAGGGAGTCGGACAGTAGCTGTTCTCTCAGCATAGACCTGAGTGTGGCTAGTGAAATTGAACTCAGCTTCTCAAAGACGTGATAAACCACAGTTAATTTATGTTTTAAGGGGAAGGGGGGAATCACTTTTTCACACAGGGCCCTGTAGCTTTGGATTTCTTTTTGTCTTAATAATAATAACCTTCTTTAATAAACTGCATTTTATGTTTGTGTTATCTCTGTCTAATATTTAAATTTGTTTGGTGATCTGAAACATTTAAGTGTGACAAATAAGAAAAAGCATAAAAAATCAGGAAGAGGGCAATCACTTTTTCACACCACTATATATTATTCTATGTTTACATACTTTGCCTTTTAAATGGAATCTCTCAGTAGGATCAGTACTCCTAAGACATCTATATGGAAAAGTAAGGCCTGCATGCCCATAATGATGGCCTAGCAGGGTTAATCCAGCTGACAGATTCCCTTTAAATAAACCTTCATTTGGAAAAATATATATTTCTTCCTTTTACTTTTTCCATCACTTAAAAGGGTTGTCTACTATTGGACAACCCCTAGAGCTGCTCTAAGATGTGTCACCTATCTGAAAAGTAATAATGCAGTTTTATTATTTTATGAAAAAAAAGATTTATTAGTCTCAGTGGGAGAAACAAAATAATAATCTTGTAGTTGTGATACCTTTTAATAGCTAACAAAAATAAAATAATTGATGTTACAAGGGCAAGCTTTCGAGACGTCTCAGGTCTAGTCATCAGGCATGGTATGATAAAACATTTAAAGAAAGAAATATATACACTACTGGAACAGATACAAGTTAAAATAAATGGACATTTAAATAAACAAACAGAACCTTGAGAGGATGCTTAATTAGACTTAGTGACATGAATGTTTTATGGTCCTAATTTATATGTAAACCTTGTGCCTTCACTGTCTCTGGAAAACATTCCTCAGATGTTGTAATAAATGTTGTTTGTACCGTGTTAGCCAGTAGATAGAAAAATCTCAGATTTTAATATTTTGCTCCTCAACATAAAAAGCCCCCAGAGGACATATAGTGCACATAATTAAATGCACAACACCAGAAGAGGAGCACGTGAATGTCCCGGGAATCTTATTATCCTGTTGTGAGTTGGGTACAAAACTCTGCCCTAAACAATCAAGGGTGCAAACATAAACCCCTCCTACACTTTAATGTAGACTTTAATCTCTTTACTGCCATAAATCCCAAAATTCTTATTAAAAAAGATCCCTTAAAGCACCATTCCAGTGTTTTATTTTTCAGTGCTGGAGTGACGATTTAAATCTAAACCCCCCCGCCTCCTGTCATATACTCACCTTACGGTGTCTTTATGTATTATCGACCACACTAGTATAGACAGAGGGCACCACCTTCTGTACAAGAAACACCAGTGGACAAATGTACAGAAAGGAATGTGCCAAAGTGACAGGATCGCCAAATAAATATTATGGTACCTTTACACGCCGCTACAGAAGGTTAGAAACAACCGGGTGTCGGAGACAAATGTATCTTGCACCGTCAAAACAAACCGAGGTAGAGGCGTGTAAATCAGGTTGTTGCCACCCGTCACTGTCGACACCTGTTTTTGAGCAGTGCTCTAAAACAGGTTGGTTTCAACCCGATGGTAGCGGCGTCTAAATGAAGTACAGGAAGGTTTTTCCGACACCTACTTAACTCCCTGGGGCGTGACACAGCCTCCGGGAAACCGCCCCCCTTCAGCGATCATTGGTGCAAGATCCTGCGTTACGATTGGTTGTCGCTGCATAGGGCGGCATATTTAAGGAGCTGACCAGTCACACTACACATTTGCTATAGCATCATGTATTAGCCAGCCTTCCTGCGCTGGCTGGCCAATCATGATGCTATTGCATTGTCCAATCACCGTACAAGCGTCTCGTAATCCACAACTCTGGCACGCCTATGTGTTGTCCCTGCTGCACCAGGTCCTCCCATATTACCTTCTGTAGCGGCGTGTAAATGAAGGACGGTGCTCTGCAGAAGGTAACTTGTGGCACCCGGTGGTGCCTCCAGAGATAGATTAAACCTTCTGTAGAGCACCTTGTAGCGGTGTGTAAAGGCGGTATCGGGTACCGTTTGCAACCGTTGGAACGTGCTCGTGCACGTGAGACACCCTGTTGTTTCTAACCTTCTGTAGCGGCGTGTAAAGGTACCATTACATTTATTATTAAGGTAGCAGAAAAACTCGCACAGTAAAAACATTTAAAAAACACACTAAAAGACACCCCATGGAATGCACACAATATGGTTCAATCTTTGAATACACAATTGCACTCAAAAAGGTATAGTACGGTTGCTAGTGATTGCCGATACCGCATGTACACGCCGCCATTACGTTGTCAACCGAAGGTATCGTGGTTCCCCGGAAGTGCCCACAGATCCTGTGGATAACGTCCTGTTGAACGCCATCGCCGCTTCACATAAAAGACATAAAAGTACACAACACAAATGGGAGATGTTTATTAGCATCCTGAATAGGACCTGTGCACAATATATACCCTATGGGAATAAGCATGCTAGAAATAGGAGGAAACCACTATGGCTAAATAAAGCTGTAAGAAGTGCAATATGTGACAAAAAGAAAGCATTTAGGGAATTAAAGCAAGTAGATAGTGATGAAGCATTAAATAAATACAGAAAATTAAATAACATTTGTAAAAAGCAAATCAAGGCAGCAAAGATTGAGACAGAGAGACTCATTGCCAGAGAAAGTAAAAAGAATCCCAAAATATTTTTTAACTACATAAATAGTAAGAAACTAAAAAATGATGGTGTTGGCCCCTTTAACCCCTTCACCCCCGGGCCTATTTTGACCCTAATGACCAGGCCATTTTTGTCAATTCTGACCAGTGTCCCTTTATGAGGTAATATCTCTGGAACGCTTCATTGGATCCGAGCGATTCTGAGATTGTTTTTTCGTGACATATTGGGCTTCATGTTAGTATTAAATTTAGGTCAATAATTTTTGCGATTATTGGTGAAAAAATTAAAAATTTGGCAAAATGTTTGAAAATTTTGCAATTTTCAAATTATGAATTTTTATTCTGCTAAACCAGAGAGGTATGTGCCACAAAATAGTTAATAAATAACATTTCCCACATGTCTACTTTACATCAGCACAATTTTGGGAAAAAAATTTTTTTTTTTCGGACGTTATAAGGGTTCAAAGTTCATCAGCAATTTTTCATTTTTCCAGCAAAATTTACAAAACCATTTTTTTTTGTGACCACATCACATTTGAAGTCCCTTTGAGGGGTTTACATGACAGAAAACACCCAAAAGTGACACCATTCCAAAAACTGCACCCCTCAAGCTACTCAAAACTACATTCAAGAAGATTATTAACCCTTCAGGTGCTTCACGGGAACTAAAGCAAAGTGGAAGGAAAAAATGTTCTTTTAGCCTCAATTCTTTCATTTTCACATGGGCAACAGGATAAAATGGATCCTAAAAATTGTTGGGCAATTTCTCCTGAGTACATCGATATCTCATATGTGGTCATAAACCACTGTTTGGGCACACGGCAGGGCTCAGAAGGGAGGGAGCGCAATTTGACTTTTGGAGCTAATTTTCCGTTCAAAAAGTCAAATGGCGCTCCTTCCCTTCTGAGCCCTGCTGTGTGCCCAAACAGTGGTTTATGACCACATATGAGGTATCGGTGTACTCAGGAGAAATTGCCCAACAATTTTTAGCATCCATTTTATCCTGTTCCCCATGTGAAAATGAAAAAGTTTAGGCTAAAAGAAACTTTTTGTAGAAAAAAAAGTACTTTTTCATTTTTACGGATGAATTTGTGAAGCACCTGGGGATTCAAAATGCTCACCACCCATCTAGATAAATTCCCTGGGGGGTCTACTTTCCAAAATGGGGTCACTTGTGGGGGAGCTCCAATGTGTAGGCACACAGGGGCTCTCCAAACGCGACATGGTGTCCGCTAACAATTTGAGCTGATTTTTCAGTCAAATTGTTAGCGGACACCATGTTGCATTTGGAGAGCCCCTGTGTGCCTAAACATTGGAGCTCCCCCACAAGTGACCCCATTTTGGAAACTAGACCCCCCAGGGAACTTATCTAGATGGGTGGTGAGCATTTTGAATACCCCAGTGCTTCACAAATTAATCTGTAAAAATGAAAAAAGAAAATTTTGTAGAAAAAAAAGTACTTTTTCATTTTTACGGATGAATTTGTGAAGCATCTGGGGGTTCAAAATGCTCACCACCCATCTAGATAAATTCCCTGGGGGGTCTAATTTCCAAAATGGGGTCACTTGTGGGGGAGCTCCAATGTGTAGGCACACAGGGGCTCTCCAAACGCGACATGGTGTCCGCTAACAATTTGAGCTGATTTTTCAAATTGTTAGCGGACACCATGTTGCATTTGGAGAGCCCCTGTGTGCCTACACATTGGAGCTCCCCCACAAGTGACCCCATTTTGGAAACTAGACCCCCAGGGAACTTATCTAGATGGGTGGTGAGCATTTTGAATACCCTAGTGCTTCACAAATTAATCTGTAAAAATGAAAAAAGAAAATGTTTATGGAAAAAAAAGTACTTTTTCATTTTTACGGATGAATTTGTGAAGCACCTGGGGGTTCAAAATGCTCACCACACATCTATATAAGTTCCCTGGGGGCTCTAGTTTCCAAAATGGGGTCACTTGTGAGGGAGCTCCAATGTTTAGGCACACAGGGGCTCTCCAAACGCGACATGGTGTCCGCTAACAATTTGAAAAATTAGCTCCAATTGTTAGCGGACACCATGTCACGTTTGGAGAGCCCCTGTGTGCCTAAACATTGTAGCTCCCCCACAAGTGACCCCATTTTGGAAACTAGACCCCCCAGGGAACTTAGCTAGATGGGTGGTGAGCATTTTGAACACCCCGGTGCTTCACAAAATAATCTGTAAAAATAAAAAAAGAATTTTTTTGTGGAAAAAAAGTACTTATTCAATTTTACAGATGAATTTGTGAAGCACCTGGGGGTTCAAAATGTTCACAACCAATCTAGATACGTTCCCTGGGAGGTCTAGTTTCCAAAATGGGGTCACTTGTGGGGGAGCTCCAATGTTTAGGCACACTGGGGCTCTCCATACGCGACATGGTGTCCGCTAACTATTGGAATTGTTAGCGGCCACCATGTCGCGTATGGAGAGCCCATGTGTACCCAAACATTGGAGCTACCCCACAAGTGACCTCATTTTGGAAACTAGACCCCCCAAGGTATGTATCTAGATGCTTAGTGAGCACTTTGAACCCCCAGGTGCTTCACAAATTGATCCGTAAGAAGGAAAAAGTACATTTGTTTTCACACAAATTTGCTTTTTTCATTATTATGGATCAATTTGTGAAGCACCTGGGGGTTCAAAGTGCTCACTAGCTATGCATCTAGATATGTTCCTTAGGGGGTCTAGTTTCCAAAATGGGGTCACTTGTAGGGGAGCTCCAATGTTTAGGCACACAGGGGCTCTCCATACGCGACATGGTGTCCGCTAACTATTGGAATCATTAGCGGACACCATGTCGTGTATGGAGAGCCCCTGTGTGCCCAAACATTGGAGCTCCCCCACAAATGACCCCATTTTGGAAACTAGACCCCCAAGGAATGCATCTAGATGCATAGTGAGCACTTTGATCCCCCAGGTGCTTCACAAATTGATCCGTAAGAAGGAAAAAGTACATTTGTTTTCACACAAATTTTCTTTTTTCATTTTTACGGATCAATTTGTGAAGCACCTGGGGGTTCAAAGTGCTCACTATGCATCTAGATATGTTCCTTAGGGGGTCTAGTTTCCAAAATGGGGTCACTTGTAGGGGAGCTCCAATGTTTAGGCACACAGGGGCTCTCCATACGCGACATGGTGTCCGCTAACTATTGGAATCATTAGCGGACACCATGTCGTGTATGGAGAGCCCCTGTGTGCCCAAACATTGGAGCTCCCCCACAAATGACCCCATTTTGGAAACTAGACCCCCCAAGGAATGCATCTAGATCCATAGTGAGCACTTTGATCCCCCAGGTGCTTCACAAATTGATCCGTAAGAAGGATAAAGTACATTTGTTTTCACACAAATTTTCTTTTTTCATTTTTACGGATCAATTTGTGAAGCACCTGGGGGTTCAAAGTGCTCACTATGCATCTAGATATGTTCCTAAGGGGGTGTAGTTTCCAAAATGGGGTCACTTGTAAGGGAGCTCCAATGTTTAGGCACACAGGGGCTCTCCATACGCGACATGGTGTCCGCTAACTATTGGAATCATTAGCGGACACCATGTCGTGTATGGAGAGCCCCTGTGTGCCCAAACATTGGAGCTCCCCCACAAATGACCCCATTTTGGAAACTAGACCCCCCAAGGAATGCATCTAGATGCATAGTGAGCACTTTGATCCCCCAGGTGCTTCACAAATTGATCCGTAAGAAGGAAAAAGTACATTTGTTTTCACACAAATTTTCTTTTTTCATTTTTACAGATCAATTTGTGAAGCACCTGGGGGTTCAAAGTGCTCACTATGCATCTAGATATGTTCCTTAGGGGGTCTAGTTTCCAAAATGGGGTCACTTGTAGGGGAGCTCCAATGTTTAGGCACACAGGGGCTCTCCATACGCGACATGGTGTCCGCTAACTATTGGAATCATTAGCGGACACCATGTCGTGTATGGAGAGCCCCTGTGTGCCCAAACATTGGAGCTCCCCCACAAATGACCCCATTTTGGAAACTAGACCCCCCAAGGAATGCATCTAGATGCATAGTGAGCACTTTGATGCCCCAGGTGCTTCACAAATTGATCCGTAAGAAGGAAAAAGTACATTTGTTTTCACACAAATTTTCTTTTTTCATTTTTACGGATCAATTTGTGAAGCACCTGGGGGTTCAAAGTGTTCACTATGCATCTAAATACAGCGAAGCCCATTTTTTTTTTTCTAGGACTAATTTTAGAAAAAAAATGGCGTAGGGCTCCGCCATATTTTTGGTCCAGCCAGGTACAACTTGGCAGCTACGGACTGCCAGCAACCCCCACCTGCCTCATTGTACCTGGCTGGCAACCAAAAATACAGCAAAGCCCATTTTTATTTTTTTTCTAGGACTAATTCTAGAAAAAAAATGGCGTGGGGCTCCGCCATATTTTTGGTCCAGCCAGGTACAACTTGGCAGCTACGGATTGCCACCAACCCCCAGCTACCTTGTTGTACCTGGCTGGCCACCAAAGATACAGCAAAGCCCTTTTTTTTCTTCTAGAACTAATTTTAGAAAAAAAATGACATGGGGCTCCGCCATATTTTTGGTCCAGCCAGGTACAACTAGGCAGCTGGGGGCTGGAATCCGCAGCATGGAGAGGCCCAAGCGTTCTGGGCCCCCCATGCTGCGAATTGCAGCCCGCAGCCGCCCCAGAAAATGGCGCATTCATTGAAGCGCCATTTTCTGGCACTGTACCCAGACTCTTCCAGTTGCCCTGGTGCCGGTGGCAAACTGGGTAATAAAGGGCTTAATGCCAGCTTTTTATTGGCAGCTGGCACTAAGCCCGAGATTCATAATATAGGGCCAATGTTAGACCCGCCATTAGGAATCTCTGGTAAATAGTCAGAAAATACACACAGAGAAAAATCTTTTTATTTGAAAAAAAAAACACAAACAAAATTCGGACTCCATCTTTATTATAAAGATCCGACGTAGTCCACAACGAAGGTCCCACGACGCTCGATCGCCTATGACGTAGTCCACAACGAAGGTCCCACGACGCACGATCGCCTCCGACGTAGTCCACAACGAAGGTCCCACGACGCTCGATCGCCTCTAGTCAATCCAGAGACTGCAGCAAGGGATGAAGTGTCCTCTTCTTACAGTCTCTGGGGTCAGAGTTATGGTGCACTGTATGACAATGATCTGTCATACAGTGCACCATGACTATGATCCCAGAGACTACAACAAGAGGACACTTGATCCCTTGTTGCACCCATCCATCCACCTATGCACCCATCATCCACGCACGCACACGTCTATGCACACATACATCTATGCACGCACACGTCCACACACATGTCCACACACACACACGTCTACGCACGCACACGTCTACGCAGACATCCATCTATGCACACATCCACGCACGCACACGTCTATGCACACACACATCTATGCACGCACACGTCCACACACATGTCCACACACGCACACGTCTACGCACACTCACGTTCACGCACGCTCATGTACGCTCACGTCCACGCATGCACCCCCTATCCATTCACCCACCATCAATTCATTCATTCATACATACATACATACATACATACATAGATACATACACATACATACATACATACATACACATACATAGATACAAACATACACATACATACATACATAGATACATACACATACATACATACATACACATACATAGATACATACACATACATACACATACATACATACACAGATACACATACATACATACACATACATGCATACATACATGCATGCATACATACACATACATGCATACATACACATGCATGCATACATACACATACATGCATACATACACATACATGCATACATACACATACATGCATACATACACATACATACTTACCTCCCTCGTTCCACCGATGAGCAGGAGGAGGCCGGGAGAGGAGGCGGGGCCACAGACCGGCGGGCCGGGCAGAGAAGGAGGAGCTGCAGCAGCAGCGGCGGCGGCAGCAGCGGTGGGTGCACCAAAGTGTGCAGCCCGCCGCAGGAGGTGAGGGGGGGGCCAGGCACAGGGCCCAGAGGTGGGGGCAGCCTGGGGGGAGCACCAGCGCAGGGGAGCAGGCAGTGTTGCCGGCGGGCGCACGCTGGTGCAGCCCGCCGGCAGATACATTATAATAGAGGGGGGCGGGCGGTTGGGGGGGACGGCGGGGGGGCCCTGGACAGTCCTGGAGCTGGAGGGGGGTGAGGAGGGGTGAGCACTTGCCGATCCGCCCCTCCAGATCTGATTGGAGAGCTCCAATCAGATCTGGAGGGGTGAATCCCTGTGATTCCCTCCGATCGGCAGTTTCACTTTTAAACTGCCGATCGGAGGGGTCCTGGGCACGGGGGGGGTTAATCCACCCCCTGTGGGGTCATCTACAGGTTGTCACAGAGCAGCAGCATCTGTGACACCCGAGCGACCCCACTCACAGGAGCTGCAGCAGCTCAAATCTGCCAGGACATTGTGCAACGTCCTGTGTCGGGAACGGGCAGAAACACAGGACGTTGCACAACGTCCTATGTCGGGAAGGGGTTAAAAATAGTCTGGGTGAAATGGTGGATGAGGATGAGGAAAAAGCCAATATGCTAAATGACTTTTTTTCAACAGTATTTACACAAGAAAATCCCATGACAGACAATATGATCAGTGATAACAAAAAGTCTCAATTAAATGTCACCTGCTTAACCCAAGAGGAAGTACGGCATCGTCTAAAAATCACTAAAATTGACAAATCCCCGGGCCCGGATGGGATACACCCCAGAGTGCTGCAGGAATTAAGTACTGTCATAGATAGACTATTATTTTTAATATTTAAAGATTCCATAATAACAGGGTCTGTACCACAGGACTGGCGTATAGCAAATGTGGTGCCAATATTCAAAAAGGGGACAAAAACTGAACTTGGAAATTATAGGCCAGTAAGCTTAACCTCTACTGTGGGTAAAATCCTCGAGGGTTTTCTAAGAGATGCTATACTGGAGTATCTGAAGAAAAATAACCTCATGACCCATTATCAACATGGTTTTACGAGGGACCGTTCCTGTCAAACTAATCTGATAAGCTTCTATGAAGAAGTAAATTCTGGACTGGACCAAGGAAATGCAGTGGATGTGGTGTATATGGACTTTTCAAAAGCTTTTGATACGGTGCCACACAAAAGGTTGATACATAAAATGAGGGCAATGGGGATAGGGGAAAATATGTGTAAGTGGGTTAAGAACTGGCTTAGTGATAGGAAACAAAGGGTGGTTATTAATGGAACACACTCAGAATGGGTCACAGTTAACAGTGGGGTACCACAGGGTTCAGTGTTGGGCCCGCTTCTATTTAATATATTTATTAATGACCTTGTAGGGGGCATGCAGAGTAGAATCTCAATATTTGCAGATGACACTAAACTCTGCAGGGTAATCAATACAGAGGAGGACAATTTTATATTACAGGAGGATTTATGTAAACTAGAAGCTTGGGCTGCTAAATGGCAAATGCGCTTTAATGAGGATAAATGTAAGGTCATGCATTTGGGCAGAGGAAACAAAAGGTATAATTATGTGCTTAATTGTAAAACACTGGGCAAAACTGTCACTGAAAAAGACCTGGGTGTATGGGTAGATGACAAACTCACATTTAGTGGCCAGTGTCAGGCAGCTGCTGCAAAGGCAAATAAAATAATGGGATGCATTAAAAGAGGCATAGATGCTCATGAGGAGAACATAATTTTACCTCTATACAAGTCACTAGTGCGACCACACTTAGAATACTGTGTACAATTCTGGTCTCCGGTGTATAAGAAAGACATAGCTGAACTAGAGCGGGTCCAGAGAAGAGCGACAAAAGTCATTAGAGGACTAAGGGGTCTGCAATACCAAGACAGGTTATTAAACTTGGGGTTATTTAGCTTGGAAAAACGAAGGCTTAGGGGGGATCTTATAATAATGTATAAATATATGAGGGGACAGTACAGAGACCTTTCTAATGATCTCTTTACTCTTAGGCCTGAGACTGGGACAAGGGGGCATCCTCTACGTCTGTAGGAAAGAAGATTTAATCATAATCACAGACGCGGATTCTTTACTGTAAGAGCAGTGAGACTATGGAACTCTCTGCCACATGATGTTGTAATGAGTGAGTCACTACTAACATTTAAGAAGGGCCTGGATGCCTTTCTTGAAAACTATAATATTACCAGTTATATATACTAGATTCTTTGATAGGGCGTTGATCCAGGGAATTAGTCTGATTGCCGTATCTGGAGTCAGGAAGGAATTTTTTCCCCCAATGTGGAGCTTAGTGTTTGCCCCTTGGTTTTTTTTTGCCTTCCTCTGGATCAACATGTTAGGCTATGGGTTGAACTAGATGGACTTAAAGTCTTCCTTCAACCTTAAAAACTATGTTACTATGTTACTATGTTACACGCCGCTATCCACAAAGGAATATGGGTGTACATCTTTTGCGCCGCAAGTACATAGGCGTGACAGAGTTGTGTATTCCGTGATGCTAACACGCTGATTGGACAATGCAATAGCATCATGATTGGCCATCCTGCGCAGGAAGCCTGGCTAATACATGATGCCATTGCAATTGTGTAGTGTGAATGGTCAGCTCTTTAAATATGGCGCCCTGTGAAGGGACAGCCAATCGTAACACAGCCCCCAACAATGATCGCTGATGGGGTGCGGTATCCATGAGGCTGTGTCACGCCCCAGGGAAATCACTAGGCGACGCTGTCCTTCGTTTACACACCACTACCATGGCAATTATCCCTTTGTGTTGCCTTGGATTTTTGAACACGGCTTGGAGACAGGTATCCGAAGCAACTGCCAGACACCCGATGACTTTCCCAAATTACACGCCGCCACTTCGTAGCAATTTCAACGCCATGGCCACAAAAATACCGATTGCCAGGTAGTTGCTACCACGCAGTGGCGGCATGTAAAGGTACCTTAAAGGATGAACTGTTGGTAACACCAAATTCTTTTCTTCAACTTTTAAAGCCCCGTTACACATAACAATGTTCCAGCAATCCGACCAACGATGGGGGTCACTGGGACATCGTTATCTGATCGCTGGTGAGCTGTCAAACAGGGAGACCCACAGCGATCAGCGACCAGGGAGAACGCTGGTAACCAGGGTAAACATCAGCGCTGCACTTACTTGCCCAATGTTTACCCTGGTTACTAGTCTCCGAGCGTGTACTGTGCGGCGCTGGGAAGTCGTTGATCGTTGGTCTCCCGCTGTCACACACGCCGATGTTGGCCGCCCAGCAGGAGACCAATGATCAAAAAATGGTCCTTGTCAATTACCAACGATCAACGATGAACAACCTCATCTTTGGTCGTTGGTAAATTTCACACGCCACAATGTCGTTTCGACGTCGCTGCAACGACTGCATGTGTCCCTATAGGGTGTGTATGTGTGTGTGTCCCTGTGGGGGGTGTGTGTGTGGTGTGTGTCTCTGTGTTGTGTGTGTCTCTTTGTGGTGTGTGTGTTTGTGTTCGGGTGCGTGGTGAGTATCCAATGTTGGGGCTCCACCTTAGCTGCTACTCTTTGTGTGTATGTGGTGTGTATACATGTCCCCGTGCGTGGTGAATATTCCATCTCAGGGCCCCACCCTAGTGACTATATGCTGGTATATGCTGTTAGCCTTTGGCGCTGTCATTAAGCCCCTCTCATTCACACCTGTCAACTGGTAACCGTCACTTTCACTCCATTATGTAGATAGGGCCAAAATTGTTTGGTGAATTGGAATGCGCGGGGTTAAAATTTCACCTCACAACATAGCCTATGATGCTGTCGGGGTCCAGACGTGTGACTGTGCAAAATTTTGTGGCTGTAGCTGGCAACTGTCGATTTTCCTCCCACATTTTTCCTTTTACTTTTTCCCCATTATGTAGATAGGGCCAAAATTGTTTGGTGAATTGGAACGCGCGGGGTTAAAATTTCACCTCACAACATAGCCTATGACGCTCTTGGGGGCCAGACGTGTGACTGTGCAAAATTTTGTGTCTGTAGTTGCGACGGTGTAGATGCCAATCCCGGATATACACACACATACATACATACACACACACATTCAGCTTTATATATTAGATGTAAACTTCTGCTTTCAAATGTATATGAGGTGGAAATACATACTGCAATTTTATTTCTGCATTCAAATCTGCATTAAAAATTTAAGTAACGTGCAAAAACCTCAGAATTCTCAGTGCCTTTGCTGACATTAGGATAGGCATGTAGATTTGAGACAAATCTGCACCAAAAACGCATAAAAAACGTAGTGTGTGCACAAAGCCTTAGGCCGGCTTCACACCACGATTCTTGAGATCCAGGGTTGTCCGGTGTGTGGGGCCGGATGGCAGCTATTCGCCATACGTTTTGCTTTCTGTCCAGCTGCATCCGGTGATTTCGTTTTTTGCCCATACACAAAATTGGAGCTTGCAGCATTTTTTGTGTCCAGGGCAAAAATCCAGACAAAATTGGATCCTGGATCCGGCGCCCTATAACATGGGAGTCTATGGGTGCCGGATCTGACATAAAATCGGACCAGTTCCCGGTCAGACTATACTGTACATCCGTACATGCCATACCAATATTGTTGCCTGTTACATTTGCTACCTTTTTGGATGTATACTAGCTAACGTTTCTTATTTCATAATTTTGGAAAGGGGTTTTATTTTGTTGAATACATAGAAATTTTTTTTTTTAATTTAGGCATTTAAATGTGCATGTCTGTTTTTACAAACCTATTTTTCTAGTTCAACTTGACAAACGGTAAACACTTGTCACTTCCTTTTTGACAAGGGTTGAATACCTGGGGTTGAAAAGTTAATTACGGTACATTTTTGTATGAAAATGTATGGTAAAACAAAAGTGGTAATGGCAAATCAATATAGTTTATGTAAAAGAAAAAATACCGCAGCCAAGTGAGGAGTCATAAGGGTCCGTGAGTGCTCACATCCCCTGGCCAAGCTGTGGTTAGAAAGATCACACAGGGCGGGATTCACCCAATTGAACTCCCATGCTCCTTTTCCACTGGCTGAACACTACTCAGACAACACAGAGTTAGGCTGGGGTTACACATGAACCCTTGGTCCGTTTTTGGCTTCATTTTTGTTAATTTTTTTTTCTAAGTCCAAAAACTGACAGAAAACGGATTGGATGTAATAAACACCCTGTCCATTTTTTTTCTGGACCTCATAACCTTGCTCTGTCCGTTTTTGAGCCAAAAGCGCTGCTAGCAACGTTTTTGGCATCAGTTAAAAAACGCATGCATTTTTTTAACATGGGGCCCTATGGGAAACGCATGTGTTAACGCATGGCATATATAGCCACTTGCATTAACGCATGCGTTAACGCACATGCGTTTTTTTTTTTTTTCAGAAAATGTTTATTTGAATGTTTTCAAAACAAAGAAAACCTAGATATCACTCTATACCAATAACATCCAAAATTAACAGAAAACTAGAGTGACAAGTCCCCTTGTCGGGGGGAAGTTACAAGTACATAAATAAGAAAAAGTGGAACAAGTAATGTTAAGTCGATAGGTGTATAAATCTCTCAGCGGAAGATATTCAATGTCGTCCCCTATTAATCTATAGGAGAGAGAATCACGATGTAGTATTCCATTCCAGAGAAAGGTCCAGAATAGAGTGAAGGTGTAAGAGAAAAAAAAAAAAAAAAAAAAAAAAGAAGATAGAAGAAGAAGATTTACAGAAGAGAAGTAGAAAAGAGGGAGATAGATTCCAGTCAGAGTAGGGGGTAAGCGGGGAAGAAGGGGAGAGGACAGAGACCCTTCCCAATGTCCAGTCTAGCTGTGGGAGTTTTGTAGGTGACGGGTCAACACGGGCCCATCACGAAAGTACCACCAGGGGGTCCACAGTTTTTGATGTTTATCCCATGTCTCGTTATCTTGGGCCATCAGGGATTCGATCCTGCATATTCTGTCCATCTCTCCCACCCACTCCCCCAGGGAGGGTGCGGTCGCTGATCTCCAATGCCTCGGAATTAAGACTCTAGCTGCCATGAGGCAGAAGCGGAGGAGACCCCGCTTGACCAGGGAGAGGGGACCCGGCACCAATGACAGTAGCGCGATCTTGGGCGAGGGAGCCAGGCGGGTGCCAGAAATGGATTCATAGGCAGAAAATACCTCGACCCAAAAGGCCTGTAATGGCCTACAGTCCCACCATATGTGTAGCATGGTGCCGACTTCTTCGCCGCATCTCCAGCACAGGTTAGAGATTGAGGGAAACATCCTGTGAAGGAGCGCCGGGCACCTATACCACCTGGTCAAGATCTTATAGTTCGTTTCCTGAAAGCTGCAGGAGATTGACATCTTGTGAGTTAACGTGAAGATTTTTGTCCGGTCAGAATCTGAGAGATCTATCTGGAGATCTCTCTGCCAGGCGTCAAGGAAGCGAGGCACAGCCGGGGGGTCGGCCTCTAAAATCACGTCATTCATAAGGGATATTACATGAGTTGGAGATTCTGGAAGGAGCAGTATAGCCTCCAGTCTCGAGGTCGATCTAGTGCTCAAAGGCTGTAGGTAGGATTTCAATTGGGAAGCTTCCAACCAGGACACCGACCCCTCCCCCCGTCCCCCGAGGAGTCTCCCCGCGAGAGCCGTCCCATCGCCTGAGCCAGGCAAGGCTCCTCGGCCGCCCTCCATCCCAGAAAAGTTCGTCTCCCAACCGCTGGGGGAAATTCTGGATTGTCAAAGAGAGGACCCAGTGTGGACGGGAGGTTAATCAGGGGATTCCTCCCCTTCCAGGCATCCCAGAAGCCCAGGGCGACTTGCGTAAGGGAGGGAAATTGCGTAATCGGAGGTCTATGGCGGGGCCGTATCCACGGTAACCACCGTAGGGGGGAGGGCGAAAGTAAATCTTCCACATACACCCACTGTTTGTGCTGCGAGTTAAACCTCCAATCGACAATTCTGGACAATAGTACAGAGTGGTAATAGCGCTGGAAGTCCGGGAGCCCCGCCCCTCCTCTCAGTTTCGGGTTTGTCAGGGTCGAGAAGCGAACCCTTGGCCTTCTGGATCCCCAAACAAATCTACGCAGGGCGTCGTTTAGACGTCGGAAAAACTGAGCTGGGATGTTGATAGGAACAGTTTGGAATAAATAAAGGAATTTGGGCAGAATGTCCATCTTAATGGCGTTTATGCGGCCAAGCCACGATAGCTGAGTTTTATCAAATCTTTTTAATTCTGTTAGTGTTTTGTGCAGGAGTGGAGTATAATTATGAGAGAAAAGATCCTCGAGATTTCCAGTGAGAATGACGCCCAAGTATCTCAGCCCCTTATCCACCCACCGGAATGAGAAGGAAGCTTTAAGTTGCTGAACCAGGGAGTCAGGTAGAGTGAGGTTCAGGATCTCGGTCTTCGTGTAATTCACTTTGAAGTTCGAGACTTCACCAAATTTCAGGAATTCGCGAATGAGCACCGGAAAAGCAACCGTCGGGTTCGAGACGTAGACCAGAAGGTCATCTGCGTATAGGGCTAATTTGAATTGGGAGTTCTTTATCTGAACGCCCTCAATGTCCACAGACCCCCGAAGCGCATTTGCCAGATGCTCCATCGCGATGGCATATAGCATGGGCGACAATGGGCACCCCTGCCGCGTGCCATTAGAGATCCTGAAGGAGGACGAGAGAAGCCCGTTAACCCTCACCCTAGCCGTCGGAGTATGGTACAGCGAGCGAATCCTCCCCAGGGCGACCTCCCCCAGCCCCAACTGCCGCAGAGAGGCAAAGAGAAAATCCCATCCTAGGCGGTCGAATGCCTTTTCAGCATCGACAGAGAAAAGACACGCAGGTATATTGCGATTGCGGATATATGCAGAAATGAGTAGAGTCTTTATGGTATTGTCTCTTGCCTCCCGCCGCAATATGAAGCCTGTCTGGTCGTTGTGAATGGAGGTCGGAAGTAAAGGTCCCAATCTTGTGGCCAGGATCTTGGCGAAGATCTTCACATCAAGATTTAGCAAAGAGATGGGGCGATAATTGGCACAGGAAAGTGGGTCCTTGCCCGGTTTTGGGATAACAGAGATCGTAGCAGCAAGGGTCTGAGGGCAAAAGGGCAGTTATCAGAAATAGTGTTGAAGAGGGAGGTCATCAGCGGGGTCAGCTCACGTGCGAACAATTTATAGAAGTTGGCCGAGAAGCCATCGGGACCCGGACTCTTCCCGATAGGGAGAGCAGCGATTGTATCCGTCACCTCCTGTTCAGAGAATGCAGCTTCCATCGCTTCTGACTCTCCCTCTTCAATTGGCGGTAGTGGGGTATTGGCAACATATTCCTCCACCCTCTGTCGAAAATTGGTAAGGGACATATCCGCTAAGGGGCCTCTGAGGTTATACAAGGATTCATAGTAATCTTTGAAGGAGTCCACTATCTCCCGAGGGCCGTGAAGGAGCCCGCCCGTCACCGACCTGACAGATGAAATGAAGGTAGACGGGAGGCGGGGGTGTAAAAATCTGGCCAGTGCCCTCCCCGGTTTATTCGAGAATTCGTAAAGATACTTGCGGAAGCGGTCCTGTTGGCGACTGGACGCCGAATCCAGCAGGGCACGGAGATCTGCCCGTGCCTTAAGCAAATCAGCCAAAAGCTGGGGATTTTGTGATTGTTTATGTTGGGACTCCAAGGCTTGGACAGAGGACAAGAGATCTGTAACCGCTCGAATCCGTTCACGTTTCAGTCTAGCCCCCTGCTGGATCAGGACCCCCCGAATGACTCCCTTTAATGCTTCCCACTTGAGAGGAGGGGCAGTAGAGTCAGATCTGTGGACGTCCAGGAACTCCGCGATCGCAGTCCGCACCGCCGACTGACAGGTCGCCTGTTTCAGGAGGCCTGGATTCAGAGACCACGTCCATTCTGTCGGTGCCAGACCCGAGAGACCAAGGGACAGAGAAATAGGCGCATGATCCGACCACACCATAGTACCGATACTGGGATCGGGATCCGTCAAAAGAAGTTTATGACTTACCAAGAACAGATCTATTCTACTGTACATGTCATGCACAGCTGAATAGTATGTGTAGTCTCTGACTCCCGGGTGTAGCAACCGCCAGACATCGATCAATCTCATCTCCTGCAGCCTAGCCTTCAGGCCCTCCAGGTGGGAAACCGGTACTGAGGACCTGCGGGTGGAGGAATCCAAATCGCGGTCTAGTACAAAATTGAGATCCCCCCCTATCACTAAGGAGCCCTCTGCAAAGTCCGTCAAGTTGCGAAGGTAGGCAGTCAGTCTGCGGGCCGGGTCCTGGTTGGGTAGGTAGAAGTTAGCAATCGTCACAATGTCACTAATGATCTGCAGCTTCAGGAATACGAACCTGCCTCCCGGGTCTATCTTTGAGTCAAGCACCTGTGCCATCAGAGATCTATGCAGAGCCACACTCACCCCTTTGGACTTAGCCACGGGGTTAGGGCTATGAAACCATTTGGTGAAGTATTTGTGCTTCATGGACGGGACTTTATCAGATCTAAAATGTGTCTCCTGCAGGAGGAGTATATGCACTCGTTGTTTATGCATGTGTGTGAGGACCTGTGAACGCTTTTCCGGTTTATTAAAACCCCTGACGTTAAGCGAGCAAATGTTGAGTCTGGACATGGTATCGGGTGGGGGGGAGGAGGTGGGGGAAGAAAAGGTAAGGATGTAGCAGAAAAAGCAGGGGAGAGGAGAGACGAGATTGGCGTAAAAGAAAGGGCAAGAGTGTACTGAAGGAAGGAAAGAAATAAGTGGGAAAAAGAGGAGAAGAAAGAGAGTAGCGGAAAAGGAAAGAGAGAAGACGGTGATTCTAAATCCCGCCTTGCGGTCAAGAGGTCAGTTGGCCTAGTGACCAAGTAGTCAAACAGAGATAACTCTGTAGTTCGTATCTAGGATACTCCCTAAAATGTGGGGTGACTGAAACAGTGCGCGGGTAGGCATGCCTGACCTCCTGTCACAGCCGTGTGCAAGTAATAAGAGAAACCCATTAACAAGTATCTGTAGTACATAGAAAAATAACAAGTAGCCAAATAATAACATGGAGAAAAACAGTGGCAGAGTATCATGTAGAGCAGACCCACGGATACGCGGGGGAGAAGGCGGCACATCGTCGTCACCACAAAACGTGACCCCGCATCTCCCCGAAGGCCCCGATAATCACCAATAGAGGAGACACAATAGTGTGGCAAAGGGGCACCCAAAATATGGCCCCCATGTGTCGGGGGGATCACAGTTGCCAATACGTTTGCTGGCGGGTTAGGCGGAGTCCCAGGAACAGTCCGAGTCCCCACTTGACCCCCAAACGGGGGGTCCAAGAAGTCCCAACGGCCGCCAGCCCGTCAGGCATGGTAGGCGCCCCATGATGGATAGTGCAATCCGCGCCCACTCAGGGGGACGGGCAGAAGTCTCTCTTGTAGTAGTGTCTGCCTCTGTACTCTGAGTAAGTAGTTGGTACGAGATGGGGAAAAAGGAAGGGAGGGTAATATGGGGAGGGAATGAGAGGAAGTAAGGCAAAGAAAGGGAAGATGAGGGATATGGGGAGGTAAAATGAGGGAAGGGTGGGGGGAGGAAGGAGGGGAGCGGATGGATGGGCAGAGGGGGAGTGAATGGGAGGGTTAGGAGAGGGGGAAGACGAGGGCGAGGAAAGGGAAGGGGTGAAGCAAGGGAGGGGGAGGAGAGAGCGAGGGGGGAAAGGGAGGGAGCACGGGAGGGAGAGGGACTGCCTGGTGAACCTGGCGGTCAAAGGTGACTCAGCAGGACCAAGTATCACGGGCGAAAGCCAAGGGGCAGTATTTAACTTCAGTATATAAGAGTTGCATGACTAAGGCAGAGGGTCCGAGGGTTCAATTCCAACCCAAAAAAGTCAGGTATCCCCTGTAGTAGCAGCAGAGCGGCGTTTAGGGGCACGTCTCCTCCTCTGCTCCGCAGCCCGAGGGAACCGCCGAGTTGCTCCAGGGCCTCTGGCAAAGAAAGTAGATATCTGGGGCCAGTCTGTGATTGTCACTATGGGAAGGTCCAGGGCCCCGCAGAATTCCGGGACATCAGATGGCGACCGCAGGATAAACATCTCCGAGTCCCTGCGGACCTGGAGCTGAAAGGGGTAGCCCCAAGAATATGGCATATTACGCTCCCTGAGAATCTCCAGTAAGGGACGCAGAGCCCGCCGCTTGGCCAGGGTTATTGGGGAAAGATCGGCTAGGAGCTGGATAGGAGTCCCATTAAAGTCAATAGCCTCGGAATCCCTTGCCTTCCGCATCACATCATCTTTAAGTTGAAAAAAATGGATTCTGCATATGACGTCCCTGGATCGTGCTGGATCGTCGCTTTTTGGGCCCAGAGACCTATGTGCCCTATCCAGTTCAATGTGCTCATCTTGGGGTCTGTTCAGAAGGGAATTAAATATGCGCAGGAGGACCGGGGTGATGTCGCGCGGGGCCACAGACTCTGGGAGGCCCCTGATCCGGATGTTATTCCTCCGGTTCCTGTTTTCCGAGTCTTCTATCATATCAAGCACAAGTTGGAAATTCTGAGTATGCTGGTCTATAGTTTGCTGCTGTGTTTTAACTTGAGAGGAGAGCTCGGCTATGTCTTAACGCACATGCGTTTTTAAGGAAAAATAATGAAAAAATAACTAAGTCCAAAAACGTTCAGGGGTGTAGGAGGCTCAAAAAGCACCCTATAAAAAACGGATTGGTGATGAAAATCACTTCCAAAAACGGACTTCTATGTGTAACCCCAGCCTAAGGGCATCACAGTTTGGTTAGATTTTATTGGATCACAAACAGTCAACAGCATACAGAACTTTTCCTGGAAAGACACAAGTGTAATGACGGTCTGTGTGTCCCTTGTTTTCCCGGCCTTATTGTGCATGCATGCCTTTGCTCTGTCCCTATGCTCCTTCCGCCTACCTATCTAGGTTACTGTTGTTGTCCACGTATTAGGTCCTCTGTTGCATGACCATCTATGTGTGTGGACCCTGGCTGCTCCGCTGTGTAGCTGTCTGCATTTTGTTTGGTCCTTTGCTGAGCTGCGTGACTATCCATATGTGCGGTTCCTGGCTCCTCTTCCTGCAGAACCATCCACGGGTAGATTTTTCTTCATTAGCCCACCTCATGGATGTTATATATTTACTCCACCATGCAGGAAAAATTCTGTGCTCTTGAATAAATTTGCCTTTTTTTGCAACTTTATTGTAATCTACCACAATACATATCTACAAAATTAATATTATAATGAGGTACGGTGAGGGATTATGCATATATACAGAGGCTTTGTGATGGCGGTGTGCTAAATGAAGTACTAAAGTGATGCTCCGGAACTTAAAATTTGTTTCTAAATATTTATCCTTACACCCTAACCACTTTATTATTAGCTTTATTATAAAATGACCTATAATTCTCCCTATCCTGCTAATCCTCGAAAGTGTTATTTTTCTGCATTTCCTGAGACATTTTGTTTCAGAGGAGTCTCAAAAGTGACTTCACAGGAGCCTGGAGCTGCACTCACTTTCAGAAGCATCTATTGACCCCGGAGATCACCAGGAAGTGGCGCTGCAATTTATTACTAGCTTCTGGATTTGATGCCCCCTTTCAAGACATCCTAAATCCATGTTGATAGACACTGTGTGAGATGTGAGTGCCGCCCCGGCTTTCTGCATCTATCTCCACCACTTCTGTGAAAGAAGACGTTGTAATGTGGTCGAGATAGAACCAGTGAGTGACACCAGCTCAGCCCCTTGATGACGATGATTTGGAGACAGTGCTAGAGGCTGCAGGGTGGCACTGCTGCCACTCATTCCTTTTATCTCTGCCTCCGCCTCCTGACAACTTATTTTTTCACAGAAGCTATGGTAGTGTCGGAGATAGGAACAAAGTGTTGGAACTGCCTGCACTCAAATCCCGCAGCATCTATCAACAAGGATCAATGCCATGGAAGAAACTAGTAAGTAACTGCAGCACCACGTCTTGGTGATATCCTGTTCTAGAAGGAACAATAGATACTGTGACTCCTGTCAAATAGTCGAAAACTACTTTTGAGGCGCAGTGCAAGGAAGGGAAGGAGCGCCATATTAATGTGCAGATTTTGCTGGAATGGTTTGAGGGTACCACGTAACATTGGCAGAGCCCCTGAGGTGCCAGTAAAGCAGAACCCCTCATAACTGACCCCACTTCACAAACCACACCTCTCAACGCATTGTTCTAGAGGTGCAGTGACCATATTCACACCACAGGTGCATAACAGAATTTTGTATCATTGGCTGGTTGTCATGTCCACGGGGCCGGTCTCCTCTGGGCAGGGATACTGGTGTTCTTCCTTTGGCACCATTCCTTCTACTGAGTCTTCCCGTTGCAGCTTTGGTCTCTGCTAGGCAGGGAGATCGGCACTTATCAATTCCTTTGCATCTGTTCCCTCTCCAGCCACTCCTGTCTTCTACTCACCCTGCCTATTGTCACGTGCATCCGTCCACTTCTGTTTCCTACCGGAACCTGCGTCCTCTGAACAGGTCCCCCGGGATTGCCCTGAGGTGGTGGACATCGCACTCTGCTAAATTTGTAAAGGGACAGTACACCTGTTCTCTATTAGTGCTGCTCCATCCTCCCCCACCCCGCTGCTGCGTCCTCTGTCCTCCTCCCCCCCCCCCGCCGCTCTGTGCTCTGTCCTCCCCCTGCCTGTGCCGATCCATCCTCCCCCACCCCACCACTTCCTCCTCCTTCCTTTGTCCTCCTCCCCCTCTGCCACTCCATCCTCCATCCTCCCCCTGCCTGTGCTGCTCCGGCCTCTCCCACCCCGCCGCTTCGTCCTCCATCCTCTTCTCCCCCGCCTCTCTGTGCTCTGTTCTCCCCCTGCCGCTCCGTCCTCCACCTGCCTGTTCTGCTCCATCCTCCCCCACGCCACCGCTTCCTCCTCCTTCCTTTGTCCTCCTCCCCTCTGCCCCTCCATCCTCCCCCAACCTGTGCTGCTCCATCCTCCCCCACTCCGCCATTTTGTCCTCCGTCCTCCTCCCCCCGCCGCTCTGTGCTCCGTCCTCCTCCTGTCTGTGCCGCTCCATCCTCCCCCTCCTTCCTCCTCCTTCCTTTGTCCTCCTCCCCTCTGCTACTCCATCCTCCGTCCTCCACCTGCCTGTGATGCTCCGTCCTCCCCCACCCCGCCGCGTCGTCCTCTGTCCTCCTTCCTCGATGCTCTGTACTCCGTCCTCCCCCACCCCACCGCTTCCTCCTCCTTCTTTTGTCCTCCTCCCCCTCCGACACTCCATCCTTCGTCCTCCCCCTGCCTGTGCTGCTCTGGCCTCTCCCACCCCGCCGCTTCGTCCTCCATCCTCCTCTCCCCCGCTGCTCTGTGCTCCGCCCTCCCCCTGCCGCTCCATCCTCCCCCTGCCTGTGCCGCTCCATCCTCCCCTACCCCACTGCTTCCTTCTCCTTCCTTTGTCCTCACCTCCACCACTCCATCCCCCGTCCTCCCCCTGTCTGTGCTGCTCCATCCTCCCCCACCCCGCCGCTTTGTCCTCCTTCCTCCTCCCCCCCGCCACTCTGTGCTCCATCCTCTCCCTGCCACGCCGTCCTCCCCTGCCTGTGCTGCTCCATCTTCCCCCACCCCGCCACTACCTCCTCCGTCCTCCATCCTCCTCCCACCTTCCGCTCCATCGTCCCCCCGCCCCTCCGTCCTCCCCCTACCTGTGCCCCTCCATCCCCCCTCCCCTGCCACACCGTCCTCCCCCCGCCGCTCCGTCCTCAAAGTCCCTCCCTATTCAGCCCTCACCGCCTTCCCCATGCAATCCCTATTTCTATTTTCTAGAATACCCAATGTGTTACAATGGGGCCACCATGTAGTTCTTTATATGCCTTTTTTACGGTATTCACTGAGGGGGTTAAATAGTGTGAGTTTTGTAGATACCAAATATGTGTATCTATTTTTTTTTTTGCTTTTACATTAATATATGTATTTTTTAGTTTTATTTTTTTTGCTCTTTATTTAGTGATTTTTTTCAATATTTTTTTCCTTTTTTAATGTAATTCTTTAACTTTTATTACTCTGATCACTGGTATAATGTATTGCAATACATTACACCTGTCAGTTTGACAGAACACCTGTTAGACCATGCTCCTGGTAAAAAGCCAAGGGGGTGTGAATACTTTTACAAGGCACTGTATTTTACATCGTGTCTCTATTTCAAAATGAAACATTTGAAAGGTCCAGCGTTTTTTGCTTTTCTTTAATTTAAGCACTGCAGTGGTGTTTTAAATGTAAATGTAAGTCATATACTCACCTTCTGCGACTTCACCTTTTACCGACTCCATTCCACTCCTACATCGCCATCTTGTGACCGCAACGGTTGACCGGTCTGAAGTTAGAAGCTACATTACAGCCATTCAATGCATCTCTACAGGTACCATATCGCCGTAAATGTGTGTAGTGGCGTGAGACAGGGAGATTATACGGCGTGAAATGGTTCTGGTGATGTATTCTTGTGCTGTTATTGGTTCTTATCCTGTACACAAGTAACTTGTAAGATTACATGATACATTGCTATGTTAATAAAGTGTTGTACCATCTGACAAGTTAAGGGTTACTATTTTTTTTATTTATGTTAGGAGCATTAAAGTTGTTGTCTAATGAAGGAGTAGAACATCACAAGGAGGATCACAAGGATATGGACAGCATGTGACTTAAATATGTCTGGAGTGTCTGAGGAAAGGGTCAGAATACTTATGACCATGTGATATTTTAGTTTTTCTTTTTTAATAAATTTGCAAAAATTTCTACATTTCTGTTTTCTCAGTCAAGATGGGGTGCAGAGTGTACATTAATGAGAAAAAAAAAATGAAATTTTTTGAACCAATTGGCTGCAATGAAACAAAGAGTGAAAAATTTTAAGGAGTCTGAATACTCTCCGTACCCACTGGATGTCATGCTGTACGTTTCTAGGGCCAGAAGTGATTTTCTGAAAACTATTATATTCTAAGAATTACCTATATTTCAGCTTCCGTGACTGATAAGGCCGCTTTACACATCGCGATATTGCAATGCAACTACGATAAAAAGTCACGTGGTACGGGCATTGCAGTTGATATTGTTCGTGCATTGTGTCGTATAAATGGGCAATGCGACTCAAAAACGATGCAACTACAATATCGTTTTTGGATTGTGCATGCTCTTCAACCGTGCAATATTGGCTAGGCGATCTGGCAGGATCGTGCTGTGTGACAGCGCAACTACGATTTGGAGCGCAACTTCCCCTATTCACTCCAATATTAATTGGTCGTTCCTTGAGTTGCTCCATCACAGTGTGAAAAAAGGGCGTAATACATCGTAGTTGCATTGAATGCCGATATCTACATGTGTGACATCTACTATGCGATGTTGGACAAGTGCCAAAAACGTGCCCGCTCCCGTGAAATCGTATACAGTATCGGAACGATATTGGCCTATTGTCACATTAGGGCAACATGTCTGACACCTGCATAAATGTCTTTACAATGTAAAGTCCAGAGCATTATATGTAGTCCAATAGTGACCAAAGTGAGGGAGAAAGGTACTAGGATTTCTTCATCCAGACAACAATTTAAAGGGAACCAACCACCTCAGATCACCCTAATACACAGTTAGTACATGTCCCTGCACCCTAAGGATACCTTTCCAGCACTGTTTTTGTGTAAAATCTTGCATTAGTATAACTGATATAAAGAGTTTATAAACTTACTAGCCTGGAGACATCTGGGCGTACCCCTCCTTCTGTTATACTTCAGGGCTGTGCATTGCATGTCTGTCCTCCCCCTCCCTCCGTGCCTGCTGCCTGCCCTGATGGGTGTGATCGTTATCTCCTCTGCGCAGAGGGAGGGGAGCACAGACATGTAATGAATGCACAGCCCCGAAGTATAACAGAAGGAGGGATACGCCCAGAAGTCTCCAGGCTAGTAAGTTTATAAACTCTTTATATCAGTTATACTAATGCAAGATTTTACACAAAAACAGTGCTGGAAAGGTATCCTTAGGGTGCAGGGACATGTACTAACTGTGTATTAGGGTGATCTGAGGTGGTTGGTTCCCTTTAATATGACCTGTTGGAAAAGAAGGTTAAAGGGGTTTGGCACAACAGCTCGTAAAATATGGCATTCAAAGGTGGATATGTTATTTAGTAATGTATGAAGCTAATAATTATGTTGATAATTAGGATTTCCTCAGATCGTGGCTCAGGGTGGACTAGCAGACGTATGATTGCTGCTCTGACATGGTCTTATTCCGTATTGCCATTGTACTAGTCCAAGAGTCTAAGAATTTGCAGACACCGGCTTCATGAGCTTCAGAACACTGGATGCTGTGAACTTGTTGAGAACCTATACTGAACACGGCTCAGCATGGGGATGAAGTTGTCTCATGGTGACCTCATTATTCTCTCGCTCCTCCTAGCCTTCATTTTTCACAGGCCCTTCTCCACAGAAACAGAGTGGACACTTTGTTTGCTTGACAACCAAGCTCTATGGTAATTTTAATAAACTAATTAATGGAAATAAACTATTTAAACACTACAGGACGTTGCTTTTTCATTTTTTCCTCCCCTTTTTCCCAGAGCCATAAGTTTTTATTTATGAGAGCCTGTTTTTTTATGGGACGAAACGTTTGTTTGAATGACATAATTTATTTTACCACATAATATACTGGAAAATATGGAAAAATTCCAAAAGTAGAAAAATCGCAAAAAAAACCCCCAACAATTTGTACATGTTTTTTCAAGAACTGGTTTTACAGTGTACACTTTGTGGTAAAAAGTCCTCTGAATACGATTCTCCTCATCACAATTACAATTACAGCAATTCCAAAAATGTTTTTTTTTTATTGTTATTTTAATGGACAAAAAAATTACAAGTTTGCACAAATAATTTTGGGGGTTGTGTCACCATTTTTCAAGACCCATAGCTTTTTATTTTTTAATTGATGGAGCTGTGTGATGGCTCATTTTTTGTGGAGTAAGGAAGTTTTTACTGATACCATTTTAGGATAGATATGACATTTTGATCACTTGTTACAGCATTTTTTGTAATATTACAGTGACCAAAAAAAATGTAGTTTTGGCGTTCTTACAGTTCTTTCATTTCCAGTGTTTAACAATCGAGTTTATTATTTTTATAGATCAGACATTTCTGAACACGACGATAACAAATGTATATTTTTTTCATTATCTTTACTTTTAGTGGGTCAATACAGGGGTGATTTGAACTTCTATGTTTTTTTTATTTCATGTATTTTTTAATACTTTTTTTTTACCTTTCACTGTTTTTAAGAGTCCCTTTAGGGAACTATAACCTGCAAACATCTGATCGTTTGTGCTATATACAGCAAAGCTATAGCATTGCTGTATAGATCAGAAATCACAGTCTCTTCCGAAGCCCGGCCACAGGCAGGGTTTCTAAGCAACACTGTTATGATTATATGTACATCTTCAGCAGACCCTCTACTCTCAGAAAACCCATACACAATATAGATCATATCACAGGTGCACCGATGAGAGCTGAAAATGGCACGCCCCTATGCCAGAACACATTAAATTACACTGTCATAATTTGGCAGTGGGATTTAACAGGTTTACAATTGCGGGTGGAGCTCCACCTGTGATTGTTAGCAGCAGGTCATTTAAGAAAAAGCACTCCTATCAAAGTTTTAAACCTCTAAATATATTGTAATCATCATATTATATAGCACTGTGTACTTACAGTTGCTCATTTTGCCCTTCTACCCAGTTATTTCTCTTTTGCATTACAGTAGGTTTATGACATCACATGATTAAGAACAAACTAGCAGAATCCTTTTAAGCTGTATCTAGAAACAGGAAGTCTCTTTTCTCTGCACGAGTCATCCCCCTCTTCAACTCCTGATGCAGCAGCTCCTTCCTCCCAGTGCCATTGACTGTTGCACAAAGCAGGGAGACTTCTTCAGTCTGTTTTTAATCATGTCATATAAACTTATTGAAAAAGAGAAAATTAACTGGGTAGAAGGGCAAAATGAGTAATTGTAAATACACAGTGCTACATAACATGATGTCTGCAATATATAAAGATGATAGAAACTTTGATGAGAGTGATTCTTTAATAACAGGCTATACAGTCATTGACACTCGGATTATCAAAGAAAGTACAGCAGTCTGATTTTTTTTTTGTTGGTTTCTTGTTTGCTAATGTATTTTAGTAAAGCTGTCTCTTAGCTTCTGGGGGAAAGAGGGGAAAGAAGGAACGTTGCAGATCTAAGTACAGTATCTCTATTAAAACAGGGTGAGGTAACTGAAAACTGCTCACCTTTGAGATGTTGAGGTTTGCATTTAGTAAAATGATCTTGTGGCTTGCAGCACGCTTTACCGGAGGGATCAGGTCCTCGTTTTGGAAGATCCTGTTTGTTCAGTTGATCAATTTAAGGAAATCGGTGTTTTTTCTTTTTGTGTCGCGGCGCTTCCAAAAAGAACCCGGTGATTATTTTCGTCGGAAATGTATTCATACAAGTATATAAAAGCCAGGTACAATGCGTTTCAACTCATTACAGAGTCTTCATCAGGTACAGTTTCAATATTAAGATGATAGAAACTTTGATGGGAGTGATTCTTTAATAACAGGCTACACAGTCATTGACACTTGGATTATCAAAGTAAGTACAGAAGTCTGATTAATTTTTGTTTGTAATGTATGCACTTATTATTAAATCTGATGACAGATTCTTTTTAATTTCTTCCTGCAAATTATAAATTCTTTAAGTATGTTCTAACAATCTCTTGTGCACAAATGCTTTTTAGTTTGCGATACTCTTATATGTAACTCTCTTTTCAGCAGAGTTTACAGCAGAGTTCACAGAATGAAAGATCAATCCAGGAGGAGAAAGAAGAATATTTCTCTGATATATTGCAAAATTTCTTAATTTTTTGTGTATTATTGATTTATGAAAAGAAAATGAAAATGATGGTTATTCTTGAAATGTATTTGCATTCCATTAATAGTATTAAAGAGGATGTCCACTACTAGGACAACCCCTACTGATTCCACAAGTCTTCCCCAGGTAAAATAAAAAAAGCCTGTACTCACCTCCCAAGCTAGGGAAAATTGCAGCAGTGTTTGTAATCACATTCCTGGGGCCCATGTGACTATGTGACATCATGCGAGTCTCGCTTACAATCACCAGTGGCTTCTCTCTCCCCACCTTTAGACCAATGAGTTAATAAACAGGAAGTTACCGCTGCAGCTGTCATAATTTCCCTGTTAACCAACTTATTGGTCTGAAAACGTGGAGATTGGTGATTGGTGACACGGGGTTCGCATGATGTCACAATGTCACATAAGCCCCAGGAATGAGATTACTGATACCGCTAGGAAAGCAACAGCACAGGAGGTGAGTTCAGGCTTTTTTTTTATTTTACCCAGGGGAGACATATGGAAATCAGAAAGGGTTGTCCTACTAGAGAACATCCCCTTTAAATGCACTGTGCATGCTGAATTATATATTTTTTTATACACAAAATTTTACACCAAAATGCCTTAAAGGGGAACTCTAAATCTAACTCTAAAAATCTATAAAATCACATTTGCTCCTCAGCTCTCACCCCTACCTTAGGGGATTGAAAAATTCAGTAATCCTGCTGCAGAGATCAGGTGTGAAGGGGGCGTGGAGCCTGGGTAGGGGGCGTGGCCGTCGGCTCCATGGTCACAGTACATACTGCCCCTGATATTTGGACTTTGGGGCTTATACCATGTCTAACAGAGGCTGCAGAGGCATCTGGATGCTTTGCTGACACTGAGGAGACAATGATGATCCATAGAAAATTTCAGGGTTAGGATTGTAGTGTGACCATGGAGCCAGAAGCCATACCCCCTGCCATACTCCCTACCCATACATAAGTGTGAGGGGGCGGGAATGTAAGATGTTCCTGGAGCTCACAGAGGCCACGCCCCGGACACTCCTCCTGTACTCTGCAGAAGCTTCACTGAATTTCTCTACCCCCTAAGGGAGGGGTTAGAACTGAGTAGCAGATATGATTTTATAGATTTTTAAACAATCTATAGATCCTAGACCTGCAGTGCCCAGTTCTGCTTTATCATGTAGGTGGGCAGGGATAGTCCAAAAAAGTTTATCTCCAGGTAGTTCCCCTTTAAGTTATCACTCGCAACACAAAACCCATCTTGTACCTCAGTAGCACTTCCTTACCACAATCTGCATGCAAAACATTTTGTGGTTGAAAAGAAGAAAGGTCACATAAGGTCTGAGGGTACCGTTACACGTCGCAACATTGCATGCAATTTCACTTGCAATTTGCTGGTTGCAGTGAAATCATGGACACATTGTTCTATTTTGCTGCTGTGTACAAATGGAACAATGTGTCCATGATTTCACTGCAACCAGCAAATTGCAAGTGAAATTGCAAGCAATGTTGAGACGTGTAACGGTATCCTGAATGTATCAGCCCATGATGGTTACTGTGCAACATGTTTAGAGATGTCAATATGTGCAAAGTTACACTAAGAATTTTATGGCAGGGGGTAATTGATTGAGACGTTAATAGAACAGTAGAGTATTTGTAGCATTGGAAATGTTCATGTTTAGAAGTTTTGTTCCTCTTCCATTCACTACCTTGGAGTGGAACATTGTTAATTTACTTTGACTAACAATACATTGTTGCCAAGTTGGCTTATAATATTAACAAAAGCTGTGTTTTAGGCTGCTTAATACAAGATTACAATTACAATGTTCTACTCACTGAGCTGTAGTTCCCCTTTCTGTTCTCATTAGGAGCTGGGGTCCTGGCGCACAGTAAGATTAATGAGTAAGAAAAATTATCTAAATTAGAAATGACAAAGCAGCTTTTATGCCAAAATGTAATTTTTGTACCAACAAGCCTAAGCTAATTTTACTAATTATAGAGAAGCAGTGGTGATTAAAACTCTTCTGTTTACTGTTATGATAAGTAAAATTGTGATCTCTCCACATATCCAAACCATCCTGTCCTAATTAAAAAAAAAAAGTGAAAATATTCTTTAAAAAAATTTTTTTTTTAAATCACCATCGGACAGAACTAGAATGTAACATTTCACACCATCTGGCATAAACTCAGCCTTTTTATTCCCAGAGATCTAATTGAAATGTTGTAAGTGATATTCCTGTCCAACAAGATTAACATAAATCAATCTCGCTGCATAAACCTGCACAATAATAATGCGTAGTCTATTTCACAACCCCGAAACCGGACAGACAGGTTTATAATGCATAAACAGATCTTGCACAAAGGAAAAGCTGATTTCCATTATAGTCTACTGCATAACCCTGATGAATGAACCGCCTGTCACATGACTGGGAGTGTTGAGTGATTAGAGGTCCTGTTCTAGGAGATTATGAAAGTCACACATACACAGATATGGAAATATGAACTACCAGAAAAACGAGGGTTAAATATCTCAGTTTTTAAAAATTAAAGTTTACACTTAAAAAAATATATAGGTTAATTAAAAGTGTAACCCCTTCATCGCTGTGCCATTTTTCACTTTTGCACTATTGTTTTTTTTCTCCCCCTCTTCCAAGAACCATAACTTTTTAAAAACTTTTATTGTATTTACTAGTCCTCTTATGGGATTTCAAGCTGTCATCATCCGATCGCTTCTGTTGTACAGAGCATTGCATCAGTACTGCTCTGTACAGCTAAAATTACGATCTCCTATGGATGCTGGCTAGCAGTCGGCAATCACAGGAAGATCATCATGATAGACTTAGGGGTCACCAGCTGACCCCTGACTGTCTTGACAACCTGTCGGCACTCCATGATGACGTTGCAGATGCGATGATGGGAGTGGGGAAGGACGTTATCCCTGCCAGCACTCTTGATGCCACAGATTGACAACTTGCGGCTATAATGGTGGGTTTACACATTTCAATATCGTTGCGATATTGCAACTCAATGGCGCGGGAGCGCGCATTTAGTGCACGTTTCTCCCGCATCGCATCGGAGGTTTACACGCTGCGATATCGGAATACAACGTCCGTGCGATGTCTACGCCCCCCAACCCAGGATCGAACATTTAACATGGGAGTGTATGGGTGACATTTCAAATCGCATCGTAGTTGGGCGTTTACACAGCACGATCCGGCTCCAATCTCCCTTCAATATCGGGGCATTGAATAGCACGCTCATTCAATCCCCGATATTGCATTGACATCGTTCCTGCATCGTATTGGACGTTCACACCATACAACGCAGGAACGATATCGGCTCCAATGATTGAACCACGTGACTTTTCATTGAAATCGTACTACGATATCGCAACCTGTAAACCCGCCATTAGAGACACATGTCAGCTGATCAGATCAGCCGACATGCAGGGAAAGTTATTGCGAGCAAACCCACATCAAAGTAAGGACTACGATATACCACATGTGTTGTGAATGAGTGAAAATTAATTAATTTTAGTTAAATTAATTAAGTAAAATTAAAAGTTTAAAAACTAGGGTTAGAAATATCAATTTAGATGTATCAGTTTTCTAGCTGAACAGAAAACCCCCAGGAGACCATTTATTTGACATGTGAATTTAGAAATAATGTCACTTCGTTTTCACTGAAAGTACTAAGGGAAACCTGTAACCAGGTTTTCCCATGTAAAGTACAACCACCACCTTTTACAGTGTTCTAATAAGCTGCATGTACGGTATGTTCCCAATCTTCTCTACATAGCACAAAATATACCTTTCATTATACAGTACATCCATATGGTTCAGTCTGGTCCGATGTATGTGCCTTGCCTCTCTCCTTGCAATCACCATTCCTTCTTGCTTCATGTGAACCCTTATATCACTACAAGTCAATTTCATTCAATAATCTTAAAATGCCTTAAAATCACAATACAAAGACCAGTAATACCATCGTATCGTAACCATAAAGTAGTAAAAATACAACTCTACACCTTAAACCAGTGTTCCCAAACTTCAGACCGCAAGGCACACCAACAGATTGTGTTTTCAGGATTTCCTTAGCATTACACAAGTGTTGTAAGGTAAAACAAGTTTTGTAATCCTCATCTGTGCAGATAATTAACCCCTTCATGACTCGGGAAGTTTTCGTTTTTCATTTTCATCTTTTGCTCCCCTGCATCCAAGAGTCATAACTTTTTTATTTTTTCCATCAGTATAGACGTAGGACATAGGCTTGTTCTTTGAGGGATGAGTTTTACTTTCAGATGCAATCATTTATTTTACCATATTGTGTACAGGGAAATGGCAAAAAAATTCCAAGTGCAGTGAAATTGCAAAAAAAAGTGCAATTACATGTTGGCTTTTTGGGTTTTTAAGATGCCATGTTCACTACATGGTAAAACTGACATGATGGTGCGATGCCTCAGGTTGGTACGAGTTCGTAGATACCAAACATGTATACCTTTACTGGTATCTAAGTGGTGAATAAAAATTCAGAAGTTGGAAGAAAAAAAGAATCACACTTTTTGCGCCATGTTCTGCAACCCGTAGCGTCCTCATTTTTCGGGATCTGGGGCTGTGTTATGGCTTATTTTTTGCATCTTGAGCTGACCTTTCTAATGATGCCATTTTTGGGTGGATACGCTGTTTTGATCGTCAATTATTGCATTTTATAGCAATGTTGCGGCAACCAAAAAAAGGTAATTTTGGCGTTTGGACCTTTTTTTCCGTTACGCTTTTTACAGCTCTCATTAATTGATTTCATATATTGATAGATTGGGTGTTTCTGAATGTGACGATTCCAAATATGAGTATTTCTTTTTACTTTTTTAATACTTTTATTGTGAATGGGTGAAAAGGGGAGTGATTTGAACTTTTATGTTTTTTTTTTTTTTTTTTTTTACATGTTTGTAAAATCTTAATTTATTCATTGATTCTTACTTTTACACAGCCCCTTAGAGAGGCACACTGCTGCATTGTCCGATCGCTTCTGACAGATACCGATGAGCTGCAGCACATTGGTATCTGCCAGAATTGCACACGATGAGTGGTTTGCAGCACTTGCCAACCACTCACCGGAAGTGCTCCCTGACAGCTTCCGGGGTCAAACCAGGACCCTGGGCCGACACGTGAGCACCAGAGATATTGCAATATTATCTCTGGGGATCTTTGGGGTGCAGGCGGGGAACATTCCGTTCCCCACTGAGGCGGCTTTGGATCTCGCTGTCAGTAATTGACAGCGGGATCCAAAGAGTTAACATCACCGATCAGATCAGCTGAGCAAGATGATTAGTTACTGTACCGGGAAACCGGCAAATTCAAACCCTGTGGCTTTGACAGCCACGGAGTTTGAAGCGATTTTGAATGCACACGTGTGCAACTATCGCACCGTGTGCTGTATGGGGGCGAGATTTTCTCGCACCCATAGACTATCATTGTCCATTCGCACGGGGAAATCGTGTGCAATCTGCGACTGAACACACATTGGAAGTGTAATGCGAGGAACTCACACTAATGGGACCAGTATCATTTAATGATACTGGCCTGAGTGCAATGCGAGTCTCCCTCATATTACACTCACGCGAGGCACACGGATAGTGTGCCTTCATCCTTAAAGTGTTTCCCTATCATTTATTTGACATCTATTGTGATTGTCAGGAAGCGGCCCCACCTCAGTCATGTTCTGCCCATTTCGTCTGACCTTCCTCTCGTGTCTCTCAGAGAAACTATGAAGTTGTGGAAATTATTGTCCTCTGATGGCCACTTTATATACACCAACTTATCTGTCCAACTTCTGAACAACTTACTGGTTGCAGTGAAATCATGGACACATTGTTCCATTTGTACACGGCCACAAAATGGAGCAATGTGTCCATGATTTCACTGCAACCAGTAAGTTGTTCAGAAGTTGGACAGATAAGTTGGTGTGTGTAAAATGGCCCTGAGACAGGATAATATTGTAGCACATCATCAAAAAATGTACACACACACTGGGGCTCCCTATTTCATGGAAAGTGCAATCTTAGACTTTGCAGTCTTAAAATGGGCCAGCACTATCATCTGCCGGCCATACTGACATGTAGAAAGTGTCTAAAACAAAATATATGTTGAAAGTCGGAAAGGCAGTTTTTTTTCCATGTAAGTTGTATTAGAAGTATGGCCCATTTAAGTTGATAAATCTTCCCTAATACTGCAACATAGGAATTTCTCAAGGACAAAGGGTCATTAATCATTCTCAAATAGAGGAAGTTTTGTTTTCTATTTTCAAACCAGCCTAGCCTTGGTCATATCATAGTTCATATGATTAAAACACCACTTTGACAGTTTTTGTTTTTTTCTTATTTTACTACTGGATGGTGCTTCTAAGCTAAGTTTCCTGTGCTTAGTCGTAAACTTAGGCCGGCTTTACACCATGGCACAATGCGATCCGGGGCTGTCAGGGTGAACCTGACAGCCCTGGACCGGATTTGCAAACAGAATCGGAGGGCAAATATGCCCTCCGGTCCGGTGTGCACCCGGATGCTGCAGAGCTCAGGTGTCCCTGCGAAGTGGTGCTGAACCCATTCACAGGGGACAGCTCCATGGTGCTGAAGTTCAGCGTAGCTCACGCTGAACTTCAGCCGCAGGTGTCTGGTTCCCGGATCCTCCCTGATCAGGGCAATCCAGGCCCATAGACTCCCATGTTAGGGAGCGCTGGATTGCCCCGGATCCGGAGAATCCGGGAAAATCCAATTTGGGGAGATTTTTCTCCCCGGACACAATAATGCTGCATGTTCCGTTTTTATGTCCAGGGAGAAAAATCCGATTCCTCCTGGACTCTCCCGGACACATGGAAACGGGATGACAGAGAGCTGCCATCCGGCTCCATCCAGCCCCATCCGGATCCATCCGACTCCATCTGGCCCTATGGGGCCAAAATCCGGACTGAGGCTGTCCGGTTTACAGCGGACAGCCCCGGATCGGATTGTGCCGTGGTGTGAAGCCGGCCTTACCCATCACTGTATTGACCTTCTATTGTCGCTTCTCCTGTTGATCACTAGCAATTTGTGAACTGCTCCAGTGTTTCCTAGAGCGAGCCAAAAACCACTTTTCAATCCAAGTCTATGAGATGAGAGCCTCATTTTGTCTCTCATAGAATTGTAGTGAGAGCTTATGACTGTTACCGCTGCGCTGATAGGTGAAGACACAGGCAGGTTAGTAATATTAGCCTTATGGATCTTAGAATAGAAGGTGAGTAATATTAGCCTTATGGTACCTTCACACGCCGCAATCTCTACTGGCGATATGAGGTGATCTAACGTGCGCGTTCATGTTTTTCATGCTCGCCTCAGATCGCTGATGGCGCTATTACACGCCGCAATCTTGCCCTGAAAGAAAGGCAATGTGTCGTCCTGGAAATCGCCTCACCCACAGCAGAACCACTCCGGTTGAATTCCCTTGCCGCTTCACACACCGCAATCCCAAAGGCAATATGGGTGTACATGGTCAGCACGGCGAGGAGATAGGCGTGCCACAGTGGTTTACACAGCGCCCTATACGCGCTCATTGGGCAGCGCAACTGCATTACGATTGGTCAGCCTGCTCTGGAAGGCTGGCTAATACATGACGCCATTGAAGATGTGTGCGTTGCTGAACGGACAGCTCTTCAAATATTGCGCCCTGTGAACTGACAGCCAATGGGAACACAGTAGCCACCACCAATCATCGCAGATGGGGCGTGGAGTACAGCACGCTGCGACACGCCTACGGGAAATCAATAAGCGACGCTGATTCCATCACTATCGCCCTATCACACGCTACAACCTGGAAATATCGCCTTCATGATTGAGGCTGATTTCAGAGCAGTGCTCAGGAATCAGGAGACAGGCGAGAGGTGATTTATCACCGTGAAATTCTCAAATCACTAGGGCGCAACTGTGAGGCAATTTTCACGGCGATTGCTCCGGGGCGACATATCGCCTTTAGGATTCCCAGGCGAGATTGGGGCGTGTGAAGGTACCATTATGGATCTTAGATTAGAAGCATCACTCTAGCACTGAAAAAAATAACCACTGGAGTGGTGATTAAAGAGCCCGATTGGTATGAAACTAAGACGTATGCAGTTGTAGTTTTGGTTCAAGCCAATACTTATATCATATTGGTTACCCAAACATATATATTTTCTAATGTGTGTATACATATACAGTACAAGGAAAAGGTTTTAGGCAGATTATTTAAAAAAGTAGGAGTAAGGCTAGGGTCACACTTGGGAGCATGCATCCGTTTACTGGATGCATTAATGGATCCAATTTTTGAAGTTGCCATTTTCATGTAATTTTTGCCTCAGTTAACGCTAGGTACATTTAGATTCCCTTGGTGGTTCCCCTTTGTCCTCTCTTTTCCCTAACCACTTTCTGCTCACTTCCCACCCACCACCTGTCTCCCCCCACTGTTCCACAGCTGCCTGAGGCGTCCCACTACCTGGGTTCACCCCCTTGCTCTGGGACTGGGGTGTGTTGGGTGTGTTTGTGGGTGACTGGACTTACTGATCCAAATTGCCGCAAACTATTAGTGGCGACCGGACCGCAGGGGCGCTACACAGGGATTAACAGACAGAAAACGGACATCAATCAGAGTTACAGAACGTAATGAGGAACATAACCTTAACAGCATGGGCAAATGGCAGCATAACCGAAGACCTTTGACAGATGACAAAGTAGCAGAAGACCATTGAAGTATTCCTGGAATACAAATGACTGTAACTAGGAAACAGGATTGGTGGAGACCACTCGCAGATAGGTAGCAGAGATACTGATGAGTCAAGACAGATAACAGAATTTCTGGAGATCATTGACATGCATAAAGCAGAGTTACTGAATGCAAGCAGAAAGTAGATGACTCAGAAGTCTGATAACCTCAGAAGATGCACCAGACCGAAGGCGGACGCGAACCACAAGGTCCAAGGACCCAAGGCAGGTCACAGACAGGATTATGGGGTTCAGCAGAAGCCAAGATGAAGCATCACGAACCAACTCCAGCTCAGTCCCTCAGAACTCACTCAAACAGGGTTGGTCTCCCTCATAACCAGGGCCCAGGTATAATTCCAAGAAGCCCTTAAATAGGACAAGGCAGTTTATCAAATTGAAACGCTTCAGGCTACTTGCAAAGTCTGACATGGAGCAGAGTCCAAACCAATGATAGGAGCGTAATAAAAAACAACATCATGGCATCAATTCTTTTAGTTACATTTGCACATAGTTATTTAAGGAACTTGGTAGAATCAGTCTGTCTCTTCATGTACACAATGTTTGGGGTCAACCAGACAATTTTGTATTTTCCATGAAAATTCATACTTTTATTCATCAAATGAGTTGCAAAATGAATAGAAAATAAAGTCCAGACATTGAAAAGGTTAGAAATAATGATTTGTATTTGAAATAATATTTTTTCCTTCAAACTTTGCTTTCGTCAAAGAATGCCCCTTTGCAGCAATTACAGCATTGCAGACCCTCGGCGGGTACTATTTAATGAAGATGCCAGATGAGGAGCTGTGAAGCATCGATTTCTCAAACAAGAGACTCTAATGTACTTGTCTTATTGCTCAGTTGTGCAGCGGGGCCTCCCACTTCTTTTCTACACTGGTTAGAGCCTGTTTGGGCTCTCCTCTGAAGGGAGTAGTACACACCGTTGTAGGAAATCTTCAGTTTCTTGGCAATTTCTCGCATGGAATAGTCTTCATTTCTAAGAACAAGAATAGACTGTCGGGTTTCACATGAAAGTTCTCTTTTTCTGGCAATTTTGAGAGTTTCATAGAACAAACAAATGTAATACTCCAGATTCTCAACTACAGTAGCTCAAAGCTTCTCTAATCATCCAAACCATTTTCAGTCTGTGCTAACATACTTGTGCAAGGGTTTTCTAGGGTTTTCAAAACATCCATTAGCCTTCTTATTCAGTTAGCAAACACAATGTACCATTAAAAAACTGGAGTGTTGGTTGTTGGAAATAGGTCTCTATACACCTACAGTATGTAGATATTGCATTAAAAACCAGACGTTTGCAGATAGAATAGTCATTTACCACATTAACAATGTATAGAGTGTATTTCTGATTCATTTAATGTTAGCTTCATTGAAAAAAAAGTGCTTTTCTTTCAAAAATAAGGAAATTTCTAAATGACCCCAAACTTTTGAACGGTAGTGTATTCCCAGACAAATTAGATCATTTTGATATCAGGGCTCTGTGTGGTCATATATCCATTCCAGGGCTCCCTGTTATACTTTAAGGTACCTTTACACGCCACCACTGAAAGGTAGCAACTGCCTGGCATTGGGGATATTTATGCCTGTTGCCATGAAATTGCTACGAAATGGCGGCGTGTAAATAGGGCAATTCCTTCCTCCGTCCTGCAGTTGACTCAGATACCTGTTGCTGAGCCGTGCTCAAAAACCGAAGGCAACGGAAAGACACGATTGCCATGGTAGTGGCGTCTAAACGGGGCACAGGCATGGATGTTGCGTCGCCTAGTGATTTCCCAGGGGCGTGCCACAATGTCATGGATACCACGCCCCATCAGCGATCATTGGTGGGGGCTACCGTGTTACGATTGGCTGTCCCTGCACAGGGCACCATATTTAAAGAGCTGACCATTTACACTACACAATTTTACAATCAGCGTACGAGTGTCACGGAATACACAACTCTGTCACGCCTAAGTACTTGCGGCGCGAAAGATGTACGGCCATATTCCTTTGTGGTAGCGGTGTGTAAACCAGGGAAGGTATTCAATAGGAAGTAAGCCGCAGGAGCTGTCAGCATTTCCGGGGAACACAGATACCTTCAGTGGACAATGCAATGGCGTCTATATGCGGCATTAGCGATCGGTATCCACCGTTAAAAACGTGCATGTGCGGTGGATACCTGTTGCTAGGCACAGTGGCGGCGTGTAAAGGTACCTTTACACTGAAGGTAGTGCATAATGAGATTGGCTGTACTGTATGTTTGGACTTGTTGTCTTGCTGCAATATAAATTTAGAGTCATTTATATGCCTTGCATGATGGATAAGTATCTGTGGAACCCCAGAGTATTGTTGCCACGATGGCATTGCCTCCCTCGGGGGGGTCGTGCCGTGCTTGGAAGCAGGGAAGGTATCCACACCAGGTAAGCCCACCACACACAACACCTTCCCAACTCCGGACAAGAAACGGGAGCCCTGAAACCTGAGTTCAGGGGAGGTCCCCTATAAATTCTTGCCTAGAGGTGGGGTTAGGCAGTTCAGTTCCTAGGAGAACTGTAAAGAGGTCCAGTGAACTGGAGCAGAGTAAGGCTCATCCTGGGATGGAGTCTAGTCGGCGTGAGGGACCCGTAGGAGAGGGTCTGAGGAAGTGGAGGAGCAGGTCTGGGAAGTGGAGCCAGTTGCCAGACTCATCCTAGTACAGTGTGCCAAGAGTGAACACCGGAGTCCGAGGTTGTGAGGGACTCTAGGCCCAGCAGCCAACACCCTAGGGTGGGAGATTCCAAGTCTCTCGGCCACAACAAAGCCCAGGAGGCACAGCAGCGCCAGAGAGCTCAGGGACAGTAGCCAGAGGAGTGTAACCCGGAGAGGGCTCGAGCTGCCTGTCATACAGGCAAGAGATTGTACGCAGGAGGAGAGAGGGTCGCAGCTTAGCTACAGGCAGCCAGGATCTGCGAAGAGTAGCGCAAAAGGGAGGTCTCAGAACTCACCAGGTGAGGAGAATCCCAACTTGCTTCCAGGCCACCCGGACTCCCGACATCTCTTGTGGACGGTATCCTGGATGAACCTGCTACTTCTACCAGTAAAGGTAATGGAGACTTGTGTCTGTCAGTTATTCTGCGCCCTCAGTCCTGAACCCCTAACAGCATACCACCACTATAGACTTTCCCGGTTGCCCTGGGAAACCGCTCCACCCGTGGGGATAGAAGCCATCACCGCTGCTCTCCCATCATCCCCGGAGGTCCCGCATTGCAGCCGCGGCCACTGATAGCCGCATACCACGGGTGGCGTTCCGACAACCAATCCTAAACCACTAGTCCAAAACTTTCAAACTTGACCCCAAGGGCCACAAGACTGGGCCTCGACCCCCGTGACTCCCCCAGCAGAACAGCGGGCTTGGTCCTGAGTATGCCACAGCCCCAGGGAGCGTCAATTTCCCGGTCTCACAAACAGAATCTCGTGCCCAATACTAATGTGTGCCATAGATTTTATTGAACTGTGCACAGTCGCCATTGTTACCCCACATGACGTTCGGGAAAGTGAGAGGGTGTGCCATCATGGGCGGGACCTTGGGAAGAGCATGAAAAGAGACAAAGGCCCATGCTCTGATGTCAGCCAACGCAACCCAGGAAGCCCTATGCCGGAAATCCCTGCACGCTAAACTCCCTGCCGGAGGAGCGGTAGACTACCCACCGATAAAGGCCGAGGCCGGGTTGCGGTTCACCAACGGGGAAAAGGATGTCTGATCCAGAGGAGGAGCAGCTCATGGTACAGCAGACCACGGCCCCTGACAATGCCGCCGCTGAGGACGAGAACGCGTTGCCGTACGGCGACTTGGCTACTGCAATATTCAGGGGGAGCCGACACCCTGAACAACTTTAAAGAGTGGATGAAAAGTGTATTTGGGGTGTACTCCATGACAGAGGAGCAACGAGTGACTATGTTAATGGGGCAATTGACTGGCGCAGCCCAACGGGAAGTAAAATCCTGGCTAGCTACCGACAAAAGAACATTAAAGCAACTATTTGCCAGAATAAAGGAAGCCTTCTACACCCAGAAGGCCGCGGAACTAAAAGTAAGATTCTTTGGGTGCAAACAAGGTGTGCAGGACAGTATACGGAACTATGCATTGAATCTGCAAGAGGCACTGAGGGCCATGAAACAAGTAGATCCTGACAGTGCCCGGGAAGAGAATAAGCTGTTGATTGAGCAATTTATTGAGCGCCTCCAGTCTCCCAGCCAATGGGCCCAGCTGCGCATCCTGGCCCTGCAGAACCCTGATCTAGACTTTGTGCAATTTAAGGACCGGGCCATATGTGTGCTGAAGGGAAACACAGCCAGCAGCCCTGTGCCTTCTCAGAGGCTGGCCCTAATGTACGACCTGGAGGTGGCGCCCTTTTCCCTGACCACCATGGGGGCCAGCGCATAAACTATAGAAGCTGTTACCACCGAGGCCTTATAACTACAAATGCAACAGCGGACCAAAGGGATGGATGACGTGGCCAAGGCCGTCCAGTCTATCCAAGGATCCAGGCTGCTGGAGGTGATCCGGTTGGCATCCAGTCCTGATGACGTCCCATGGATACACCAGAGGAGGTACCCCGCTGGTTGAGGATGACCCACTGACCACTACGACACTGCAGGACAACCCATCTGCCAACGCTGAAATGAGGCAGGCCACCTAGCAAGATCCTGCACTTTAAACGAGAAACCCCTGGGGTAGCGGGCCACCCCCCGGAATGAGCCCGTCTGGCCCGCAGCACTGGGCGACAGGTGTGTGGGAGGATGGCTGGCCTGCCTGTTGTGCTGGATGGCATCCCCATGAACGCTTTATTGGACACCAGTTCACAGGTGACAACGATGCCTTATACATATCCTTTATAAACGGTGCTGGGCTGATACTGACATTATCCGCCGACGAGATGACAGTTTTACCATATTTGCTAGTAACAGTCAACCCTTACCACAAGTGGGGTTCAAAGAAGTAACTATTAAGATTGGGCGTATAGAACTGAGTGCTCAGGGTATGGTAGTTGTTGATGTAGACCGATGACCAAGTAATTCAATGCTTAAGATAAGCACTAACGTCATTGAAAATTGTCTGGGCGAGATTATTGTTTTGCTGCAACAGGTTATCGAGACCACCAACTTCGGGCAGCAGAAAGTCCTGCAGAAAGAGAGAAGGGCCCTGATGCAGAGGCAGCAGGTGGACTGTCTGGTGAAGAGGTCGGCAGTGTAAGAGTAAGTGACTCAACTCCCATTGTAATAACCCCACGAAGTGGAATGTTGATCTGGTGTAGGGCGGCAATAAGCCTGAGGGGCAGGATTACCAAGCCCTGGTAGACAGTAGGCCCACCGTCCTAGCAGCCAGAGGGGTAGTTGATGTCTGCAAGGGGAGGGTACCTGTATGCATCCTGAATAGTGGGGAGGAGGAGGTCAAACTGCCACGGTATGCTACCATTGCTAAGTTGCACACTGTCAGTAACAACGCCATCACAGCCACGGAACCCTGGAACCTGTCTGAACAGGCGGAGGGCAATTGATCCAAGAGGGAGCTGGAGGACTGGTGCCGGAAGCTGCTTGTAGGCACCGGCTCCACCCCTTCACACCAAAAGCATGGATTTTGATGTGAGATTCTGATGTTGAGATAGATGGCAGCATGCTCATGTGTTCTGAGAATACAGAGGGGTGGGGTACCAAAGGACAAATTTGCACAGGGCGTCATTCAGCCTAAGGCCGGCCCTGATCATCAATAATATGCTATCAAAATCACATTATGCCGCTCGGAGTAGAGAGGGAGCCCACTCCCTCTACAAGCAGATTATTACTATGGACAGCGGCATCAGAGGGGTTAATGTCTGCAATCGGTGCTACCACCGATGAAGGGCATTACTGCAGGGTGTCAGCTATGATACACAGCTGACATCGCTGATGATTTTGCTGCCGTTACTTGTGAGCTGGCGCAATTGTGGCGCTTTACATTTCAGCAGTTTGTGGGATTGCACTTCATGACGAAGATGTCATGAAGGGGTTAAGCTTCTGTTACTGTTTCAGTTAATGACCTATCACCTATCTGATGAAATTGGTTATTCGTACACCTGCCTAGAAGCCAAGATACAATATCTGACTACAAGAACTGATGTTGTTTGGAAAGGAAAGTGTGGTCACACCAAATATTCATGTCAATTTGTTTTCCCTTTTATTCATTCACGTTGCATTTATTCATTAATAAAAAAAAAACCCTGTTAATAATTCTATTGTTTGGAAGCATTCTTAGTAAGCAGCATCTTTTCCATATCTGCCTAAATCGTTTGCACAGCAGATAAGTATTATATATATATAATATTTATTAATTGTTAATGTTTTACACAGTAATTGAGTAATTATGGTTGACATACATCCCTTCAGTTCAACAAGGGAAGAGGAAGGCACACAGATTAAATAAGTGAGGAAGTGGTGTAAATATGAGAACTTTGTTTTCCCTAGTTGATCTATGGCTCACCATGACACCGAGGTCAATTGGAACAGATCCAAACTATTATTTTGAAATTGCCTCCTTCTTTCACAAAGTCTCCTGCTTAAATTGAACTATACTTGATTGGCTCCAAATTCATTCTGTATCAAGGCATAGACCATAAACATACTACCAATATAATTATAGAAGCATTTCCACTAACATTTTTATTATTTAAATGTTTGTGTGTCCACATGTACAGTAGCGTGAGTGTTAATATACTTATCCATCGCCTCAATCCAGTGTCCAGTACTGGTCCTCTGCCCTTCTGAATGACTTCACTACTCTGCAGGCTTCTCAGGTTATGCAGAGCGCAGTCTAAAGAGCTTCAGTATGGCTAGGGTCACACTAGCACTTGGATTGAGTTCAAGGGGGTCCATCAAAAAGATAGATTCTGGCAGCATTAGCACAGCGTAAGTGTAATGGAACGCTGCCTTAATGCTGCCAATAGAATCCTATGGGGACGGACTCTCGAGCGCAGTCAAACACCAGCATGTAAGTGCCAGAGTTTGAAATCTCGCACTATTTCCAAGCGGACCACATGATGCGGAAGCCCTCGTCATGTGGTCCGCTTGGAAATAGTGCGAGATTTCAAACTCTGGCACTTACATGCTGGTGTTTGACTGCGCTCGAGAGTCCGTCCCCATAGGATTCTATTGGCAGCATTAAGGCAGCGTTCCATTATGTTTACGTTGAGTTAATGCTGCCAGAATCTTTTTGATGGACCCCCTTGAACTCAAGTTTAGGTGCTAGTGTGACCCTAGGCTATGAGGCTCCATGGCTATCATTGCAAATGAGACTTCCAATCACTCATACAGTATAGAATGAGCCGGATAGTCTAGACCAGCACTGGACATCAGAGAGAACTGTGGTAGATGAGTATATTAACACACTCCCAATACATTACATGCACATACACATTTAACCAATAAAATAACTAGTGGGAATGCTTATTTAAGGCCCCTTTCACATCAACATTTTTTTTAAATTACGGCAGAACCAGCAGATTTACTGCATTTGCCACATCTGCCGCCTAACAGCCACTCTTGTACCACACTTGCTGCAAGCCCCATGCATTGTCTATGAGGGTTGCAGTCGGGTGCTGAAAGTGCGGTTCTGCCGGATGCGGCAGATCCATCATATGCGGCGGCGAAAAAATCGCGTGCGCTGCCTAGATACCCGCAGTTTACCTTGGAGACCAGCTGCCAGCGCTTGCTGAGAGGCGCTGGGAGGTGGCTGATCGTGCGTCTCCCGGTGTCCACACCAGCGATGCTGCGTGTCCACCGGGCGACCATTGGCAGGTTTTTGGTCCAGTCCGAAAACCTGGCGACCATCAACCAGCGATTTATCGCTGGTTGATGCGCCCTGTCACACGTGTGAATATCACTGCAACATCACGTGCATCAGCGATATTGCACGCGATATTGACGCGTGTGACGGCTCCTTAAGAATTATATAAATGTAACAAAGAACACAAAGTCCTGATTGTGATGATATGGCCTCACAGAGCCCTGAAAGGATTTCTACAAGCCTCAAATGGCAGATGTTTGGTTTGTTCTCCAAGGCATTTGGAACAACTTACCTGCTGATTTCTTCAAAAACTGTGTACCTAGAATTTGTTTGCATTTACGCTGTTTTAAAGTCATGATAGTCACAACAAATATTGATTTGATTTAGATTTTCTTTGGTTCTTTCAATTCACTTATGTTAATTGATGAAAATATACTATTTAGGGTACATGCACAATCAGTGTTACAGCGTTATTGATGCAGCGTGCTTTTGCTGCGACCAAGATGCTGCATTGTACAGTACAAGCACAGTGGATGGATTTATAGATAAGTCATACCCACTCTGCTTCTTTTAAACTCTATGTAAACTGACCTGCGTTGCCGGTTTCCGAGCTATCGCATGTCAATTTAGGCTAGGGTCACATCTGCGGTTGGGCTTGCAGATTCTGATCCGGTTTTGAGCATTAAAAATCCATAGCCATAGGCTGCAATTGAAAAACCAGATTGCACTATTTGCAATCTGGTTACCGGATCCGTTTTGGAGCCTGCGGGAAAAATCATGCAGGCTGCGTCTATCGCGAAGGTTGCAAAACCGGATCCATTTTTTTAATAATGGGAGTCTATGGGAACTGGACTCGGTAGGTACCGGATCCGGATGCGGTTTTTAAAATTGCAAAAACCCACATTCCAAAACCTAATGCATTAATGAGGGTTGCAATTTTACTAACAAATGATAGCATGAAGGCTCACGGTAAAACCACATCCGGTAATGGATGCGGTTACCGGATTGTGCCTATTATGTGTGACCCTAGAGAATACAGCAAAAATATGTTGCGCCAAGAATCCTGACTGTGTGAACAGATACTGCATTCTCTACACAGGATGCTAGTGTCTCTACAAGAGAAATTATGCTGCATCCACAATGCGAGGATGCCTGATCTTGAACACGTACCCTAAGGCTATGTGCACACAGTGCATTTTTTATGTGTTTTTGGTTTTTTGGTGCAGTTTTGTCACAAATCTGCATGCCAATCCTTATACCAGCAAAGTCAATGAGAATTCTGAAGTTTTGTGCACATGTTGCTTATTTTTTCCTTGCAGATTTGGTACAGAATTAAATCTGCAGCCTGTCAATTCTTGAAGTGTTTTTGCTGCGTATTTCCACCCCAGAATGCTTAAAAAATGCAAGAGAAAACTACATGCCAAAAACACCTTAAAACTCTTTGCGTTTTTAGTGTGTTTCTCTGCCAGGAGATGCAGGTTTAGTGCAGACATTTATGCAACCAAATACTTGATGTACACACATGTTCAGACTGTATGTTTTTGATCACTTTTTTGGATCCATTTGGAATCCCAGCAAAGGGTGCTTTCACACTGCGTTTTTCTGGGATCCGTGGCTGTCCGTTGTAAAACGGACAGCCACGGATCTGATTTGGCCCCCATGTTAGTCTATGGGCACGGATCACATCGGATTTGCCCTTATTGGCATCCGATTTTTGTCGGATCCGATTCTGGACGATTTTTTGCTGTGCCCAAAATCGCAGCCTGCTGCAATTTTTGGCACAGCAGGTCAAATCGGACCGAATTGGATCCGACCTGATCCGTGCCAAATAACATGGGGCCTATGGAGCGCGGATCCGAGGAAACAGCTGATGTCTTCTCGGACCCGATTTTAGTGTACTGAGCATGCTAATATCTAATATCACTTCTGCAATGTATATTCATACATTGCAGAAGTGATATCCAGTGAAATGAAAGGGTTAAAAATAAAAAAATCTTTATTCTCACCTCTCCTCGATCCAGCGATGCCTCCTGCGCTCTGTGCTTCTAGGACCTGGCCTGACGTCACAGTGCAGTCACATGACCGGTTACTGCGGTAACCGGTCATGTGACTATGACATCACGCCAGGTCCTGTGCATCAGAAGAAGAGAAGCTGGAAGCACCGCGGGAGTCGTGGATGGTTGAGAATAAAGATTTTTTTATTTTTTAAGGTCTGCAAAGAGGGGGTCTAAAGAGGGGGAGCAAAGAGGGGGTCTAAAGAGGGGGGACAAAGAGGGGTCCAAGAGGAGGACAAAGAGGGGACAAAGAGGGGAACAAAGAGGGGACAAAGAGGGGTCCAAGAGGAGGACAAAGAGGGGACAAAAAGGGGAACAAAGAGGGGACAAAGAGGGGAGACAGAGGGGAGAAAGGTGACAGGAGGGAGAAAGGTGACAGGAGGGAGAGAGGAGGGGGACGAGATGACAGGAGGAGCAGGGAGAGGATCCAAACTGATGCTGCAAAATATCGGAATCGGATGCCTATTTGGCATCCGATTGCAGACATCAGTTTGGATCCGTTGCTGTCCGAGGGGAGCTGCAAAAAGTCTGATCCCCCTTGGACAGCACAAAAACGCTGTGTGAAAGCAGCCAAAGTCAGGGCCTTTTCACATCTGCCTTTGTGCTGCATTTAGGGCCCTTTCACATCAGCGTTTTTTGAAATTCGCGGCAGATGCGGTGAAAAAAACCGCATCTGCCGCGATTACCGCATACCGGCTGCACTTGAGGCGCAGTTGCGGTAAACGCCATGCAAAGTATAGGCGTACTTGCGGCAGGTGCGGCAAGTGCGGTTTTGCACTTGCGGCAGGTGCGGCCGCGAAAAAAACCGCAGTCAGCCGCACCTGCCGCAAGTACGCCTATACTTTGCATGGCGTTTACCGCAACCGCGCCGCAAGTGCAGCCGGTATGCGGTAATCGCGGCAGATGCGTTTTTTTCACCGCATCTGCCGCGAATTTCAAAAAACGCTGATGTGAAAGGGCCCTTAGAGCGTATTGCGTTTTCATAGCCTTTTTACTGCAAAACGCAATGAAACACATGCATTAAACAATATTTAAGCTCACAGAAGGATACATCTATGCAAAAATGAAAATATCCGTATCCTTATATCTCATAGAAAATTAAACTGCATACAGCAATTAACAAAAATCAGAAAAATGAAAACTGTACTTCTGCTAGCTTAGCTTAGAATTGCTCTCATCCCCAGAAGAAGGCAGTTTCCGAAACGTGCATGTAGGGAGTCCTGGTGGTCTATATCATCTTTTGAAGGTAATGACACGATGTATTGAGCTTATGATTACTGCTATAGCAATTTTTGCACAATATTTTGCACGCTTTTTCTGTTTAGTGGTGGATATGGATATAAGAGGAAGATGTTCCCTGATTCCCATTTATATAGGAAAACCTAGGCAGAGCAGCTATTAGCCTTTTTAGTATTTGGCACTTTAGTACTTTTTATGGTAATTGTTGTAGCAATTTCTGCACAATTTTTGCACATGTTTTTGCACAATTCTTTGCACAGTTTCTTTGCACGCTTACTCTGCTTTATCGTAGACGGAGATATGAAGCTAATGAAAATGGTGTTGTAACATTATGATAATTTTTGATTTTTTGGTAATTGCTGTAGTGTTTTTTTTGCCTTTCTTTGCGCTTTTTATTAAATACCTCAAAAGTTATAATCTAATTTTTGTATAGACCACCATATTTTATTTTTTATTTTCTACTGTATTGGTTACCCATTGTATAAAATTATGTGAATAGGCTTTTATGAATTTTCTAAAAATAAAGATTAATTTATGCAGAAGTACAGTTTTCTTTTTTCTGAGTTTAATGAAACACATGCGTTAATGCGCCCATTGATTTCAATAGGAAACACATTGCAAACGCAAGTAAAAACGCATGTTATTTTCTGTAAACGCAGGACGCATTCGATTTTGCAAACTGGACTCCACTACAACACCACAGGAGCCTCACCCCTTAGATGATTTATTTCCGATTGACCACTGCATTCATGGAAGCTCCGGTAGCTCCAATTGGCGTAGTTACAGATGGGTGCTGGTTGTATAACACAGGCGGCCTTCCATGTGTATGAATTTATTTCAAATTCTGAGCCATCTCCATACACTCTCTGGCACCTTATAATGTATATTCACATTATATGGTTGCAAAGTCATTAAAATTGCCATTGACAAAACTTTTGCTCCCGTTCCATTACTTAATTTCTTACAGAGAAATCTAAGCTATGCAGCAAGCACAAGACTCCCTCACATTATCTGCTTTTATCTGCTGGTTTCTGCGTCTCGCCTTCTTACCTGGCCACGCACCCTTCCAATTTGTCACACTTGTAGGATTGGTATCATTTGCTGGTACAAATGGACCCATGTTCATTCATCCTCTTAACATTCTGACAGATGTTGACTATTTACACAAGTCTACCCAGTCTTTTCTAAAAACAACACAAATTCCAGATGAAATTTCATCCTGCAATCCCAATGAACTTTCGCCTTAATGAAGAGATGCGATAGCAGTGATATCACCCAGTCTTTACCAGTTTCTATGATAACACGAAATCCTTCTTGATGTACATACCATTGCTACGTAAGAGAGTCTTACCCACAGAATGGAGCCAACCTGCTGTTACTTGCCACTGCTAGTGAAATGTTATGGCTTGTAGTTTTGCAGTGCAGGTATTTAACAGAAGAAAAAAAAACACATTGTTTATATTGCCATATCCAGGCCGATATCTCTCAAAGAATTTCCGCTTGGAAAGAAGAACAAGCTTTCAACTCATATATCAAAAACTATGAGTCATCTGAAAACAAGAAAGCAATGCTCTGCCTGGCAACGTATTCGGAAATCTTCTACATGTTCAGATTTAGCTCTAAGGTCAAATAGATTTTTGAAACCTTTGTACATACTTTGGAAATTAGGTAAACTAAATCTTTTTTGTCATCTTATTTTTTTTAGCTGTGCTTAAATACATACAAGGAAATAAAGTAGTAAAAAAGATCTGGCTCTTATAAGAAAAGAATTTTCTTTCAAAGTTTTTTTAAGTGATACTATGGTATTATAATCTAGTATCGGCAACATGGCAGATAACTAATTTCCAGGAGCCACGAGGAGCACCACGGTGTAGTAAGGACCATTATACAAAACAAACATAGTGAGTGAGGTTAGAGAGATTCCTTTCCATAAGGAGAATAGCTAGTTCCCAGACCTCGTCTTAGTGTCCCGTCACACTTGGCGATGTTCCAGCGATCTCGCACGATACAACCTGGTGAGGATCGCTAGAACGTCGTTAGTGGTCGCAGGTGAGATGTCAAACAGTCAGATCTACTCAATGACAAAGCAATGATACGGTGACCCGTATAATGACCTCGGCGGTCTTTGGGACCTGTCACACAGCAGCTAGTCCGACGACTCAGAACTACGTGGCTGAGTTCTGAGTCGCCAACGAGGTCGTTGTTAAGGCATCAAACACACCAATGCATGCTGGCCACGGGGAGCCGACGATCAAAAAATGGTCCAGGCCATGTCAACACGATCGGTGATCTCACAGCGGGGCCTGGTCGCTGCTACATGTCAAACATAGCGAGATCGCTGCTGAGGTCACTGTTGCGTCAAAAACCTGTGACAAAACAGCAATCTCGTTAGTGATCTCGCTAGGTGTGACGGAGCTTTAGCCTCTTATACAACCAGATCAGAATTCCCACACACTGCACTGATGAGGTGCTAGTCACCCTGAAATGCAGTGTCTGCAGTTTGGAGTTCCGATCTGGCACAAATCCTAAGTCATATTAAAAGGCTTGTTAAAGAGTCGAATATGACTTTGAGAATTGCTACTTTTATTGGGTGGCACTAGAGTTCATCCACTTCCTCACTGAAGTGACAAATTGCATATTTCCCAGAGGAGCACTGCGGCTATAAGTCTCCTTATGCCGGCAGGCAGATTCTCTCCATAAGGAGAATAGCTGTTCCCCAGACCTTAACAAATCTTAAAATTTATTGTTTCTCTTGCTGCTGTTAACAAGTTAAATCAAACTCTGACAGTGGGATTTAACATGCGCCAGCAGCACCATAGCGTGATTGCGGGTGGGTTGTCATGACAGCCAGTGACAGCCTTTCACCTCATGATGCTGCAAATTTTTTTTAAAACAATATGAAAAAAAAAAAGTTCAAATCAACCCCCTTTTGCCCCATTGAAATACAACAATACACAATTTGGTATCGCCACTATCAGAAATGCCAGATCTATTAAAATATATAATCAATTAATCTGATTGGAAAATGGTGTAATGAGAAAAACAATCAAAATGCCAGAATTACCATTTTTTGGTTGCCACATCATTTCAATAAAACAATAAAATCAAAATAACAGGAGATCAAAACATCATATCTACCCAAAAATGGTATCATTAGAAACATCAGCTAAAGACACAAAAAATAGGGGGGAATAGCACAGGGCTGGTAGAGGAGTTTTAGGGAGAGGCTGGGGCCCGAACCTTCTCACCATCAGAGTTACCTTCGTGATCAGGGCCATTCAGGGTTCCTAGACTAGGGTCAGACTAGTCTTCCCTGGTCACCCTGCCCATAACTCCCATCCCTCATCAGCATTCTCACTACACCGTGACAGTTACCCCACCCCCCTCAACATGAACCCTTGTTAAACTGTTACAAACATACATCTGTCTCGCTACTCAGGATACGTCTTATATCACTACCGAATTGTAAACTATGTTACAACGCCTTGCTACATGAACCTGAACCCCCCTGCGAGGGGACTGTTTTTATATTGTATGGATTGACAGTTCTTCATACGCTGTTGCTTTGCTTTTCTTTCCCCTTTTCTTACAATAAAATTTTGTTGAAACTAAAAAAAAAGGAAAAAAAAGAAAGATGAATGTTCTCTTCAATACCATAATATTGTTCACTATTGTGTTACACAGAATTGTCTTCACAAATCACCTTGTTTTACAAGTTCGGGGGCCGTGTTGTGACGAGACTGAGATTGCTTATTCAAAATGTGTCAAAAAGTTGAAGCAGCGCATTTCTTTATAAGTAGGAAGTATTCCTTTGTCACAAATACTAGCAATACGTTTTCCTATCACAACATACTTTGACTGCTTGATTTAACCTTTTCATCCCCTTAAAGAAGCTTGTGAGTCACTTGAAGACTGTAAATCCTGCACCCATGATTGCAGTTTGCCCTATTATTGAATATATCCACTGTTTACTTCTGTTTCTCAACTAACTTTCTGTCAAAATGGGGTATTCTTTCAGCACCAATATTAGTATTGGCAATCAATCAGTCAAATAAAAAAAACTTCTCAACCAGATCATTGCTCAATGAGGACTTCTTCTCTACAGAGTGCCTTTGTATTAGGGCTTTCAGTTTCATGAAAGGGTAAAACATTTTTTTGTTTTTCCTGCAGTTAAAAAAATATTGACTAATTGAGGATCTTTAGTTATTCACTTCAATGTGATTACAGTTTGCTTAAAGTTTTGCACAGCAGCCATGGTTTAAGCTTTGCAATAAAACTCATAAGCAAAAATAAGTATTAACAAACTGCTTGTATTTGTTGTTGAAAAAATCAGCATGATGTCCCAACTGGACTTAGCAATGAGGCTCCTATACATATTAAAGATGGCCAAACCCTTAATTTTTAGCGGGACCAAACAGCTACCAAATATAACTATAATGCCGCCTTCACATTGTGGGTCCCAGATGCTCTCCGATCTGGTGTGCTGCCGAACGCCGTTGCCACCACTGATGAATCAGGACCGCGGCTCGCATCGGAGCAAGCCGCGGTCCTGAAACAACAGCGGCATGCAGCCGCAGGTGTCCGGTTCCTGGATCCCTGGATCCGAGGCAATCTGGGAGTAGGCAATTAGAGGAGATATTCTCCTCTCGACACAAAAACTTGCAAGCAATGTTTTTGTGTCTGTGAGAGAATACTGAATTCTCCCGGATTGTCCCGGACAGATAGAAACCGGATGGCAGAGAGCTGTCATTCGGCTTCTATCCAGCCCCATAGTAAACTATGGGGCCAAAATCCAGTCCGGGGCTGTCCAGTTTACACGGGCAGCCTCGGATCGGATGAGACCCGCAATGTGAAGGAGGCCTAAGACCCTTGACTCTTCCCCAACAGACGATTTTTGGGGCGAGACGAATAAGACAATTTGAAATAAAACTACTTTTTTTTGTTCTCCTTGCACACAAGCCTCTGCCAGAGATGCATGGCAGCAGCTTCACTTTACATGAATGGGATTAGGGAAAGTTTCAAATAGTGAAGATAAAGCATCGACCTTCGCCTGCTAAGTAGTTTGAGCATCTTAACTCTTTATTTGGTTTATAATTAAGATTTTCATGCTCATGTGATCAGCATTTCTTTAGTTTCTCATCTTTTTTAATTGTGGCATAGTTAAAATTATTAAATGTAATTTGATTAATTTGGAATTCACACATGTTTTTAACTTTCATACAGTACAATGCTAGAGATAGACTTCACGCTACCCTTGAGGAAGATGACGTCAGAAGCTTCAGAGGGGGAAATAAGTAGTGGATCCCTTGTTCATTTTGTAAGTTTGCCCACTGACAAAGACATGAACAGTCTATAATTTTAAGGGTAGGTTAATTTTAACAGTGAGAGAATATTAAAAATAAAATCCCAAAAAACACATTGCCTAAATTATATAAATATATTTGCATTTTGCAGAGAGAAATAAGTATTTGATCCCTCTGGCAAAAAAAAAGCTTCATACTTAGTGGCAAAACCCTTGCTGGCAAGCACAGTAGTCAGATGTTTTTTGTAGTTGATGATGAGGTTTGTGCACATGTCAGGAGGACTTTTGGTCCATTCCTCCTTAGAGATCATCTCTAAATCATTAAGATTTTGAGGCTGTTGCTTGGCAACTCAGAGCTTCAGCTCCCTTCATAAGCTTTCTATGGGATTAAGGTCTGGAGACTGGCTAGGCCACTCCGTGAAGTTAATGTGCTTAATTTTGAGCCACTCCTTGTTGCCTTGGCTGTATGTTTTGGGTCATTGTCGTGCTGGAAGACCTAGCCACGACCCATTTTTAATGTCCTAATGGAGGGAAGGAGGTTGTCATTCAGTATTTTACAGTACATGGTTCCATCCATTTTCCAATTCATGTGGTGAAATAGTCCTGTGCACTTAGCAAAGAACCCCCCAAAACATAATGTTTTGACCACCATGTTTGACAGTGGGGATGATGTTCTTTGGGTCATAGACAGCATTTCTCTTCCTCCAAACACGGCAAGTTTGGTTAATGCCAAAGAGCTCAAATGTGGTCTCATCTGACCACAGCACCTTCTCCCAATCACTCTCAGAATCACCAAAGTGTTCGTTGTCAAACTTCAGATGGGCCTGCATATGTGCCTTTTTGAGAAGTGGAAATTTGCGGGCACTGCAGGATTTTAATCCATTAAGGCGTCATGTATTACCAACAGTTTTCTTGGTGACAGTGGTCCCAGCAGCCTTGAGATCATTAGCAAGTTTACACCTGTGTAGTTTTAGGCTTCTTCATGATCCTGGATACTTTAGGAGGTGAGGTTTTGCATTGAGCCATAGATTGATGTTAATTGACACTCATTTTGTATTTCTTCCACTATCTTACTATTGCACCAACAGTTGTCTACTTCTCACCCAGCATCTTATCTATGGTTTTGTAGCCCATTGCAGCCTTGTGCAGGTCTATGATCTTTTCCCTGACATTCTTAGAAAGCTTTTTTGTCTTGCCCATGTTGTAGAGGTTAAGGCCACTTTACACGGGGCAACATCTCCGGCAACATCGCCGGCAACTGAGGGGCGTGGCCAAGTTGCGGCAACATCGCCGGAGAGTTGCCCTGTATAACAGGGTGATTTCAACGGTGATAGTTGCTTCAGCAACATCGCCTGGTTTCCCAACAATGTTGTGCAACCAAGCGATGTTGCTCAGGTGATGTGCCTGCATCGCCCGTCTGACACGTCAACAGCGATGTTGCCGGCAACTTCCCCCATAGACTTCCATGTTAAGGATCGCTGCCAAGATTGAGCTTAACCCTGGCAGCGATAGTTGCAAGCAACATCGCTGATGAGTTGCCGGCGATGTCTCCTCGTCTGACAGCTCATCAGCGATGTTAGAGAGCGGCCAAAAACGTGCGCGCTTCCAGGAGTTGCCAGCGATGTTGCCGGAGATGTTGCCCCGTGTAACGGGGTCTTTAGAGTCTGGCTGAATAATTGAGTGTGTAGACAGGAGTCTTGTATACAGGTGACAATTTAAGACTGCTGTCTTTAATGCAGGTAACAAGTTGATTAGTAGTGTCTAACTGGTCTGTAGGAGCCAGAACTCCTAATGGTTGGTAGGGAATCAAATACTTATTTCTCTCTGCATAGTGCAAATACATTTATATAATTAAGACAACGTGACTTTCTGGATTTTATTTTTGATATTCTATCTCTCTTTGTTAAAATTAATATACCTTTAAATTATAGACTGTTCGTGTCTTTGTTAGGGGGCAAACATACAAAATCAGCAATACTTATTTTCCCCACTGTACAGAGTTCTGTGTGGCACAGTATATTCCCCTTCTCTCTTCCCCTATATGTAGGAGGTACCATCAGGTTTGTGTGCCAAAACCAGGAGTGTCTCCAAAACTCTGAACAGGTGTCAATCTTTCAATTATTGCAAAAAATAAGAGGGTGGGGGACAAGAGGCGCAATAGTGCCCTATCACTAGTGACACTAGAAAGAGTGATGCTGAGGAGCCACTCACCTGATTCAGTTGTGGGCCCCACAACTGGTTTGAAGGCGTTTTGAGAAGAATCTCTCAGCTGCTGCAGGACCTCCACCAACTACTGACCAGTAGTGAAATTCAAGGAGATGATGGGAGTACAGGTGTGACACGGTCCGCGCTGCTCCAATGTAAAAACTCACCAAAAGAGTCACAAAAGTCCATCAGTAGGTTTTATCTTTTTAATCCTCCTTCCTCCTGGAGGAAGGAGGATTAAAAAGATAAAACCTACTGATGACTTTGTGACTCTTTTGGTGAGTTTTTACATTGGAGCAGCGCGGACCGTGTCACACCTGTACTCCCATCATCTCCTTGAATCTTTCAATTATAGTTTTCTCTACAAGTTCCTCTCCTGGTTTTGGCACACAAACTGGATGGAACCTGCTCAGGGAAAATCCTGTAGTGTGAAACCAGCCTAACTGCTAAACAGTGAAATTGCAAAACCAAGAAGAAAAAGTCATGAAATTATGAAAATTACACGATCGATACAAATGTCAAAGGTGCTGTCCACTTTTAAAGGGAAACTGTCAGGTTGTTTTTACTTCCTTACCTATCACTACCTGTCTCTTCTCCTTCCTAGCACATCCCTAACCATCCCTGTCTGACCTAAAACTGTACTATAAAGGCTGTGAAAAATGACTTTGATACTTACATTTTCACATGTAAATGAAGCATCCAGTCTACGGTCTGTAGTCTGACTAGGTGGTCTCTAGGGCTGTCTCCCCCTCCTCGCTGCTGTTAGCATACCCCAGTGGGTGTGAGAATTCCTTCTCCAGCACGCTCCTGATTTGAACCTCCCGCCTCCTCCTTCCAGGTGTGATGCGCCATCTGGACGTCTTTTCCGGTCCTGCACATTGTGCGTTCTGGGCCCCCCAAGCTGAAAACTACTGATGCTTACATTCTTGCATGTAAATGAAGTATCCAGTCTATGGTTTGTAGTCTGACTAGGCAGTCTCCAGGGCTCGTCTCCCCCTCATCTCTGCTGTTAGGATACCCTGGTGAGCGTCAGAATTCCTTCTCCAGCACGCTCCTGATTTGAACTTCCCGCCTCCTCCTTCCAGGTATGATGCATCGTCCAGATGTAATTTCTGGTCCTGCACATTGTGAATTCTGGGCCCCCATGCGAAAAACTGCCTTCCACTGCCGCCCTTGGAAATGGCGCATTCAATCTAGCCCCATTTCCAGGCACTTTACCTGGCTCTTCCAGCGGTCCTGGTGGGGCTGGTATGCTGTGTAATAATGTGGTTAGTACCAGCTTTGTATTCTCAGTTCATACTAAACCCGAATTTCATGGTGTCACACCAAATTGGACGTGGCCACAATGAATTTTCAGTAAACAGGTAAAAAAACACAATGCAGAGAATTTTTTTTATATTAAAACTAAAACACAAAAACCTCACTCCGACATAATCCACTTCTTCTGTCTTCAGCTCTGCTACATCTTTGCCATCAGACAAATATGTCTGCTGACAAAGATGAGCAGGCAAAGAATGACACCAGAGCACAGCTGTAAGTGAAAGGTGCGCTCACTTTACAGCTAGGCTTAAGGTGCCGACTGCCATGTGAAAAGTTATTGCATTTCACGTTCATTCATGAACTAGGAGAACCACAGCATCACTTAGCACTTGGAGGCCACATTGCCACTTTCAGAGCATGCGCAGTTTACATGATGAAGCCGGCGATGGGTACTTAACTAGCTGCACAATGCGCAGGACCGAAAAAGAGGTTCGGCCAGCATGTCATACCCAGAAGGAGGAATCAGGAGCCTGCCGGAGAAGGAATCCTCATAAATACTGGGGCATGCTAACAGAAGCAAGGAGTGGGAGATGGAGCCCTAGAGACTGCCAAGTCAGATTACAAACCATAGTGAAAATGTGGGTATCAGTCATTTTTCACAGCCTTTATAGGACCATTTTAGTTCAGACAGGGATGGTTAGGGAAGTGCTAGGAAGGAGCAGGGACAGGTGATAGGTTAAGAGGTAAAAATGACCTGACAGGTTCCCTTTAAGAGGGGCCCAATCTGTAAAATACCTAAAATTGCAAAATCAACAGGTACTCACCCTCCCTGGGTCCAATACTGGCTCCTTATTGCTGCTCTGGTCCTGATGTTATGCATTTCATGACTTCTCAATTTAATCATTATCCTGTATGAGATAAAGTTTTTAATAAATACACAGACTCACAACACTTGACTGCTATCGGTGAGGTTATTAATGGTTGCCTCAGGAGTGTTCAGTTTCCCTGAATGCATTTGGATATGCAAATTATCAATATCCGCTGCTAACAGCTCCCTTTGCAGTTGTCAACCAATGATGTACCACATTTGCTTGATGGGAGACAAGTACAGCAAATTGAGGTTACTAAGGCTGCTCATAGTAACACAAGCAGGATGCAGCCTCTTGTGTTTAAAAAATGCTCTATGGACACTTTCATGTTCACTCATGACATTGCCTACGTCGTCTCTAGATTGATCTCCAGCTATCATTGCATCCAACAAAAAAAGAGGAACTGATAGCTGAAGAAGACAGACCTCCATTCCATCCTTCATTGCCATCTTGCTCTGCACCTTGATAGACTTTGGGAGCAGTGGAGCAATACCAATGGAACACCTGTAGCTGGATTCATAGCCTAATGTCATACAAAGGCCTTCTGATGGTTTGTGTAGACACTATTTGACTCTTCAGGCTTGGTATGCGAAGTCAAATTTCATTTCTAGTATAGAATAGATCACCAAACCGTTCTTCTAATCTGGCAAGATTATGTGGGTAATGCCATGAAGAGGCCTGCACAAGAGAATGTCATACTGGTTCTATATAAGGGACATAAGGTATGGTAGCTCAACCCCTCATTGATTTGCTAGTGGAACCAGTGGTATGACCATTTTTTAAACGTGTTCCTGGAGCCTTCTTTCAATACATTGCCCTGTCGCAGATTGCTTTAGCTACTGTGAGCAGTATGTGTGGTCTAAACCAGTGTTTCCCAACTCCAGTCTTCAAGGCACACAAACAGGTCATGTTTTCAGGATTTCCTTAGGATTGCATAGGTGATAATTTAATCACTTGCACAGGGGATAATTCCATCATCTGTCTAATGATAAGGAAATCCTGAAAACATGACCTGTTGGTGTGCCTTGAGGACTGGAGTTGGGAAACACTGGTCTAAACATGCTACCATGGTTTGCATCGTCTCTGGACTTGTCACCCTCAGATAAACATCAATTACTTAATTAATAGAATCACAAGGCTTGTGCTTCATATTTTATACTGAATAAATCAAGATTTAAAAAAAAAAAAATTCATTATTTCTGTATTACTAACATTTTTATTGCAGATATCATTTCCATTAGTCCATGGCTTTTCCTTCCTGGTGTTCGAATTTCTATGTTGAGGAGTGTACATAGTCATGGGGAATCCCTCATAATAGTGTTATGTTGCAAACACACAATTTTGATGATTGGTACAATATTTGTTTTTGATGGCTTTAACCTTGGGAGGTGTTTGATGTTTCAAGAAGGATTATGCTTTTTTTTTCACTTATACCTAATGGGCATATATACTTTTTCTCTTGTCATCTATACATACAGTAGTTTAACTATTGGACATATCACTTGTACACTCAATTTTATTGTCAGTCAATGGCCGCCTTTTTCTACTTTTTATCACCACTTTGTTTTATCACCATTTTATGGTGGGTTTACACGCTCCAACGTCGGAGGTTTACACAGCGCGATATCGGCATACAACGTCTCTACGATGTGGACGCCCCCCTTGTACGGCCGACCCAGGAACGACCATTCAACATGGGAGTGAATAGGGGACGTTGTACTGCACATCGGAGTTGGGCGTTTACACAGCACGATCCTGCTCCAACCTCCATCCAATATCGGCCCGTTGGATAGCACGCTCATTCGATCCCCGATATCGTTTTGGCATCGTTCGTGCATCGTATTGGACATTTACACCATACAACGCACGAACGATATCGGGGCCAACGCACGAACCACGTGACTTTTGGTCGGAGTTGGACGCCGATATCAGGACGTGTAAACACACCATTAGAGTTACTTCCAACATGAATTGAAGATATGACTGTGTGAATGAGCCCTGGCATTTGTTTCTCACCAACAATACCTACAATGTGTCATATTCAAGCACACGCGACACTTTTTTGTTGTAGGTGACTGGTAGTAGAGCTGGAAGTTTATCTATGAAACACTGCAGTGTCTTCGCCTACGCACCGACATACCAATTTACTGTAAGTTACTGGTAATTAGATCTACAGCATAGTTCACACTTATCAAAACAGTCCACACCCTAAAGCTGTATTTACTTTGTATACATGTCTGACACCTTTATCCCCTATAACAGATTATCCAAATAATAGGAAATATTATAAGTTGTAGTTTAATTGACATAATTGTGTTTACTTAATTGTATAACATCTTACATAACCTATAATTACACATATTTGTTTACATATAGAGTGTATAATAGAAAAGACCATGAGCTCAACATATTAGAATTTCTAGTTCTGCATTAAGACCATGTCACTTTTCACAAGGTGAAACATCCCCCCTTATATCCCCAGTGAAAGGCCTCTCATCTAGCCAAATTAGATCTCCTATATTGCAAGGAGGGACAACACGCCAAAACACTTGTATGCAAAAGGAGTTTCTGGTCTATCCTAAGTGGCAATGCTCATTAAAGAGTTCATATTGACTTATAGGATAGTTACATCCAATAGATGATATCAGATATCAAATCCTGTTCCTTCTGAAGAGGTAATTACATATTTAGTTTTACATTATTGAGAAGAGAAATTAAAATCTTGCTGGATACTTAGCGAATTGTCTGCACAGTAGGGAGTTGAAGTTTATTCCTTACTCAATAAACCAATAAAAGTTTTAATTTCCAGATCAATTATCTTGTATGGAAGACATAGACCAAGACAAGGCATTTTTATATCTATTCATATATTCCATTGTTGAGGGTCCAACAAATTTTACTTCCCTAAATGTGAAACCAAAGACTGCAGGTCGTCATCCTAACCCACTTGAGAAGGCAAATGCTTGCATTTGATGGTGTCTGGCAAGTTGGAGAGGTGTTCACTTCAAGGATGTATCCCATTTTCTTCTGTACCGGGCAGATTACAGACTGGCAAATGGTTACACCAGATACTGACTGGTTTTCTGACCCCCACCGGATCCCCCAATACTGTAAAACTGCACATTTTTGAGTGGCCTTTTATTGTGGCCAGCCCAAGGCACACCATTGCAATAACCATGGTGTTTTATTAGCATCTTGATATTCCACACCTGTTGGTGGATAGATTATCTTGTCAAAGGAGAAGTGCTCACTATTTAGCCAAAATTGTGAACAATATTAGAGAAAAAGGCCTTTTCTGTACACAGAAATAGTCTTAGATCTTAGAGTTCAGCTCATGAAAAATGGGAGCAAAAACAAAAGTGTTGCGATTATATTTTTGTTCCATATATAAAAGACATGTGATAATGATCATCATTTTCATATGTAGGTTACAGCACAGTCATTATATGAAGCAGAAACAGCTGTGTAGGTGGTTTTAAAACTGGGTGATGAACATCCAATCTCTGCTGAAAAGAACATAGAAGATAGTTTAATTTCACTGGTTTACACAAAGGCAAGGCCGAGCACAGCAACAAAACACAAGGCAGTTATATGGCATCAGCAAGGTCTCTCCCCAGTCAAGATTTCAAAGCAGACTGCAGTTTCAGGATGTGTTGTTCAAGCTCTTTTGAAGAAGCACTAAAAATGGGAACTGTTGAGGTCCATAATCACAGTAGTCTGCTAAGAAAAAGTAGTTTAGTAGAAGAAAGACATATCATGCTCAGTTCCATTTGAAATTGGATTGTCCAGCAGTGCCATCAGCTCAAAACTGACAACAACCAGCAGGAATCAGCTACATCATCTACTATTGAGACACATTCAGCTAATGGTGATATTCTTTAAAGAATTATGGAGGAAAAAACATACCTTAGACATGGAAACAAGGCCAGGCAACTCAATTATGCATAAATACATACGACCTCAGGTGCAGAAAAATGGCAGAAGATGCTCTGGACTCATTAGTCAAAATGTGAAATATTTGGCAGTAGGGGAATAACTATATTAGGTGCAGGGATTGCAATTGCACTTGGGCCCTGGAGCCTAGGGGGCCTCAAAAGTGCCTATAATAATTGGGGGCCTCATTGGAGGTTTCGCATCGGGGCCCATGAGCTTCAAGTTATGTCGATCTTTGAGAGTAACAGAAAACAGATTGTTAGCTGATGGGCTGAAGTGCTTGAGAACAGCAAAATAATCAGTTTCAGCAGGCAACAGTAAAGGTTTGTGAAGGCTCTTTGCAAGATCATAGCTGCATTTCAACAAATTGATATGGGATTTAGTTAGGATTTATGGTGTCCCCAATGCTGAGAAATACAGATACATACTTATCCATTATGCAATACCATCATGGAGGCATGTGTGGCACCCTGCAGATCCAGTCACCACAGTGTAGTGCCTCACTCTTGGGTAAGGAGGGGACATTGACTGGTATCCAAACACCCATAGCCAGCACTACACCACTCCAGGTCAGGGTGAGGCGGGCTTGCACCTGAGGGAGAACACAGTCCCTGATCCTGTCTGGAGTGGGGAACCAAGGTAGAGGGGTTGGGTGGAGAATGTAGTTTAAGGAACCACCCAGGAAGGATTGAAGGAAGTGAAGAACGACGCACAGGTGTACAGGGCATAACTGACAGCATAAAAGGAACGGTAGAAACATCTAGAAGGTATGCTGAGTGACAGTTAAGAGTGTTGCAGGAGCCTGCCACAGGACTGAGAGGGGGAAGTCCTGAGGACTGGAGCTGGTGAGAGCTTCATCCCAAGAACGGAGGTGACCAAAGTGACGGAGGAGTCAGAGAGGGGCTCCGGAGATCAAGAAGGGGTCCCAGGGGCACAGGATATGAGGAGTCTGTCCGTGATGCCCATATCCATGCTGATCGTGACAGGAGTCAGGTAGAGGGACCAGATCGCAGAAGGGGGCCAGCCCCAGACTAGTGAAGGACTGCAAGACTCAGCTAGCTAACCGAAGGCTGCGGCGACTTCAGGTACCGTAGCCACATCCATACACACCTGCTGAAAAGGTGGACATATAGGACCAAAGGGATGGAGAGGACGTTGCCCGACAGGGCCCACAGCCACTGGCTCGGGGACTGTGTGTGAGGCGCAGGGCAGGAGGGCGAGGCAGTGCAGAGAGAGATGACCCGCAAAGGGGACATCAGAAGGGGGTCCCGGTTCAGTTTAACCAAATTATGTGAGAGATGGCTAAATCCCTTCCCCGGGGGACTCAGTGCTCAGCGGGTTGTTATGACCTGGCATGCCATTGCAACCTGGAACTGTGAGAAAGAAATGTGTGTAAAATCTAAGACTGCACCCCGCTGTGTCCTTGAATTATTTGATGCGACATCTGCCCTGCACAACACCAGCTCTTGATTTACTGTTCCATCATCTGCCCATCTGAAATCAGTTTTATTTATCCAGGCTCTCAGTCATTGGGGTGAGCTGACATGGCTTAAGTTACTGCTCTGTGCATACTGAGTAGTGGCTGTAACCACACACCCAACGCAGCCTGACAGCCGACTGAGTATTGCACCCATACAGAATCGGCTGTCATTCAGTGTGAGAACACGGTTATAGCCGCATCTGACTCTCTACTGAGCAGTGTCTAAAGGCACACCAGCCTATACCTGCGACTGAAAGGCTGAACATGAGCCCCTGGAAGGCGAGTGCCGACACCGTTGGGACAGCATCGGCATGGGAGATGAGTATAAGCTTTATTTTAATGGGGCAAACATAAGTAATGAGAAAGAGTTGTCCATTTAGTGGATAACTCTTTTAAACCGAACTTGTCATAAGATTTGTGCTGCTCAAACCATGAATCATACACTGACTGTGTCAATAAAGGCATATATATTATTCTCTGAAACGCTGCAACGTTTCAGAAAAAAACCTGTTTTACAGAGTCAGCAGGGGATTATCTATTTCGGATGACAAGTCTAAGGGTCCCGTCACACTTGGCGATGTTCCAGCGATCCCAACAACGATACGACCTGGTAAGGATCGCTGGAACGTCGCTACATGGTCGCTGGTGAGATGTCAAATAGTCAGATCTACTTGAACAACGCAGCAATGATACGGCGACCTGTATAACGACCTCGGCGGTTGTTGGGACCCTGTCACACAGCAGCTAGTCTGATGACTCAGACCTATGTGGCTGAGTTTTGAGTCGCCAACGAGGTCGTTGTTAAGGCATCAAACACACCGATGCATGCTGGCAAGCGGGAGCCTGATGATCAAAAAATGGTCCAGGCCATTTCGACACGATCAGCGATCTCACAGCAGGGGCCTGGTCGCTGCTACGTGTCAAACATAGTGAGATCACTGGCAAGGTCGCTGTTGCGTCACAAAATCTGTGACGAATCATCAATCTCTCTAGCAATCTCGCTAGGTGTGACGGGAGCTTTAGGCAGGGATTTCATCTACCATACAGAGCCATTTATAAAGCTAGAACTCCTACCATTTTTTTTTTAGAGGATCATGGGAATTCCATAAGGAGAAAAAGTAATAACAAGTTACTACTAAGTTTTACTAAACTTTTGGGCAAAAGATCACACTTTCTTGCAAATTATGAATGTTTTCTAATTTTAGCATTGAAATGTGAAACGTCCCCTTTAACTCTGTCCTCTGTTCAACTTTCAACCTCTAATGCTTCTAAAGGAATTATCTCCCACAAAAAATCCCTTATGTTTTCCAGCTCTTATACAATAGTAAAAAGCAGCGCTGGGAAGCAGAATATTTCTGTCCATGATATTTTTTTTAAATGCTATTATTATAACCCACATAGTGAAATTTACACACAGCAGACATGACTGAAGGATGTCAGGATGGTGCAAGTAAATGATTATGTTCAGTTTTAGGCTGAGTTCACACATTGTGTATTTGTTGTGATATTTTAGTTGCAGAATCTGAACCAAATTGAAGCCTAAAGCCAAGTACAATACAAATGTAATGGCATAGCAAAGCATAAAAAATAAAGCTTTAATTTCGCCATAATCTTACTGACAACTAGACAACTAGTTATTTCTGTCGCCTGGTAAATAGCACAACATTTAAAATTTCATTCCATTCTCCCCAATTACTGTTAATAAAAGGTAATCAATAAGTTATGTGCAGTGAAAAATAGTGGGAAGGAAAATTACACATTATCCTAAAGATAACAAGCCTACATAAAGCTACCGCCAATGTGAAATAAAGTTATGGAAGTTAAAGAAAGTTATGTGAGTCGGGCCGGCAGGGAAGGGGTTACTCGGATATCGGGACGGTGGCTTCGGTGGGGATCACGGCTGGTCGGGTCCCGCCGGTTCTGTGCCCTGGGCATTCAATGGCTGATGGGGGTGATGATTGGGGGATTATATGTGACGCCACCTGTGGTGTCTGGTAAGCGGTTACCAGCACTGCAGCCAGGCGCTGAGGTGATGGTGTGTTGCAGCTTCCCACAGGTGGAGCTTTTCCTCAGCACGGCGGGGTGAATGAGGGGAGTTGTAGTCCCAAATCTCTGTGGTGCTGCAGGGGCCTTTCGGTGTGACGGATTAAATGAAGCTAGACACCAAATCAGCTCAAACAGTTCCTTTATGGCCACTTTACACACGGCTACATTTCTAGCTTATCCACAGGTAACTTACTGGCTGCAGTGACATCATGGAGACATGGCTCTATCTTGTTGCTGTGTACAAATGGAATAATGTCTCCATGATTTCACTGCAGCCAGTAAGATACCTGTGGATAAGCTAGAAATGTAGCCGCGTGTAAAGTGGCCATTACTGGTACAAGATGGATAAGGTACATGGTACAGTCTGGCTCACCGGGTAGTAGCCACAGATTTTAGGATTCACCACAGAGTCCGTCAGAGGTGTCTCTCCATTATCTTTCTTGATCTTTGTTCACAATGGCTCTCTGCCCTCCCACACTGAAATCTGGTTACTAGTCCCCAGGTCTGTTGCCTTAAGTCATTGTTACCTCTTAGCGTCTCGGACCTAGCTTTGGGACAGAGGTTAGGCTCCTTGGTGGGTGTCGTGACTCCCTTATGAGGGCCCGCAATGCACTGGTCTGTGGTTTGGGATAAACCTAGTCAAATCGCCTCGGCTCCAGTTTACCGGTGTGACCTGGGCACTCCAGACGGCTCCGACCAGACCTGGAGTGTCCCCTTTTTTGTCTTCGTCACCTCAGCTCCTGAAAGGTGCCCTCTCCTCAGGACAGCAGGGTCCTCTGCGTCTGTCCGTTCTTCCACTCTGTCACCGTCTATCTGACTTGTCTCTCAACTGTCACTCACGTCTCCCACTCTCCTAAGATCCACCCCCCTGGGACCTACTGAAATACAGTCCGCTGTGCTAGGGTGTCAGTGGGTGGGTTCTGTGGACAGACTCTGTAGTTCCCCCCTTTCCACCTGTGACTACGGAGATACTACACCTTCCTTTTGGGGTGCAGTACCTCCCTGTAGCGTCCCGCCAGAGGGGCGCCACATATGTATTTACACAAAAAGGTAATGTATATACAGTATAAGGTTTAAGTTATATAATTAGTGAATGTAATCGTTACTATTCATTATTCGCATGAATAGTACAGTATTCGTGATACTTGTTACCTGGCGAATAACGCTGGTGTTCTTGAGTGATGTATCGATCGTGAACAATCAGACACATATTGCCGACTCTCTTCAGTTCACAAAGGGAGTTGGCCCCCCAGTGAGAGCAAATTGAATGTTAGGATCTTTCTGTGGGGCACAGCAAGGTGTTTTATGCAGTGAAAATGCAAAAAAGCCCACGCTCCCTTCCTGTCCCGGAAAAACTCATTTTATGGATGAATGTGTGTAGGTGGGGCCAATCACTAATTGACTAACATTGGACTCGCTATTCAGACAAGTACGAGAGTATTACAAAGTACTCGTAACGAGTATAGCGATTACAAATATTTCTCTACTCACTCATCACTATATATAATTTCTGAAGTCTGTTTAAGGCATGATTTACAGGAACAATGACATGTACAATGTATTTTCAGTTGCTCATATACATTAAAGGAGTTGTTTTCTTCTGGACACCCCTTATTAATGGATGTAGAAAGGAAAAAAACTACAAAAAATTGATTTTCTCCTCCCAGGCATGAGCTCTTCCATGGTTAGCACTGTAACTCTGCTGATCTGCTGGGATTATCATCTAGCTGATCAGTTACTATTTATCAGGCACTGCTTTTTCATTTTATTATAAAATAAATGCTGTTACTTGAGTCAGTAGACAGGGTAGGGGTTACTCGGATACCGGGACAGGTGGTTACTTCAGTGGGGGATCACGGCTGGTTGGTTCCTGGTTCCGTGCCCTGGACCCTCAATGGCGGGTGGGGGTGATGATGATGGGGAAATTGTAACGTGACGCCACCTGTGGTACCTGGTAATAGGATTACCAGCACTGTGGCCGGCCGCTGACGTGATGGAAATGCAGCTTTGGTAGTACAGATCCTCCAGGTGGAGCTTTACCTCAGGGCAGCGGGTTAGATGAGGAGAGTAGTAGTCCTCACCTCTGTGATGCCGTAGAGGCCCTCCGGGCGACAGATGAAAGGAGTACAGACACCAATTCAGCTCAAACAGTTATTTACTTGCACCAGGTGAAATCGGTACACAGTACAGTCTGGGTTAACCGGGGGCCGTAGCCACGGATTTTGGAGGCTTTTCCAGAGTCTGTCAGAGATGTCCTTAAAATGGCTCTCCTGGTCCTTTTTCTCTTCTTTACCCTGATGGTCTTCTGTACCCCCACTCATGAGTCTAGTCTCTAGTCCTCGGGGTCTGTTGCCTAAAGTCTCTGTACTTCTCAACGTCGTGAACCCAGCTGCGGGAGTGATATTGAACTACTGCTGTTAGGGATAGACCGTTAACTAACCGCCTCGGTTCCGGTGTACCGGTGATGACCTGTGTCTCCAGCTGGCTCCGATCAGTCCTGGAGTGGCCCCCTTCTCTGTTCGTGTCACCCCTCTCCTAAGAGGTGCCCTCCTGTCACGGTCGCAGGGTCTCCTGCGTCCGTCCTCTCTGCTGTCTTACACAGTCTGACTGACTAGTCTCCTAATTGTTACTCCTCGTCTCCCGATCATCTAGGCTCCACCCCTTGGGACCTACTGAATATACGATCCCCTGTACTAAGGTGGCCTACTGTATGGGTGTTGGGTGCAGACTCTGTAGGGTCCTCCATATGTGATGTCATCACTGTGTGCCCCGGTCACATGAACTGATTCCTGGGACAGACGCAGAAAGTCGCCACTGAGCTGGGAGCACAGAACGAGCAACGGAAGGTGAGTAACAGCGTTTATTATTTTACTGTGTGTGTGCCAGCACAGGGGGCTATATGTGCCAGCACAGGGAGGCTATATGTACCAGCACAGGGGGGCTATGTGCCAACACTCATGGGCTATATGTTCCAGAACAGGGGGGCTATATATGCAGCACAGGGGGATCTATATGAGCAAGCACAGGGGGCTATATGTACAAGCACAGGCGGGCTATATGTTACAGCACAAGGGGCCATATCCAAGATAAGGGGGCCATATCCAGGATGGGGGGCTATATCCCAGGATGGGGGACCATGTACCAGGATGGGTGGGCTATATACCAGGATGGGGGCCATATACACCAGGATAGTAGACATATATGCCAGAAAGGTGGGTCATGTATCAAGATGGGTGACATATGCTAGCGTTCAAAAGTGTGGGATCATTTAGAAATTTCCTTATTTTTGAAAGAACAGCACATTTTTTCCAATGAAGCTAACATTAAATGAGTCAGAAATACACTGTATACATTGTTAATGTGGTAATTGACTATTCTAGCTGAAAATGTCTGGTTTTTAATGCAATATCTACATAGGTGTATAGAGGCCCATTTCCAACAACCACCACTCCAGTGTTTTAATGGTACATTGTGTTTGCTAACTGTGTAAGAAGGCTAATGGATGTTTAGAAAATCCTAGAAAACCCTTCTACAAGTACCGTATATACTCGTGTATAAGCCGAGTTTTTCAGCCCAAAAATTGGGCTGAAAAGTCCCCCCTAGGGCTTATACATGGGTCAATACGGTGGTGGGGGTTGTGTCCGGGGCTGGGGAGGCTGGAGGAGGCGGGGGGAGGCTGCTGTATGAGCGCCTGTGGTGGGGGCTGTGTCTGGGGCCGCTCATTATATATGCACTGCTTCCCCCTGTCAATCAGCAGCAGGGGGAAGCAGTGCATATCTAAATATATGGCTATATGGCCCCCAAATGCTGGCACTCGCCCCCCTCCGTTTTAAGGCCCCACCCGGCTGCTTAACTTACCATCCCTGGTATTCTGCACTGCGCCGGTCCCTCCGTGCTCCCGTCCTCCGTGTTCCCGTCCTCGTCAGCATCCGGGGTCATGTGACCGGCCGGTCGCATGACGCATCGCTACGCGATGGCCGGGGACCCCGGATACAGCCGACGACGGAAGCATGGAGGACGGAGCATGGAGGACCGGCGCGGTGCAGAAGACCAGGGATGGTAAGTTAAGCAGCAGGGGGGCCTTACAATGGAGGGGGGCGAGTGCCAGCATTTGGGGGCCTGTATACCACTGGGGCTGCTATATACCACTGGGGCTGCTGTATACCACACCACTGGGGCTGCTATATACCACTGGGGCTGCTATATACCACTGGGGCTGCTATATACCACTGGGGCTGCTGTATACCACACCAATGGGGCTGCTATATACCACACCACTGGGGCTGCTATATACCACTGGGGCTGCTATATACCACTGGGGCTGCTGTATACCACACCACTGGGGCTGCTGTATACCACACCACTGGGGCTGCTGTATACCACTGGGGCTGCTATATACCACTGGGGCTGCTGTATACCACACCACTGGGGCTGCTGTATACCACTGGGGCTGCTGTATACCACTGGGGCTTCTATATACCACTGGGGCTTCTACATACCACTGGGGCTGCTATATACCACTGGGGCTGCTGTATACCACACCACTGGGGCTGCTATATACCACTGGGGCTGCTGTATACCACACCACTGGGGCTGCTATATACCACTGGGGCTGCTATATTCCACTGGGGCTGCTGTATACCACACCACTGGGGCTGCTGTATACCACTGGGGCTGCTGTATACCACTGGGGCTGCTGTATACCACTGGGGCTTCTATATACCACTTGGGCTTCTATATACCACTGGGGCTGCTGTATACCACACCACTGGGGCTACTATATACCATACCACTGGGGCTGCTATATACCACTGGGGCTGATATATACCACTGGGGCTGCTGTATACCACACCACTGGGGCTGCTGTATACCACTGGGGCTGCTGTATACCACTGGGGCTTCTATATACCACTGGGGCTTCTACATACCACTGGGGCTGCTATATACCACTGGGGCTGCTGTATACCACACCACTGGGGCTGCTATATACCACTGGGGCTGCTGTATACCACACCACTGGGGCTGCTATATACCACTGGGGCTGTTATATTCCACTGGGGCTGCTGTATACCACACCACTGGGGCTGCTGTATACCACTGGGGCTGCTGTATACCACTGGGGCTGCTGTATACCACTGGGGCTTCTATATACCACTTGGGCTTCTATATACCACTGGGGCTGCTGTATACCACACCACTGGGGCTACTATATACCATACCACTGGGGCTGCTATATACCACTGGGGCTGATATATACCACTGGGGCTGCTGTATACCATACCACTGGGGCTGCTGTATACCACTGGGGCTGCTGTATACCACTGGGGCTTCTATATACCACTGGGGCTTCTACATACCACTGGGGCTGCTATATACCACTGGGGCTGCTGTATACCACACCACTGGGGCTGCTATATACCACTGGGGCTGCTGTATACCACACCACTGGGGCTGCTATATACCACTGGGGCTGCTATATACCACTGGGGCTGCTGTATACCACACCACTGGGGCTGCTGTATACCACTGGGGCTGCTGTATACCACTGGGGCTGCTGTATACCACTGGGGCTTCTATATACCACTTGGGCTTCTATATACCACTGGGGCTGCTATATACCACTGGGGCAGCTGTATACCACACCACTGGGGCTGCTGTATACCACTGGGGCTGCTGTATATACTGCTGGGGCCTGTATATGCCACTGGGGAGGCTGCTGTAATACTGCTGGGGCCTGTATATACCACTGGGGAGGCTGCTGTAATACTGCTGGGGCCTGTATATACCACTGGGGAGGCTGCTGTAATACTGCTGGGGCCTGTATATACCACTGGGGAGGCTGCTGTCTATACTGCTGGGGCCTGTATATGCCACTGGGGAGGCTGCTGTAATACTGCTGGGGCCTGTATATACCACTGGGGAGGCTGCTGTAATACTGCTGGGGCCTGTATATACCACTGGGGAGGCTGCTGTAATACTGCTGGGGCCTGTATACTACCACTGGGGAGGCTGCTGTATACTACCACTGGGGAGGCTGCTGTATACTACCACTGGGGAGGCCCGTATACCACTAGGGGGGACTGTATACCACACTGCTGGGGGCTGTATACCTGTGCTGGGGTCCACCCTCGGCTTATACACGAATCAATAGGTTTTCCCAGGTTTTGGGGGCAAAAGTAGGGGGGTCGGCTTAAACACGGGTCGGCTTATACACGAATATATACGGTATGTTAGCATAGCTGAAAACGGTTTGGCTGATTAGAGAAGCTATAAAATTCACCTCTCTTTGAGCTAGTTGAGAATCTGGAGCATTACATTTGTTTGTTCTATGAAACTCTCAAAATGGCCAGAAAAAGAGAGCTTTCATGTTAACTTGACAGTCTATTCTTGTTCTTATAAATGAAGGCTATTCCATGCGAGAACTTGCCAAGAAACTGAAGATTTTCTACAGCGGTGTGTACTACTTCCTTCAGAGTAGAGCACAAACAGGCTCTAACCAGAGTAGAAAGAGAAGTGGGAGGCCCCGCTGCACAACTGAGCAACAAGACAAGTGCATTAGAGTCTATAGTCCCTGATAGAGGTTATGTCGCTTATCCATGTTATGTAAATAAAAGCTTATAACCTGATGTTAAATTGGTTTTATAAATTACTCTTTTGAAAGCTGAAACCCTCCCAAATGTGGTTTAGGTTAAGAAAATGCTGAAATATTGATCATTTAATGAACACAGAATGCTCAGATTTTGGCAAGACAAAAGTTTTGTCGCCCACAAAGAAGATATGTGATTTTCAATAGTTCATTGATAGGACTTGTGACATGTGGGGAGCCGTGTTAGTGGCTTACAAGCTTACGTGTTTTGGACCAAAAGACAAACCAATACCCCACAATTTGCTATATGTTAAAAACTAACTAATTTTCCACAATTTCAGCACCTGGCATTGTGTTTTTTTCTTGCACTCTTTTTGTTGCTGTGTGTAGCTGGGCCAAATGGGTGCGTTTGTTCCTGCAGGTAGCAGTGTTGAATGCCATAACAGCCCGCCTACTGAGATGGGGGTTAATGTAAGAGGCTGTGTGAATTCAATTTGCACGGTCTCGTGCTGAGCGCTCCAAAACAAAGCTGAGGACTCTGCTGACTGGAAAGTCCTTTTATTGAAAATCCTCCATCCGCCACTTTAGTGACGAGACCGTGCAAATTGAATTCACATATCCTATCTTATTGAAGAGCACGGCTGGAGCAGCTCGCAGAGACCTGAGGACCTGCAGACTTAGAACTTGAACCAGGAGAAAGGAGACCCTGACCACTTTCTAAATCTACACCATTGTTGTGCGGGGATTGCACAACAGGAATAGGTTAGTGATTACTTAATTGAATCTTCCCACTTGGTAATAATGGTAATGCACTAGTGCGCCCCCTATATTTCTTTTGTCTTTCAAATGTAAGAGGCTGGGCATACACTGTGCAAACCTGTGTGAACTGCGCCCTATATGAATCCCATTCTGTTTGCAGGACAACCCGTGGTCACTCCCTCTGTGAGAAAGGAGGTTGCTAGTGATTGGGGCTGGTGTCCTGCATTCATGATGCCTTCATTTATAACCTGGGCAAAGCTGCACACTGCACTGAGTGTAATGGTCGTCTGACCTGAATCTGCTGTGGTAAGAAAATTTATTTTCTTTTTGTGTCCTTTGCTCACTTTAGATGAGAATTTAGTGGATAGGACTTGTGACATGTGGGGAGCCGTGTATTGGCTCACAAGCTTACGTGTTTTGGACCAAAAGACAAACCAATACCCCACAATTTGCTATATGTTAATGTTTGGGGTAGGCTGAAAGAGGAAGCTTGGAAGACAAAACCAAAGAATCTAGATGAACTCTGGGAGGCATGTAAGATTGCATTCTTTGCTATTCCTGGTGACTTTATTAATTAATTGTATGAATTATTGTTGAACCGCATGGATGCAGTCCTTCAAGCTCATGGAAGTCACGCAAAATATTAAATATGACTCCAATAGCACCACAACTTCATTCACCAAAGTTATGCAACATATATTTGTATTTTAAGTTAATTTTTTGTTTGAAAATCACATATCTTTTTTGTGGGCGACAAAACTTTTGTCTTGCCAAAATCTGAGCATTCTGTGTTCATTTAAGGTACCTTTTACACGCCGCTACAGCATAGTGGAAACAACCGGGTGTTTCACGTGCACGAGCACGCACCAACGGTTGAAAACGGTACCCGATACCGCCTTTACACGCCGCAACAAGGTGCTCTACAGAAGGTTGAAACTATCTCTGGCTGCACCGCCGGGTGCCTAAAGTTACCTTCTGCAAAGCACCTTACCTCATTTACACGCCGTTACAGAAGGTAATATGGGAGGACCTGGTGCAGCAGGGACAACACATAGGCGTGCTAGAATTGTGGATTACGAGACGCTCGTACGATGATTGGACAATGCAATAGCATCATAATTGGCCAGCCAGCGCAGGAATGCTGGCTAATACATGACGCTATTGCAAATGTGTAGTGTGACTGGTCAACTCCTTAAATATGCCGCCCTATGCAGCGACTACCAATCGTAACGCAGGAGCTTCCTCCAATGATCGCTGAAGAGGGGCGGTTTCACGGAGGCTGTGTCACGCCACAGGGAGTTAACTAGGTGACGAAAAAACCTTACCCTACCTTATTTAGACACCATTACCATCGGGTTGAAATCAACCTGTTTTAGAGCACTGCTCTGAAACAGGTGCCGCAAGTGACGGGTGGCAACCTACTTTACATGCCGCTACCTCGGGTTGATTTGACGGTGCAAGATACATTTGTCTCATAAACCCGGTTGTTTCCACCCTGCTGTAGCGGCGTGTAAAGGTACCTTAAATGATCAATATTTCAGCATTGATGCCAACTTATTTTCTTAACCTAAACCAAATTTGAGAGGGTTTCAGCTTTCAAAAAAGTAATTTATACAACCAATGGATGAATGTAATGTCAGGTTATAAGCTTCTATTTACATAACATGGATAAGCGACATAACTTCTGTCAGGGACTGTAGTTTTAGAAATCAACATCTTACAGCTCCTCAACTTGCAGCCTCATTAAATAGTACCCGCAAAACACCAGTGTCAACATCTACAGTGAAGAGGTGACTCCGGTACCCAAAAGACTTTGATGTGTCTGTGCATTATTCCTGGACCGGACAGCAGTACCACGAGTTGCCATACATCATCACGTGCAGCTCCTGGCCCCGGGGACTCCCGCTCATCCTGTGGGGAGCGTCCCCTCTTGCTGCCATACACCCCCCGGAGGCCCAAGCAGCGCCGGTGAGATCACCAAAACACCTGCAGGTGGCATCACGACAAGAATTAACCCCTACTGTTCAGCCATCCCCTATTGATCTGGACCACCGGGTCCACACAGCATCGGGCGCAGAACCGTGACAGGGAGCAGCGACAGCCCGAGACGTGTACCCCCTCGGCTACGGTGAGTCATTTGCGTCCTAGATCATGGGTTTCCCAGCAGGACAATGACCCCAAATATACTACAAGAAGCCCCCAGAAATGGATGGAAACAAAGCGCTGGAGAGTTCTGAAGTGGCAGCGATGAGTCCGGATATAAATCCCATTGACACCCTGGGAGAGATCTTAAAATTCCTGCTGGGAAAAGACGCCTTTATATATGAGAGCCCTGGAGCAGATTATAGAGAAGAGTCCAAAATTCCAGCTGAGAGCTGTAAGGATCTTTTTGACGGTTATAGGAAGTGATTGATTGCAGCTATTTCTTTCAAAGGGTGTGCAACCAAATATTAAACTAAGTGCGCCAACAATTTTGTCCAGCCTATTTTTGGTGTTCTGTGGAAAATTATGTCCAATTTGCCTTTTTTTCTTTCTTTTTTTGTGTTGCTCCAATACACACAAAGGAAATAAGCAGGTGTATCACAAAACATGAGTATTTGCAATAATTTGCTAAGAAAAATACTTAATTTTCTTGAACAATTTCAGGGGAGCCAACACGTTCAGCCATAATTGTATATTAATTGTATAACAGAACAGTGGGTTAAATAAGTGACCAGATTTATTTTACCATCACACAATACAAAATCAACCAATCACAATGCAGCTTTCAAGTTTACAGAGCAGAAAATATAATTAGTTACTCTATGATCAGTTGCTATTGGTAGCAAAGATAGTTTTTTACAGTTTTAATTTATAAGACTTACCTGCATGAGAGGACAAATTAGAAAGGGAGTGGAACTGTGTGGAGAGGGGAAGTGTTTGAGAACTGGCGGGAAAGATGAAGATGTCATTCTCAGTTTTCAGCAACTAAGAGCTTGATATCCTGTCTACACATTAGCGCTTGTACTAGACTATTTGTCAGATGTGAGTTCCCCTGACCCAACTTCATATAATGATCAGATGTGAGTTCACCTGACCCAACTTCATATAATGATCAGATGTGAGTTCCTCTGACCCAACTTCATATAATGAAGAAGCGGAAATGTATAGTTGTAACTGAGGTGGGATGATATAAATTATACAACTAGAATATTGATAATAAATAGTGATGAGCGAGTACTAAAATGCTCGGGTGCTCGAAGCTCGGGCCGAGCATCCCGAGATACTCGTGTACTCGGCCCGAGTACCGAGCCCAATGTTATCCTATGGGAGACCCGAGTATTTTTATGAAATGACTGCAGGCAGCATATAGAAACCCTAAAAATGTCACAAAAGTCTCAGAAGAGTGCTCAAATGACATGGCAACACCATGGGGAAGACCCCTGGAAGCATTTCTCACTCAAAAGTCACAGCTGTGAACAATCTTGTCTGAGTTTCACGCCAATTTTACGGAGTCACCAGAAAACCTTCCAAAATGGGGGCGTGTCCTGGCAGCAATGGCGCCGGTCGCACAGTAGGTGAGCTCTGATCAGCCCCGGCACTAAAGCGGCTATTTCCCGCAATTGGAGGAACCTGGACAACCCCAACACGCGGCCCTCACTCCCGGTGCGACAGGGAAACCTATGGGCAAGCTGAAGCCCCCCGCACAACGCTCACCGAGGCGAGTTTCTGATTTTTTCCTCCCCGGCGGGAAGCCTCCCTCCTCTCCCAAAATGGCACCTCCTTCTTCCCCCCGTGCACAGCGCGCAGCCAGACACGGCACTACAAACGCGGAGGACCCGGGTACATCGACCCCCGATCCGCAGGATGCCCTGCTCACCAGGGGTGCAATGGAGGAGCTCTTGGCTGGGTTTAGAAGTTCCCTACAACAAGATATGCGCGCCATGATTGCAGAGGTGAGAGGGGAGGTCACGCAACTCAGCTCCAGGGTGGACAAACTAGAAACAAAGATGGCTGAGTTAGTGGAGTCATATAATGAGTTGATGGAAACTCATGAGAGACACGTAGCCAGAACAGACAGAATCTCAGCTAAGACACTTGACCTGGAGGATCGCTCACGCCGCAACAATGTGAGGATCCGTGGCATCCCGGAGCAGGTCACCCCTCCAGATCTGCGCTCCCTATTACAGGATTTTATCCTCCAAGTTCTCCCTGACACTTCCAAACTGCTCCTCACTGTGGATCGTATACATAGAGTCCCGAAACCTCCCATGGTCCCGGAGAATCACCCTAGGGATGTGCTCGCACGGATACACTACTATGAGGTCAAGGAGGACTTCCTCCGAGCCTTGCGCCAGAAACCAACGCTACCGGATCCCTTGGCAACCCTGGAGGTCTTTCCGGACCTCTCTCCGGGGACACTGGCCCTGAGACGGGCATTCAGGCCTTACACTGAAGTCCAGAGGAAAAAGGACATTCCGTACCGCTGGGGATTTCCTACTAAGCTCCTGATACGCCGGGATGGTAAAATGACTGTGTGTTTCATCCCACCGCAAGCCGAGAAGCACCTTACACGCTGGGGACTATGGCCGCCGACCCCAACATCAGAAGCTCATTCCCCTGAGGTTTCGCCACGACCTGAACCGGGAGGCGGTATCGACCCAGAGTGGTCCAAAGACTGATGTGCCGGCTGATTCTACAGGTTCCTCCTGTTCATTGTCCATTGCATATTAGTGCTGAGGGCTGATCTTCCCTGCTCCTTTATCTAGCTTTTCTTTCTTCTACTCTTTTCTAATTTCTAATTCATTTCAGTGACTCCTTTATCTTTCTCTCTAACTCCCTCCAATTTCCATAAGCTTCCTTGCATTCTGATCTCTAATTATCTTCCTCTCACCTTTTTTCTACTTCTTTTGCCTTCTCCTCCCCCCCTCCCTCCTTCCTCTCTCTTTTTCACTCCCCCCTTCTACTACTTCCCTCTCATCCATGATTTCTCATCCTTCTCTTACTCTTCTGGAACTATATGTCATCTGATTCTGACTAAGTAATCATTTCCTTCTCTTTGAATTTCCTTTACCTCTGGACTAGCCTCTGGACTCTCCTAACACCTATTCTTCTCTCCTTTTACTACCCTCTCTGTCTCTGACCCCTTTCCCTCTGGACTAACGGGGTCTCAGCCTCCCCCTGTTGGGTGCTTGGCTTCCCTTGCACTCTGTACTGAATACCCCTGATACTCTGGGGATAGCTCTACTTGTATTGCTACTTACTGACTCTGTTGATATTATCCCTTCCTCTCCCCTTTTCCCCCCTTTACCCATCCCTGATCTGGTTGAGTGTATAAGTTTGCAGAGGATTGCACTCTATACCGTAATTCTCTAAATTTTCCTCCTCTTCTTTGTATACATTTAATTGTTCTTGCCTCCTCTGCAGGGCTGCCACTAGGAATTTCGGGGCCCCTTACTGCCAACATTTTGGGGCCCCCCTGAGACTCCGCCCAGCCTCCACTCATGCTCCGCCTCCACCCATGCTCCGCCTTCACCCAAACATACATTATATTTATAGTGAAAAATTGGAAAATTACTTCAATTTATGTGCAAAGCTTTCCCAACAAGCGATCCAGATGGTTCCTTACAATAGAGTAAAAAAAGGAAAAACAGCACAAAAAAATAGAAAAAAGTGGACTTTATTTCCCAATGTGTGGTCATGTCATTGGGCAATAAAGTCCGCTTTTTTTATATTTTTGTGCTGTTTTTCCTTTATTTACACACTCTCTGTCTATTATATATTACACACACACACACACACTTGAGACTGCTGTGGGCTGAATACACAATAGCTGTATATACAATTTAGAAAACACAATAGAGAGCTGCTAGCTGTATACACAATAGATGGCTACGGGCCATATACACAATAGAGACTACTGCTGCCTTTACACACAATAGAGAATACAGAATAGAGACTGCTGCTGGCCATATAGACAATGGAGATGGCTGCTGGCTATACACACAGTAGAGGATACACAATAGAAACTGTTGCTGGCTGTACACAATAGAGAGTACACAATAGAGACTGAAGCTGGCCGTATACACAATGGAGACGGCTGCGGGACAAATGCACAATGGAGACTGCAGTGGGACCAATGCACAATGGAGATGGCAGAGAGATATATGCACATTAGAGACTGCTGCGAGACATATGCACATTAGAGGCTGCTGTGGGATACACATTAGAGACTGGGCAGAGCGTATATACAGAGACTGCTGGCCGCATACAGAGACTGCCGGCTGCATATCTTGTATACACAGACAGCACTCTACGGTATATACAGGTGCACACTATATACATACAGTATATAGATACAGAAATACAGCATGTAGTGTGGACCTGTATATAGAGTATAGTGCTGTGTAGAGACGGACAGAGAGGGAGACGGACAGAGGGGGAGACGGACAGAGAGGGAGACGGACAGAGAGGGAGACGGACAGAGAGGGAGACGGACAGAGAGGGAGACGGAGAGACGGACAGAGGTGAACGCCTGATAGGAGGATGGCAGTATGCAGCCATTAACCATTAAATGTCACTGCTATGTGCTGCATGCTGACGTCAGTGTGAGGTGCATAGCTGTGACATAATAATGATGGGTCATTTTATTAAGGTACTTGATTGGGAAAAACACACAAGTATAACAATCCCTTTATTCCTGTAAGGTGATTCCCTGTAGGGTATATATAAAAAACAAACATGCGGCGCCAATCTCAGCGCGTTACCAATGTAACTCTCTGGTGCCCTTTTAATGAAGTTTTATGCACTCACCTCTTGCCATAAAACTTCAAGCATATGGTTTTTCCAAAGCCTCCTCACGCTTTGGATATTTATCCGGGTCTGCTGCTCGCCTTGAATTGATCCTGTATTGGGTCCTGCCACGGAATCCCACAGGCATAAAGGTTCAACAGGAAGTGATCCAATTCTATAGTGGCTGAGCTCCCCGTTGTAATGATTTTAAGAACTTCTTGTCCACAAAAAATTTTATTCCTCAAAACATGTGAGAATATAAAAAACGGATACAACGCGTTTCGTCTCCGCCGAAACGCATTGTATCCGTTTTTTATATTCTCACATGTTTTGAGGAATAAAATTTTTTGTGGACAAGAAGTTCTTAAAATCATTACCACGGGGAGCGCAGCCACTATAGAATTGGATCACTTCCTATTGAATCCCTTTATTCCTGCTATGGGAGGGAAGCACATAATGAGACTAGGCACTTCCTATAGTGCAGGTAGATATGAGAAATTATGCTGAACCGGCCTCCGTCTTCTATCAAACCTTTAGTTACAAATAGTTAAAACCATCATACAGGGGGGAAACGCTGATTCATCAGCTGGCTTTACCATTCGTAAATAAAGGTTTGATAGAAGACGGAGGCCGATTCAGCATAATGTCTCATATTGAATTGGGCGGAGGCCATCCGCCACACCTGCACCAAGATACAGTGAGTATCAGCAGTTTATCTCAAACTCCTCTCCCCTTCCCCATCATTGAGTGCAGGTAGATGTCACTACTCACGTGTAATCTGCCTGCAGCAGTGGCAGCCCTGGCAGCAGGACACAGGAGTCAGCGGTGCGGGCAGCAGCGGCAGCCCTGGCAGCAGGACACAGGAGTCAGCGGTGTGGGCAGCAGCGGCAGCCCTGGCAGCAGGACACAGGAGCCGGCGGTGCGGGCAGCAGCGGCAGCCCTGGCAGCAGGACACAGGAGTCGGCGGTGCGGGCAGCAGCGCCAGCCCTGGCAGTAGGACACAGGAGTCGGCGGTGCGGGCAGCAGCGCCAGCCCTGGCAGCAGGACACAGGAGCCGGCGGTGCGGGCAGCAGCGGCAGCTCTGGCAGCAGGACACAGGAGCCAACGGTGCAGGCAGCAGGAGGACACAGGAGCTGACAGTGCTGCCCGGCCAGCAGGAGGACACAGGGGCCGGCGGTGAAGGCAGCAGGAGGACACAGGAGCCAGCTCCAGGTTATTGCGGGCCCTGGGCAAAAGAGTCTCAGTGGGCCCCTTTAGCACATATTGGCGCTATATATATATATATATATATATATATATATATATATATATATATACACATATATGTACTGTATATGTATATATGCTGCGAACTGTAATATATATATAATCCTCATAAATATAATCACTTCTGTGCGATGTCTCTCCCAACCTGTGCTGACTTTCTCCATCATGTGTACTGTCTCCCCCCTGTGTGCTGCACCTCCACCGTGTGCTGTCTCTCCCCCCATGCGCTGTCTTCATTTTCTGTGTGTCTCCCTCTTCTACGATGTCGCTGCAGAGCAGTGAGCACATGACATGATCTGCAAAACACTGTGCGCTGTACGTGATCTGCAGAGCACTGTGCACTGTACGTGATCCGTAGAGCACTGGGAACACGTGATCTGCAGAACACTGTGCACGATGCGCAGAGCACTGGGAACACGTGAGCCGCAGAACACTGGGAACACATGAGCCGCAGAGCACTGGGAACACATGAGCCGCAGAGCACTGGGAACACGTGAGCCGCAGAGCACTGTGCACTGTACATGAGCCGCAGAGCACTGGGAACACGTGAGCCGCAGAGCATTGGGAACACGTGAGCCGCAGAGCACTGTGCACTGTACGTGAGCCGCAGAGCACTGTGCACTGTACGTGAGCCGCAGAGCACTGGGAACACGTGAGCCGCAGAGCACTGGGAACACGTGAGCCGCAGAGCACTGGGAACACGTGAGCCGCAGAGCACTGAGAACACGTGAGCCGCAGAGCACTGGGAACACGTGAGCCGCAGAGCACTGGGAACACGTGAGCCGCAGAGCACTGTGCACTGTACATGAGCCGCAGAGCACTGGGAACACGTGAGCCGCAGAGCACTGTGCACTGTACATGAGCCGCAGAGCACTGGGAACACGTGAGCCGCAGAGCACTGTGCACTGTACATGAGCCGCAGAGCACTGGGAACACGTGAGCCGCAGAGCACTGTGCACTGTACATGAGCCGCAGAGCACTGGGAACACGTGAGCCGCAGAGCACTGTGCACTGTACATGAGCCGCAGAGCACTGGGAACACGTGAGCCGCAGAGCACTGTGCACTGTACATGAGCCGCAGAGCACTGGGAACTCGTGAGCCGCAGAGCACTGTGCACTGTACATGAGCCGCAGAGCACTGGGAACACGTGAGCCGCAGAGCACTGTGCACTGTACATGAGCCGCAGAGCACTGGGAACACGTGAGCCGCAGAGCACTGTGCACTGTACATGAGCCGCAGAGCACTGTGCACACGTGAGCCGCAGAGCACTGTGCACACGTGAGCCGCAGAGCACTGTGCACTGTATGTGAGCCGCAGAGCACTGTGCACTGTATGTGAGCCGCAGAGCAGGGGACTGCGGGCCCCAAGGAACTGAGTATTTGCCTGACAAGGGCCCCCCCTCCTCTTCCTTCTAACCTATGTATTTGAGCATGAGAGGGGGCCACCTGTCCCCCTGCTCTTCTTCCTCTGGATCTTCCCTGACAGGGGGCCCCCTGGGTGCTGCTCCAACCATCTCTTCCTCCTATCCTACCCTGTGTATGTGCACTGACAGGCCACAAGCCCCCCTATCTGAGTGCTGCTCTCCCCTCTCTCTTCCTTCTAACCTGTGAACTGCACAGTGACACACACGCTGATAGCAGTGGGCGGGCCGTCTGTACAGAGCCGGCATATTTCTATCTCCTGCACTAGGCACAGGAAGTGCAGTGCTGGAGGTGAAGTGTGCGGGCTCCAGTCACAGGGGATATGGCGATAACTGCCTGAGCTCCATGTAGACCACTGTCTACATGATGTAGCTCTCTTACCTGGACGACCCTGCTGGCTACCGCTCCCCATAGCGACACACATCTAGTGGCACAGTACCGGAGGAAGAGGAGGTGTCACATGACTAATTGACACCGGACTGGGCGGAGTCACACTTCTCTGCCGCTGCGCTGGGAAGCACACAGTGTAACAGCCTAAGTCAGCGTGCTAGTCGGGGGGCGGGCCTCCTGCTCCAAACAGTCACGCCCCTCCACCAGCATCGCCGGGCCCCCCCTGCCCCTGTCCAATGGCCACGCCCCCTGCAGTCAGGCCCCGGGCCCCTTACAGCAGTTAGGGCTGTAACCCCCTAGTGGCGGCCCTGCTCCTCTGTGCCGCCATGACTTTATCACTAGCTTCTATTAACGTTAATGGTTTGAATTCTGCTGGTAAGAGGAGTGTGGTCTGGCGCCAACTCAAGAAAGCTGGCGGTGATATCCTGTTCCTTCAGGAAACGCATCTCTTGAGTGGAGACTGTCACAGAATGTCCTCTCGGGCTTATCCCTTACAGTTCTTTGCTTCAGCTGACTCCAAAGGGGCAGGTGTGGCGATTTTTGTCCACAAGAATGTGGATTTCTCCCCTGTTGAAGTAATTGCAGATTCAAAAGGACGCTATGTAATAGTTGTGGCACAACTGGGTGGAGCCTTGTATACACTGGCCTCAGTGTACGGTCCTAATACAGGACAGCGCTCTTTTCTAAAGGGATTTCTTAAAATTCTGGCCTTACACACTAAGGGCTGCAGGATAGTTGCTGGAGACTTTAATGCCCCCATGGAGCGACGTCTTGACTGCTCGAATCCCTCGACATATCGGGGTGATCTGGGCCCTCTTTTCGTTCAGTCCCAGTTACATGACATCTGGCGCTACCTTCACCCTTCGGAGCGAGACTATACCTTTTTGTCTCCCCGGCATGGTACCCTGAGTAGGCTAGACTACTGCCTGGTGGATGATTCCGTGCTTTCACACTGTGTGGCTGCCAGCATTGCCTCCATAACCTGGTCGGATCACGCACGGATCTCCTTGGAGGTGGTTGACCCTACCTCACTCAGACCACCGGCTCGCTGGAGGCTAAATGAGTATCTTTTATCTTTTCCATCACATGTACAACATATAAACAAACATTTGGAGCAGTATTTTTCTTCCAACGATGTAGCTGGGACTGACCTGGAAATACTCTGGTATGCCCACAAGGCAGTGCTCCGGGGTATTCTCCTGCAACTAGCGTCCAGAGCCAAAAGGGAACGTGAAGCTGCAGTTGCCTCTCTACTCTCCAAGATTAAACTCTTGGAGGCAACACACAGGACATCCCCCGGGGGCTCCACTCTGCAGGAACTGATAGAGGCGAGACGAGATCTGAGAGCACATCTACTAGAAACGGCAGAAAAATACCTGAGGAAAACCAAATCCAGGTTTTATGCCATGGGGGACAGAGCAGGTGCCCTGCTAGCAAGGAGGATTAAAAAAAGGGAAACACAATCGAAAATATCTACCTTGCGGACCCCGTCAGGAGATACTGTACGCAACCCGATTAAAATTGCGGAAGAGTTTGGGAAATTTTATCACTCCCTATATAATTTAGGGGACTCAAACGAGACTCCTCAACCCTCTAATGAGTCCATTCAGAAGTTCCTATCTAAAGCCTCCCTCTCCTGTCTCTCTCACGAACAATTGGGTTTTCTGAACGGCCCGATCTCTACTGAAGAAATATCAATGACCATACGGTCAATTAAGAAACGTACCTCTCCTGGCCCAGACGGCTTCTCTTACGCTTATTATTCTTCTTTTTCTACCCTTCTAACACCGTACCTTCTTAAACTTTTCTCTTTTTGGCAGCAGCGGGGTTCGATACGTGCGGAGGGATTGGAGGCCCTTATATCTACTATCCCTAAACCGGGAAAACCTCTCACCTCCCCTGGAGATTTTAGGCCCATATCGCTTCTCAATTGCGATCTCAAGATATATGCGAAATTGCTTGCAGCGCGTCTCTCGGTCGTCCTCCCCTCTTTGATTCAACTGGATCAGGTTGGTTTTGTCCCTGAACGCCAGACATCTGATGGTACACGCAGACTCCTGAATGTCCTGGATCTGCTTGAGCGTCGGAAACTCCCCAGTGCACTCCTGTCTCTGGATGCTGAGAAAGCCTTTGACAGGGTGCACTGGGGATATCTGGACAAGGTCCTCTTGAGGTTTGGACTCTGGGGGCCGATTCGAGACGCAATTAATGCTTTGTACTCCAATTCTTGTGCATCGGTCAGTGTTTCAGGCTTCCTCTCTCCGCGCTTTAACATCACAAATGGCACCCGTCAGGGCTGTCCTCTTTCTCCTTTAGTGTTTGCCCTCATAATGGAACCACTTGCCTCCATTGTCCGCAACTCTCCGGACATACGAGGAGTTGAAGCTGGATCCTTTGAGCATAAAATAGGGCTCTACGCGGATGATGTGGTTTTCTTTTGCACTGACCTACGCACCTCTCTGCCAGCCATTCTTTCAGTCCTGGAGGAGTTCTCTCTTGCCTCGTACTATAAATTGAACTTCTCCAAGTCCACTCTTTTCCCTCTACATCTACCTGCTGCTGATCAAACCTTTCTCCGTCGTCTCCTCCCATTCGCCTGGGCCAGGGAAGGATTCCAATATTTGGGGATATTTATCACCAAACTCTCAGCGATTGTTAGGCGTAACTGGGAAGCCTTACATGCTGATATCAAAAGGGAGATTGAGAGAATCTCGGGACTGCAGTTATCCTGGATTGCAAGGATTCAATCCATCAAAATGTCCATTCTCCCAAAGATTCTCTATCTATTGCGGTGCCTTCCTTTGAACATCCCAAGCGGTTTTCTCAAAGCCCTGCAAGCAACTTTGGGCCGCTTTGTGTGGGATGGCAGACCCCCCCGAGTTGCCAGGCGAGTCCTCTTCCTCCCCTATTCTAGGGGAGGTATGGGGCTTCCTAATGTCTCAGCGTATGCGAGAGCCGCAGCATTACAGGCAGTTGGAGACTGGTGGTCTGACACTCCTTCTTCTAGATGGATGCAGATGGAGTCCTTTTTCTCCCCGGGGGGCTCTACCCGCCTACTATTGGAGATGACCCTACTTAAACACCAGCCTCCTCCCGACTCTCTTAGGATTATGACCACCTTACTGGGGGTTTGGACGAAGGTGGGTAGATCCCATTTTCCCTTCCTGTATCGATATGTATCTCTAGTTGCCGCTGAGCGTTTGGTGCCTGATCTCTCTCTTCTGGAGTGGAGGAAGAGGGGGATCCAGTATATTTCGGAACTGATGGACGTGTCTGGCCACATTCAACAATTCACCGCCCTATCTCAGACCTTTGCCTTACCGAAAACCACCTTTTTTCGGTACTTACAGCTCCGGCACCTCTTGTCCACAATGGTCTGGCCTGTTCCGGACTTAATATCCACAGATACCGGTCTTCAGTCCTTCATGAAGGCTGGGAGTTCTGCTAGGCATGGGGTGTCTGTCATGTATAAGGCCTTACAGTGTTCCGAGGAGAATCTTAAGTTGCCTTACATGCAGAAATGGGAAGCGGTTTTGTCTTTCTCGGCCTCATGTGAGGAGTGGCAGACAGCTGCGACACATGCCTCTCATTACTCCTCCTGCGTGACGCATTTGGAACAATCCAAAAAAGCTCAGATGCAATGGTACCATAATCCTGAGCGCCTAGCACGCTTTGACAGGGGTTCCCCTCGGACCAGCCCCTATTGTTGGAGGGGCTGTCGGGTCCTGGGAGATACTCTGCACATGTGGTGGAACTGTCCTGTGACCCGACATTTTTGGAAGGGGGTGGAATCTTTGCTGTTGGAACTGACTGGGCTCCCTACCCCATTTCTCCCCCAATTGGTAATACTGGGCATCGGCCTGGAACATATCCCTGCTCCAATACGCCCTATTTACACTAACGTTCTTATCGCAGCTAGGCAAAGCCTCGCGGCGAAGTGGAGATGAACTGCAGCTCCCTCCCTTGTAGACTTGGTGGTCAGACTCAATACTCACTTCCAACACGAATTGACATTGTCTCATTCACTCTCTAAAAGGAACAAAGTTCTTAACTGGTGGGACCCTTGGGCCACCTCTGTACACAATACGGTGCACGTATAATTGTTTTCTTGACAACCTCTTAATGTCTCTTCTCCCCACACCTCCTCTTTTTCATCCTCCCCTTCCCCATGCCCCTCCCCCTTTGTTTTCTCCCCTTTATCACTATCGCTCCTCCATATTGTTTGGCCTTTTACATCACCTATTGTTATTTGCCTTATTATTACCCTTCTCTGTGACTTTTATTCCCTTTTTCTGGAAAAATTTTTCAATAAACACTTATTGGTTTAAAAAAAAAACCTTGCAAAATGACACCAAAATGAATATTCAGGGTGAAAATGTTAAGGGCACATACCCAATAGTGAGATACAGCTGGTGTATGTTACTTTTTGTGATTACATGAAAGATTTTATTGGAAAACATTGTGCGGCACTCCGATGTCCCTGAGAAGAGACGTACATGAAGCCCTGTCTTGACATATTGTGCCCATTTTGAGGAACTGGGTCTATTCTAGTATTTTTCTTTGCCAATACTAAAATTGGGAGGCTCACCAACGCCCCTGGATAGAGACGTGCATGAGGGCCTGTAAACCTGAAGTGCCCATTGTAAGGAAGTGGGTGTATTGTAGTATAGCCCTTTGGCAGGGCAGCCAAAAATTGGGAGGTTCAACAATGACCCATGCATACAGACATGCAGTAGGGCCTGTAAACCTCAAGTGGGTGTATTGTAGTATAGCCCTTTGGCAGGGCAGCCAAAAATTGGGAGGTTCAACAATGACCCATGCATACAGACATGCAGTAGGGCCTGTAAACCTCAAGTGGGTGTATTGTAGTATAGCCCTTTGGCAGGGCAGCCAAAAATTGGGAGGTTCAACAATGCATAGGGCCTGTAAACCTGAAGTGGGTGTATTGTAAAGGAGCAGGTCTCCTGTCGTTGTAATGCCCATTCTAAAAGAATGGGCGAAAAAATTTACCACTGCGGGTATACCTGAAACAACAGCCTAACTATTGTAACGGTCATCATGGTGGCACATGAGGAGAAGGAGGAGCAGTCCAGCGATTAGCCAAAGTCCAGAAGTGTGTACCCATGGTTGAGTGGAGGTAAATGGCAAATTCCCATAACAAAATTTAAATTCAGTTGTCATTTGTTGGTGGTGTGGTGAAGTCTGGCCCAATCCAACCCTTGTTCATCTTGATCAGAGTCAGCCTGTCAGCATTTTCAATTGACAGGCGGGTGCGTTTATCAGTAATAATTCCACCTGCGGCACTGAAAACACGCTCTGACAAAATGCTAGCGGCAGGGCAGGCCAGGACTTCCAAGGCGTAGAGAGCCAATTCATGCCACGTGTCCAGCTTGGAGACCCAATAATTGTAAGGCACAGAGGAATCTCGCAGTACAGTTGTTCGATCTGCAAGGTACTCCTTCAGCATCTGGCCAAACTTAGCATTTCTTGTGGCACTACCCCGCACCTCAGGGGCTGTGGTAAGTGAGGGGCTGAGAAAACTGTCCTACATCGTAAAGACTGTTCCCCTACCTCTGGCGGATTGGACTTGTGCCCCTCTCGGCCGTACGCCTTGGTTGTCCACCGATTCCTGACCTATGCTGCTAGCGTTTTGTGAGGGGAATGATTTGCCTACTTCCGTGACTATGGCCTTCTGGAACTGCTGCATTTTGGCTGACCTCTCCGCCTCAGGAATGAGAGACATAAAGTTCTCCTTGTAGCGTGGGTCTAACAGTGTTGCCAACCAGTACTGATTGTCGGCCAAGATGTTCTGAACGCGAGGGTCACGAGCCAGGCAGCTTACCATAAAGTCAGCCATGTGCGCCAGACTCTTAACAGCCATCACTTCAGTATCCAGACCAACACGATGACTGAACATGCTGTCCTCCTCCTCCTCCTCATCTCCCCTGTCCTCTGGCCAGCCACGCTGAATCGAGGGTATGACTGGTGTGCATGTCATATCCTCAATTTGGCCAGAGAGTTGCTCCATGTCTTCATCCTCCTCCTCCTCGTCACAGTCCTCCACTGCACGTTGTGATGAGATGAGGCTGGGCTGTGTGTTATCACCCACACCCACTACTGTTTCTTGCTCCAAGTCATCGCGCTCCGCCTGCAATGCATCCTCTTTTTTTTTCAGCAGAGACCGTTTTAGAAGGCAGAGTAGTGGTATGGTGACGCTAATAATGGCGTCATCGCCGCTCACCATCTTGGTGGAGTCCTCAAAGTTTTGGAGGACGATACATAGGTCGGACATCCATCTCCACTCCTCAGGTGTTATGTGTGGAGTTTGACCCATTTCCTGACGGCTTAGATCAGGGGTCTCAAACTCGGCTGGGTTGGTGGGCCGCACATAGAGAAACATTTATAGCGGGGGGCCGCATCCCTTGTAGGACTAAGTGATATTTTTAGTAATACCAGAATTTTTTGCTCAATGTAGTAAAGTAAAAATCCTGATCCCTTTCTTGTAGTAATGTCCCCATCCTGTAGTAATGTTCTTTTCTACTGATTTCCCCCATACTGATCCCCTTTTCTAGTGATGTCCCCCATCCTGATCCCTTTTTCTAGTGATGATCCCTATCCTGATTCCTTTTTATAGTGATGTCCACTATCCTGATCCCTTTTTCTAGTGATGTCCCCCATCGATCATGATCCCCTTTTGTAGTAATGTCCCCATACTGATCTCCTTTTGTAGTGATGTCCCCCATCCTGATCCCCTTTTCTAGTGATGTCCCCCTTCCTGATCTCCTTTTCTAGTGATGTCCCCAATGTCATTCCCCTTTAGTAGTGTTGTCCCCATCTTGATCCCCTTTAGTGATGATGTCCCCATCCCGATCCCCTTTTATAGTGATGTCCCCCATCCTGATCTACTATTATAGTGATTCCCCCCATCCTGTTTTACCTTCTTTTTGCACACTCAAATACACACTCTATCACACTCACACACAAACCCACACACAAACCCCCCCCCCCACACACACACATACTCTCACACACACTTTCACACATCCTCATACACACTCTTACACTCACTCATACACACACTGAAACTCGCACACACTTATACACATTTCCTCACTCACCCTCACGCACTCACCCTCTCACACACACTCACACTTTTCTCACTTTAATGATGCATCGCTCCAGTGCAGGGGGCCGCCGCGGTCCCCGCTGTGCTGGCTTCCGGCCTCCACTGTGCTATGACTTCCTCCAGCCGCTGCGCAGACAAGCTCTGTTGCAGGTGACATTGATCTTGCTGAGTGGCAGAGCTTGTTAGTGCTGCGGACAGAAGTCATCACACAGCGGGGACTGCTGCAGTCTCCTGCACTGGGGTGATGCATCATTAAGTTGTCCAAGGTGCCGCGGGCCGCATAGTGATGCCCCAGGGGCCGCATGCGGCCCCCGGGCCGCGAGTTTGAGACCCCTGGCTTAGATGATGCAGGTAGTCAACAACTGCTCTCTTCTGCTCACATATCCTGACCAACATGTGCAGAGTTGAATTCCAATGCGTGGGGACATCACACACCAGTCTGTGGGCCGGAAGACGCAAACGGCGCTGAAAGCCGGCAAGGCCGGCTGAAGCAGCAGGTGACTTGCGAAAATGTGCAGACAGACGGCGAACTTTTATCAGCAGTTCAGACAGCTCTGGGTATGACTTTATAAACCTCTGAACCACCAGGTTGAGCACATGGGCCACGCATGGAACATGCGTCAGCTGGCCTCGCCTCAAAGCTGCCACCAGGTTCCGGCCATTGTCACACACGACCTTTCCTGGCTTTAGGTTCAGAGGTGTGAGCCAGTGATCTGCCTGCTGTTTCAGAGCTGTCCACACCTCTTCTGCATTGTGGGGTTTGTCACCTATGCAGACTAGCTTCAGCACAGCCTGTTGCCGCTTCGCAGAGGCAATGCTGCAGTGCTTCCAGCTTGGGACTGGTGTGGAGTGTACAGTGGATGAGGATGCGCAGGAGGAGGAGGCTGAGGAGCATGACATTCCGGAGCTGTAGAGTGTCGGTGAAACCCTGACAGAGGTAGGGCCTGCTATCCTTGGTGTGGGAAGGACGTGTTCCGTCCCTCGCTCAGACTGGGTCCCAGCCTCCACAATATTAACCCAGTGTGCCGTCAAGGAGATGTAGCGGCCTTGCCCACAAGCACTTGTCCACGTGTCTGTGGTTAGGTGGACTTTGGCTGAAACAGCGTTGTTCAGGGCAAGTGTGATGCTTTGGGACACGTGGTTATGCAATGCGGGGACGGCACATCTGGAGAAATAGTGGCGGCTGGGGATCGAGTTTCGTGGGACAGCAGCCCCCATCAGGTCGCGGAATGCTTCCATCTCCACCAGCCGGAAAGGCAACATTTCTAGCGCTATGAGTCGCGAAATGTGAGAATTGAGGACAGTGGCATGTGGGGCGTTGTCAGCGTATTTGCGCCTGCGTTCATAGGTTTGCTGAATGGATAATTGAACGCTGCGCTGGGACAAGGATGTGCTTGATGGTGGTGTTATTTGTGCGTGGGCAACTTCAGGTGCAGGGCCGGAGGCTTGTTCGCGGCCAGCATGGACAGGGGATTGGCTCGCACGCACAACACGCGAAGACGTAGCAGTGACATCAGCAAGCACCGCTCCTCGACTCTGTTGTACTTCCCACAAAGTCGGGTGCTTGGCTGACATGTGCCTGATCATGCTGGTGGTGGTCAGGCTGCTAGTTTTCGTACCCCTGCTGATACTGGCATGGCAGGTGTTGCAAATGGCCTTTTTAGAGTCATCTGGAGCCAACTTAAAAAACTCCCAGACTCGGGAAGACCTAACATTTGCACAGGCACCTTGAGTCGTGTTGTTGTTCCGGGAACGGTTGCCTGCCTTCTGCCTGCGGACACAACCCTGCTTCGTACTGCCTGTGATGCTATGCCTCTCTCCCCCTGTGCACTGCTGTCCTCGCTCTGCATATCCTCCTGCCAGGTTGGGTCAGCTACTGGATCATCCACCACGTCGTCTTCCTCTTCCGCACCCTGATCCTCCTCCTGACTTCCTGGCAATTGTGTCTCATCATCGTCCACCCCTTGTTGAGACACGTTGCCAACGTTCCGTTCGTGAGAACGTGGCTGCTCAAATATTTGGGCATCTGTACATACCATCTCCTCATCACCCACTTCAACAGGAGCTGTCGAGAGGCCAGATTCTGCGAATTGATACGTGAACAGCTCTTCCGAGTGTCCAACTGTGGGATCAGTACTGTCCGTGGACGTGTACTCGGCCTGGTGGTAAGAAGGAGGATCAGGTTGGGAAATGTGCGGTGCAGTATCACGGCTACTGACACTTGACCGTGTGGAAGACAGGGTGTTTGTGGAGGTGCCCATCTGACTTGAAGCATTATCCGCTATCCAAGTAACAACCTGTTGACACTGGTCTTGGTTCAAGAGCGGTGTACTGCTGCGGGCCCCAAGAATTTGGGACAGGACGTGCGAGCGAGTAGATGTGCCACTTTGTTGTTGCGAAATTAGTGCTTGCACAAGACCTCGGCCTCTGCCTGCACCACCTTCACGTCCACTTCCTTGTTCCTTGCCAACGCCCTTGCCTGTATACAGCGACAACAGTCAGGTGACTGTTCAGGTCACAGGAGAGAAGGATTTTAGTCCCTAACCTGTATTAAGGTAGTAAGTACACCAGTCTGGTAGCTGTTCAGATCACAGGAGAGTAAGATTTTAGTCCCTAACCTGTATCAAGATAGTAAGTACACCAGTCTGGTAACTGTTCAGCTCACAGGAGAGTAGGATTTTAGTCCCTAACCTGTATCAAGGTAGTAAGTACACCAGTCTGGTAACTGTTCAGCTCACAGGAGAGTAGGATTTTAGTCCCTAACCTGTATCAAGGTAGTAAGTACATCAGTCTGGTAACTGTTCAGCTCACAGGAGAGTAGGATTTTAGTCCCTAACCTGTATCAAGGTAGTAAGTACAACAGTCTGGGGACTGTAATGGTCACAGGAGAGTAGGATTTTAGTCCCTAACCTGTATCAAGGTAGTAAGTACACCAGTCTGGTAACTGTTCAGCTCACAGGAGAGTAGGATTTCAGTCCCTAACCTGTATCAAGGTAGTAAGTACAACAGTCTGGTGACTGTAATGGTCACAGGAGAGTAGGATTTTAGTCCCTAACCTGTATCAAGGTAGTAAGTACACCAGTCTGGTAACTGTTCAGCTCACAGGAGAGTAGGATTTTAGTCCCTAACCTGTATGAAGGTAGTAAGTACACCAGTCTGGTGACTGTTCAGCTCACAGGAGAGTAGGATTTTAGTCCCTAACCTGTATCAAGCTAGTAAGTACTGTTATAGTCACAGAAAAGCTTGGATTCCGATCTGGATCACCCTGCCTATATCCTCCTAGATTAGTCCTGAGAAGGACTGTTGTGGTCAGCAGCAGTTTGCAGCCCTGCTCCGGATCTACCTATGAGGGCCGCAAATCTGTCCCTAAGCAGCAGCAGTTACTGTCCCTACACTCACTGTCTGGATGGCTGTGTGCAGAGCACAGTGCGGCCGGGTCTTATAAAGTCTCGGTCACGCTGTGCAGGCCGGCCAATCACTGCAATGCCACAACTAACAGGGCTGTGGCATTGCAGTGGTCTGCCAGCCAATCCCTGCATGTGGGCTGGCTCTCTAAAGAGCGCCAACATGCAGGGATGAGGACCACGAGCACAGCACGAGTATGGCGAGATTACTCGGTGCTTGCCGAGTAGGCCGAGTACAGTGATACTCGTGCGAGTACCGAGCAGCGCAGAGCATACTCGCTCATCACTAATAATAAAGTGTGTGATAATAAAGAAGAGAGTGCTTCTTTATTTACATTTCCATTGTTAAATCTTTTAACATACAGTACCCTAAAACATTTTGTTGCACATTGTTATACATCAAACCTCTTTTTTATTGCAATATAGTCCTGAAAAATGTGCTCAAAAAAGAGAAAAATAAGTGATACTCACTATCTGGAAAATTGATTCTTTAGTCCTGCAAAATAGGTTCCAGTCCCTACCTATGACTGTAACAATCACCTGCAGAGTCCTCTCTGACCTGGAAGAGCGAGGTAACCTGACACCAGCAGGCCATGGTCAGAACTGGAGAACTAATCTTAAAAATAGGGTTATGATTGTGTATTCAACTCACACTCACATGGGAACAACAGGTAAAACACTGAAAATAATGCAACTGTCCCAGCCAGTTCCTGTACAGACTAGAGATTTGGACCCCACAGATCCTAGTGGTTCCTCCGTGGGCTGAAATAACCCTAAGCTTACACTAAACTATGGCAACTCAGACCTATGCTGCCTGGACAGCTGTTGAGTGCTTCACATACTGCCTGAGGAACCGGAGGGCAAAGCTGAGTGCAATATAAATTCAGAAAGGAAAGAGTGTCTAGATAGAAAGGATCCTCAGAATGAGTAAAAACAAATCATAAAATACCAAATGAGACTATAAGGTACATATTGCTAGATTGTATGCTGCCTACTACCTAACAAGAAACAGAAGATAAGTGCAGGGTTTAAATCATAAACAGGATAGAGATACAATCCTAAATGGCCTTTCACTGACATAAACTTTGGCAATATGGCTGGAAATCCAAATGAGAATATCACCAGCAGGAAATACCATTGGGGGAAGATATTTTTGCCGCACCCAAAAGGTGACTGGACAGACAAATAAGTAAATGAAAACACCTGTTATCCTTAAAGACTAAATTAAGTTTAGCAAATACTAAACACCCATAGAAACACCCAGGTAAAACACTCAAAATACTGGAACTGACCCAGCCAGTTCCTGTACAGACTAAAGATTTGGACCCTGCAGACCCTAGGGGTTTCTGCATGGGCTGAAATAAACCCAAATTAAATAGGTTTAAAGCTTACACAGAGATAAAATACTAGCTGGTCTTTCACTGTCTGACATAATTTTTGGAGGTATGGCTGGACATCCAAATGAAAATATCACCAGCAGGAAATACCAGCAGGGGGAAGGTATTTTAGCCGCACCCAAAAGGTGACTGGACAGACAAATTAGTAAATAAAGACTCCTGTTAACACAAAAGACTAAAGCAAGGATAACAAATAATAAGCACCGAGAGAATATTTGTATCTGCTGTATCTCAGTAGACAGATGAACCAACCAAGGGTTCCAATCCCGGCGCATTACAGAATCAGATACAAGTCAGAGGATGGCCAGATCTGAGTCCCTGAGGTTGGCAGAGTAAACCAGCAGAAGGTTGTCCATGGTGCAACAAAAATCGCATCCAAGCATCAATCTAGATCAAAAGTCAAAGAAAAAGATGGATTAAAACAGGAATATGTCAATCTAATTTGTGCATTAGGGTAGTTTAAGAACACAGTAATTGGCATAGAGTAACAAAGTAGGGGAAATTAAATAAGGTGCTGGGTTGCTAAATGCACTTTGCTTGTGATGTGCAATCTGGCTCTTCTGATGGGCCAGTCAAGTAGAGCTTGGATTGACTAAAACCCTGTCAGTAAGGTTGGCTTCATACATTCATATGTCACAGTCAGAGTATAAACCGCCATATTTGGACCAGCCGTGGGTCTCCTGTTCTGAACCCCTCTGTATGTAGCTAGTGGGATTGTATCAGTCGATCAGTGGCTGGTTAGAACATTGCTGTCCATACTTTAACCATGAAACATGGATGTGCGAGACCAGCATAATCATTGCAGGGCACATTTCCCATTAGATGCCCTGCAGTTTTGTTAGCACCACCACAAAGACCAAAGCAGCGGTAGCTGTCAGAGATAATCAGCACTGGAGTGAGGCTAGGTGAGTCTAAAACACATTGTCTATTTTTGTATTGCTCTGCTGGTATTGGGGTCAGAGAGTTCTAGTGATATCTACATGATATGTCAGGCTGTTATTTTCAGCGAAATTCCCCTTTACTATTTAAAATATCGAAGACCTTGTGTGGTTAAATACAACATCTGACTTTCTATTGAAATAGCATTGCGTAGTCGCAGAATAAAGATTGTTCCTGTTCTTTTAAATATAGTTTTACACAGAATTATCGAAAAGAGATCTGGTACTAAATTATTATCAGTAAAATCTGTCGAAATATTGAGGATCTTGACTGAGTGCATTAAGCAATGCATAAATAACAGGAAAATAATGACTTGAAAATGTCCCTTTCTGTAAGGAAGAGAGGAAGTAATGCAGTAACATACATCACCGTGAAACAGCAAGTGAAACAGAGAAGTGTAGAGCAATGGTCACTGTGAGAAAATGCACAGAAAGAAATCACATCCATACTGATCTATAGGAAAATCAGACGGATCTAGTGTGGGAGTCACAAGCTTAATGAGCTGGACACAAGGAGCTTCCAGTGCTCAGTGGAATGTGCCTGTTCCCTGAGCCCATTGTAAGAAAGGTCTGCCAGATAGGATTAAGGATGAGTTAACCTGAATTGACCTACTAGAAGCACTAGATTATTTTCACATAAGACTGTATTTATACCAACCTTGGCCTCCCTAATCGGTAAAATAGTCCCACCATTAACAAACTCAGCATCAACACATTTAATCTCATAGGAACAGAATTGAGTTGCTTAGAATCTGCAATCTTATAATCATGTTTGGCAGATTCTGTATGTCCCTGTCTGCTTTGTGTGGGATTACACGTCCAGGACTTGTGACTTTTAAGGTCATGACTCTCTCTCTGAAACATCGCTTTAGAATATTTATATATATGTCGATATATACATTCAAAATTATATGTATTCTAATGAAAGGGAGTGTACATGCTCACCAAGTATCGATGGTGGTGCATGAATTTATAACATGCCATAAACACACAGAATGAAAACATGGATATTTGTTCAGGAATATGTCAATTATTAGATAGCTGTGTTATTTTATCTTTTTTAGAATTTAGCACTTTCGCCATGCACAGTTCGCAGTTTCTTCATGTCTGCCTCTGTCCATTTCCTATAACTAACTTAATACCTCTATGACAGATTCAGACTCAGAAAGACACACAAATTATACCGATTTTCCAGGAAGCCAATTCATTTAACCACTTAAATTAATGCTAAACTTGAAAATGTTTAATGTTCACATTAAATGAAAAAAGTTATGTTTTCCTCCTTATTTAGTCCAATTTTTGCATGACCCTCAGGTAGTGTGTCTACTAGGAATCCTGTAGAGAACATGAGGTTAATCTCCTCCTCGTCTGTTCCACCCCCAGCTGGAGACTGTCTGAAACCACACCTTATTAGTTCAGAGGCAGGGCTAATGGTGGGTTTACACGGTCAGATATCTGAAACGATATCGTTTGGAATGTTACGTGACTGCGATCGTTTCGACATCGTTAGTGCGATGTCCAACATAAAGATATCGTTAACGATGTGTAATTTGGCAACGCGCCAGCGCCGTTCATTACAACTTTCTGAACGATTGGATAAAGTGGCAGGCATAGGGGAATTCAGAATGATATCGTTCATCTTGGTGTCACACTGAACGATGCTGCATTTTGCTGGAGCGTTAATTGGACGACGAACGATAAAAGTGAGGTCCTGAGCACAATTGAGATGTCCGATCCAACGATTTTTCCTTCAGATATCCTGCGTTTACACACAATGATGCAAAAACGATATCGTTCGAACGATGTCAAAAGCGTGACGTTTAAACGATATAGTTTCAGATATCTGAGCGTGTAAACCCACCATAAGGGATCTACTAACTACCGTATATACTCGCGTATAAGCCGAGTTTTTCAGCCCAAAAATTGGGCTGAAAAGTACCCCCCTTATACGCGAGTCATACGGCAGGACCGGCAGCCCGAGCAGCCCCAGCAGCCCCAGTAATCCAGGGCCCCTGCAGCCTGACTCCGGTCACCTGTAAAGGAAAATATACTTATCACTGTCCCGCTGCCGTCCGCGCCCGCATCTGCCGACATCCCGATCCTCCATCTTCATGCGTCTTCTTCGTGTTTCCTGTGTTCGTCGTAGCAATGACGTCATTGCCGGCGCCGAACACAGGAAACAGGAAGAAGACGCATGAAGATGGAGGATCGCGGATGTCGGCAGATGCGGGCGCGGACAGCAGCGGGACAGTGATAAGTATATTTTCCTTTACAGGTGACCGGAGTCAGGCTGGGGGGGCCCTGGATTACGGGGGCTGCTGTATACTACCGCTGGGGCTGCAATATACTACCACTGGGGCTGTATACTACCACTGGGGCTGCAATATACTACCACTGGGGCTGTATACTACCACTGGGGCTGCAATATACTACCACTGGGGCTGTATACACCACTGGGGCTGTATATACTACTGGGGCTGCCTGTATACTACCACTGGGGCTGTATATACTACTGGGGCTGCCTGTATACTACCACTGGGGCTGTATATACTACTGGGGCTGCCTGTATACTACCACTGGGGCTGTATATACTACTGGGGCTGCCTGTATATTACCACTGGGGCTGTATATACTACTGGGGCTGCCTGTATACTACTGGGGCTCCTGTATACTACCACTGGGGCTGCTGGGGCTCCTATATACTACCACTGGGGCTCCTGTATACTACCACTGGGGCTGCTGGGGCTCCTATATACTACCACTGGGGCTGCTGTATACTACCACTGGGGCTGCTGGGGATGCTATATACTACCACTGGGCTGCTGTATACTACCTCTGGGGAGGCCTGTATACCACTGGGGGGGGCCTGTATACCACACTGCTGGGGGCTGTATACCTGTGCTGAGGTCCACCCTCGGCTTATACATGAGTCAATAGGTTTTTCCAGACTTTTGGGGCAAAAGTAGGGGGGTCGGCTTATACACGGGTCGGCTTATACACGAGTATATACGGTGCTTCAATAGAAAAAGCATGGCCTGTATATTATGCAAGCATTGACAGATAATGGAAATTGACTGCATTATTTAATGCAGTTTGAAATTAAGCACAAAGCAGCGCCCCTTGTAAATTGGCTGTGTCTTCTATTGCAGCTTATGCACTATTCAAGTGTAATAATTATAATGGATACCTCAGGAGTCTTTTTGCGTGGAGCAAAGACATGATAGAACACAGTTTATTACTGAAAAATTCTATATTCTATATTATGGTGATAAACAGCAAAGTGCAGAGAAAAACTCAAAGTCCATAAACACACAGTGTAGATATTGAATGAAACCTTAACAAAAAGTCTGTTGAAAATGTAATCAGCAGAGCAGTCTATAAGGTGCAGTTTATACATGTAGATGCTATAATAGTAAACTCTATGGCAAGTCTAAACAAGAAGGTGTTTTAAGCAAGACTATATAGCACATGAAATCATCTAGGAAGGCCTGGGAAGGAAGTCTCTTAGAAAGTCCAGAACCACATGCGGTGCAAATTACTAAGTCCTCTCCTCGCCTGCATGTCAGCCGAATCGCCTACTGTTGTGCAGCTGTGCCGCTAAGTGGAGATGGCCGGCCCATTTCTGTGGGGGGGTGGCCCTAGATGAGGGCAATACCACCAGCCTGCCACCTGGGCCAGTCTGCCCCTGGGCAGCCCTGACCTGACCCCCTGACAATGGTATGCCAAAATGCAAGTAGGGATTGGTGCTAAGCACATGAGAAGGTAGTGTGCGATCAGATTATGGGGTTTGTTCTTTACATTACTAAGAGCATCGTTTTCACTTACACTGGGTTGTATGACCAACTGTGGCAGAATATAATATACACATGAAATGAACACATATTCTGGTCTCTTCCTTGCCTCTTGTCACTGCATCCACTATGGTATATCTAATATATAAAAGCCGAAGGCCACTTCCGGAAAACCCGAAGGGTACTTCCGTGATGGCCTCCTGACCCATGGTGCTGACGTCACCAGTGCGGGGTCGCCCGGCTACAGGGAGCGGCGGAGGAACGTTCCGCTCTCGGAAGTTCCGTCTGCCCTCCAGCCTCTGCCCTCCAGCCAGTACCCTAGCTGGCAGGGGAACAGGGGGCCGAGCGCCCCTTGCCCCCTGGCATGAGGGGCCCATTTCCCCCACCCCCTGGGGGGCCCCGTGCTGACAGCAGCCGCCCGCCGCGCGCCCGGAGAGGAGGGAGGACGGAACTTCCTGTCCGGCAGCTCTGCCCACCCCTCCTCTCCTCCTACAGCAGACGCATGCCGGCCGCGGTGAGTCTGCACCCCCTCCAGCCCTCACATCTGTCTGTGCCAGCGCCCCCCCCCTCCCCGGTCCTCACATGGGGGTCCTGATCTTGCCCCAGTGCCCGGAGCACGCCAGCTACGCCACTGCCTCCATCCTCTGCCCTCCAGCCTCTGCCCTCCAGCCTCTGCCCTCCAGCCTCTGCTCTCCCCTCCAGCCTCTGCCCTCCAGCCTCTCCCCTCCAGCCTCTGCCCTCCCCTCCAGCCTCTGCCCTCCAGCCTCCGCTCTGCCCTCTAGACTCTGCCCTCCCCTCCAGCCTCTGCCCTCCAGCCTCTGCCCTCCAGCCTCCACTCTGCCCTCCAGCCTCTGCCCTCCAGCCTCCGCTCTCCCCTCCAGCCTCTGCCCTCCAGCCTCTCCCCTCCAGCCTCTGCCCTCCCTTCCAGCCTCTGCCCTCCCCTCCAGCCTCTGCCCTCCAGCCTCCGCTCTGCCCTCCAGCCTCTGCCCTCCCCTCCAGCCTCTGCCCTCCAGCCTCTGCCCTCCAGCCTCCGCTCTGCCATCCAGCCTCTGCCCTCCAGCCTCTGCCCTCCAGCCTCTGCTCTGCCCTCCAGCCTCTGCCCTCCAGCCTCTGCCCTGCCCTCCAGCCTCTGCCCTCCAGCCTCTCCCCTCCAGCCTCTGCCCTCCAGCCTCTGCCCTCCAGCCTCCGCTCTGCCCTCCAGCCTCTGCCCTCCAGCCTCCACTCTCCCCTCCAGCCTCCGCTCTCCCCTCCAGTCTCCCCCCTCTAGCCTCCGCTCTCCCCTCCAGCCTCTGCCCTCCAGCCTCTGCTCTCCCCTCCAGCCTCTCCCCTCCAGCCTCCGCTCTCCCCTCCAGCCTCTCCCCTCCAGCCTCCGCTCTCCCCTCCAGCCTCTCCCCTCCAGTCTCCGCTCTCCCCTCCAGCCTCCGCTCTCCCTCCAGCCTCCACTCTCCCCTCCAGCCTCCACTCTCCCCTCCAGCCTCCGCTCTCCCCTCCAGCCTCTGCCCTCCAGCCTCCGCTCTGCCCTCCAGCCTCTGCCCTCCAGCCTCTGCCCTCCAGCCTCCGCTCTCCTCTCCAGCCACCGCTCTCCCCTCCAGCCTCTGCCCTCCAGCCTCCCCTCTGCCCTTCAGCCTCTGCCCTCCAGCCTCCCTCTGCCCTCCAGCCTGCGCTCTCCCCTCCAGCCTCCGCTCTCCCCTCCAGCCTCCGCTCTCCCCTCCAGCCTCTCCCCTCCAGCCTCCACTCTCCCCTCCAGCCTCCGCTCTCCCCTCCAGCCTCCGCTCTCCGCTCTCCCCTCCAGCCTCCACTCTGCCCTCCAGCCTCTGCCCTCCAGCCTCTCCCCTCCAGCCTCCACTCTCCCCTCCAGCCTCTGCCCTCCGCTCTCCCCTCCAGCCTCTCGACTCCAGCCTCCGCTCTCCCCTCCAGCCTCCGCTCTCCCCTCCAGCCTCCGCTCTCCCCTCCAGCCTCCACCCTCCGCTCTCCCCTCCAGCCTCCGCTCTCCCCTCCAGCCTCCGCTCTCCCCTCCAGCCTCCGCTCTCCTCACCCCTCCATATGCAATGTACAGTATGTGTATATATGTGTGTATGTAGTCACTTCCCTCACTTTGTCCACACTTCCCTCACTTTGTCTGCACTTCCCTCACTTTGTCCGCACACATACACACACACACACACACACACTCCGCTATACTTACCACCGGCCCTGCATCAGCCGCCTGGATCCTCAGTCGACATGTCGCCACCCCCGAACTACTGGATCCAATATAGCATCCAAGAAGTCTCGCCAAACTTCCCGGACGCCATATTGGATCCAGTCGTCCGCGGGCGGCGACATGTCGAGTCAGGATCCAAGCGGCGGGGAAGACGCAGGGTCGGCGCTAACTATAGCGGAGTGTGTGTGTGTGTGTATGTATGTGTGTGCTGACCACTCTGCCCACGGCGCTGCGCTGACCACTCTGCCCACGGCGCTGCGCTGACCAATCTCACTGCACTCACTGCTAACCACTGAGCCACCCCACTCACTGCTAACCACTGAACCACCGCACTCATTGCCAACCACTGAGCCACCGCGCTCACTGCCAACCACTGAGCCACCGCACTCACTGCCAACCACTGAGCCACCGCACTCACTGCTAACCACTGAGCCACCGCACTCACTGCTAACCACTGAGCCACCGTATACTCTGCTACCCACTGAGCCACCTGTATACACACAATTCATTTCACCGCACTCCCCTAACTATTAGTAAATAAACTATATATGGATTCTAGACTACCCGATTCTTTAGAATCGGGCCGCCATCTAGTATATAATATATATATATGACAGCATTAATTATGTTTTATGTGTTTCATATATGCACCTCGCACTTTCCGATCATTTGTCATTTGCTCCTAAAATTTGATGGTACATTAGTGACAGGTTATAGAAGTAGCTCATATCTAATGAATATTGATTATCATATGCACTGATCAGTTTTTATACTTTTTTTTTACTCTTTCATTTACCATGTGATTTATAAAACCCACTTTATTTTCCTGTGGGTATGAATACATTTATTACCCTTGTTTACCTCGCTAACACCTACTGATATTTATTTTGCACACCACATACATGTGTCATTTTATTTATTATTTTACTGTTTTTGAGCATCAGCTTCCTGTGTGTTTCTGCTATTTTTGTATATTAATTAATTTTCTGTCGTTTATTTGGTTTTATATATTTTTTCAATAAAATCTAATTTTTTTATATTCATCATTTCTTATTTGGATTTTTAGCCCAAGCCTAAAAGGTAATGAGTTAGGATGGATTAGTATGTGAATGAAGTCAATTTTTACGTGTAGAGTATGGCTAAGTATTTGCAAGACTCTTTGCTGACACTACGGACCCCTCCTCTATGAGGAGAAGAAACGTTAATATGGAAGTATCTTGAAGAATAAGGTTATGCTCTGGCTATCGTGATTAGAGCCCTCATACTCCCTCTTTTACAAGGAGTAGAGATGTTGAGCCATGAAAAGGGAAAGTGACCATCATTTATTGAACTGTTGAGCTGGGCTAGGTTGTGCTGATACTCACAGGGCCAGTAAGATTGGGAACAACCCAGAGTAAACTGAAACTGTGTCTGAAAATGCCCTGTAAAGCAGGAATGTGCTGCAAGTTATGTGCTCACAATCTCATGTGTAAAGGTGAAGCTGAAAGACTGTTAACTGTTATAATGAACTGGTGGTCTCCTTGTCAATTTGAACCTGATCCTGGCCAGCTAAAGCAAATGTTATCATGTGGCCTTCAAAGGCATGCAGCTCACATGATACAAGTCAACTCACCCAGCCAGAAACATGACTTTCATGTATCGTGCCAGGACGTCCAGAGTTAATACCTCACCCACAACTACCACCTTGTGATACCGGGGTGGGGATTCAATCAATAATTACTGCTGATTCATCAGTGAGAAGCAGGGATCCAATGCAGGTCTAAAGACTGGGAGCCCACTGGTTCAAACTAAACATGTGACATCATACACCAATGTGCATGCTGACATCAGCTGCTCAGCTGCCAGACTCTTTCAATGGAGCAAGGAGATAGAAAAGGATGCCGTGGGTGAGCAGTGAGGTAAGAAAAATATTTTATGTTGTGTGTGTGTTTCACAGAGGAGACCAGGATGGGGGATATAAGGGCCAAGATGGAAAACACAGGGAACTAGGATGGGAGACATATGAGTCCAGGATGAGGGACATACAGGCCCTGGATGTGAGACATATGGGACCAGGATGGAAGAGGTGGCGCCCATGCGGTCTGGTCGCCACAGAGGGGTATTGCTCCCAATCCACAGGTGTGGTATTTCCGTCTGCAATAACTAGGTTGGTAAGTCCAGTCACCCACAAACACACCCAACACACCCGGTCCCAGGGAAAGCGGGTGAACGCAGTCAGTGGGACGGCTCAGGCAGTCAGTGGGACGACGGGGAGAGAAAGGTGGTGGGCGGGAGGTTAGCAGGAAGCAGCCAGAAGAGGAAATGGAACAAAAGAGAGAGACCACAGGAAGTGGGAGGTCAGTCGAGGCCAGGAGGAGAAGAAGGTTGGCGGAGTAAGCTGTAGAGAAGGACCCAGAGGACTTGAGCAGCGATGAGGCTTGTCCCGGGTCCCGGGAAAATGGACTGCAGAGAGACAGAGGGAGCCCTAGGCGTGCGGGCAGTGAGCAATCCACCCGTGCGTCTGAATCTGGAGTAAAGCGGAGGGGCAAGGTGAGCACCAGGGACCCAGCCCTGAAGGTAGCGAGGACACTCCAAGCTCCAACCACAGAACGGGAGGCCACAAGATCTAGAGGAGCTGTGGACTACTCCCGACACATCCATGAGAAGGCAGCTGTACTAGGGTCAGGGACACAGCCGATCGCCCAACAAGGCCCGTGGCTGCTGGATTGGGGCACTATGTGTGGAGGCGCGAGCAGGAGTGATACGAACAGGCAGCGCTGAGGAAGAACAACCCGATAGGGAAAGAACACGAAAGGGGTGTACTGGACTAGCCATCTGGTTGCTAAGGATGACCTGGACTGCAATTAAGCCTTTAGCTGTAACCTTTGGTGCGAGCAGACAAAGTGAAGTAAACTGGGTTTGGAACACAGAACTGTGTGTGAAACTGTTCATTTCCCGCCTGAGGAGCGGTAGACTGAAACTCCGCGCAAGCCGCAGGAGCCTGCCTGAGAAATGCTCCGATCCTTCCCTGCAGCCGGATCAGCCCCGCTGGCCTACCATAACCCTAATACCCCCTACTCCGGATGCTCTGGGGACCCGCTCCACCCATGGGATGCAACATCATCATAGCTGCCATTCCATCATCCCCAGCGGTCCCGGTCTGCAGCGGCAGCCACTAATAGCCGCATACCACGGGTGGCATCACGACAACCATCCCCAAATCCCTAAAAAAAACCCTATTCTCTAATCCTTTTCCCCTTTTTATTGACCACGGACCGGGTCACGCCACTGTGACATCCCAGAGACTCCTGATCCCGCAGACGACATCGCCAGAAGAGAGAGAGGAAGAGGGGCCCGGCTCCGAGTACCCCACGGCCCCTGCGGGGTGTGTCAGAAGACATGCAGGCCCAGGATCGGGGCTATATGGGCCCAAGATGAGGGACATACAATATGGGTCAAAAATGGTGGACATAAGGGACTAGGATGGGAGACATACAGGAAAAGGATGGGGGATATGAAGATCTAGGATGGGGATATAGGGCACCAGAAAAGGAAACATAGGGGTCAAGATGAGAGACATAGGGTAACAGAATGGCATACATATACCCAGGAGGAGGGACATATTGGCCTAGGATGGGAGACGTAAGGGACCAGGATGAAGGAAATATGGGCACAGGATGGGAGACATAGGGGACCAGTATAGAGAACATAGGGGACTCGGATGTAAGACATATGGGCCCAGGATGGGGGACATAGGCGATCAGAATGATGGGTATATGGCCCCAGAATGAAGGACATACAGGCCCAGGATGGGTAACATGAGAGCCCAGGATAAGGAACATATTGGCCCCAGGATGGGGGGAATAGGGGACCACGATAAGAGTCATGCAGGCCCAGGATGGAAGACCCAGGGGACCAGGATGGGAAACAATGATCATTGTGTTACCTGTACACTATATACTATATACAGATTACTATATTACCTGAACACTATACACTATATAAAGAGCTCATGTGTTTAATGTCACTAATGATCACTCTACTACCTGTACACTAGAGGAAACAGAATGGTGAGCAGGGGGAGACCCCATCCTGTGCAATGCAGAGCTGTAGTACTGGCCACCAAGTGTTAAGCTGTAAGGCACCATTTTGTGGGAGAAAGTTGGAGAGAGAATGGAGCTCCTGAATGGCAGATTATCAGCTACTGAAATGTTCAGCAGAGTCCAGTATTTTCTCCCCAAAAAAAGAAGAGCAAAGAGGTTATCGAGCAGGTCAAGCATATGGAGGGGCTTGAGACCTGCTCCAGGCATTTATTGTGGGGTGCATCTATTTGTCCACTGGGAGCAAAAGGAGTGATACCCCCATAACTTTTGACCTTACCACCAGAAAAAAGCTACAGGATGGTGGAGCAGGTCACCCAATACCCTGAGAGAGTCAGAATCGGAGGTTGAGCCAAGTGGCTTGCAGCTCTGAGGGCCCAGGTGTCGGTGGGTTCCTGACCAACCCAAGAGGAAGTCACGAAAAGGAGATCACTACTACGAAAGAACAGTGGATCATGGACGTTGGTGAGGATAAGTGAAAGAGAAATGGAGTCAGATTCTGAAAAATCCAAATAGTGCTCCTTGCACATTTCTTTCTGCAGCAGCTTGGAGCTTCAAGAGTACAAATGTTTCAGTGGGACTAGAATTTATCAATCCAGAACTCACCTATGTTGTTAGCCATAAATGGCTGACACTGTATTTTGTTGAGTAACTGAGACACTGTATGGAAAGCAAAAGTTATTATTGGGACTAACCCAAAATGAGAGGAGTTAGCATACTGGATAAAGACACAGTTTCCTCCTAGAATGTGCAATGGGGCCCAGCGTCTAACTAGAGCAACACCTATGGTCTAAGAGGTTGTCAAGGGCTTCATGCAGTGGATTACCTGTGGGAGCAAAGAGGGGAATGAGACCGAGTTGAGATAGTTTGATCCTAAAGTGTGGACCGAGACACAGAAAGCGAGAAAATGCTGAGGATAGAGATCAACCTTTCAATGAAATGATGCCAGACAGGGGAGTCCAGAATACAGGATAGGACTTTAGCAACAAGGCCCCAAGACTACAATGGGTACGGAAATTATTCAGACCCCTTTAAATATATCACTCTTTGTTTCATTGCAGGTATTTGGTAAATTCTAAAAAGTTCATTTTTTTTCTCATTAATGTACACTCTGCACCCCATCTTGAGTGGAAAAAACTGAAATGTAGACATTTTTACAAATTTAATAGAAAAGAAAAACTGAAATATCACATGGTCATAAGTATTCAGACCCTTTGCTCAGACACTCATATTTAAGTCACATGCTATCTGTTAGGTCCCCTGGCACTGCTCCCCAGCTCACCTCTCATAGGTCTGCATCCTCTGCTCCTCTACCGATCGGGCATCCGGCATCCAGGTGTGCTGTGTCTCTGAGCCATTGCTGGGTCCCCTTCCTGTCTGCTGACCACCGGGCTTACACATCAGCACTCTACAATGTTTGAAGCAAGAACCTAATCAGCGGTGCATTAGGCGCGGTCGCGCTCCTCCCCTGTGAATGTAGGTGCCGACACGGCTTAACCTGACACTCCCCTTGACCAATAGCTGTCCATCCTCTGGTATTTCAGGCCACCTCCACTCATAGGAGGTGCCTGATTATTGAGTTAGTAAGCTTCTGCTTCTCTGGCTGTTAGTCAGGCCCTCCTTGTGCTCTCCTCCGGTAGACCCATTCCTGCTCTCCTAGCCTTGGGCTCTGATCCCTTGAATCCTCCTTAGCTATACCATAGTATAGGCTACCTCTACGGGCCACCCTCCTGGTACTAGCAGCTGTGGTACTGAGACCCCCTGGGCTTGCCCCTGACAATCCCTGCATAGGGGTTGGTTAAACTAGGACCAGCTCACCCAGGGGAGTTCGGTACCACAGCCCAGTGGGTCCACTCTAGGGCGCATTCCCCCGAAATCGTGACACTATCCATTTTCTTCTGATCCTCCTTGAGTTGGTTCTACTCCTTCATTGGAGACCTGCTGTGTTTAGGTAAACTTATAGGACTTGATTTGGAAAGTCACACACATGTCTCTATAAGACCTCACAGCTCACAGTGTATGTCAGACCAACTGTGAACCAGGAGGTCAAAGGAACTGCCCAAGTAGCTCAGAGAAAGAATTTTGGCAAGGCACAGATCTGGCCAAGGTTACACAAGAATTTCTGCAGTCTTAAGGTTCCTAAGAGCACAGTAGCCTCCATAATCCTTAAATGAAAGAAGTTTGGGACTACCAGAAGTCTTCCTAGACCTGGTCGTCCAGCCACATGTAGCAATCGTAGGAGAAGAGCCTTGGTGAGAGAGGTAAAGAAGAACCCCAAGATCACTGTAGCTGAGATTCAGAGATGCAGTAGGGGAATGGGAGAAAATTCCACACAGTCGACTATCACTGAAGGCCTCCACTAGTTGGGCCTTTATGGCAGAATGGCCCGATGGAAGCCTCTTCTCAGTGTAAGACATATGGAAGCCTGCACAGAGTTTGCAAAAAATCACATGAAGGACTATGAGAACTAAAATTCTTTGGTCTGATAAGACGAAGATAGAACTTTTTGTGATAATTCTAAGCAGCATGTGTGGAGAAAACCAGGTACTGCTCATCACCTGCCCAATTCAATCCCAACAATGAAACATGGTGGTGACAGCATTATGCTATGGGGGTGTTTTTCAGCTGCAAGGACAGGATGACTGGCTGAAAATGAAGGAAACATGAATGCGACAAGTACAGAGATATCCTGGATGAAAACTTCTTTTGGAGTGCTGTGGCCCTCAGACTTGGCCAAAGGTTCACTTTCAACAAGAAAATGACCCTAAGCACACAGCTAAAATAACAAAGGTGTGGCTTCAGAACAACTCTGGCCCAGCCAGAGCCCTGACCTAAACCCAATAGAGCCTCTCTGGAGAGACCTGAAAATGGCTGTCCACCTATGTTCACCATCCAACCTGACGGAACTGGAGAGGATCTGCAAGGAAGAATGACAGAGGATACCCAATTCCAGGTGTGAAAAACTTGTTGCATCATTCCCAAGAAGACTCATGGCTGTACTAGTTCAAAAGGGTGTTTCTACTCAATACTGAGCAAAGGGTCTGAAACCTATAACCATGTGATACTTCAGTTTTTCTTTTTTAATAAGTTTAAAAAAAATTCTACATTTCTGTTTTTTTTCAGTCACTATGGGGTGCAGAGTGTACATTAATAAGAAAAAAATAGAAACTTTTTTGAATTTACCAAATGGCTGCAATGAAACAAAGAGTGAAAAATTTAAAGGGGTCTGAATACTTTCTGTACCCACTGTATAGGCATGGACTCGTATGTGAGCAGAGTTGACCTTCCAGGGTGGTGACTCTAAGCATCTGCGAATGCAAGGCTCTTTGCTGACACTACTGTCAAACCCTCTACCCTCCTCCTGTACAAGGAGAAGAAAAGTAGATATAAAAGTGTCTGGCAGTATAAGGCTCTACTCTGGCAGTAGAGATCAGAACCTCTGTTTTCCCTCCATTACAAAGAGTAAAGATGTGGAGTTGTGGAAAGGGAAAGTGACCATCACAAATTGAACTACTAAGGACTCACAAGACCAGTAAAATCGGAAGCAAGCTGTTAAAGCGTAACCATCGTTTAAATTTGTACTTAAAATTAATGTAGAGCAAGTGAATATAATCAACTTTCAAATATACTTTATTAATAAAATCAAAAAGAAAACCATTAAAAAAAACTTTTCACAAGATCCCCTCAGCAGGCTGTGTGTGAAGTTCATTTTGAGTCACATCCATCTTCAGGGGGAGTGGCCTAAACTGCATTCACAATACAGCTGATAAGACTCTCAAATTACCTCATGCCAGCACCTCCATTCACATGACCCTGCTCGGTGTTATCACATAGCACAGAGTAGAGGCCATGTGAACAGAGGATTCAGATAAGATCTCACAGCAGCTGTTTGAGCTCAGCAAGATGGTCAGCATGAGATAACTTGACAATCTTATCAGCTGTATTATAATTGCAGTGTAAGCCATGCCCCCTGAAGGACAGAGCTACCTAATAATTTGCATATGTGTGGTTCAGAATCAGCCTACTGAGGACATCTTGTGGAAGTTTTTTTTTCAATGGTTTTCCTCCTGATTTCATTAATAAAGTATATTTGAAAGTTGATTAAAATCACTTTGTCTACATTACTATTAAAATAAAAATATGAATGACGGTTACACTTTAAAGTGAACTGGTGGTTTGCGTTGTCATTAGGTCCTGACCAGCTGAAGTAAACAGTAACATGCATCCCACATGGGCCTACAGCCCACACAATACAAGTCAACACATGCAGCTAGAACCATGACTTTCTTGCGGTGTGTTGGTGTGTACAGAGTCAATCTCTCGCCCTCAACTATTGCCTTGCAACACCTTACATCATATTTGAGTAATAATTATTTACAAAGGATACCAGTCCAAAGTTTGGACACATCTGTTCTTGTAGTGGTATTCCTTGTTCCTAGGAATCACTCACATTGTGTTAAATTGGACTCTGACCAATATTAGTGAATGAGGCAGGTCATATCTTCTAATTTTTTTATTAGCCAGATTCAGCAGAAAATTAACAGCATGATGTGAGTGACCGCATATCTCGGATGAACCTTGCTATTGCAAGTCAATGGGTGCTAGAAAAAATTGGAAAGCAAATGGACCATGCATGGGGCATCAGATTTTTATGCACACAACTACAAGGGAAAAAAATAGGAAAAGCTATAGATAGATAGATGAGAAAACGATATTACATAGAATAGATAGAATAATTATCCTACAGCTATATAATGTCACAATCCTCCTACATAAGCAATCATGGTCAAAAGTGTTGGCATCCTTGATATTACTACAGAAAATGAGGTGTTCTTCCCATACAATTATTGCAATTGCACATTTTATAATACACTTGTTATTTTTCCTTTGTGTGTGTTGGAACAACACAAAAAAAACGGAGAAAGAAAGGCAAATTGAACATAATTTCACAGAAAACCCCAAAACTGGGCCAGAAAAAATTATTGCCACTTTTCCAAAATTGTGGGTAAACAATTTTGCTTCAAGCATGTGATGCTTGTTCATACTCACCTGTGGCAAGTAATAGGTGTGGGCTATAAGAAAATTACAGATAAGGAAAAGAGAAGTTGACTCAAATTTTGCATTGTGTGCCTATGTGTGACACACAAATATTGACAGGCGGCCATTTTTGATAACCACTATGGTACCTTTACACGCCGCTACAGAAGGTTGAAAACAACCGGGTTTCGGAGACAAATGTATCTTGCACCGTCAAATCAACCCGAGGTAGTGGCGTGTAAACTAGGTTGTTGCCACCCGTCACTGTCAGCACCTGTTTCAGAGCAGTGCTCTAAAACAGGTTGATTTCAACCCAATGGTAGCGGCGTCTAAATAAGGTACAATAAGGTTTTTTCGCCACCTAGTTAACACCCTGGGGCGTGACACAGCCTCCGGGAAACTGCCCCCCTTCAGCGATCATTGGTGGAAGCTCCTGCGTTACGATTGGTTGTCGCTGCATAGGGCGGTATATTTAAGGAGCTGACCAGTCACACTACACAATTGCAATAGCATCATGTATTAGCCAGCCTTCCTGCGCTGGCTGGCCAATCATGATACTATTGCATTGGCCAATCATCGTACGAGCGTCTCGTAATCCACAACTCTGGCACACCTATGTGTTGTCCCTGCTGCACCAGGTCCTCCCATATTACCTTCTGTAGCGGCGTGTAAATGAGGGAAGGTGCTCTGCAGAAGGTAACTTGTGGCACCCGGCGGTGCCTCCAGAGACAGATTAAACCTTCTGTAGAGCACCTTGTAGCGGTGTGTAAAGGCGGTATCGGGTACCGTTTTCAACCGTTGATACGTGCTCGTGCACGTGAGACACCCGGTTGTTTCTAACCTTCTGTAGCGGTGTGTAAAGGTACCATTAAAGGTAAAGCAGACAGCTTCAGGCTGATATTATCAGGCCGGGAAGGTCCATGGCTATATCATGCCCTGGTGTTAGCAATGGAGAGGGGTCTATTACAAAAAAAAAACAAAACACAATAATACTTTATTTAAAAAATGCTCCCCGACTCTTTAATGGTTTACAATTTTATTCAATGTAGTCCAGTGGTTCCCACAATATTCATTGACTATGAAGATCAAAGGCTAGGCATCCTCAAAACCAGTCTCTATAGGCTTTGAGCAGCATTCACTTCCGGCTCATGCTTCGCTTCATGCCATCTGGTGACTGTGATGAGCAGTGAAATTCCGGATAGAAAATAACAGAGTAACTATGGACCTTCCTAGCCTGAAAATATCAGCCAGCAGCTGCCCGCTTTACCTTTTGTTGGTTATCAAAAATTGAGGGTGGGGAGGCAAGTTGTTTCTTTAAATTATTAATTTAATAGGTTAAAACAGGCTAAAAACCTTGTATTGTCACATCAAAGGCAATAAAAAGTGCAAATTTATATATAGAGGGGGCTGTAACATTATACTGTATACCATATATACTCGAGTATAAGTCGAGTTTCTCAGCACATTTTTTGTGCTGAAAAGTGCCTCCCTCACTTATACTCAAGTCAGTCCTATTTGCTGTGTTGGGGGGAAAAGCAGTGACCGGGAGCTGGAGGAGTTGGGGGGAGGCTGCAGAGTGAGCGTGAGGTAACGTGGTCCCGCTCATTAGTGTAATATAATATACACTGCATCCCCCTGTCCATCACCGGCGGGGGGAGCAGCGCATTTTACATTATACTATGTATACTCGTCCCTCATCATCACATTGTATGCTCCCATGCTGGCACTCCCAATAAAATAATAAACCATTGATCATTCTCACCCTCTGACGATTCTCTTCAGGCACTGTCTTGTCCTCCCTCTGGTCTTACTGCTTCTAATCATGAAACCAGCGCAGCAGCAATGACATCACTGCGGCACCGGTCACATGATTAGATTTGCCGGTAACAAGTAGTAAGAGCGGAGGGAGGACGCGATGGTACCTGAAGACAGTTGTCGGAGGGTGAGAATGATCAGTGGTTTACTATTTTATTGTGAGTGCCAGGATGGGGGCATATACCAGTGATGGAGGGGCTGTATACCTGTGATGGGGGCTGTATACCTGTGATGGGGGCTGTATATCAGTGATGGGGGGCTATGTACCAGTAATGGGGAGCTATATAGCAGTGATGGGGGCTATATACCAGTGATGGGGGCTGTATGCCAGATGGGGGCTGTATATCAGTGATGGGGGGCTATGTACCAGTGATTGGGCGCTATATACCAATGATGGGGAGCTATATAGCAGTGATGGGGGCTATATACCAGTGATGGGGGCTGTATGCCAGATGGGAGCAGTATAGCAGTAATGGGGGCCGCATAGCAATAATGGGAGCGATATATAGTGATGGAGGCTATATACCAGTGATGGGGTCTATATACCAATGATGGGGGACTAAATACCAATGATGGGGGCTATATACCATGATACTATCGTCTGAGGGTCACTGCAGGTTGTAGGCTTGTCTGAAGAGGTGGGTCTTCAGGTTACTTTTAAAGGCTTCCACGGTAGGTGAGAGTCTGATATGTTGGGGCAGAGAGTTATAGTATATGAGGGATCCATCTATTTATCTATTCTAAGGGTTCTGGCTGTACTGTACTTAGCTGATGAAAATATGTTGTTCCTTCGAGATATCTATGTAAAAAATGGACGGCATACAGATTGTGTAAGATTTTCATATGGATGTCCTATGGATGCTAGGCATGAAAAAAATTGTGCACTCACATGACATATGAAATGGCACTCGCATGACACTCACATGACATTCGTCCAATGTGTCGGCATCAACATCTGAGCGAATTTTAATACGCTAATGTGAGCAAACCTTAAATGAAATGTGCACCATGCTAGATTGAGTCTGAAGGCAGCAAAACCATGAAGGAACACAAATGCAAACAAAGGAGAAAAGAAACATGTGAAACAAACCTGAATATGTATTAAACTTTAGATTCCTCAAAATACTGCCTAGGGGATGTTAAACTGTAATCAGAGAAAAGGGCTCTGATTACAGTTTAACAACCCCTAGGCATTCTCTCAAAAAGTAACACCAAATAGTCACTTGGAATTGCTTTTATTGAACTAGCAAGACATGTCAAGAGTTCATGTGGAATCATCGGCCTTCTGCAAATGTTTGTGATCATCAGTTGTGTTTTACAAAGACAGTGTAAGGCTGTGGTCACACATAGAAATCCGTTTTTGGAAGTGATTTTCATCACCAATCCGTTTTTTTCTGGGTGCTTTTTGAGCCTCCTGCACTCCTGAACGTTTTTAGAATTTTCATTAAAAAAACGCATGCGCGAACGCATGCGCAAACGCAAGTGCGCGTTTGCATGCGTTCGCGCATGCGTTTCCCATAGGGCCCATGTTAAAAAAAACGCATGAAAACGCATGCGTTTTTTAACTGATGCCAAAAACGTTGCATGCAACGTTTTTGACTCAAAAACGGACAGGGCAATGTTTGGAGCTCCATAGAAAAATGGACAGGGTGTTTATTACACCCAATCCGTTTTTCTGTCAGTTTTTGGACTTAGAAAAAAAAATGAGAAAACTGAAGCCAAAAACGGACTGAGGGCTTATGTGGAACCCAGCCTAAGGCTGTGGTTCCACATAGAAATCCGTTTTTGGAAGTGATTTTCATCACCAATCCGTTTTTTTCTGGGTGCTTTTTGAGCCTCCTGCACTCCTGAACGTTTTTGGAATTTTCATTAAAAAAACGCATGCGCGAACGCATGCGCAAACGCAAGTGCGCATTTGCATGCGTTCGCGCATGCGTTTCCCATAGGGCCCCATGTTAAAAAAACGCATGAAAACGCATGCGTTTTTTAAATGATGCCAAAAACGTTGCATGCAACGTTTTTGACTCAAAAACGGACAGGGCAATGTTTGGAGCTCCAGAGAAAAACGGACAGGGTGTTTATTACATCCAATCCGTTTTTCTGTCAGTTTTTGGACTTAGAAAAAAAAACTGAGAAAACTGAAGCCAAAAACGGACTGAGGGCTTATGTGGAACCCCAGCCTAAGGCTGTGGTCACACATAGAAATCCGTTTTTGGAAGTGATTTTCATCACCAATCCGTTTTTTTCTGGGTGCTTTTTGAGCCTCCTGCACTCCTGAACGTTTTTGGAATTTTCATTAAAAAAACGCATGCGCGAACGCATGCGCAAACGCAAGTGCGCGTTTGCATGCGTTCGCGCATGCGTTTCCCATAGGGCCCCATGTTAAAAAAAACTCATGAAAACGCATGCGTTTTTTAACTGATGCCAAAAACGTTGCATGCAACGTTTTTGACTCAAAAACGGACAGGGCAATGTTTGGAGCTTCATAGAAAAACGGACAGGGTGTTTATTACACCCAATCTGTTTTTCTGTCAGTTTTTGGACTTAGAAAAAAAAATGAGAAAACTGAAGCCAAAAACGGACTGAGGGCTTATGTGGAACCCCAGCCTAAGGCTGGTTTCACATTTGCGTTTGTGTCTGCATGCGGAAGGCATGCAGACGCAAATGCAGGGCAAACGCTGCCATACTGATGTGAACGGAGTGGAGAATCTCCACATGTGTTCACATCAGCATGCAGCCCGGCCAGCCAATCAGCTGTCTCGGCAGCGGCTGGGAGGCGGAGATCAGGGGCGGAGATCTCCTCCTCCCGGCCGCCTCTGGTCTCCTGACGGTGTTGGTGGGGAGAAACAGCTGATCTGACAGCTGTTTAAATCTCCCACGCCGACACCGAAGAGGTGATGTCGGCGCTGGAGATTAAAACAGCTGTCAGATCAGCTGTTTCTTCCCACTGACACCACCAAGAGATTAGCGGCGGCCAGGAGAGGAGATCGACGGCTGCTCCAGCTGATCTCCTGGTGGCCACTGCTGATGTCTCGGGTGATCAGCGACGGCCACCGGGAGAGATTTCAAAGAGATCCGCAGCGTTCTCCTGCGCTGTCATGCCGAGGACACTGCAGATCCATTGACTCCCATGCATTGTTTGTGCACTTGCGGGAGCTTGCAGATAAAACAAGCTCCCACGAACGCACAAACAAATGCAACATGTTGCGTTCGGAGGGTGCATAAATTGTGCGCATCTGAACGCAACCACAACCGAACGCAGTCAAACGCAGGTACTATGCGTTCCGATGCATCCGGTACGCTGCGGTTTCATACGCAAGTGTCAAACCACCCTTAGTACATAGTGGCATACAGCCCTGATCACTATTTCATAACAATTCTAAACCAGAATATGGTAAGAATCTCTTAACTACATAATGAGAAATGAAAATCCATTATTACTTGAAGAAATGAAGTTTAATTGCTGTAATGAAACAATCTCAAATGAGAATTGTGGCAGGAAAAGAAGCCAAGAATCACCTTTGCTACAGAAGATAAGTTCATTATAGTTACCAACCTCAGACATTGCACATTGACAGTACCTTAAATAAGAGCCCTCATTAATGATGCACTAATAGTAGACATATTGTGACATCATCATAGATTGTTAACCCTCGCGGACAGCATCCTCTCTCCTTCTGTACCTGTGTGCCATATGTTGTTCATCTACCTTGGGCTTGTCTTTGTATACCCTTTCCACATGTAAAGTGCCATGGAATTAATGGCGCTATAATAATAAATAATAATAATCTGTCGAGAGGAACAGGTAAGAAGCAGTTTTTTTACGGTCAAATGGCTACAAAGAAGAAACTACTGATTGTCACACACAAGAATATCATACGGACAAGCAATATAAGTGATAGACATTAGATCAGTGCAAATCTGTACTGTGGTCTGATAAGTCAAAGTGTTACTATTTTAGCACCAACTATCATGTATTTGTAAAATGTAGATGTGGCACCCCTGCGGACCAGTGGCCACAGTATGGTACTGCTGCTGGGTCAGGTAAGTTAAGCACTCCACACCAACACCCAACACATCCCCAATCCCTAGACCTAGTACTCTATGTCAGGCAGGGGTTAATGGAGGGAGCTGAGTGGTGGGTGGAGTGTAGTGAAGGAAACCCGGGAAAAGGGGTGGAGGAACCAGAATAAAACCTGAGTTGGGGGAGCTGGGAGACTTCACTTGAGGTTCCTGGTGAGAGTGAGAGGGTGAATAACGATACCCCTAAGTAGAGACACCCATGCAGCCCAGGCATTGACACACTTGCCAGGAAGAACACGGACCCAGCGGCCAGTGCCACTGTATGGCCAGTCTGGGTCCAGGGCTATTGACTGGAGGCAGAAGCAGAAGGGGTCTAAGGTGGAACTAGGAGTCAGGTACACCAAGGGACCGGGTCGACACCAGGGGCCGGCCATGTAGATGTGGACTGGCAAGCTCCAAGCCCCTAACCATCAATTAACCGGCTGCGTACAGGGTCTTTATGTTCAGTAACCCACCCCCGGCACAACGAAGGAAAGGCAGTCACACAGGGCTAGGAATCCCGAGCAAGGCGTCTACCAGAAAGTCAGCAATTGCTCGCCTGGAGAATGTGCGCAGGATTGAGAGGCCCGAAAGGCACAAGAGAGGGGGTGCCTCCAGCATGCTGGCCCAGCTGTAGACCGGCAACCGGGACCACAAGTACACTGCTGAACTGTGAACCGAACTATGTAAAATAAGAATGTTGCAGTGAGTAAAGTGCTCAGGACTGTGTGAGAGACTTATTTTTGTGGTGATTAGCCATAGCTCGCTTGTGTGGCACCCCACTGGTCAGTGCGCCACAGAAGGGGTACTACACCCAGATTAGCGTGTGTGGTATCCCAGTGACCAGAGGATGTGATGTTAATCTGAGGCCCTCATCCCTGCATTCACACACCTAGGATAGGGGGACTAAAGGGTTAACCTGTTCGCCTGGGAGACCCAGCCCTGGTGGGAGGAGCTTAGGTGTAGTGGAAAGAGTCGGACGAAGGGAGTGAGAACAGAACAGCAATGGAGTGATTCTGAGGAGGAAGGAGAGGAAAGCCTGGGGGAAACGAGGAGCGTTGTGCTCACCTCAGAGGAAAGCGCAGAGAACGGACACCGGGTCCGAGACTGTGCAGGGTTATACATACCGGCAGTCAATACGTCAATAAGTCATATGGCACACACAAGAGAGAGAGGGTAAGCCACTTAGCTTCAAGCAGCAGCAGGAGCCTACAAGTAAAAGCGCAGGTAGAGAAAGGACAGAGAGTGACTAAAGAAGGAAATCGCAGAGGTCCTCAGAGACATTGCATCCTCTGGTGATCACCCGGCCAGCTACCTGTAACTGTGCACGTGTGAACTGTTTGAGAGCTGTCGTGCCGAGTTGCCAGTAAAGTACCTGTGCAGAGCAAGAAAGCCTCCCGTGTCTTATTTCTACTACACTCTACCTGGAGAAGCTGCAACATCAAAGTAAATGCAGCGTACAAAGCACAATCCCTCACCAGGCCCCTCCACCACTACTACACCTGCCATGGGGACCCTGAGCCCTACCCGAGGAGGGCTTACCATCTATGCTGCCCTAAGTCACTGTCCCCAGCAGGAATACGGCAGCAGTGGTCCTACTGACCACATACCCCGGGTGGCGTCACAACAAAATCCCCTGTATATAAATCCTTTTTGGACTGAGCTAAGGCCACGGGACCGGGTCACGACTATCGTGATCCCCAGAGAGAAGGCACTGGTCTGGCCCGGCCCCAAGTACCCCACGGCCTGGGGGTGCCTCAGTTTTCTGGCGTCACGAACAGGAGTTACGTGTCCGTTGTACCGGGTACTGTGTGCCTACAGACTGTGTTGTGAACTTTTGGACTTTTTTCTAAAAGGCCTCAAAATGGCGGGCCTAAGGATGTGAGAGACATTGTGCTGGCCCCGGGATGTGCCTCGACCCCCCCATCGTGAGAGGGCCATGCCAGAGGCACGAAAATGCCTGCCCGTCCCAAGTGCTGATGAAAAACCAAGGGGGTGGACCAAAGATCAATCCACCCCTGCCGGAAACTTAAAATGGAAGGGAGCCGTGCGAAGTGGGTCCAGCAGCCGAGAACCGGAACCGGGAGAAAGAGACCAGGCCATGGTTGAGCACCCGGTTACCAGTGAGGACCCGCCAGCCAGGCCGCAGCCCATCGCCACCAGTGTAGCAGTTGGGGCAGAGTGAGAAGACCCTGAGGCCCTACCTGGAGATGACACTGACAGCGAGACTGGAGCGGAGCCCAGAGAAACTAAGGAGCCGTCCAGCCAGCCAAGCTCTGAGATGGATGACAGAGTGAGCTATGAGAGACATGCAGGGCTCCATAGATAATACACCCTGCATGTGCATAAATGTAACAAGTAAACTGCAATATCCCTGTCATGTATATAGTTATAGTGATGTAAATGATGCTTTTTCCGTGGACTCTTCGACTTTCATGAGGACTCTTGCTTGGAGTAAGAACTGTTTGCAACGTTCCAAGAAATGCGCCTCCCAGACGGGAAGAAAAAGAAATGTCATTATTAAAGTGTTTATTTGTTTATTGTTATAGGGGTAGAAACACGTGCGGACAAGTGTGTTTCACCAAGGGGGAATGTGTCGCCCCACTGGTCAGTGCGCCACAGAAGGGGTACTACACCCAGATTAGCGTGTGTGGTTTCCCAGTGACCAGACAATGTGATGTTCATCAGAGGCCCTCATCCCTGCATTCACACACCTAGAATAGGGGAAGTAAAGGGTTAACCTGTTTGCCTGGGAGACCCAGCCCCCGGTGGGAGGAGCTTAGGTGTAGCGGAAAATGCGGAAAGAAGGGAGTGAGAACAGAACGGTGATGGAGTGAATCTGAGGAGGAAGGAGAGGAAAGCCTGGAGGAGAGAAGGAATGTCATGCTTGCCTCAGAGGAAAGCGCAGAGAACAGACACCTGGTCCGAGACTGTACAGGGTTACACACACTGGCAGTCAATACCGGACAGTGGGAAATTCCTGATTTCCCAGCCACACAGTGTCAGGAGGCAAACCAGTGCATAGAGTTCAGCAGCACCGTTGCCCGGGAGCAGGGTAGAGAAAGTGAAGAACTCGAGCTGCCTGTCATACGGCACACACAGGAGAGAGAGGGCAAGCCGCTTAGCTTCAAGCAGGAGCCTACAAGTAAAAGCTCAGGTAGAGAAAGGACAGAGAGTGACTAAAGAAGGAAAATCGCAGAGGGCCTCAGAGACATTGCATCCTCTGGTGACCACCCGGCCAGCTACCCGTAACTGTGCACTGTGTGAACTGTTTCAGAGCTGCTGTGCCGAGCTGCCAGTAAAGTACCCATGCAGAGCAAGAAAGCCTCCAGTATCTTATTTCTACTAAACTCTACCTGGAGAAGCTGCAACATCAAAGTAAGTGCAGCATACAAAGCACAATCCCTCACCAGGCCCCTCCACCACTAATATACCTGCCCTGGGGTCCCTGAGCCCTACCCGAGGAGGGCTTACCATCTACACTGCCCTAAGTCACCGTCCCCAGCAGGAATACGACAGCGTTGGTCCTACAAAATCCCCTGTATATAACTCCTTTTTGGACTGCCCAGGCCACGGGACCGGGTCTCGACTACCGTGATCCCCAGAGAGACAGCACCGGCCTGGCCCCGAGTACCCCACAGCCCAGGGACGCCTCACCTGCTCCTGCGGAGCTGCCGACTGCATTTGCTGCGCAGGCTGAGACAGCCTGCAGGAAAGGAGAAGACAGCATCCGGACGGGAGCCGCGGGATCTCCAGTGATGTCAGTAAGTCTCACCATAGAACCTGCACACACACCGTACTATCACACATAGACTATATATCGGCCCAGGGGATAACCAGCCCTACCCATGGAGGGCTTAACACCTCGCTGCCCATTGCCATCTTCCCCGGGACCGTGACAAGCAGCGGTGGCTCATATTGGCTACAAACAACGGGTGGCATCACATCCATGACAAACTTTTTCCTTTTTTTCCTTTTTATTTTTATTCCCCTTTTATTGACGTCGCCCAGGGCTACGGAACCGGTCCGCGGCCACCACTATGACATCTCCCCAGGCAACAGAGACTGAAGGGGACCAGTCCCGAGTACCCCATGGCCCTGGCGGGTGACTCATAGACAAGGTGGATGAATATTTTCCAAATGTGTAGTGACGATGAAGAGGAAGATTTGATATTATGAGGCTACTTTGTTGGTGACCTTGTCGGTGTCTAAGGGTGCTTTCACATAACGATTTTTCTAAATCCGATGCTGTCCGATGAAAATCGGACAGCATCGGATCCGAATTTGGCCCCATGTATCCCTATGGGCATCGGACCTAATCGGATGTGCACTAAATGCCATCCGATTTGGTCCGATCCGATTCTGTCCGATTTTATTATCGGTGCAAAAATCGGAGCTTGCTCCGATTTTTGCACCGAAAATAAAATCTGACAGATTCGGATCGGACCAAATCGGATGGCATTTAGTGCACATCCGATTAGGTCCGATCCCTATAACATGGGGCCCTATGGAGAAGGGTCCGAGGAAACATCTGATGTCTCCTCGGACCCCGTTTTACTGTACTGAGCATGCTCAGTACAGTAAAACTGCTCCTAACTAGGAGCATAAGGGTTAAAAAAAAAAAAAAAAGTTTATTCTCACCTCTCCCCGAGCCCCCGCCGTCTTCCGCCATCTTCCTCTAGGCTCCCGGTGGCTCCCGCAGGCTGCCGGTGTCAGCAGAGGTGTACCTCTGCTGTTCAGGACCTGCGGTGATGTCACAGTCACATGACCGCGGGTTCACCATGGTGAACCCGCGGTCACGTGACTGTGACATCACCGCAGGTCCTGTGTACAGCAGAGGTACACCTTTGCTGACACCGGCAGCCTGCGGGAGCCACCGGGAACCTAGAGGAAGATGGCGGTTGACAGCGGGGGCTCGGGGAGAGGTGAGAATAAACTTTTTTTTTTTTCTTTTTTTGCAGCCCGGCGCCGATTTTATGTCGGAATCGGATGCCTATTTGGCACCCGATTCCAGGCATCAGAAGGGAGCCGATGTTGTCCGATTTATATCGGACAGCATCGGCTCCCTAAAAATCGTGGTGTGAAAGCACCCTTACTCCAAAGAAATCGAAGCTAAACTAATCCATTATGACTATCACAGTATTATGCAATGACATGCCTTTTTATCTGGTTTGCAGTTAGAGGGAATATAATTTGTGTTGAAATAGGACAATGATGCAAAACACACCTTCAGTATATATGTCAGATCTATGTGACCAAATAGGAGAAGTATGGAGGGCTGCATCAGATAACATGCCCTCAACAGTTACCCAATGTCAACCCATTAATCCATTTGAGATTATTAGGAATGAGTTGGATATAGAGTGAGGACAAAGCAACAAATAAGAGTTAAGCACTTCTAGGAACTCTGCCAAGACTGTTGTAGAAGCAATTCCAGGTGACAACGTGAGGAAGTTGCTTTAGAAAATTGTTGAAGGGGCAGCCATCAGCGTAAATGAAAGTACTTTGAGGAAACTAAAATTATGACACACAACCTGGTCTCTTTCACAAGTGTTACTTTACTTCTTGTCTTCTTATGTGTTCCTTTGTGGTTTTGCTGTCTTCAGTCTGAATCTACAATGTGCACATTCTAATAAGAAAATATAAAACCACTGCATAAACAGGTGTGACTAAACTTGTGAGCAATACTCTAATTTGTCTTTTTTTAACATTTTTGTATTAAAGTGTATTTTATTGGTATAATAAAACAAAATGATCTATTTATATATAAAAATACCTACAAATGAGCTTACTAAGGGTGCCTTCACACTGCGGTCAGGTCCGGTCCGGTCCGGGGCTGCCAGGGGTGACAACCCCGGACTGGATTTTGGCCCCATAGTAGCCTATGGGGCCGGATGGAGCCGGATGGCACCTATCTGCCATCCGGCTTCCATTTCGCCGGAAGAATCCGGGAGAAGTGGGATCTTTCTCCCGGATCTAAAAACGTTGCTTGCAACGTTTTTGTGTCCGGGGAGACCTATCTGCACCTAACTGGTGTCTCCCGGATTTCCCCGGATCCTTCTGGGGCAATCCGGTGCTTCCTTAACATGGGAGCATATGGGGCCGGATTGGGAGGATACTGGCGGCTGCACGCCGGTGTTATAATTCAGGACCGCAGCTAACTCCCTGCGAGCTGCGGTCCTGAATAATCAGCAGCGGCAGCTGTGGCAGGATGCACACCGGACCGGAGGGCATATTAGCCCTCCAGTTCTGTGTGCTGATCCGGTTCGGGGCTGTTAGGTTCACCGCTGACAGCCCCGGACTTGACCTGACCGCAGTGTGAAGGCACCCTAAGGCTGCCTTCACACTTGCAGATGGATCTGCAGCGTTTTGCAGATGCATCTGCAAGTGTGAGCATGCTGACCGCGGCCCCTATGTTTATAATAGGGCGCACGCGGTGTGAAAGCTCTCATTCACTCCTATATGTGTACTGTCAGCAGGCGTATGCCTGCTTACAGATCACATCTCTCCCGCCCGCAGCATGGACGCTACATCTCGCGTCCACAGTGCGGACGGGAGTGTGTGATCTGTCAGCAGGCATACGCCTGCTGACAGTACACATATAGGAGTGAATGAGAGCTTTCACACCGCGTGCGCCCTATTATAAACATAGGGGCCGCGGTCAGCATGCTCACACTTGCAGATGCATCTGCAAAACGCTGCAGATCCATCTGCAAGTGTGAAGCCAGCCTAACAATGGTTAAAATATATATTTATTAGTACAATATATAAAATACATACAAAATCTCATAGGCTTAAAATAAGACATACAGATAACAGAAAATGGTGGGTTCTCCAGGGAAAAAAAATGATAAGACCATAATATACACATTAAATAATTGAGTGATGTAATACATAACTGCATTTGAGAGAATATATAAATTAATAAACAGCAAGTGATAAGTAGAACATAAAAATACATATACAGGTAACCCCTATGTAAGATGACAATTATATGCAAATGTGATAGTGTGGCGCCCTGTGCCAGGTAAAGCCACAGAACCAACTAATTCACTAAGGGTACTGTTACACAAAGCAATACTGCTTGCAATTTCACTGGCAATTTGCTGACTCATGTGAAATCATGGACACATTGTTCCCTTTGTACACGGCAACAAAATAGAACAATGTGTCCATGATTTCACTGCAACCAGTAAATTGCCAGTGAAATTGCAAGCAATATTGCTTTGTGTAACAGTACCCTTAGTGAATTAGTTGGTTCTGTGGCTTTACCTGGCACAGGGCGCCACACTATCACATTTGCATATAATTGTTATCTTACATAGGGGTTACCTGTATATGTATTTTTATGTTCTACTTATCACTTGCTGTTTATTAATTTATATATTCTCTCAAATGCAGTTATGTATTACATCACCCAATTATTTAATGTGTATATTATGGTCTTATCATTTATTTTTCCTTGGAGAACCCACCATTTTCCAGAGTATCTGGAGAAATTGTAGCTTTAATACTTCAATGGATTGAAGGATTAAAGCTACAATTTCTCCAGATACTCCGTTTTTCTGGTGTTCCTTTCTGGCAGCAGCACGGATGGTGCGACACATCGTCCTACAGAGCATTTCTTGCACCGCGGTGATCCGTGGATGTGTGGATCCTGCAGCAGCTGACCCCTCGCGCTCATACTTGGTTGTGGGTATACACAACTGGATCAGGTGAGCAGATTCTGACATTCTCTGCACCATTCTTCTCATATAAAGATAAGACCCTATTGCGCATTATCTCACAGTTCTAGAGATTTAAAAGTTTATGACCACTTATAAAATGTGTTTAGAGTTCTGTCCATTGTGATGGATTGTCAATGCAACCCTTCACTCCCACTCTTGACACACTGATAGCAACACCACAGAAGAAATGCTAGCACAGGCTTCCAGTATCTGTTATTTCAGATGCTGCACATCTCGTATCTTCACAGCATAGACAATTGCCTTCAGATGAGAGATGAGGCAAACGTGTGAATGGTGAAGTTAACAAACAAAACCACCGCTACTGGTCTGACACTAACCCACAGTGGATAGATCCCTCCAAGACTGTTGGGACACAAAAATGGATGGTATGGTGTGGTATATGGGATACAAAGATAATGGGGCCATTATTCATCAATGGAAACCTCAATGCCACTGAATGTCTGAAATTGTATTGTACCCCACATTCCAAAATCTTGCCCACAGTCAGCAGCATTTTACCCCACTTTCCACCCCACTCATATTGGAAACAGCATTGTATTCCCTTTCAAATCATCACACACTTGCACTGCAGCATTATGCCCCCACTTTCCTACCCCTACACCACTTTCATCAAAAATGTGCCCCAATCCACCCTTTCTTGGTTAAATTATGTTCCTATTGATAGTATCTTTTTTACTCTAGTCAAATTGGCTGGAGATAATGGAGATTGGAGGAAGAGCTTTAGGAGAGCTCTCAAGTCCCTTATCTCCTCTGCAGCCTCCAAACCCGCAGAGTGAAGGAGCAGTGGTCATTTATGATGTCACTACAAATACATTTTTTTTTCTAGCCTCATAAACTGAACAAAAAATGGAGAGTTTGCATAATCAGTGCAGTTTCTTTTTGGTGGGTGTCCCACTAGGAATTTGCCTGGCAGTGTCATGAGTCTGGCGCATCCTGATGTTACCTCCGGGGGTTCTGGGAACAGGATTTCTCAGCATTTAATCAATCATAGGTCTTCTGTGTTGCCAATTTGACTATTATGTTTTGTATGCACTTTTCTTTCTATGCTGAAGGGGTTAATGACATTTTTCCTCTTGACTAAGATTTTTCTTAGCTGTACTCCTAGCTGGAGCTTCTTATCATTACTCCCTTCTGCTATATTTACCTACCAATGTTTTCACTTCATGCTGGATATACATTAATCTACACTGACATAGTTACTGGAGTTCATCTCTGAAAAGCTGAGTGTAATAGTTATAATAGAACACTCAGGAATCTCTTAGCTTTAGACAATGACTCAACTGAACAAGGTTATGGTGAGAAAGTCTTTATTTTACACACGTGATTAAAAACAAATATGAAGCAAATGAGAAAATGTAATCAAATACACAATAAACAGAGAAGTTATTGGAGATAGTTTACCCATAGAAATGCCAGCAAGAAAAGTAGGATTCTGGCTAGGTGGGAGCAATGCCTGGTAGACCAACAAAACAAGGTATTCATTGATCTCGGTTCCCTGAAAAATGCCCACAGGAAAAATGCCCACACGGAAAATTGCCCACACGGAAAATTGCCCACACGGAAAATTGCCCACACGGAAAATTGCCCACATGGAAAATTGCCCACACGGAAAATTGCCCACACGGAAAATTGCCCACATGGAAAGTTGCCCACACGGAAAATTGCCCACACGGAAAACTGCCATTTGCAGCATCACAAAGTTTCAGATCTCTGATATTTGAGGTGCAAGATGAGGATTCACATGATCTGTGATCATCTTGTGAATTACAGTTGACCTAGTGCAGAAATGCTGAAGATCTGTGGTTTGTAGCAGTCGGTCATTATCTGCAATAGATAGATCCAGTCTGCTCTCATCTCTCAGTGATTCTGCCTTACTCCTCCCTCCCACCAGCCCAAAACAGCAGAACCGAACCAGCAGCAGATTCAGAGGAGCCATCACTGCTATCTGTACTCACAGGAGTATCACTGGATTATCTGTGGAGTTACATGGGACTGCAGGTCTAATACATTATCATCTTAGTGGGCAATTCTATGTGGGCAATTTCTGCCGACATTCTTCTTTGCTGCACAGCATCTCACCTATAACTCTATACCATTCTTCTGCCTGACAGAACATCTCACCTATAGGGTACAGGCACACTAAAGGCCCTGTTACACATAGCGATGTTTCAACGATCACACCAGCAATCCGACCTGGTCGGGATCGCTGGAACATGGCTATGTGATCGCTGGTCTGTAGTCACACTGGGTGATCCACATACCGATGTTGCGTCCCCTGACGCTCACTGGGATCGCTCAACGTCTCGGGCGCAGAATGGGGATCGCTGGTCGTTGTCCCTGTAACACATGCCGATGGATGTTGGACAGCGGGAGACCAACGATGGGAAAATGGTCCCGGCCATTCCGCAGTCAGCGAGCTCATCATTGATTGCTGCGGCATGTCACTCGCAGTGAGGTCGCTGCAACGTCACAAAACCTGTGACATTGCAGAGATATCGTTAGCGATATCGCTGTGTGTAACGCGGTCTTAAGGTATGCATTATCAGAGGGATTTTGATGATTGACAGTCGTGCGCGTGCTGTCCGTATGGCCATGCGAATGTGGTACGAGTGTGATGCAATTATGCATTTTTTTATCAGCTACCATCAGTGTGACATCCATGTGACCTATACCTCTATACTATCCCCCTGCCCTGCAGAGCATCTCACCTACACCTCTATACTATTCCCTTGTATTGCATGACATCTCACCTATACCTCTATATTATCCCCCTGCCCTGCAGAGCATCTCACCTACACTTCTATACTATTCCCTTGTATTGCATAACATCTCACCTATACCTCTATACTATCCCACTGCCCTGCAGAGCATGTCACCTACACCTATACTGTTCCCTGTTCTGCAGAGCATCTCACCTACACCTCTATACTATCCCCCTGCCCTGCAGAGCATCTCACCTATAATTCTGTATTATCCTACCTTGTAAAGTATCTCACCTACAATTCTATGTTATTCTCCTGCCCTGCAGAGCATCTCACTTACACCTCTTTACCATTCACCATCTTGCAGAGCATCTCACCTACACCTTTATACTATCCCCCAGTTCTGCAGAGCATCTCACCTACACCTCTATACCATCCCCAATCTTGCAGAGCATCTCATCTACACGTCTATACTATCCCACAGTTCTGCAGAGCATTTCACCTACACCTCTATATCATCCCCATCTTGCAGATCATCTCAACCTACACCTCTATACCATCCCCGTCTTACAGAGCATCTCACCTGCACCTCTATACCATCCCCTGTCTTGCAGAGCATCTCACCTGCACCTTTATACCATCCGCAGTCCTGCAAAGCATCTCACCTACACCTCTATACCATCCCCTGTCTTGCAGAGCATCTCACCTGCACCTCTATACCATCCCCTGTCTTGCAGAGCTTCTCACCTGCACCTCTATACCATCCGCAGTCCTGCAAAGCATCTCACTTACACCTCTATACCATTCCCTGTCTTGCACAGCATCTCATCTGCACCTCTATACCATCCGCAGTCTTGCAGAGCATCTTACCTGCACCTTTATACCATCCCCTGTCTTGCACAGCATCTCATCTGCACCTCTATACCATCCGCAGTCCTGCAAAGCATCTCACCTACACCTCTATACCATCCCCTGTCTTGCAGAGCATCTTACCTGCACCTCTATACCATCCCCTGTCTTGCAGAGCATCTCACCTGCACCTCTATACCATCCCCTGTCTTGCAGAGCATCTCACCTGCACCTCTATACCATCCGCAGTCCTGCAAAGCATCTCACTTACACCTCTATACCATCCCCTGTCTTGGACAGCATCTCATCTGCACCTCTATACCATCCGCAGTCCTGCAAAGCATCTCACTTGCACCTCTATACCATCCCCTGTCTTGCAGAGCATCTCACCTGCACCTCTATACCATCCCCTGTCTTGCAGAGCATCTCACCTGCACCTCTATACCATCCGCAGTCCTGCAAAGCATCTCACTTACACCTCTATACCATCCCTGTCTTGGACAGCATCTCATCTGCACCTCTATACCATCCGCAGTCCTGCAAAGCATCTCACTTACACCTCTATACCATTCCTCGTCTTGCAGAGCATATAACCTAAAATTCTATATTATTCTCCAGCCCTGTTTTCCTGTTTGCATTCATGTCTGTGGGCATTTTTCACATATCAGGTGAACATCCTCACCTTGCACCTCAAATATCAGAGATCTGAAACTTTGTGATACTGCAATTAGCAATTTTCCTGTGGGCAATTTTCCATGTGGGCAATTTTCCGTGTGGGCAAATTTCTGTGTGGGCAAATTTCCGTGTGGGCAATTTTCTGTGTGGGCAATTTTCCGTGTGGGCAATTTTCCGTATGGGCAATTTTCTGTGTGGGCAATTTTCCATGTGGGCAATTTTCCGTGTGGGCAATTTTCCGTGTGGGCAATTTTCCTGTGGGCAATTTTCCATGTGGGCAATTTTCCGTGTGGGCAATTTTCCGTATGGGCAATTTTCTGTGTGGGCAATTTTCCATGTGGGCAATTTTCCGTGTGGGCAATTTTCCGTGTGGGCAATTTTCCTGTGGGCAATTTTCCATGTGGGCATTTTTCCTGTGGGCATTTTTCATGTGGGCAATTTTCCTGTGGGCATTTTTCCTGTGGGCATTTTTCCTGTGGGCATTTTTCTGGTCACCATTGATCTCAGGTAGACCAGTTCAAGAAAACACTGCGGGCAGCCAGCTAAAGCGCTCAACACAGTGAATTCCTAGGCCCATTGCCCCTGGGAATTTGCATATTCAAAATCCTAGCCAGAATCCTACTCCACACTGATGAGGGGCAACAACCTGAAACAGCTGTCTGTGGATGAATACCTGGTCTTGGTATTCCCTTGTCATAACTTTAACCTTTGTCCGGCTGAGTAGGTACAATTGTAACTATTCCGTTTTTAAAATTGCAATAACTTTTTTTCGGAAAGCCGTAGAGGGCTGAAATTTCGTGACATCTCTGCAGTTTTCGTCCAGAATATATTGGCCAAATTTCAATAATAATATATGAAGGTACAATTGTACCTCTGCAGCCTGTTAACGTTGTAAAATTATGCAGCCTGACGAAGGTTAAGCTTATAAAAAGCTGGATATTGACTCAAGGGGCCACTTAACATGGTGGTTATGGTGGTCTCCTCAAAGAGCCACCCCATGGCTAGGTCCTTCCCTGGAGGAAGATCTGACTAGTCCTGTGTTGAGACTCCTAAACGAGGCTACACAAACTCTATTTGCATATTCAATGAGCTGCCATGACAGTCAAGGAGGTCTACTGAAGACCCTATTGGTTACCATAATAGTACTCCTGTGATGTAATAGAATATTGTAGTTTAAAGAACAAGCTATCTCACGATCGCATGTTCAAGTCCTCTAAGGAGACTAAAAATGAAGGCAAAAATGTTTAAAAATATGAAAACTGTAAAAATTCCAATCACTCCCCCTTTCTCCCAATAAAAATGAAAAAAAATAAAAATATAAACATAGTCAGCATTGCCATGTCCTTAAAAGTTCAAGCTATGAAAACATAAGACCGTAAAGAGAAATAAAATCTACACAGCGTAATTGTGTTTTTTTAGTCACTACAACTTTAGCAAAACATCCAATAAGAAGCAATTAAAACATTGTTTGTATCTCAATAAAGTGTAAAAAACAATCATTAGCTGGTCAGAAAAAATACAGCCATCACACAGCTTTACCCCCTTAATGCTGAATGACAAATTTAGCACCTTCTGAGCAGGTGTCAGTTTCCTCATCATGTCATTCTATGGCGGCCGTCACACGCATCAATTTGCAGAACGATATCGCTTAAGCGATCTGCTTTTTGATCGCTTAAGCGATATCGTTTGTGCATCGCTGCGTGTAATCAAGCGATTTTACAATGTAAAATCGCTTGATTGTTAGATCGCAGATTTGTGAGCCGGAGCTCATATCAAGCGATAAACGCTTGATCAATCTGCCTCATCGTGGTGTGTGACACCACGATGATCCATCTCCCAGCGGCAGAGCCTATGCTGGGAGATGGTATCTATGGTAAACGTCGGGTTACTAAGCACCGCGCCTAGTAACCCGATGTGTACCATAGTTACCAGCGATCTCGCTGGTCCACATCGCTGGTGAGTCTGTCTGTGTGACATCTCACCAGCGATGTGAGCGATGTTGTTAGCGGTCGCGCGTGCATGTGATCGCTAACAATATCGCTCAAAACATTGAAGCGTGTGACGGCCGCCTATGTCTGTCATGGATTTCAAATGTCACTGTGTGAAAACACAATACAGGGACAGCTCCATTCTGGAAGAGATGCAGGGACCAATTACAGTGGTCCCCGCAATCTGATGGCTGTGATCAGTCAGTCAATCTGACTTATCACAGCATGTGATTGGCCAGAGGGGCTGAAAAATCAGCATTACCCTGCACAGCTTAGCTGACAGCTGAGTCTGCAGCAAAGTTATGGCTCTTGGAAAAAGGGGAGAAAAAATGAAAACACCCTTACTTATCAGAGGCTCTATGTAGCAGAGAAATCATCTCAGGGTGTGCAGAGAGTATGTAACTGATCTAGTGTACTATTAAGGGTAGAGGCACACTGGTGTGCGACTCATGAGTACAATGCAAGAAAATCTCTCATTGCATTCGGCACCATGTAAGACAATGTGGCAGCTCAGATCTAAAATTTGAAGTAAGGAAAAATTGCAGCATGCTGCTATTGTCAATCGAGTCTCGTCTCACTCACACCCATGCAAGTCTGTGGGTTGGTGTAAAACATTGCACTGCCCTCAGATGACATCTGATTCAAGTGCCATATATGCAGAGACAGACAATGGAGTAAATAGAGAGATTACTCTCTCCCTCTCCTCCGTAGCTGTGATCTGATTACAGTATGGGATCAAAGTAGATGTCACCTGGTCACGCTCACAGCAGAGTCTGAGCCGAGAGTCATTAGCATATCCCTTTCGTGCTCACATTGGATGCATAAACCAGTTTGCCTTAGGCTAGGGTCACATTTGGGAGTGTGCATCCGTTTGACTGATGCACTACACGATGCGTTAATTTTGACTGTGTTTTGATGCATTTTGTGCCATGTTTTGGTGTAAAAAAAAAAACGCATGCATTAACGCATAGTCATGCCTTTTGGACCTTTTTTTTTTTCCTTTTTTTGTGTAGCCACACCCCTCAGCCAATAAAATGCCATGATCATTGGAGGGTGTTGCTATTAGCCATTTTGTGTGTTGTCTGTGGCTCTGCGGGCATCATGGATGCACCTCTACGATATATAAGAAAGCAGAAACAAAGTGTTTGGTTATGTTTACTATCAGCAACGTAATGTTTTGCCCTTGACTTAAAACATATTTCACACCATGCAGACTAGAAGCTGCCCACCTACAGATAACATGGTTACATCACCATGGTACTAATCACTGAGTTGACATATGGCTGTTTCAAAGGGCAATTATGGCTTGGCCTGGCATCTATCCATGAGTCCTTGGTATAATCCACATGGCTGACCAAAAACAAATCCCTTGGTTGATGTTTTGGCGACCCATATATAGTGGTCACCAGGGGCAGGCTGGCGCTTTGAATTCCGGGAGGCGGATTGTCCTGCCAGCCCGAGGTGAGGAGCGGGGGGATGCTCCCGAGGTGAGAAGCGGGGTAAAGGGGGCCCCCACTCACCACAGTGCCCGCCACGACACCTGCTGTGCGATTAGCGGCAACGGCCGCAAAGCAGAGACGAACCGGCCCATTTGTGTAGGGGGGCAGCCCTGGAGGAGGCCAATATCACCAGCCTGGGGGGCACTTGCCCCTCTGCCATCTGGCCCAGTCCACCCCTGGTGGTCACACAATTGTCACTTAGCTCTCTCTCACACAATGTCAGGCCTGTAATGTGTGTAGCCCACTGGGACAGGGTACTCGGGGTATCACGGCGGTCTTGGTCCGGACCGTGTCCCGAGCCCACAAGTAAAGATTGGGGGTTATTTACAAGGGAGAAAGTCGTGACACCACCCGTGGTATGTGATCAGGGTGACCACCGCTGCTGCAGAATCTCCGGGGATGATGGATGGCAGCCTGTGATGTGATGGCTCTCCATGGGCAGAGCCTGGTTCCTGGGGCAGTAAATATGAAACAGTTTGTGAGGGAGAACAGGGCTCAAGCGCAAGGATTACCCAGACTCACGGTTTTGTAGTTTTCCAAGTCTTTTACTGAAGATGATATTCAGCTGAGTACTGTCCACAGAGTCTGTACAGGGGCCAGGTTGCTCCTCCCCTGGCCGGGTCCTTTGGCTTCCTGTTCCTGCTCTGTGTGTGTGGCCCTGCTGCCGCTTTAGCTAAGCTGCTGGCCCTGTCTCCCCTCACGGATACCAATCTGCTAGGCAACTTGAGTCTTGTTCCGTGTGTCCTGACCCCACCGTGTTGCTTCGCTGTAGTACAGTGAAGATGTGGGACCTTCACTAATCCAGTGTTCACTGTACTGTTTGTGTTAGGCACAATCCCGGATCCGGTATCTGTTCTTTGCGCTTCTCTGGGGTGAGTTTCAGGGAACTCGGTCTCCCAGGTGTGTTCCTCTCTACTCCTTCTCCTGTCCTCAGACCCTGGCTCGGCCTGGAACTGGACAGTGGACCGTGGGTTGGGCCTACTGCAGCCCTTTTACACCTAGGTCCGTTTTCCTCAGTGCTGCCTCGCACTGAACTGCCCACTAGTGTAGTGTTGTGGGAATCTTACCCGATACAGTGTTACTGTGGCACATGAACCCTGGGGTGCCACAAATGTATAACTGTAATCTTGCAGTTGTTATGTATGCCAACCCAAGGTCTGTCAACATGTACGCTGTGTAACATATGTGTCAATTCCATGGTTGCTATGGTCACGGTGGCCAATTCGCCACAGACACACCTTAACACCACAATTGTATAGTGTGCATATTACAAACAGTGTGCACCTTAAATGGCCATATGTTAACGTAACAAGTATGATATTACCTTGGTAGAGAATTGCCCATGGTGACAAACCACAAACACATATTTTGTTGAAAAAATTTTTTTTACTCACATATTTAAATTAACTAGTAACATTCTTGGTCGCAAAACTCAAAGCTAGTATAAAGTGCAAAGCACGGTTTCTGCCATGTAGCTAATCAAAATTAAAATTTTAAGGCAAAAATCATACAATAAGGGCAATTACACAGGCATTGCAACACGAAACATAACATGAAAAAATAAAACACACCTGATGTTGATACTACTCATCCTCAAGCGATTGATCATCACAATCAATAGTGATGTTTACTGGAGTTTTCTGGCTATATTTTGCTATGAATGTGTTCAACTCCTCCATGAACTAAAACCTGTACTGTGGGATCATGGTATACAGGGCAGGCACATAGGAGGACATCAGCAGCTGCCATTCATTGCTGCCCTGGCTGAAGTCTCTGTGCCTGAGGTCATCAATTTGCTTCTGCAGACCACTATTCTGCATCCCCACTGAGTCCTGCAGCTGATATATGTGACTCACCGTGGCCGGGACTCCGGTTTAGACAGGTGATGCTTCCTTCCTCCTTGTCACGGCGCCTGCTGGTAGTGGGGCCCGGTGTAGTGCAGATCAAAAGGGTTGAAGACGTCTTGGTGGAACAGATTAAAGGGGTTTTTAATTTATTCGTGACGCCACCTATGAGTAGTTTCGGTAAGGGCTACCGACGCTGCGGAACCTCCGGGGGATGGATAGCAGCAAGATGGAACGCTCCCCACAGGCTGAGCGGTGATCCCCGGAGGCTGGAGCTGCTTAAGATGTTGTGCGGCAGCTGCGGTCACCTTGTAGTGCGGACGGACAGTTCATAAGGAAGCACGGACACAGAAAGTCTCTGCAACGGGTCTTTACTGTAACCAGCAGGCAGTACATGGTATACAATTTACGGGTAGTTGACCGGGTGGACTCAGCAGTGATGGTGTCCCTTAGAAATCCGCAGTGTTCCTCCATTCTAACTAAGTGGTTGCCAGTGTCGCCCAGGAATACCAGGTCGGGTACGGGGAGGCTGCTTCAATGCCCTATCCAAGATGTACGTTGTGGATGTTTTGGGGAGCCTTGGATCCCTCGGTGGGTACACCGCTGGTTAGACGACTGGAAGTTGGCTGGTGGTGGGGTGCTCCTGTGAAGCTGCTCCTCCACGCTTCTGGTTCGCGTAGCAGAGGTGAACTGCTGCCAGCTTCGGTACCAGTGAACCGGCTGTGAGTTGTGGGCACGGGAGTCTTTTGGGAACCCGTGGTTACGATGCCCGATCCCGGTTGTTGAGGCCTCAGGTGCTGACACCCGACCGGTGATGGCCCGGAGGCTGCACGGGGTGCAGAGCCCCGCTCCTCTCCAAGTTCTAGACTGCTCAGGTCAAGTTCTAGATCCCTTCTCTCTATGACTAAGGGTTTGTTCTCCTACACACTTTCCTAGCACTCCGCCCACCAGGACCTAGGATTGGCCCTCTGTTCTAGGTGATGCATGCAGGGTTGGATTTCTAAGTTAACCAGATCACTGCTGTGTCAGAGAATATTGCGGCTGCATTTATGGCTGCAATACCCTCTTGTGACGCACTCGTTGCGGGGCGCCACATATGCCATCCAGTAGCAGCATGTCTGTGTCCTCCTTCTGCACTGTCCGGCGTCTAGGCCAGATGACCCAAACTTGGGAAGACAGGGCTTCAGTGCCAGCAGTGGTGATCGTGCCTTCTGACTCTGGTCTCTGGCTCAGGTTGGGTGGTTTCAGATGCCAACATGTCCTCCCCTTGGTCCCTGGTGCTGGGCCCTTCCCCGACACATTCAGCCACATCACGATCCACGGCTGGCATACTGCAGAATGTCCTGTTTTTGTGGAAATAAACAATTAGTACACATGTACTTGACATGTTTGTAGACAAAAGTGTATGAAACGTCATTATGTGTGTGCACTTACATCCGTGCTTCGACAGTTTTCTGCAAAGACATCAACTGATTGAAGTGTTTGTACAGTCGGGGTGGGTGAGGGGCAGAACCACTTTTATATCTTTCCTGATCTTTAAAATCCCTCATGTATCTGTCCCGAATGGACCTCCACCGAACATGTACAATTCGCTCTACATGATTTAGGAGAACAACATTAGTTACACAACACACACATATATGTAGTCTTTCATTGATGAAGAATGCCACATAAGGTGGTCTTCATGTTTTTTGAGCACGGCTATTTACCGATCTCTTGCTGTCACTCAAGTGGCATAGACTTGAAATTTAGGAACATTTGGAGTATTATGCTGGAGCAGATCTTCTGGTTTTTGACGACATTCTGGTGCCCAGGGTCTCCTTGATCCCAAATTGAGCTATGTGGCTCCACAAGACTTATTAAGGTTTCATTGTCAACCTTGGGCTTCTCATCCACCACTATTATATTTAATTTGTCTCTTTTCGCTGGGCCCTACAATTACAACACACCAGCAGGTGAAGGTCAACCTTCAATTCTAGCCTTACACAAATGTAAACATTGATTTTGCATATATTATGCTGGATGTGTTCCATGCAAGATGACAACACAGTGCCCTTAGGCCATGTCATACAGGCACACCGGGCCGACATGCATAAATAAAGCTGGGACTAACTGTGTAGGTAACCTCAGGGATCTTCTTCCGCTCTACATTCCTTTTCTTTACGGACATCTTTTCTCTGATTTTTGAAGCCTCCTTCACCTGCGCATGTAAAGGCAAACAACATATGTGATGTGTAATTCTAAACCCACACATAAGTACAATGGTTACAATGTATGAACCCCATTTGTGTCCAACTAACATACCTTACAACAGCTGTGAGAGGACACACCCTTGTGTTTCTGTTTCCCTTTTTTCCCTTTTTGTCCTTTTTTATGCGATTTCTTGTGCTCTATTTGTTTTGAGGGTGAAAGGGAAAAAAATGATGGTTGAATGTATGACAACACCATACAATTTAGACTAAAGCCACCACAAACATGCACCAACAGTGACACATGTTAACTGACAATGAGTTCTGAACAGTGGCGTAACTACGGCGGTCGCAGCGGTCGCGGCCGCGACGGGCCCGCCCCCTTGGGGGCCCCGTGTCCCACACCCCCCTGGGGGGCCCCGTGTCCCGTGCTGACAGCCGGCCGCCGCGACCGCGATAGCGCCAGCCGGAGAGGAGGAAGGACGGGAAGTGAGAAAGACCTCACTTCCCGCAGCTCTGCCCGCCCCTCCTCTCCTCCTCACTGCGGACCGCGAGACTGTGGATGTGCACGGAGGCAGTGGTGAGTGTATGTGTGAGGCTGAAAAATCTGTGACAGCACCCCCCCCTGTTCTTATGTGAGGAGGCAGGGAGGCTGGAGTGGAGGCTCACAAAATACTGACAGCACCCCCCCGATTCTTATGTGAGGGGCAGGGAGGCTGGAGTGGAGGCTCACAAAATACTGACAGCACCCCCTCCCCCTGATTGTTATGTGAGGGGCAGGGAGGCTGGAATGGAGGCTCACAAAATACTGACAGCACCCCCCACCCCACCGGTTCTTATGTGAGGGGCAGGGAGGCTGGAATGAAGGCTCACAAAATACTGACAGCACCCCCCCCCCGATTCTTATGTGAGGGGCAGGGAGGCTCACAGAATACTGACAGCACCACCAACCCCCTACCCCCACCCAGCTTCCCCCCGATTCTTATGTGAGGGGGAATTGGAGGCTCACAAAATACTGCCAGCACCCCCCCCCCCCCCCGGTTCTTACGTGAGGGGCAGGGAGGTTTACAGAATGCACCCCCCCTGGTTCTTATATGGGGGGGAATGGAGGCTCACAAAATTCTGACAGCACAACCTTTTTCCCCCGGTCCTCACATGGGGGACCCCGGGGCCCATCTTGCACCGGGGCCCGTGGCGAGCTAGTTGCGCCACTGGTTCTGAACATAAACGTGGACTCACACACTCTGATTATTGTGGCCTGATTCCAAAGCTTAAAGTAAATTAGGGCATGTAACTAAAGCCTTCTGTAAAAAAAATATTCGGGTACAAATAACACATATTGGCCAACCAAACAAAAAAGTGGTGTCACACATGTTTTTCGTGTTATGACCATGTTGTGTAAGGTTTGTTGTACGACATTCAAACAACACATGTGTGGTCTATAAAACACATGTATGTATGCAATGTCTGCACCACATTCAGGCAGCCAATACTTTACCACTACATATCAGCATATTTACATGATATTTAACTTTAAGAGCATGGAACACACTCAGATCATGAGGCACACATATGTGACGGTGCATGTGTCACACATATGATGGCACATTCTGATAATGCTTACACACACTTACTTGCTTTGCTCCGGAATAGGAAGACACTGTAGACGTGCACGCGTTCTCCAAATTAACAAAGACAAAAATTTTAAATGGGCATACATACACACATATGTGTATACATATGTCTAGGCCCACATTGGCCATTGAAAAACTGTTATGTTGTGGGCTTGTGGCGCCCTGCTCACACAGGTAACCACAGACTCACCTACAGCACGGACGGGTTTCCACAGTGGGTACACAAGACACAAGCAACACCTTCCACAGCGGCCTAATCCAGAAATTCCCGAACGCTTAACCCCCTGCCTACGGGGTTCAAAAACTGTTTAACTGTTTAAAGACTGGTCGTGATTCACTAGGGGACCCCAAAAATGTCCGCCTCATCCAGCGACGACGACAGCACATTTGCTGACCCCGAGAATCACCCGGAAGCGACAATGGCTGCAACTGGTAGAGCCGCCGATCCACCAGGCGCTGTAGCCCTGATCATGCTGGTCTTGCTACCGTATATCCCGGGTGCTAAGTGGTTATCCCAGTATGATGGCCGCCCTGATACTTTTATTTATTTGTGAGACTATGCGCTAGCTCTTAAAATAATAAATAAATAAAACTATTCCTTCCACTTTCTTTACCCTTCCAGGGGATATTTATTAAAAATTATCTGTATAATTACAACTTATGTAATTTAGATGCCTACTTATATTTTTATTATTCAATACTAATTATAGCAAAAAACTAAAATATCTATAAACAATCAAAGTAAAAACTGATATATCAATAATTAAAAATTTAAAATTAAAAAGTAAAAAAAACCTTATGATTAGTATTCACATCATTTGCAAATATCTTATTATTCAGTATCCACTACAACATTAGGGTCTATTAATGGATTGGTTCTTCTTCTCCTATTACTGATATTCGACAGCTGTCTTTATTTCTTCTCCATTATCCTTTTCAGAGGAGTATCTTTGGATTTTAATTATAGTTGTGGTGTGTGGCTATTATCCTCCGGTTATCTGTGTTCTAATAAAAATAACAAAGTATTGTTACCCTCCCTTTAGGAGTATATATCTTTCTATTCTGCTTAATACTATTTTCATTCTTACCTCTAAATTAGTGATGGGCGAATCCTAAATTACTCGGAATCGCTTGACTCTAGCGAGTCCGAGCACAGGACTCGCTACTCGTTGCGAGTCTAGCGAGTCCAATGTTAATGAATGGGGAAGCGAGTAATAGCGAGTAGTGTGAGATTTACAAATCGCAGATGTGTCTCGGAAGCTTCAGCCTGAAGCAATCCTAGTTTTGTCATTTATTTGCATTGGACTCGTTTACTTTGCAACTGTAATCGCTGGGAAACTCGCACAGATAAGAGTCCTGTCTTCTCTGTTTGCTGGCTGCCAGCTCCAGGGTCCTAGAGCCTGCCTGCTGCCTGATGTAGCAGTGCTGAGATTGTTCTCAGTCTGCTCATTCCCTGTGTACAGACATGAATGTCTGTGCACAGAGATGATGTAGCAGAGCTGAGATTGTTCTCAGTCTGCTCATTCCCTGTGCATATACGTCTATATCTATGCACAGGGATGAGCAGAGAGGACATCGCGTTTTGGACTGCGTCGGACGGAAGAGGATTTTTTTAATTAACCCCTTAAGGACCGAGTCACTTTGCAGCTTAATGACCGGACCATTTTTTGTAATTCTGACCACTCTCCCTTTATGAGGTAATATCTCTGGAACGCTTCAACGGATCCTAGCGATTATGAGATTGTTTTTTCGTGGCATATTGGGCTTCATGTTAGTATTAAATTTAGGTCGATAATTTTTGCGTTTATTTGTGAAAAAATAAAAAATTTGGCAAAAATTTTGAAAATTTAGCAATTTTCAAATTTTTAATTTTTATTCTGCTAAACCAGAGCGTTATGTGACACAAAATAGTTAATAAATCACATTTCCCACATGTCTACTTCACATCAGCACAATTTTGAAGAAAAAAAAAAAATTTGGTAGGACGTTATAAGGGTTCAAAGTTCATGAGCAATTATTCATTTTTCCAGCAAAATTTACAAAACCATTTTTTTTAGTGACCACATCACATTTGAAGTCCCTCTGAGGGGTGTACATGACAGAAAACGCCCAAAAGTGACACCATTCCAAAAACTGCACCCCTCAAGCTACTCAAAACTATATTCAAGAAGATTATTAACCCTTCAGGTGCTTCACAGGAACTAAAATAAAGTTGAAGGAAAAAATGGACATTTTAATTTTTGTAACAAAAATGTTCTTTTAGCCTCAATTTTTTCATTTTCACATGAGCAACAGGATAAAATGCATCCTAAAATGTGTTGGGCAATTTCTCCTGAGTACACCGATACCTCATATGTGGTCATAAACCACTGTTTGGGTGCACGGCAGGGCTCAGAAGGGAAGGAGCGCAATTTGAATTTTAGAGCCAATTTTCCGTTCAAAAAGTGAAATGGCGCTCCTTCACTTCTGAGCCCTGCCATGTGCCCAAACAGTGGTTTATGACCACATATGAGGTATTGGTGTACTCAGGAGAAATTGCCCAACAAATTTTGGGATGTATTTTATCCCTTTGCCCATGTGAAACTAAAAAAATGTAGGCAAAAAGAGATTTTTTGTGAAAAAAAAAGTGTTTTTTTAATTTTTATGGATGAATTTGTGAAGCATCTGGGGGTTCAAAGTGCTCACTATGCATCTAGATACCTTCCTTAGGGGGTCTAGTTTCCAAAATGGGGTCACTTGTGGGGGAGCTCCAATGTGGAGACACACGGGGACCCTCCATACGCGACATGGTGTCCTCTAACAATTTGAATGGAAAATGAGCTCAAGTTGTTAGCGGACATCATGTCGTGTTTGGAGGGTCCCTGTGTATCTCCACATTGGAGCTCCCCCACAAGTGACCCCATTTTGGAAACTAGACCCCCCAAGGAACGTATCTAGATGCATAGTGAGCACTTTGAACCCCCATATGCTTCAGAAATTCATCCGTAAAAATGAAAAAGCACTTTTTTTTCCACTAAAAAATTATTTTTTCATTATTACGGATCAATTTGTGAAGCATCTGGGGGTTCAAAGTGCTCATTATGTACCTAGATATGTTCCTTTGGGGGTCTAGTTTCCAAAATGGGGTCACTTGTGGGGGAGCTCCAATGTGGAGACACACAGGGACCCTCCAAACGCGACATGGTGTCCGCTAACAATTTGAGCTCATTTTCCATTCAAATTGTTAGCGGACACCATGTCGCATTTGGATGGTCCCCGTGTGTCTCCACATTGCAGCTCCCCCACAAGTGACCCCATTTTGGAAACTAGACCCCCCAAGGAACGTATCTAGATGCATAGTGAGCACTTTGAACCCCCATATGCTTCAGAAATTCATCCGTAAAAATGAAAAAGCACTTTTTTTTCCACTAAAAAATTATTTTTTCATTATTACGGATCAATTTGTGAAGCATCTGGGGGTTTAAAGTGCTCATTATGTACCTAGATATGTTCCTTTGGGGGTCTAGTTTCCAAAATGGGGTCACTTGTGGGGGAGCTCCAATGTGGAGACACACAGGGACCCTCCAAACGCGACATGGTGTCCGCTAACAATTTGAGCTCATTTTCCATTCAAATTGTTAGCGGACACCATGTCGCATTTGGATGGTCCCCGTGTGTCTCCACATTGCAGCTCCCCCACAAGTGACCCCATTTTGGAAACTAGACCCCCCAAGGAACGTATCTAGATGCATAGTGAGCACTTTGAACCCCCATATGCTTCAGAAATTCATCCGTAAAAATGAAAAAGCACTTTTTTTTCCACTAAAAAATTATTTTTTCATTATTACGGATCAATTTGTGAAGCATCTGGGGGTTCAAAGTGCTCACTATGTACCTAGATATGTTCCTTTGGGGGTCTAGTTTCCAAAATGGGGTCACTTGTGGGGGAGCTCTAATGTGGAGACACACAGGGACCCTCCAAACGCGACATGGTGTCCGCTAACAATTTGAGCTCATTTTCCATTCAAATTGTTAGCGGACACCATGTCGCGTTTGGATGGTCCCCGTGTGTCTCCACATTGCAGCTCCCCCACAAGTGACCCCATTTTGGAAACTAGACCCCCCAAGGAACGTATCTAGATGCATAGTGAGCACTTTGAACCCCCAGGTGCTTTACAAATTGATCCATAAAAATGAAAAAAGAAACTTTTGTGGAAAAAAAGTGCTTTTTCATTTTTATGGATGAATTTGTGAAGCATCTGGGGGTTCAAAGTGCTCACTATGCATCTAGATACCTTCCTTAGGGGGTCTAGTTTCCAAAATGGGGTCACTTGTGGGGGAGCTCCAATGTGGAGACACACTGGGACCCTCCAAACGCGACATGGTGTCCGCTAACAAATTGAGCTAATTTTCCATTCAAATTGTTAGCGAACACCATGTCGCGTTTGGAGCTCCCCCACAAGTGACCCCATTTTGGAAACTAGACCCCCTAAGGAACGTATCTAGATGCATAGTGAGCACTTTGAACCCCCAGATGCTTCACAAATTCATCCATAAAAATGAAAAAGCACTTTTTTTTCCACAAAAAGTTTCTTTTTTCATTTTTACGGATCAATTTGTGAAGCCCCTGGGGGTTCAAAGTGCTCACTATGCATCTAGATACGTTCCTTTGGGGGTCTAGTTTCCAAAATGGGGTGACTTGTGGGGGAGGTCCAATGTGGAGACACACAGGGGCTCTCCATACGCAACATGGTGTCCACTAACAATTGGAATTGTTAGCGGACACCTTGTAGGATATAAAGAGCCCCTGTGTGCCTAAACATTGGAGCTCCCCCACAAGTGACCCCATTTTGGAAACTAGACCCCCCCAAGGATTATATCTAGATGACTTTGAACCCCCAGGTGCTTCACAAATTGATCCGTAAAAATGAAAAAAACTTTTTTGTGGAAAAAAAAGTGCTTTTTCATTTTTATGGATGAATTTGTGAAGCATCTGGGGGTTGAAAGTGCTCACTATGCATCTAGATACGTTCCTTCGGGGGTCTAGTTTCCAAAATGGGGTCACTTGTGGGGGAGCTCCAATGTTCAGGCACACAGTTAGGGTCTCTCCATACCCGACATGGTTTCCGCTACAATTGGAGCTAATTTTCTATTGAAATTGTTAGCGGACACCATGTCGCATATGGAGAACCCGTGTGCCACCAGCACAAGGGCAACTGGTAGAGTTGGGGTACAGCACCAGAAAATGCCGCCTCTAATGATTGCGCTATTTTCTTGGGTGGCTGTGGGTTGAAATTTGCAGCGCGGGGGACCCACAACATTTGGTTCTCCACGCTGAGGATTCCAGTCAGCCAGCTACCAAGTTGTACATGGCTGGCTACAAAAAATACAGCGAAGCCCATTTTTTTTTATTTCTAGAACTAATTCTAGAAAAAAAAAAAATGACGTAGGGCTCCGCCATATTTTTGGTCCAGCCAGGTACAACTTGGCAGCTACAGACTGCCAGCAACCCCCAGCTGCCTCGTTGTACCTGGCTGCAACCAAAAATACAGCAAAGCACATTTTTTTTTATTTCTAGAACTAATTCTAGAAAAAAAAAAATGGCGTAGGGCTCCGCCATATTTTTGGTCCAGCCAGGTACAACTTGGCAGCTACAGACTGCCAGCAACCCCCAGCTGCCTTGTTGTACCTGGCTGCAACCAAAAATACAGCGAAGCCCATTTTTTTTTATTTCTAGAACTAATTCTAGAAGAAAAAAAATGACGTAGGGCTCCGCCATATTTTTGGTCCAGCCAGGTACAACTAGGCAGCTGGGGGCTGGAATCCTCAGCATAGAGAGGCCCAAGCGTTCTGGGCCCCCCATGCTGCGAATTGCAGCCCGCAGCCGCCCCAGAAAATGGCGCATTCGTTGAAGCGCCATTTTCTGGCGCTGTACCCATGCTCTTCCAGTTGCCCTGGTGCCGGTGGCAAACTGGGTAATAAAGGGGTTAATGCCAGCTTTTTATTGGCAGCTGGCACTAAGCCCGAGATTCATAATATTGGGCCAATGTTAGACCCGCCATTAGGAATCTCTGAAAATTAGTCAATAAATACACACAGAGAAAAATCTTTTTATTAGAAAAAAAACACAAACAAATTTCGGACTCCATCTTTATTATAAAAAGATCCGACGTAGTCCACAACGAAGGTCCCACGACGCTCGATCGTTTCCGACGGGATCCCCATGCAGGGGGATGGGGGATCAGGGATCCCCATGCAGGTGGATGGGGGATCAGGGATCCCCATGCAGGGGGATCAGGGATCCCCATGCAGGGGGATGGGGGATCAGGGATCCCCATGCAGTGGGATCAGGGATCCCCATGCAGGGGGATGGGGGATCAGGGATCCCCATGCAGGTGGATGGGGGATCAGGGATCCCCATGCAGGGTATCAGGGATCCCCATGCAGGGGGATGGGGGATCAGGGATCCCCATGCAGGGGGATCAGGGATTCCCCTGCAGGGGGATGGGGGATCAGGGATCCCCATGCAGGGGGATCAGGGATCCCCATGCAGGGGGATGGGGGATCAGGGATCCCCATGCAGGGGGATGGGGGATCAGGGATCCCCATGCAGGGGGATCAGGGATTCCCCTGCAGGGGGATGAGGGATCCCCATACAGGGGGATGGGGGATCAGGGATCCCCATGCAGGGGCATGAGGGATCCCCATGCAGGGGGATGGGGGATCAGGGATCCCCATGCAGGGGGATCAGGGATTCCCCTGCAGGGGGATGAGGGATCCCCATACAGGGGGATGGGGGATCAGGGATCCCCATGCAGGGGGATGAGGGATCCCCATGCAGGGGGATGGGGGATCAGGGATCCCCATGCAGGGGGATGGGGGATCAGGGATCCCCATGCAGGGGGATCAGGGATTCCCCTGCAGGGGGATGGGGGATCAGGGATCCCCATGCAGGGGGATCAGGGATCCCCATGCAGGGGGATGGGGGATCAGGGATCCCCATGCAGGGGGATGGGGGATCAGGGATCCCCATGCAGGGGGATGGGGGATCAGGGATCCCCATGCAGGGGGATCAGGGATCCCCATGCAGGGGGATGGGGGATCAGGGATCCCCATGCAGGTGGATGGGGGATCAGGGATCCCCATGCAGGGGGATCAGGGATCCCCATGCAGGTGGATGGGGGATCAGGGATCCCCATGCAGGGGGATCAGGGATCCCCATGCAGGGGGATGGGGGATCAGGGATCCCCATGCAGGGGGATCAGGGATCCCCATGCAGGGGGATGGGGGATCAGGGATCCCCATGCAGGGGGATGGGGGATCAGGGATCCCCATGCAGGGGGATGGGAGATCAGGGATGGGGGAGGTCTTACTCTGCAGACGTCGGGCGGCGGTGAGAGGAAGCCGGAGGACGCAGGCAGGAGGACGCAAGCGGGAGGCGGCGGCGGCAGGAGGAGGTGAGTGCCGGTCACCTGCGGTGGCGGGGGGCCGGGGACAGCGGGGGGCGGCCCAGAAACAGCAGGGGACGGGGGATAGCGGGGGGGGCCCAGAAAAAGCAGGGGACGGGAGATAGCGGGGGGGGGGGACCAGAAAAAGCAGGGGACGGGGGATAGCGGGGGCCCAGAAACAGCGGGGGACAGGGGGATGAGCCGGGGGGGTAACAGACACAGCGGGGGACAGGGGGATGAGCGGGGGGGGGCAGACACAGTTGGCTGGACAGGGGGATGAGCGGGGGGCAGACACAGCAGGGACAGGGGAATGAGCGGGGGGCAGGCACAGCGGGGGACAGGGGGATGAGCAGGGGGGGCAGACACAGTGGGGGTCAGGGGGATGAGGGGGGGGTGATGCCCATCAGTGGACACAAGCAGGGGATGTGTGCAGGAGCCGGGCACAGCTGACAGCCCGGCTCCTGCAGCGATCGCACAGGGAAACACTGATATTCAGCATTTCCCTGTGCGATCTTGATGTGATCGGTCGGTCAGATTGACTGACCGATCACATCGCTCTGAGTGTGGGGACCCCTAAAAAGGGTCCCCACACCTCTGCCCCTAACCCTTGGCTGTCACTGACAGCTGTTAGAATTGAACTGTCACTGTTCGTTTAGAAGCAGTGACAGTTCAAAGCCATGACGAGTATACTCGTCATGATGCGGGAACTGACAGCTTTTCATGACGAGTATACTCGTCATTAGTCGTAAAGGGGTTAAAGATGGAGTCTCTAATGGCTTTTTTTTTTATTTCTAATAAAAAAATTTCTCTGTGTTGTGTTTTTTTTAAAACAATTTAATAGAAATTCATGGCGGTCATGTCTAATATTGGCGTGACCGCCATAAATTTCGGGCTTAGGGCCAGCTGATAATACAAAGCTGGCCCTAACCTCTATTACCCAGCGTGCCACCGCCACCAGGGCCGCTGGAAGAGCGGGGTTCAGCGCCAGAGGATGGCGCTTCAATGAACGCGCCATCTTCTGGGGCGGCTGCTGGCTGCAATTTGCAGCGGGGGGTGCCCAGAAAGCTTGGGCATCCCTGCGCTGCGGATTCCAGCCCCCAGCTGCTTAGCTGTATCTGGCTAGACATAGAAATTGCGCGGAGCCCCACGCATTTTTTTTATTATTTAATGAATTTCAGAGTCAGAGTCTCAGAGTCAGAGTCTCAGAGTCGGAGTCGCCTCAGAGTCGCAGTCGCCTCAGAGTCGGAGTCGCCAAGCTTTCTGGGCACCCCCCCGCTGCAAATTGCAGCCCGCAGCCGCCCCAGAAGATGGCGCGTTCATTGAAGCGCCATCCTCTGGCGCTGAACCCCGCTCTTCCAGCGGCCCTGGTGGCAGTGGCACGCTGGGTAATAAAGGGGTTAATACCAGCTTTGTTATACAAGCTGGTATTAAGCCCGAGATTCTTAATGTCAGGCCACGTTTGACCCAGCCACTAAGAATCTCCAATAAAGGGTTAAAAAAACAAACACAGAGAAAAATTTTTATTTGAAATAAAAAAAAAAGCCATTAGGGACTCCATCTTTAATTAAAAAAATCCTCTTCTGTCCGACGTAGTCCAAAACGCGATGTCCTCTCTGCTACATCCCCTGTGCATAAATATAGATGTCTATGCACAGGGAATGAGCAGACTGAGAACAATCTCAGCACTGCTACATCAGGCAGCAGGCAGGCTCTAGGACCCTGGAGCTGCACAGAGAAGACAGCTGGACTCGGCTCACAAAGTAACAGCAGTTATCTGCGAGTTTCCCTGCTATCACTGGCACAGTAGCCGAGTCTAATGCAAACAATGGCAATCCGAGTTTTGTCAGCGTTTCTGACAAAACTAGGATTGATATTGATTTGCATTGGACTCGTGCGAGTAATCACTGGGAAACTCGCAGAGTACCGAGTCCTGTGAGTCCCTTACTACTCGCCGAGTAACGAGTCCTAGCGAGTAGATTCACCCATCCCTACTCTAAATATTGAAGTGCTTGTTATCTGTTCCTCCTAATGATGATGGTTATGGGTGGCAGACTTCCAGTTGGGGTATCTATTAACGCAATATAATTAGAAAAATGTAGTCTTTATGGTCTATTATGGGTTCTAGTCCTGCATCCTAATATATATTTTCAAATAGTGCATATGACTTACATGTTCCCTTTGGTGTATATAAAAAGGTTGGTTGGTTATAAAGCTTGTATTTCATCCACAGGAAATTGCCTGTCTATTTTGGTATCTGCTGGTGTAATCAACATATATTAGGTAATAAATTGGGGCCCTCAAACTTCAAGTTGAACGAGAGGAGAGAAAAAAAAAAAAAAAAAAAGGGAATGAACTTACTTATTTCCTAGGAGTATGTTTTAGGTGTCCAGAAGTTAATATATCTTTCAGGGATGTGCCGTCTACTTCCTATTGGCCTTATAATGTACTTGTTTGTTGTCCTAAAAATTACGTTCTGTGTAGAAATAAATTAAGTTGTAATTAAACTTACCGTATATACTCGTGTATAAGCCGACCCGTGTATAAGCCGACCCCCCTACTTTTGCCCCAAAAATCTGGAAAAACCTATTGACTCGTGTATAAGCCGAGGGTGGACCCCAGCACAGGTATACAGCCCCCAGCAGTATGGTATACAGCCCCCCCCCCACTGGTATACAGGCCTCCCCAGTGGTAGTATACAGCAGCCCCAGTGGTAGTATACAGCAGCCCCAGTGGTAGTATATAGCATCCCCAGCAGCCCCAGTGGTAGTATATAGCATCCCCAGCAGCCCCAGTGGTAGTATATAGCATCCCCAGCAGCCCCAGTGGTAGTATATAGCAGCCCCAGCAGCCCCAGTGGTAGTATACAGCAGCCCCAGCAGCCCCAGTGGTAGTATACAGGAGCCCCAGCAGCCCCAGTGGTAGTATACAGCAGCCCCAGCAGCCCCAGTGGTAGTATACAGCAGCCCCAGCAGCCCCAGTGGTAGTATACAGGAGCCCCAGCAGCCCCAGTGGTAGTATACAGCAGCCCCAGCAGTAGTACATAGGAGCCCCAGCAGCCCCAGTGGTAGTATACAGCATCCCCGGCAGCCCCAGCGGTAGTATACAGCAGCCCTAGTAATCCAGGGCTCCCCCAGCCTTGCTCCGGTCACCTGTAAAGTAAAATATACTTATCACTGTCCCGCTGCCGTCCGCGCCCGCATCTGCCGACATGCGATCCTCCATCTTCATGCGTCTTCTTCCGGTTTCCTGTGTTCGGCGCCGGCAATGACGTCATTGCCTGCGACGAACAGAGGAAACCGGAAGAAGACGCATGAAGATGGAGGATCGCATGTCGGCAGATGCGGGCGCGGACAGCAGCGGGACAGTGATAAGTATATTTTACTTTACAGGTGACCGGAGCAAGACTGGGGGGGTCCTGGATTACTGGGGCTGCTGGGGCTGCCGGGGCTGCTGTAGTGCCAGGGCTGCTGCCGTCACTGACTCGCATATAAGCCGAGGGGGGTACTTTTCAGCCCAATTTTTGGGCTGAAAAACTCGGCTTTAACGCGAGTATATACGGTAATTTATTTCTACACAGAACGTAATTTTTAGGACAACAAACAAGTACATTATAAGGCCAATAGGTTAACCGATGCAGTGGAAAGAGAGGCTGAATCCTGGTCCACCGCTGAACAAGGATCAGTAGCTATAATCTTTGATAAATTAAAAGTTGCTTTTGAGGACTGTAATGAGGCTGACATAAGAATGCACTTTTATCATTGTTATCAAAAGCCGGGGGATGATATCAGGACCTACGCCTGCGATGCAGGAGGCGCTGCGAGCACTGAAGCAAGTCAGCCCTGCTAGTGTCCCCGATGAGAATAAACTTTTGGCTGAATAGTTTACCCGGGGGCTACTATCACCAGAGGACAACAAAATCCTGCTGGTGGTCCCTAGGTCACCCGGATGCTGATTTCAATACTTTAAAGGACATACTGGCCATAAAGGGGTTACAGCCAGTAGAGACTCCTGAAGCTGCCATCCGGTGATGGTGCAGTGGCAAGGCTACGGCTACAACAACACCAGTACCCGTGCCTGCAGTTGATAGCCGTGTTCAGTCTACTAACTCTGACAGAATTGACTCTTTGTGCTTGGAGGTGCGCCAGCTGGGCAAGATCCTAGCCACAGTCATGGATGCCCTACAGCTGCAGCAGGGGCCAAAACCAAAGCCACAGCCTAAACCCCAATCTCTAATCCAGCTTGCTGACAGCCCGGAGGACGTTCCATGGATGAGGGGAAGGAAGACCCCGTTGCCCAGAGGGAGGACTACCAACCGTTACAGCTCCGCAGGAGAACCCATCTGTAGCCGCTGCAACAAGACCGGCCACATCGCACAATATTGTCCTTTAAATGAGCAGACTCTGCGGGCCGGAGCCGAACCTCAGGAGTAGCTCGACAGGGCCCAGCCGACCATTCCTGTCTATCATACTAGATGGCATCTCGACACCTGCTTTATTGGACACTGGGTCACAAGCGACCACTATCCCTGATATCCTTTATAAGCATTTCTGGTCATGTAATGAACTTAAACCACCCGATATGAACCTTAATATTTATGCTTCCAATGGTGAACCACTTACTATAGTGGGGGTTAGAGAAGTACCCATAAAAGTGGAGAGGGTGGAGTTACAAGACCAGGGGATTATTGTGGTAGAAGAAAATCCCAATAACCAGGATCCATACATTATACTCGGTACAAATATTGTGAGCAATTGCATGGATGAAGTGTTGTTCTTGCGTCAACAGATTGCAGACACTGCCAAACCTGTGCAGAAGAAGGGTCTTTAGAGAGAGATAAGAGCCCTCCTGCACCAGCAACAGGTAAAACTTACAGGTGGTGAAATTAGTACTGCACGGGTAACAGACCCGCATCCTATTGTAATACCTCCAATGGGTGAAATGATGATTTGGTGTCGAGCACCTATATGTCTAAGAGGGCAGGACTGTCAGGCGGTAGTGGAGTCCATCAGCTCAGAACACAGGCCTACACTCTTGACAGCCAGGGGGGTGGTTGAATGTACACAAGGGAAAAGTACCAGTTCGCATCTTAAATTGTAGCCGTGAAGAGGTCAAACTACTGAGATATTCCACCGTTGCCAATCAGTACACTGTGCATAACAATGAGATACAAGCAGTGGGACCCTTACCTCTACCCAAAGAGGTAGAGGATAACAACGCTAAGCGGCGGCTAGAGGACTGGTGTCAGCAGCTCCATGTAGGAACTGATTCCAACCCCATGCATAAAAAGCAAGGTGTCTACCGGGTAGTCCAACAATTTGAGCAAGTAATTAGTAAGCGTCCACTTGACTTTGGTAGGATCAAAGGGGTACACCATCATATCCCCACAGGTACACATACACTAATCAAAAGTGATACAGGCCTATTCCACCCGCACACTATCAAAAAGCCAAAGAGATGTTACAGGACATGAAGCACGCAGGGGTTATAAGAGATAGTTGCAGTCCCTGGGCGGCTCCACTAGTCCTAGTCAGAAAAAAGGATGGCAGCATGAGAATGTGTGTATATTACATGCAAATAAATCGCATAGCACACAAGGATGCTTACCCATTGCCATGCATTGAAGAATCACTAGCTGCATTGAAGTCTGCTTATTACTTTTCCTAAATCTCACTAGCGAGTATTGGCAGTGAGAAGATGGCATTTACCACACCAATGGGTCTATGTGAATTCAACAGCATACCCTTCGGACTATGTAATGCACCCGGAATGTTCCAGAGGTTGATGGAGTATTGCCTGGGGCATAAGAACTTTGAAACAGTACTGCTTTACCTGGATGACGTTATCGTGTATTCAAAATCCTATGAAGAACACCTAACCCATCTAGGTATTTGAAGCCTTGTCCAAATATGGGATGAAGCTAAAACCATCCAAATGCCACCTGTTAAAGCCAAAGGTCCAGTACCTGGGGCACATAGTCAGTTACGAAGGAGTGGCCCCAGATCCAGACAAGTTCACTGTCATCAGGGAATGGCCAAAACCAAAGACCCTCAAGGAAGTATGTCAGTTCCTGGGATTGGTGGAATACTACTGGAGATTCATCAAGGAGTACAGGAAGAATGCTGCTCCACTGCAAAACCTTCTAGTAGGCCAACCCAAGAAAGGCAAGTCTAGAGATCCTCCCTTGGAGTGGGGCAAGGAACAGGAAGAGTCGTTCCAGCAGATGAAAGAGGCCCTAACAGGTGAAGATATGGTGGCTTACCCTGACTACAACCTACCATTCCTGTTATACAAAGATGCCAGTAACATGGGGTTAGGAGCTGTGCTCTTACAGAAACAGGAAGGCAAAGAAAGAGTGATTGCCTATGCTAGTAGGAAGCTTCACCCAACAGAACAGAACCCTGACAATTACAGCTCGTTCAAGTTGGAGTTCCTGGCCTTTGTCTGGGCCGTCACAGAAAGATTTAAACATTACCTGGCATCAAACAAGTTTACTGCCTTCACAGATAATAATCCCTTGACCCACCTGGAAACTGCAAAATTGGGTGCCATGGAAGAGATGGATGGCCAGATTATCCAATTACCAGTTTATCATCAAGTACCGGGCTGGGAATAACAACAGCAATGCAGATGCCTTATCTAGGATACCTCACTTAGTGGATATGGGAGCAGACGAGGATGAACTGGAAGAGCTAGAGTTACCCACCTTCCATCAGTTGAGGAAGTCCCAGTGTCAACAAATCCACACAGAACCTTCTGAGAAAGTAGTGAACCCGTTACCACACTTTGGTTGAAAGGAATCTCAAGACAGTGACCCGGCTATTAGTTTAGTGAAAGGACTGATAACAGGAGTCCACAAAGCTACCTTCAAATCCACCACCAAAAGCTAAACACCTGTGGAATGAAAGAAGCAAGTTGTTTATTTACCAGGAAAAGCTCTGCAGAAGGTACATCAACTCCAGAACTCATGAGATGGTCTGGCAGATCATAGTACCTCGTACAGAGATCCAAATGGTACTAAATGCCTACCACAACCAAACTGGACACTTTGGGTGGAAAAAGCTGGAAATGTTGCTCAAAGACAGATTCTACTGTGTTTGCATGCAAGGATACATAGAAAGATGGTGTAAAGACTGTGGACCCTACGCAGAAAAGACCAGGAGAGTCAACGAGCACCACTCCAACCTATCGTAATGTTGCAGCCACTCCAAATTGTAGCCTTGGACCATGTGAAATTGTCTCCAAGCAGGACAGGCTACACTTATGCTTTGACAATGGTGGACCACTACTCCCGATTCCTGATGGTTGCACCCGTAAAAGATCTTACAACAGCTGGAAAGATCTTCCAAAATGTCTTCTGTAGACCACTAGACTATCCAGAACAAGTTTTAACGAATAGAGGTTCAGCGTTTGAAGCCGAAATCTTTCAAGAGTTTTGTCATCTTTATGGAAGTAATAAAATAAGAACTACACCATATCATCCCCATATCATCCCCAATCCAATGGGTTATGCAAAAAGATGAACAACATCGAGATTGACATGCTCAAGATACTACCTCTGGAAGAAAGAAACCAATGGCCAGAAAAACTGCCTGATCTGGTAGATATGTACAATCACATTCCAGTGAATTCTACGAACTGTACACTCGCCTACCTCATGAGAGCCCGTACAGGAAGACTACCTGTAGATCTGGAACTAGGAATCGTTGAACCCAAAGCAGATACTTCTAACTCTGACTGAAATACCAACCATCTAGAACAGTATAGACAAGTCCAAGTATTGTATTAAAAAGAAAACGGAGAAGACATAAACCAGATGTTCAATGGGAAGGAGAACCCTACACTGTTCTGTAATCCAACTTTGACAATACCAAAGTTTGCCTCATCAGCAAAAATGGAGGAAAAACAACTCAAATAGTATCCCGGGATCATTAGAAGAAATATCCAGAAGCATGAAAGGCCCAAGACCTTTAAGATTCTCCAGAAGAAAAATAAATAGAACCTTATAAAATCCCAATTCCATGTCTAAAACCCAAAGAAAGAGTAATATCCACTATACTTGGAGACTTTCCAGAAGATTGGCCTCAACATGAAGAAGCAATAATAGTGCCATTGCTTAACTTTTACTAGTCTCAAGAAACCTTCCCAAAAAGTCAGGAAGAAACACCCGTTGTCTGAGAATCAGAGAATCCTGCAATCGGAGCACCTGCTAGTCCTGTAGTGAGACTAAGGCCACGCAGACGCTTACCTGACATACCCACATCGCATTCTCCAGACACATCACCTGAGATAGCCACACCCATAATGCATAGATCAAATCGTAGCACACGTGGGCAAGCCTCATCCAGGTATGGAGATTGGGTACAATAAGTGTAAAAACACAAAAGAAAGTAACGTGTAAATAGTAACTCTTGTAAAAATGAAAAATGTAAATAGTAGTGTGCAAAAGGGTGAAGAGTAGGCCAAAACTGGTCACACCAGGTACACAACATCAAAAGAGGGGTGAGTGGAGTTGGCATAAGGAGCTGTCTAGGGAGAGCAAAATCTTGGCCAAAAAGGTGACCCCATGGCCTAGGACTCCTACGCCGAGGCACCCGTAGTATGTGTTGTATATTCTGAACTTTTAAGCCTACAGAGACGTTACCTGAAGGACTTTATTGAACTTTGTTCAACTCTCTGAAAAACATTAACCCTTTTTACCCAGAGCTTACAGAGACTACTGTAAAGACTCTTCAAAATAACTTTTCCCTTGTTTTCAACTTCAAAAGGACCATAGTAACAGGCCTTGTTGTGACAATTAACTTTTTTTCCAGCCTGCGGTTGATGGACTAGCTCTGTATGGACTGTACCTGTTTTGCCATTTTTCAGTGGTTTTTGTAAAGTTTCGGTTTGAGACTCTGCAAATATGTTACCTGTTATTATCTATATGTTAAGCAAAAATTGTTCCTCAGTCCAGGAGTACTGACCTTACCTAGGGAGGAATGTGGTGCCCTGCTCACACAGGTAACCACAGATTTACCTACAGCACAGATGGGTTTCCACAGTAGGTACACAGACACAAACAACACCTTCCACCCCAGCACAGTAGGGGGATCTCATTTGCTGCCTTTAGGCAAGATACCCTATAAATACTGGTGCTGGGGGCAGAGTTAGTTAGAGTGTGCAGAAGCTACAAGAGCTGTGAAGATGTACTGCTGGTCGGTGCTGCGTTAGGCCCGAGCCAGTGACCCTGAACAGCCTTCAAGGCCCAAGAGTGGGGTCGGAAAGCGAGGAGAGAGGAAAGAACAAAGTGGGAGCCGAGGAGCCAGCGTTAGTTTCACCCAAACAGCACAACGGACACCGGAGTCCGAGTCTACTGGACACCACCTGGCCTAGTAGAGAATACCGGTCTCCCATGGAGACTTCAATCTCCCGGGCATCTGCGCAGTCACTTATCAGGGAGCCAGGCAATGCAGAGAGAGGAAATGTCGTAGTCCATCGAGGGTGTCCTGACGACAGCACAGGTGATCAGACGGGGTAGGGGCTTTGACACGAGGCAGGGGCTTCATACACACGGGGAAAGAGATGAGGAGGCCTTATACACACTCGCACCCGGCAGTGCTCTGGACATTTACCTGCAACTACACCAGTAAAAGGTAAAGAAACAACCAGCGGTGTGTGTGTGTCGGTTCCTTACCCGCGCCCCTGCCATCCACAGAGACTGTCCCGTTATCCAACAGCCTGACCAAATCCCTGCTCCATTCCTCATCATCATCAACAAACACCCCAGGGATCCAGGTCCGCCTGTGGGGAGCTCCAACACCTAGCTACTCATCCATCATCCCTGGAGGCCCCACGCAGTGCTGGTGCAGTCACCAGATACCACAGGTGGCGTCATGATAAACGTATAAACTTTTATTCCCATTCCAACTACCCCTTTTTAGTTGACCACCAGGGCCACGGGTCTGGGCAGGCCACCAGTGACATCCCTATCCGCAGCAGAGGGCCCAGATACCCGAATCCCCATACCCTGGGCTAGTCAGACTCATGGATAATCACCTGGTACATGCAAACTGTAGAGTAGCACATGGAACATTCATGTGTTCTTCTTGATGCAATGCCGAATAATTACAAACAACACGTGTGTGTAGCCATGTTTAGTGGCTTTATCATGACGTGTGGGCAAACATACAGACCATGTGTAAGTACGGGTCAGAACACCATTATTACACGGAAGGCCTGATGCATTTGTACACTAACAAATACGAACAGATAAGAAACCATGTGGAACACATGAACCAATGGGTACCAACAACACAATGTGTGAGATATTACAGGTGCCACAAGTGATGGAGGCTGACTTTAACGCACAAAGAAAACATGGGCACATGTTGCGTAGCACATGTATGCTCACAATTACTCTTCCTGCCACACTGGTAAAGATACCGGTGTCACGTTACAGGCCAGCAAGTCCAGCAGGTCACATGTGTAACAACCATTGTAGGCCAAACACAAAAATGTAGCAGAAGCAAACATCAAACACATGTCCCAGCAACTCCTTCAACCCCTTCACATAAAATTACATGATAACATGTTGTGATTTTTAAGTCTGAAATTTAAAAATAAAATACTCACAGAAGTATCAGAGGCTGAGATGTCGCACAGGGTTTCGGCCTCTGAAAGGTCAGAATCAGACATCTGGGTATGAAACACATAAATAGACATACCGCATTTTTCAGATTATAAGACGCACTTTTGTTCCCCCAAACTGTGGGGGAAAGTGGGTGGTGCAGCAGGCTGGCTGTGGGCTGCAGGACCTAGCGGGAGGTCTCCTGCTTCCGCTCATTTAATATGCACTGCCGCTGTCCATCACTGTGGTGCTGAAACCGCACCGCTGTGATGGACTGGGGGAGCAGCGCATATTAAACTGTCTGTGCCCCCCCTGTGATGGCACATGCCCCCTCCCCCCTGTGTTAGGTATGGCCCCCCATGCTGCTGCCAATAATAAAATAACTACCACATTAGGGCCCTTTCACATCAGCGTTTATTTGAAATCGCGGCAGATGCGGTGAAAAAACCGCATCTGCCGCGATTGTCGCATAACCGCTGCACTTGGGGCGCGGTTGCGGTAATCCCCATAGAAAGTATAGGGGGACTTGCGGCAGGTGCGGCAAGTGCGGTTTTGCACTTGCGGCAGGTGCGGCCGCGAAAAAAACCGTGGTCAGACGCGTTTTTTTCCGCGGCCGCACCTGCCGCAAGTGCAAAACCGCACTTGCTGCACCTGCCGCAAGTCCCCCTATACTTTCTATGGGGATTACCGCAACTGCGCCGCAAGTGCAGCGGTTATGCGGCAATCGCGGCAGATGCAGTTTTTTCACCGCATCTGCCGCGATTTCAAATAAACGCTGATGTGAAAGGGCCCTAACTCACGTTTTCCAGTGATATCCTGGCTCCCTCCATGCAGCTGCGCTCCTCCACTTCCTGCTTTTTCTCTGTACAGCTGGTCATGTGATCGGCTCAGCAGTGACATCATCTCTGTACGCCCGATCACATTACCGGCATTACAGAGAAGAAGGAGGAAGTGGAGGAGCGCAGCTGCATGGAGGGAGCCAGGACATCGCTGGAAAAGGTGAGTAATGTGGTTGTTATTTTATTATTTGCAGCGGCATGGGGGGCCATACCTAACACAGGGGGGAGGGGGCATGTGCCAGCCCTGGGGGACTTGTGCCAGCCCTGGGGGACTTGTGCCAGCCCTGGGGGGCATGTGCCAGCCCTGGGGGATGTGGACAGCCCTGGGGGAGGTGTGACAGCCCTGGGGGACATGTGACAGCCCTGGGGGACGTGTGCCAGCCCCGGGGGACATGTGCCAGCCCTCCGGGATGTGTGCCAGCACTGGGAGGCATGTGCCAGCCCTAGGGGATGTGTGCCAGCCCTGGGGGATATGTGCCAGCACTGGGAGGCATGCGCCAGCCCTGGGGGATGTGTGCCAGCCATGGGGGATGTGTACCGTTACAGGGGGACATGTGCCATCACTGGGGATGTGTGCCATCACTGGGTGACGTGTGCCAGCCATAACTAGAATAAGGGGGCCATATCTAGGATGGAGGGATATATCCCAGGTTGAGGGACCATGTACGAGGATGAGGGGTCTATGAGGGACATATACCCTATATTATTTGTAAGATGGAAACTGACATTATAAGACGGAACCGATTTAACATTAAAAACATTTTTTTCTCTTTTCCTTCACCAAATTTGGGGGTGAGTCTTACAATCCGGTGCGTCTTACAAAGCGAAAAATGCGGTATATTACATGTAGTTTGCATGTTGGATTGCAACATACATGATGAGAACACATAAAACACATGTGTACATACCTTCAAGGTCAAGTTGCAGCAAATGGGTGTGGCCGACCAGGGGGAAAGATGTCATTTCCTGTTTTGCATGCCACCATATATAGCATACACAGGTCATGTGACCTATGACATCAGTGATTTTCAATTGAAAACAGCCAAAAATCAAAAACCCATGCATTAATGCATGTCTATATATGTGCAATGCGTTAACACATGTGTCGTCTATAGACTCCCATGTTAAAATCTACAGATTTTCTGCTAAATCCATTTATATTGTATTTTAGCTCAAAAGTCTTCTCCTAATGGATCCTATGCATTGCACATTAACACATGACCAGCTGTAATTTTCTACTTGGAACTTTGTACTTCGTACTTGTTAAAGTCATATCATGTTGATGAATGTATTATTAAACTTTGTAATAATTTTGATATTATCCCAGAAGTTTATTTAAAGCCTCATTGGCTGGTGAAAACATTATTTCCCAAAAATGATCCTTGAATTGTTATTTCCCCTATAATGTGCTTAAAAGGGAGAAAAATGACAAATTGCTGTACTGATGAGCGCATCATTGGGGCATGTCTGTAATAAAACATATACATATTAATTTCTAAAATGAAACACAATACCCAAGTTTTCTGCTTGCTTGGAAACAGCAATACATTGTTCCTGGAAGTCTAAGCCATTTAATGCTTTAGGAAATTAAGCCAATTAAAGAGCTTATTCGGTTTCTTTGTCCGCAGAGAGTACATCTGTTGTCTTGCTTATGCTGTATATGTGGAATGGCTTTTGGAAAAAGAAGGATTTGAAGTGTTCTTTAAATATTACATATTAATATGTGAATGTAAATTTAGAGAAACTATTATATTATTACTTCAGCTGAGATTTTATAGCATTTTAGACCATTGGATTGTTGTTGAATTTTGGTTTCTACAGCTGATTTTATCATCATGGCATCAAATCACAAGTGCCTCATAGAAGGAACTGACCTTTGACCTCTGTGTCTATAGTAACCACCCGAAAATGTGTCCCTCCACTCCACCAATCTCCTAACGTCTGGTACGGGGGGGGGGGGGCCGTATTGTCACTGCATTCAATCAGCAGCCGCTGATCGGCTGAATCCATCACATAAAATGGGATTTGTTGTTGGCAGATGAGTGGTGCCGGGCTAGAAGATAAGTTTCTTAATTTACTTTTTTAATTTCTTATAAGACCCTAGGCTGCTGAATTGAACTTTTACCTAGGGATCAGCGAGTAGAATCGTTACTATTCGGTACTCGCCGAATAGTAACAATATTGGGGCTACTCGCTACTCCCCGAGTTTCTTGTGATTACTCGGAAGTAGCGAGTAGTCCTTTCACTTTCGCAGTGTATCTATACATACACTGCGAAAGTGCACTAAAAGTGAATAAAAGTTGTTAAAAAATAAAAAAAATCATACTCACCTATCTGATGGCTGCACCGGGACCGGCAAAGAAGACATCCGATCAACGAGAAAGACCTGTGAATCTCACAGCCAATCAGATGGCCAGACGTCACAAACCACATGATCACTATTAGCCACCTGATTGGCCAGTTTACCAGGTCATTAATGCATGTTCAAGACCTTTCAATCTGGCCAATCAGGTGGCTGGTAGTGATCACGTGGTTTGTGACATCTGGCCATCTGATTGGCCAGATCACTACCAGCCCTCTGATTGGCTGTCAGACTCGCATGTCCTTCTCATTGATCAGATGTCTTCTTTGCAGGTCCCGGTGCAGCCATCGGATAGGTGAGTATGATATTTTTTTTATTTTTCAACAACTTTTATTCACTTTTAGTGCACTTTCGCAGTGTATACATAGATACACTGCGAAAGTACTCTCCCGCCCATTCACTTCCATTGAACTCGCTATACTCGCAGTACCGGGACCTTCTCGTTGCAAGTATAGCATGTCCGATTATTGCAGTACTCGCTCATCCCTACCTTACCTCTTTTGCTGATGTATGAACACATTAACAATAGTTACACAGCTAAATTTTGCATTTACTACTAGCAACCTGAGCTATCCCTGATTGGCTTCACACCATGGTTTTCTGCTGTCAGGGTCTGTCCGGTGTTTTGCAGGATGCACCAGACAGAACCTGACAGCACCGGACGAGCAGAAACTGAGGGCAAATATGTCCTGTGATCTTGTTTTTTGCAGGATTCGTTTCTGCTCATTGCTGCTACCCGCGGTGGTGAAATTTCAGTCTGCCCACGGTGCAGAAATGTAAGCTTTCTGTAAAGTGGAGCTGTCCATGGTGCTGAACGTTCAGCGGTGGCTCTGAAATGCTGTTGCTGTTGATGGTGTTGACTGAGCATGGCAGCATTTCAGAGCCGGTGCTGTTCTGTTAATGGCATCTGGCATCTGATTTTCATATCGCCTGTACCGCCCCCTGGCAGCACAAGCACAGTCTCTGCTCTATAGCACACCCATATGGGCGTGCATAATTAACACGCCGGCGGTGGGGAGATCCACATAAGCCCGCCTTTTGCGGCTTCACATGTAATGTGAAGCTGCAGAACAAGAGGTGTATAAACCACTTTTATAAACTTTCACATAGTGGTTTAGGGACAGAAAGGGATGGTTACAAATTGATTACTATGGTGCAGGGACAGGTTAAAATAGGCTGGGGGGTCATTTGTAGAGGTCAGGTTCCCTTTAAACATAACTTTTTAAAATATAATAAAGTAAAAAAAAATATAAAAATTAGAATCATCCTGTTTTTCCAGTTTAGCAAAATAAAAAAATATTAGGCATCACCATGTCTGTAATAATTGTTTAACCCATATTTTAAACCTCATATGTAGAAAAAAATTCTAAAACCTAGAATTCTAATTGTTGGTTGCCATGCTTTTCTAATAAAATGTAATAAACCATGATCAAAGTATCTTATATAGCCCAAAATAATATTACACCACAGAATATTCTGGTTTGGCGCATACCCGTGATATTTGAAAAAAAAAAAATTAAAACATAATATCATCATTTTTTTAAAATGGACTATTGATTTATCATATGTATATAAAATATAAATTAGTAGTAGTTAAAAAAATTAGTACAACACGTTTGGGCCAGGCACAGCCTTCCTCAAGTACCTAAAAAAACTTTGTTTCTCAAATGATTTATATTTTTAAATTATTTAATACTGAAGATCCATTCCTTTTTTCCTATCCTGAAACTTGAGTATCACGGACCTGCACCAAACCAGAATATTCTGTGCTATATATTATACCTGGGTCAGGACCTCCTGGAAAGTCTCCACCACCCAATTCCTGGATCTATGCATATGATAAGCTTGTAACATATGCAGCAAGGTGAGTGCATTGTATTTATGCAACCTAAACTACCTCATATCAAATTGCTATGCTTAGATTGCACTCCACACACCGGGACATGGCACAAGTTATCACTGTGTGTGGTTGGCAGCGCTTGCCAACCACTCTCAAGAAGTGACCCCTGATAGCATCTGGGGTCACTGCAGGACCCCGGGCTATCAGGTGATGCAGCGAGATCCCGCTATCTTATTATGGGATCTCTGATCTCAGAGGGGAATGGCGCAATCCTTGCCGCGGTGATTTTGAATCACGCTGTCAGTGAATGACAGCACAATCTAATGGGTTAACAGATTGCGGATCTGATCGGTGCTGTTAGCCCCACATCTCAGCTGATGAAATCAACTGAGATGTCGGGGAAATGAGGTGAGCTCACATCAAAGTGTAGAACTAGCCATATATCCCTCCAGGGATATATCTTGGTCTACTAGGCCTTGCTCCCACCTAGCCAGAATCCTACTCCACACTGATGAGGGGCAACACCCCGAAACAGCTGTATGTGGATGGATACCTGGCCTTGGTATTCCCTTGTCATATCTGTAAACTTGTAAAAGAGTTGGATATTGACTTAAAGGGCCACTTCATATGGTGGTTATGGTGTTCTCCGCAAGGAGCCACCCCTTGGCTGGGTCCTTCCCTGGAGGGATATATGGCTAGTTCTGTGTTTGAGACTCCTAACCGAGGCTCCACAGACTCTATTTGCATATTCATATTTCCCAGGGGGCAATGTGCCTAGGAATTCACTGTGTTTGAGCGCTTTAGCCAGCTGCCCGCAGTGTTTTCTTGGACTGGTCTCCCTGAGATCAGTGAATACTCTGCAACCACATCAAAGTGCGGGAGTCGACCCATGACGGACATGTATGTCATGGGTCATGAAGGGTTAAGAGATAGGCTAGGCATTTTAGGGGTATTTCTTTTTGTAATTTTTCTTTTAATAGACAGACTGGGTTCTTTTTATGCCAAAATGGGCAGGACTGGTTCACTTATCAAAACTGTCTAACACCATGTTACTACATGCACCATTTTTTTCCGGTTTATATTTTCGGCAGGGGTCTATACCAAAATTTGCATTAGTAATCTGCTCTAATTATTGCGTTCTTACTGTATTTTTTTATTTGCTTTACACTTTCTTTATGCATTTTAGTGCAAATTTGAATCAACATTTTTTATGTACTTTTGTACACTGGGTTTCTGCACTTAAATGTATTTTTTATATAACTTTTTTAGGCTCCCAATAGAAGCCTTTGGGGAGCAAAAATGAACCAAAAACAAACAATTTAACAGTGTCTTTAAATTAAAAGGGCACATGAGCTTTCAGGAAAATCACATCCACTTTGCTTGAAATGTTAAATGCAGTAAATATTCCACACAAAAAGAGTCAGAAAAATGTTTCACTATATTACAATTAAATTGCATCCTCATTGAGCAAATGTGTCAAAAATTATTTTTTAACATATTTGCCAAAACTGTTTTATCTGAATCTTTTATAATTTACGCTAGAAAAAAATATGTCTGGGAATAGGAATATAATATTTTTGCTCTTTCACTTTGTAATGCAATATGGTTGGTTTAAATAATAACATTTGTGCCAAAAAATAATCCTTCAATTATCTCATGCACAGCGATCCTAAATATGTGTATTTTAGCTAACATCTGGTATCATTATATAAGTGCTCAGTTTAGTTTTGACTACTATGCTCCCTGAAATGCCCTGAAATATAGCAATATGATATTGATTTGTCCTGATGAAGGGGCCAGGGAGCCCTGAAATGTGTTGACTAACAAATCAATATTATATTCATTAAATCAATATTATATTCATCCTTTGATGTCTCGTGGAATACGGCAGCGCAGTTTTTAACTTTTCATCCTCCCTACTCTGTGCACCACGCTGGGGACCTCAGCAGCCGTGATATGCTTTTATAGTGGTTGTGACTCTCACAACCACACAAGGTGAAGCCTGTGATATCTATTTAGGTAATATTGTATCTCTCAGACCCTTCATCCTCCCTACTTTAATTTTCTGAGATAATGACCTTTGGGTTTTCATTGGCTGTAAGCCATAATCATCAACATTAACATAAATAAACACTTGAAATAGATCACTAAGTTTGTAATGACTTCTATATAACATACAGTATGTGTTTCAGTTTATGTACTGAATTACTGAACTTTTGATGATATTCTAATTCATTGAGATGTACCTGTATTTGTGAAGTGCAAAGGAAATGATACATGGTTTTCTAAATATGTAAAAAATATAAATCTGTAGGTTGTGATGTGCTTTTGTATTCAGCACCCTATAGACTGACACCCCTAAATAAAATCCTAAGTGACTAATTACTTCCAGAATCACCTAATTAGTTCATTGAGTCCATCTATGTAAAGACATCAGAGCTTTGTTTGTGAACACTGGAAATCATACAGCATAAGGAAAGCTAAGGAACACACCAGGCAGGTAAAGGGTAAAGATTTGGAGAATAGTAAAGCAGGGTTACACTATATAACCTCCCCCTCCCCCAAGCTCTGAACATCTCACTGAGCACTGTTTAATACATCATTCAAAGATGGAAGGAGCACGGCACTACTGCAAACCTACCAAGACATGGCCGTCCACCTAAACTGACATCCCAAGCAAGAGGAACACTAATTACATAAGAACTCAAGAGGCCCATGGACAGTCTGGAGGAGCTGCAAAGATCCACAGCTCAAGTGGGAGAATCTGTCCACAGGACAACTATTATTCATAAACTCCACCCACTAGCTTTTATGACAGAGTGGTAAGAAGAAGGCCATTTTTGAAAGTGAGCCAAAAGCTTTCCAAAAGCTATTTAGGGGACACAGCTAGCATGTGGAAGAAGGTTCTCTGGCCAGATGACACCAAAGGAGAATTTATTGGGCTAAATTCAAAACGCAATGTGTTGCGAAAACTAACACTGCACATCAGCCTGAAAACACCATCCCCACCATTAAACATGGTGTGACAGTATGATGTTGTGGAGATCATTTTCTTCAGCAAGGACAGTGAAGTTGGTCAGAGTTAATGGGAAGATTGATGGAGCTTAATACTGGGTTTAGGTTCACCTACAAACTGAACAACGACCCTAAACATACTGCCAGAGCTGCAATGGAATGGTTTAGAGCAAAAAATATTCATGTGTGTGATCAGCGCGGTCACAGTCCAGACCTAAATCCCATTGAGAATCTGTGACAAGAATTGAAAATTGCTGTTCATAGACGCCTCCATCCGAACCACTGAGCCAGAGCTATTTTGCAAAGAAGAGTGGGCAACAATTTCAATGTCTAGATGGAAAAAGCTGTTGGGGATGTACCTTAGAACACTTGCAGCAATAATTGCAGTGAGGTGGTCCTACAAACTATTGATTCAGGGGGGTGAATACAAATGCATATCATAATTTTTAAATTTGTATTTTTAAAATATTTAGAAAACTATTCTGGACGGACACAGATAAGGACACTGTAGAGCATCTTGTAGCTACACTAAAAGCAAAATTTGAATCTAGTGCTGACACCCGGGCTAAAATGAGGTTCTTTGGATGTCAACAAAAGCCCAAGGAGAGTGCCAGAGACTATGCCTTAAACTTGCAGGAAGCACTCAAAGCACTTAAACTAGCAGAACCTGCCTTAGCCCTGGGAGCTGACAAAATGCTAATCGACCAGTTTATAGAGGGCCTCTTATCCCCTTCTCACAGAGGACAGCTGAGTATGATGATTATTCAGAATCCTAAAATAGAAGAGAAAGGGGAGCACACTAAGGCGGTAAAACGAGGGACACCAGCACAATAACTATGGTGGTCCACTCACCTGATGAGGTTGTGATGTGTCACAACGAACATAAAGAGCCTGCAGATCCCGTAGAAGAAACAGCGTTGCAAAGGAGAAAAAGATCGGGATTTATCCGCGCTCGACCACAAGGAGATCCAGGATAGGAAAGACACACTTTATTCACACACGGAACACACAAATTGCCGACGCGTTTCGTGGCCTCCTGGCCACTTCTTCAGGGCATACACTTACAGTCCAGCACACTAGGAGCCATTAAATACACCATGTTGATGACATCACATTGACATCAGTTCCTGTAGGAACGCCCACTCAAAATAAAACCAGTTTTTAAACATATAAATCTAGTAAAAGTCTTATATACAATAGAAATCTAAACACTAAAATCAAGGATAAAATCAGATACGTTTTGAATAATATAAAATCAAAAAATCAATATACATTTAACAAAATACAAGTGTATGAGAACCCATGATCTAAGATAGAGCTAAAAGATTGCATGTCCTATTATCTGTTGTATCCACTTTAGTGCGATAGCCTTTCACCCGCATTTAAACCAGGACCTGATCTCCATAAAAAGTTTTTTTTTATTTATTTATTTTTTTTAAAATAACTAATTAAAAAACAGGACTTGAACTTACAAAGTCTGGGTTCAAGTCAATGGCTCTACTACTAGACCAATTAATCTGAATGGAGTTCATGTCTCCCCAAAGGAAAACCATACCTTGGGTTAACCAAAGAGGGTCTGTTAAAAGTCGCAAACCATCTTTCTATAAAAAATATATATATATGAATATAGATATAAGGGTAGGAAAGGAAGACACAATATGTGCACCTGTCAAAAAAACAGTTTAGAACAATATTATACATTACTTCTAGAGGATTTTCTTTCAATCTGACAACATAGGTGATCACAACTGCAGAGGACCCGCAGCAGAAACTCCTCAAGCAGGATGCTTTGAAGGAGGAGGGACCACACACAATTGCACTGTAAGGAGAGTATAATATAAATATAGTAAAGAAACCCTGATGAGTCAATTTATTGCAGACATCAAAAAACACTGATCTTTCAGTTAAAACAGGTCGGATACTTCATTCAAACCACTAGGGTTCAGGGTGCCCATTTTATAAATCCAGAAGATTTCTCTTCTGTTCAGGGCTTGCACCCTATTAGGGGTGTCCGTGGGAATATGGTCTATCGGAGTAATCCTCAGATCCATACATCCCCCATGCACAGTACAACAGTGTCTCGAGAGGCCATGTTTTAAAAACACTATTTTTATGTTATGTCTATGTGAATTAACCCTTTTGTGTAGTGGTTGGATCGTCCTCCCTATATATTACTTGCCACAGATGCAATCTACAAGATAAATAACAAAATTTGACTGACAGTCCAACCTCAACTTGATTGAGTACACTGTTCCCTCATCATTAAAGGAAGAAAAGTTAACAGTTTTATGATTTATACTGGAACAGCATAAACAATTTTTCTTGTTACATTTGAACGCACCCACTTTAGTTGTCCTACATAATATATTAGTTCCTGTTGTTACACTTGTTTGTTTCCTTATTCTACTGGATGCCAATATGCGTTCAAATATAAGAGGGCACCATCCTTAAAAAGCATATTTTTAAGAGTAATAAGAGATAATTGTAGCCCCTGGGCAGCGCCTTTAGTGTTGGTTATAAAGAAGGACGGGACCATGAGAATGTGCGTAGATTACCGGCAGATCAACCACATCACACATAAGGACGCATACCCCGTACCTAGGATTGAGGAGTCATTAGCTGCATTAAAATCTGCTAACTACTTTTCTACCCTTGATCTGACTAGTGGGTACTGGCAAGTTCCTGTGGCAGAGGCCGACAAGAAGAAGACAGCGTTTACTACGCCGATGGGCCTCTGTGAGTTCAATTGTATGCCGTTTGGACTCTGCAATGCACCCGGTACCTTCCAACACTTGATGGAGAGCTGCCTAGGACATAAGAACTTTTAAACTGTCCTCCTGTACCTAGATGACGTCATAGTCTACTCCAAGACATATATGCAACATCTACAAGACCTGGCAGAAGTGTTTGAAGCCTTGTCCGGATACGGCATGAAGATCAAGCCATCCAAGTGCCACCTTCTCAAAAAAAGGTATAGTACCTAGGACATGTCGTGAGTTCAGAGGGAGTAGCACCGGATCCTGATAAAGTCACTGTGATAAGGGATTGGCCAAGACCCACCAACGTGAAAGAGGTGAGGCAATTCCTGGGCCTGGTAGGCTATTACAGAAGATTTATCAGAGGGTTCACAAAGTTAGCAGCTCCCCTTCAAGACATTCTGGTAGGACAATCGAAAAGGTCTTCAATCCGTAATCTCCCTTTCCAGTGGAGTGATGTGAAGGAAGAGTCCTTCAAAAAGCTAAACTGTGCGCTGACAGGAGAGGAAATCCTGGCGTATCCGGATTACCATAAACCCTTCATTCTTTACACGATTGCCAGCAACGTGGGACTGGGAGCAGTACTGTCACAGAAGCAAGGAGGCAAAGTGAGTTATTGCCTTTACAAGCAGAAAACTCCAGCCCACGGAAAGAAACCCTGAAAATTACAGTTCCTTCAAGTTAGAACTACTGGCAGTAGTTTGGGCTGTAACTGAACGTTTCAAGCATTACCTGGCAGCTGCAGAATTTACCATCTACACTGATAACAACCCATTGACCTACCTGGACTCAGCAAAATTAGGTGCGTTGGAGCACCGATGGATAGCCCGGCTGTCTAACTACAATTTTGTCATCAAATATAGTGCAGGCCGCAAGAACGGGAATGCAGATGCCTTATCCCGGTTGCCACACCTGAAAGACGTGGAAGAGGAACCGGAGGAGTTGAAAGAAATTGAACTACCGGCCTTTCATCATTCTAAGGTAGAAAAGTATCAACCTGGCATCTACCAAAAACAACAGGAGGTAAATCTCAACCCATTAGCACACCATGGATGGGCTGACACCCAAGATAGTGATCCAGCTGTGAAGTTAGTGAAAGAACTGCTTACACAACAAGGTGCGTACCCTAGCCAGAACGCTCCAGCTGAGACCCAATACCTCTGGAAGGAGAGAAGCAAGTTGTTCCTGTATCAAGGGAAATTCTGCAGAAGGCACACCAACCCTAAAACACATGAAAAATGGTCTTAAAAGCCTACCACGACGGTGCAGGTCATTTTGGATGGAAGAAGTTGGAAGTGCTCTTAAGAGAGAGATTCTACTGGGTTGGCATGAGGAAGTCAACTGAAGATTGGTGTAGAAAATGTGGCCCTTGAAACCTCAGAAGACCAACAGAGTGCCCGACTCCAGTCCATAGTAACCAAGCAACCCCTGGAGTTAGTTAAGTTAGACCACGTCAAGTTGTCACCAAGCCGGTCAGGCTATGCCTATGCCTTAACCATCGTGGACCATTACTCCCGCTTCTTAGTGGTGGTACCCGTCAAGGACCTGACAGCGAAGACGGCTGCAAGAGCGTTTCAGACACATTTCTGTAGACCTCATGGATACCCGGAACAAGTCCTTGCAGATCAAGGTCCAGCCTTTGAATCACAGATTTTCCAGGAATTCTGCAATATGTACGGCTGTAAGAAGATCCGCACGACAGCTTATCATCCCCAAACCAATGGCTTATGCGAAAAGATGAACCATATTGTAATTGACCTGTTGAAAACATTACCAGAATCAGAGAGAAATCAATGGCCAGAGAAATTACCCGATCTGGTAGACCTATACAACCATGTCCCGGTGAGTTCTATAAACTACCCTATGCGAGCAAGACCCAGTCAGCTACCAATTGATTTAGATATGGGAATTCTAAAACCAGACGCAGAAGTTGAAGAATCTAATTGGGATACCCTACGTCAACAGAAGTATCGCCAAGTACAAGAGTGCGTAGAGAAAAATCTTCAGCAAGCTAGAGCGAGACAAGAGAGAATCTTTAACCAACGTGTTCAAGCAACTCCATTACAACCCGGTGAGCAAGTTCTCAAGAGAAAGTGACGCACCAACAAATTGGATAATCAGTGGGAAACCACCCCATATACAGTCTTACCATCCAATTTAGACAATGCTAAAATGTGTCTAATAAGCAAAGACGAAGGAAGAACGTCAGCAGTTATGTCAAGAGACCATCTTAAACCGTGTCCTGAAACTCTGAAGACACCAGAAGTAACAGTACCTGTACAGGTCCAACCTGTCAAAGAAGAAGATGAAGTATTCCATACCGTCTTAGGAGATTTCCCCAAAACATGGTCAAATTACTACGGAGCAGTTTCAGTCCCCATGATTGCTTTCCCTCCAATGGTTGAACCAACACCAGAACCCGTACAACCAGAAGTCCCAAGACCTGACGAACTGGAAGTCGAGCCTGAAGAGGAAGAACCCATTCCTGGTCCCAGTGGGCTTGCCAGTCTTACTGTCAGATCTCCATCCTCAATAGTACCAGACACTCCAAGTAGGTACACATCCACCCACCCCATCAGGCTAAGTACACCCAGTACATCAGCATTACGCAGATCAGAACGTAGTACCAAGGGTCAGTTATCGGCTAGGTACAAAGATTGAAATGTAAAGTAAATGTGAAATGTAAATATGTTTGTGTAAAGTAAATTTAACCCGTTACTGTGTAAAGTGTATAGAAAGGGTGAGAGTAGCTTGGTGTTAGGTGGCAGCCACGGAGAATAAGAACTTGGCCTCTTATGCGGTGACCCGAGGGCCTAGAGGCCTACTGCACTTGTAACCAGAAACACCCGTACGTGTTATATTGTTTTGCAACGTTAAAAAAAGCCCAGTACCTACAGAGACTTTCCTGTATGAACTTCTTACATATTCTTGAACTTTTTCTTTATTTATTTATGGACCATATTACCACGGACTGGTTGTGGTAAAAACTTTGTTGTATATATCTATCAGCCCTGGAGGCAATAGACTAAAACCCGGAAGAACTGATTTATTTTTCAACTTTTTGGACTCTTTTTGAGCATTTTAGTGATTTTTGTACTTTTTACTTTATAAGAATATTTAAATATTAATTGTTATATTAACTGTTTGTTTTTTTTCCCACAGTCCCGGAATACTGTTCGTAACTAAGGGGGAATGTAGCACCCCAGGGGCTAATGTGCCACAGTAACATCCAAGGGTTAACTCCCCACACAACACCTGACACTGCACTAGCACCTCTAGGCCAGAAGGGGGAGCTAAAGCAGCTCCCTTATATATTCTGGTCTGAGGAGGAAGTAGTTAGTTGATAGTTGACAGTCAACAGTTCAATTTAGTGCAGGGAGCACTAGGAGGAGGACTTGTAAATGGGAGCAGTGCTGAGCTCCTGACAGGGACCACTGACTACTTTCAGACCTGACGCCAGGGTCTGAGGAGAGGAGTACAAGAAACAGAGGAACACATCTGGGAGACTGAGTTATCTCATAACTCGCCCCAGAGGAGCGCAGAGATCGGATACCGGGTCCGAATCTGTGACTGAAACACGCAGCACAGAAAACACCGGGATAGTGGAGGTTGTAGATCTACACTGTACCTCAGCGAAGCAACACGGCGGGGTCAGAGACACAGAGAAAAGATTCAAGTTGCCTAGCAAGTGGGTACCTGTGAGGAGAGACAGGGCCAGCAGCCTAGCTAAAGCGGCAGCAGGGCCACACACAGCGCAGCAGTGGGAAGCTGAGGACCCAGACAGGGTGGGAGCAACTGGGCCCCAGTACAGACTCCGTGGACAGTACTCTGCTACCAACATCTGCAGTAAAGCCTTGGAAAAACTTCAAAACTGTGAGTCTGTGTGATCCTTGTGCTCAAACCCTGCATACCCTCACAAACCCCCATCATCTCTACTACTACCCCTATCCTACAACATCCATAGCCTCAATCATAGACTATAACTATCACTGCTCCGGGGAACCAAGCTCTATCCGTGGAGAGCCGTTACATCTCCAGCTGCCAAACATCATCCCCGGAGGTTCTGCAGCAGCGGTGGTCCCCTCACTGACCACAACCCTTGGGTGGCGTCACAACAAACTCCCCTGTAAATATTCCCCCATTTACTTGTGGAACCCGGGACAGGGTCCGGACCAAGACCGCAATTATATCCCTAGCAGTAGCCTGGTCCGGTACCAAGTACCCCGTCCCAGTGGGCTCCACACTAAAATGGGGAAATAAGGAAGGAACAGGATGAGGGGTCCATGAAACAACTGACGTGTTTCAGATCCTTCAGATCTGGGATTTTAAAGAATGAAGAATAAAATCGAGTTTTAACTGCTTAAGGACCATTAAGGATTCTGAAGTTGGACTATTCATCTTTCCTTCGTGGTTTCACATCCATAGTTGTGGAGTTGAAGTCAGTGTCCATTTTGTTGGAGTTGGACTCAGAGTTGGAGTCGGATGTTTGGCGTATCGTCTCCACAGCCCTGAATTTCAACATGTACTATAGCAGCTCATATAAAACTATAATACTAATGAGAAATATTTTTGTAATCTTAACACTTGACCCCTCATTTCATTTGGGGGATATCAGACACGCAAGGGATACCCCCGTCTCACGTCATGTGAGAGGAGTCCATGGGGGGGATCTCAAGTGCTTTAGTTTCCAGATTATGGAGGTGGTGGACAGACCCACGAGGGGTGGCAATTGTGATAAAATCATCCTAAAGAAAGAGACGAGGTGGATCTACAGGATGGGGTCAGTGGGTGGATGTGGCTTAAACGAGCAATTGACATACACCCCGTTCTTGTAAGTTTGCCTGATGTCTCTGTAAACGTACCCTTGCCCGACACACTTTTCCAGTATCCAATTCTATGGGTCTTTGGAATTGATACAAGGTAACTCTGTAGTAAGTCTATTAATCCAAAAAAAGATCGTACAGGGCTTTTTAATACATCATGTCTCTATTTTGGGACACATATATCATCTATAACTATCTATGTGTGCAATTGAATATAGGTCACCTGGGTGTGTGACTTATATCAGATGTTATACCTGATGCATATAACACCCTATGAGCCACCATATTGTGGGACCCCATAGACCCTTTGAGGGCTTTATGTATATATATATGTAGGTTAAACTGATATATAATTTGATGGGACACTAAAAAACATCTCTCTATTTTGTCTAAGTTCCCTTTTCCACTGTGTGCCAGGGTGGAGAGTTCCCCACAGTCTCCGCTGCCTGGATTAGTAATGTCATCACTGGAGGAGGAGCGGTGTAATTGAGCCCACCTCCTGTGTTGTATGAATGCACAGGAAATGTGGGCGGAACCTTTGGCCCTCCACTGTTGTTCCCGAGGAGCGGAAAGTGCGGTAGCACACTTCCGGTTTGGGCAAAGAATAGACGAACAGAGCTGTGCGGTCATGTGACTGTGTTTTGCATGACGCACATCCGGTTTGAGGCCTACAGTATTGTAATGGCGGCGTGGCGTGGAACGCACGCCGGCGCCGCCTCCCTCATTTAGGGATCTGGAGGGGGACAGCATATAAGGATGGCTAAGAGGAGGGTGGGGGCCGCCATATACCATTACACAGAGGTAGAGGGGGAGCATAGGACCCTTTGCCCTGGGCGCCCCAGGGCATGTACGGACACCCTGTGCCACCAACAACCACTCCTGAGGAACCCACCACTACATCTATGGTGGGGGAAACGTGTTGAGTGAAGACAAAGTGCGAGAGCATCAGGACAAGCTAAGTTATACCCTGATCTTTTCTGTGGGGCATTGGTATATCTGGCTTTCTCAGGGCTATAACTGTATATCACTAAGGTGACATGTTGCAATGTGTTTGATGTGTGAGATATAAGGTGATGGTGAGGTAAGGCTGTTTTTTATTTATTTGTATGGGAATTGAGGAACTTAATAACAGCACGGTATGACACCTGACTCCTCCACAATCTTTAGATAAGAAGGAATTATCTCTCCAAACAGCTTTTTTCATTAGGTGGCCGTTTTTCTGAGGTCACTAAGTTATAGGGATAGACCCTTAACTCTGAGGATAGCCTTTTTTCGTGATACCTTCCAGCATAGATGTAAGACATTAGACCTTTCCTGTAAAGGAGGTATAGTGTACCAACGGGCCTGCACCTTTAGACATTAGCTATGGGTTAGTAGGGACAGCCGCCGAGGAACGGGGACACCATCTAGGGGGTTTTGTACGTGTATAAAACTCCGTTGTCAGGTAGGACGAGGTAGGGAGAGGATAGAGTTGGGCCACGCGCGCCCCCACCAAACCCCCCCCCTCCTCTTGAGAAAGTCAGCTGCACACCTCTGGCTGGAACCATAGTTTCCTATTTTAAAAATGTATCAATAAAAGTTATATTTTAGTAGTAATTCCTTGGATATATGTATATACTCTTAACACTACTGGACTGCAGGACAATAGACCATATTTAATACAAACTCCAGTGAAATATCTTTTTATTTAGTATGTATTGAAATATATTTGATTTATACAACTCAGCCAAATAATTCAGCAATAAGGAATCAGGATATCATATTAAAGATAAAAAGGGCACAACTATAAATATGTCACTTTGCTAATACTGGCATTTCTTTGGATGGTTTTCTACTTGTGTTAGATATTCCTGAAGCTCTGACTACATTCCAGAGTTTAGCCTGTTGACTCTCATCAGTTTCTTTTTGGATTTAATCCGACTCCGACTGTAATTTTATACCTGCTGCTATAATGTCTCTCCTCCGCACTACTCCCACTATTTAAACATGACTGGTGCGCTATTTACACGTGTCTAAGGCGGCCGTCACACGCAACGATTTCTTGCCCGATATCGTTTAAGCAATCTCCTTTTTGATCGCTTAAGCGATATCGGGCAAGAAATCGTTGCATGTAATCAAGCGATTTACGATGTGAAATCGCTTGATCGTGACATCGCTGATCTGAGCTCCGGAGCTCAGATCTAGCGATGAACGATGCCACGATCTGCTTCATCGTGGTGTATAACACCACGATGAACGATCTCCCAGCGGCAGAGCCTATGCTGGGAGATGGTAACTATGGTACACGTCGGGTAACTAAGCGACGCGCGGCGCCTAGTTACCCGATGTGTACCATAGTAACCAGCGAGATCGCGGATCCACATCGCTGGTGAGTCTGTCTGTGTGACAGCTCACCAGCGATGTGAGCGATATTGTAAGCGATTGCGCGTGCACGTGATCGCTTACAATATCGCTAGAGATATCTCAGCGTGTGACAGCCGCCTAACACATATTCAATATGTTCATGTGTCTCATAAAGTTGGTGCTTTCTACACTTGACATTGGGTACCTTGTGGCCCTTGATAGTTTCCAAAACTTTGCTGAAATAAATTGTGTATTAGTAAGCATTAAAATGTCTTGCTAGTAATCTGGTATATTATAACTATTTTATATTATTAATTATTAAATAAGAACATGAGACACATTTTCAACATTTAGAAGGAATCTCTCGCAGGATTTTGTTATGTAATCTAGGGGTTAATACTCAAATTTCAGTGATAATTGTTTTAACACCAGGACTTTATCATTGCTCAGACTACATTGCCACATGCCAGGCAGTCCAGCCCACCTCCTTCTGTGATTAACAGTTCACTGTCTATAAACATTGTATATTAAGAGACTGGTGGGGGCAGCTTTCTCAGCTCGGCTACATGCTAAATCTAAAAACTCTGTGTCAGAACCAATGTACCCAGTAAACTAACTGATACATTGCTGGATCCAGAATCGTTTTGCCTTAATTATTCTGCTTTTAGATGAGATATGAAAAACCTGCTGACAGATTACCTTTAAAGGAGTACTCTGAGAAATGTAAAAAAAATAAATGTATACATGTATAAAGTAAATGTACATTTAAATATTAAAAATATTACTAAATACCTTTGTTTACCAAAAATATAGCAAAAGACCATCTTTAGTTAGTGCACTATCAGCATTGGAAATATATCTGCTCCCAGCAGTTTTCCCGCCGCCCCACATCTTAAGGCCACGTCAACCAGTTCAATTTCAATCACAATATCGTCATAAAAGTCACGTGATTGAGATTGTTTGAACAATTTCGCAATATCAATTGTGCGGTGTCACAAGTATAGATCTTAATTGCAATTTTAAATTTGGCAACGCGCCAGCGATCCAGCGCACAACCCAATGATCTACAAAACCCATTGTCAGGAATAGGCGAAATCGTCCACTAGATGGTTAGTGCGGCGTGACACGGCACGATGCTGTAGATCGCTCAAACGATTAATGCTTGATTTGTGCTCCTGATCACAAATCTGCAAGCAAACAATCAAGCGATTTTTCAATGAAAAATCACTCGGTTACACGCAGCGATGCACAAACGATATCGCTTAAGCGATCAAAAAAGCGTATCGCTTAAGCGATAACGCTCACAAGATTGACGCGTGTGACGTGGCCTTCAGGACGGGCTGCATATAGACATCTGCTGGAGACAGACATCAGGTGAGGGCAGTGTCCTGTCAGGGATTGTGAATGCTCAATCTTCTGTTCATTGAATCTGACAGGACAAGTGGAGGAGCAGAGTGAGTGACTAAAGCAGAAGATCTAGACTAAAAAGGAGACACAAAAGGCGCAAATGGGTCATATTGTTTAGATAAGGTGACTCTCCCGTGAGTGTATGTGCTCACCTGGCTTGGTTGTGATGACACACAACCAGTATATTCACATGGACAACTACTGCTCGATCTGCACTTCCATGTGCACAGTGGTGTCGTATCCAGAAATCCAAAGGCGGTTTAGTGCTTGTGTGATCTGCGCTGCCGTCGGCATGAAAAGACCAGGGAGACAAGGCTCCTTCAAATGCTCCTTTATTTCCTACACATTTCGGTGCCACCTCTGCACCTTCCTCAGGGACGCAATCAAACTGCTCTCCAGACTCCATGTACATTTTATAACATCTGCTTAAACTCCAGTAAAAGAGACTGAGAAAACCCATATCAGTGAGTCTGCCTGTTGATTGCACCTGTTGCCCTGTGCTCTATAATGAAACCTTATACCTGCAGAGCCGCTGACTATTAGCACCGTGGAGAGCTGCTGCAAAGTAAGTGACTGTGTGAATCACGATCCCTCACAAAGCCCCATCCTATACCACCTCTCCTGCCCTGGGTACCATCAGCCCTACCCAAGGAGGGCTTACCATGCATGCTGCCCTAAGTCACCGTCCCCAGCAGGAATACGGCAGCGGTGGTTCTATTGACCACATACCCCGGGTGGCGTCACAACAAATCCCCTGTAAATACCTCTTTTTGGACTGATCCCAGGCCACGGGACTGGGTCACGACTACCGTGATACCCCAGAGAGACTGCACTGATCCGGTTCCCAAGTACCCCATAGCCTGGGGTGCATGATTTGGGTGTAAGCTAACACCCGGCGCCAGACCGTCCTGATAACTGGTCTAGGTGCGGTGCAGGAGAGTTCAGCCATGAGCCTCCAACCGGGAGGGCCGTGGGCAATCAGACAGCCATGACCCGGTCCAAAGCACATCCCCACCAGGTACTCCGTCCAGGGTCGTGATCCCCTTAGAGAAGGGTGAACTCTATAAAGTCTGTGGGTGGGCCTGGTGTAGTGTGGCACCCTGTGCAGGTTACCGCAGGATCTCTTGGGACATGGATGGAAAGTACACAGCAAGCAGACCCCACTACAAACAACACCTTTCACCCCAGACCTGTAGGGGGAGCTCCACTGGTTGCCTTAAGTCAGTTCCCCCTATAAATATGGGTCCTGGAGGGAGAAACACCAAAGTGTGCAGTCACTTGAGAACTGTAAGCAGCTGAGTGAGCTGACCTGGTACTGGAGCCACGCTAGGCCCATGCCAGAGACACCTGAGAACAGTGGTAGATCCTCAGAGTAAGGGTCACAGGAACAGGAGAGAAGCAAGTACTGAATAGGGGCAGAGGAGTCATCCCGACTCACCCTAACAGAGTCCCGGTCATTGGGTCCGAGCTACAAGGACACAGTAAAGGCTTTGCAGAGAAACCAGCACTAAAATAGAGGGTTTAGCTCCCTGGACACCCAAAGCACCACCAAATGAGAGCCCAGAGTTTAAAGGCTGACAGGAGTCCCATAGAAGTGCCCTCAGTGCAGCAAATCCGGGTGTGCAGAGTCACACAAGAAAGTGCAGTAACGGTTTGGTCGCGTTTCATGCCTGCCAGACTCCAGCAGAACTATGGAAACTAGGAAGCCTACAACCCTGCTTGCTGTGGAAAATTCTGAAGTGTTTTACCTCATCCCAGGTCGAGTGTACCCGTCAACATCAGTAAAGGTACCAATAGACTGTATGTGTGCGTGCCCCTCCTTCCAGTCGCACTACACCGACCACGCTACCCTATTCCCCTTAACTCCATTAACTGCCCCGGGGACCCCCCCGCTCGCCCTGTAGGGAGCGGTTCCATCTAGCTGCTGCACATCACCCCGGAGGTCTGAGCAGCGCCGGTGCCATCACCGGAAACCTACAGGTGGCGTCACGATACAAAACTTTATTCTTACTTAACCGTGCATTGACCACCGGGCCCTTACAGCCTCAGGCACCGAACCGTGACCGCAGCCAGCACCTGAGGCCTGAGAACCCGACTACGGTGAGTCAGTAGAACAAGAGGCTCTGTGCAGGGCCACGCTAAGGAAGTAAGGAGCAGTGCAGAGTGAGAGAAAGAGGGAAAATAGAGAGAAACAGGAAGGAACACCATTGACAGCCACAGAAAGACACCCCATCTACTGGCAACTACCTAGGCCAGCTACCCGTGACTGTGTACCTGTAAATTCCTTGGAGGACATTAGTAAACCCGTACGGAGGCAAAACAACATGTGGTGTCTTATTTCATCACTGCCCTGGAGACCCTGCTCCACCTACAGGGAGCATCACCATCAGGCTGCCCATCCAGCATCCCCGGAGGGGAGTGCATTCACCAAACACCGTAGGTGGCGTCACGAACATTACATTTTTTATTATTCTATTTACCACATTTTTCAGCGACCACCAGTGCCACGGACCCGGGCACTGGCCACCAATGACAGCAACCGTAACCAACGCCCGGGATCCGAGTACCCCACCGCCCTGGGGTGGGTCACTTAAAACTTTGAAATTTTCAGGCTGAGCACTTAGCGTTACCGGCATCTAATGCTATGTGCCGCCTGTGTATAGTGTCCCTATAGTAACCTGAGTAGTTGCGCAGCCACCGGCTCCACACAGATCTCCCGGATATGCGCTATTGCAGAGAGCACAGGAAACGCGATTTCCAGTGTTTTCCTGTCCGCTCTGGAATAGCACATATCCAGGGATTTGCTTGGAGCCGGCGGCTCCGGTAAGCATCTGGTTGCCATAGGGATATATAGTCAGGCGGTGCATAGCGTTACATGCTGATAAGGCTATGTGCTAAGCCTGCCAGAATCTAAATTTTAAATGGATTCGGCAGATTGAGGGCAGATGCAGGTCTGACCTTAGCCATACTCACCTCTCTCCATCGCTCCCTGTTATCACTGCGCACACTGCTCACATGGCTGGATGCCAGCACAAGCAGACAGATGGATGGCTGCAGTGTAGGGAGCAACGGAGAGAGGAGAGTATGATCCTTTATTATTTTTTAAGTGTGCGCCACAATGAGGGCTATGTGGCCCACAATGAGGGCTATGTGCGCCACAATGAGGGCTATGTGTGCCACGATGGTGGCTATGTGTGCCAGTATTTTGACAATGTGTGCCAGCATGGGGGCTATGTATACCAGAATGTAAGCTATGTGTACCTGCATAGGGGCTATGTGTACTAGCAAGGGGGACATATATACCAGGATGAAGGGGAGTTCATTTACCAGGATAGGGGACATATATACTGATTGCAAGAAGAACACTGGCATTATAAGACTGACCCTATTTAACATTAAAAAGTATTATTTGCTCTTTTCATTCACCAAATATGGGATGCATCTTATAGTCATATAGTCATAGTGAGAATGATATAGTCACTACTTCCCACGCTTTCATTGCGTGGAAAGCGGTGACTATCCCAATAATATCATACTCACCTCTCTTCATCAATCTCTGCAGCTCGTGCCATCCCCACTGTCTATGCTGGCATCCAGTCATGTGAGCGTTAATGACGTAATCACAAGAACAAGCAGACGGACGGATAGGCTGCAGTGCAGGGAGCGATGGAAAGAGGTGAGTATGATTGTTGATTATTTTTTAAAGCGAACCTGTCACCCCCCCCGGGCATCAAAAGCTCTAATAGCCACCTTCTGCAGCACTAAGGCTGCATTCTGAGAAGGTGCCTATAGGCTTTTGATGCCCTTTCTAGTATGAAATATTAAGTTAGGTAAATGCTCACTCTTCAGACGATCGAAGACCGGGAGGCGGGGTTTCACGCTCCTCCGGCCCGCCCCCTCTTGTCAATCATTGTGCGCGCCTGCTGCTGTCTCCCCTCAGTGTGGAAAATGAACGCGCGTCTCCATTCTCCTGTATGGAGCCGCGCATGCTCTGTGCGCCCGGTGTCCAGGAAGTCGACACTGGGCGCACAGCGCATGCGCGGCTCCGTGCAGGAGAACGGAGACGAGCGTTCATTTTCCACACTGAGGGGAGACAGCAGCAGGCGCGCACAATGATTGACAAGAGGGGGCGGGCCGGAGGAGCGTGAAACCCCGCCTCCCGGTCTTCGATCTTCTGAAGAGTGAGCATTTACCTAACTTAATATTTCATACTAGAAAGGGCATCAAAAGCCTATAGGCACCTTCTCAGAATGCAGCCTTAGTGCTGCAGAAGGTGGCTATTAGAGCTTTTGATGCCCGGGGGGGGGTGACAGGTTCGCTTTAAGTGTGCACCAGGGTGGGGGCTATGTGTGCCAGCATGGGGGATATGTGCGCCAGGATGGGGGCTATATCCAGCATGGGGGCTATGTGTACCAGCATGGGGGATATCTGTGACAGCATGGGGGTTATGTGTGTCATCATGGGGGTTATGTGTGTCATCGTGGGGGCTATGTGTGCCATCATGGGGGCTATGTATACCAGCATGGGGGTAATATGTGCCAGCATGGAGGCTATGTGTGGCAGGATGGGGCCTTTATCCAGCATGGGGGCTATGTATACCAGCATGGCGGCTATATCCAGCATGGGCGCTATGTGTACCAACATGGGGGCTATGTGCACCAGCATGGGGGCTATGTGTGCCAGGATGGAGGCTATATGCAGCATGGGCGCTATGTGTACCAGTATGGGGGCTATGTATTTCAGCATGGGAGTTAGGTGTACCACCATGGGGGACACATATACCAGGATAGGGGTTATGTGTACCAGCATTTGGGCTATGTGTGCCAGCATGGTGAACATATAAACCAGGATGGTGGGTTCATGTACCAGGATGGGGGACATATATACTGATTATAAAATGAACACTGGCATTATAAGATGGACCCCATTTAGCATTAATTTTTTTTTCTCTTTTTCTTCATCAAAATTGGGTTGCATCTTATAAAGCGAAATATATGGTATTTGATATTCCTGTAACCTTAACTATCTGTACAATAAAGTGAACCGATAATTTTTGGTGATTGGTAAATAGCATAATTATATGTTGAGATTGTATTTATTTTCTCCACTAAACCCTAAAAGAATTTAATACAAGTATAAGACTTAAAGAGGACCTGTCACCAACCATGCATGGTGATCTAATTACAGCACTGAATGCAGCTTGTCTGCTGCATTCAGGCAAGGGGTCACCCAGCACTTGAGCCCCCCTGTATACTAAGATAATACACTTTGAAAATTTACATAGTGGACCCAAATAGGAGGTGGCTTGTGGCTGGAGACAAAGGGCAATTTCACACCCCTTGTATGTTTAATTTGCCCACCGCTGCCTCCCTGATGCCAATCATTGTCTCCCTCGCGGTAATTTGACCACCTATCCCCTCCCTGCTCCATGGTTAACATGATATATAAGCGGGGCGGGGCGGCCTGCCTCCCGCTGTGACATCACCGCCATGTTAACCATGGAGCAGGGCGGGGATAGGTTGTGACATTACCGCAGGGGTGGGGTAAAGCGGCCAGCACTGCAATAAGCTCTGTGTACTATGCAGCAGGCGAGGGAGACAATGATTAGCATCAGGGAGGCGGCGGCGGGGGCGAATTAAACATACAAGGGGTGTGAAATTGCCCTTTGGCTCCAGCCACAAGCCACATCCTATTTGGCTCCACTATGTAAGTTTTCAAAGTGTATTATCTAGGGGTACAGGGCTGCTCAAGGGCTGGGGGACCCCTTGCCTGAATGCAGCAGACAAGCTGCATTCAGTGCTGTAATTAGATCACCATGCATGGTTGGTGACAGGCCCTCTTTAAGGAATTGTTTAACAAAATGGCATTTGACAAAACTGCAACTAGTCTAGCAAGAGAAACCCTAAAACCTCATATGGAAAAGTTTATATAAAAATAATAAAAGTATTACTATTTTAACTATGAATGAACAAGTGATAAATATATTGTTTGGTCATTGGAACAAGTGCAATACAAAACTGTATTTGTGTACTGTACATGTGTTATGCATACATTAAAATTTTCTGTATGCTTTTCAATATTTATGTTATATACAGTATAAACATGAGTAATATATTGATACCTGTGTAATGTACTACCATTTGGTTAATTTATATGTCTGTCTAATATTTATTATATGTGATGATATGCGTATATAGCATGCTTGCACTGTCAAGCCCAGTTTTTTTTTTAAATAAGACTACATCCATCTCCTTTTATTCCTCAATATAATAGATGCATCTCAATGAATTAGAGCATCATCAAAAAGTTAATTTATGTCAGTAATTCAATACGTAAAGTGAAACACATATGTTATATAGAGTCATTACAAACAGACTGATCTATTTCAAGTGTTCTTTTATGTTAATGTTGATGATTATGGTTTACAGCCAATGAAAATCCAAAGGTCATTATATCAGAAAATTAAAGTAGGGAAGATGAAGGGTTAAAAACCATGCTGCCATCTACCACGAGACATCAAAGGGTAAACAGAATATTGATTTATTACTCAACATGTTCCAGGGCTCCCAGAAACGCCCTGAAACATGGCACTATTACATTGATATTTGATGATATTGTGGCGCCCCTGTGACTAGGCGCCACAGGGTAGTATTGCACTTTAATAATAATGTGTTAACCCTGTAAAGTTGCCTGTAAAGGTTCACCTTATGGAGTCTATTTTTACACCCACCTAGGACCACACCACTTAGAATAGAGGGGAACCCGATAATTTAATAGGTCCCAAAAGGGTGGGGGTGGAGCCTAGCATAGAGTAGTGGAAGGCAAAGTTTCAGTTTAGACAGTTAGTGCTGGGAAGGCAGTCAGGAAGGACAGGTCTGACAGCACAGCCAACAGGAGGGAGCCCCATCTTTAAGTGGGGGCCCAGGACAACAGGCAACGGGCCAGGGCTGGTTGGAGCCAGCTGGTCACATTGAGGGATTACCGGCAGGAAGCCGAGGCAGATAGAACTTCAGCTCTATCTGCAGACTGACGAGCTGCAGGCCCATAGAAACCGGGTTGCTGACAGCGCCACAAGGTATCTCGCCCCTCAGGACCTAGAACTGGGTCAGGACACTACAGGAGAAGGGCCAAAAATTGCGGTGCCAGAGGGAAGCTTTGCTTACTGGGGTTTCCCGTCCAGACCGGTGGGACACAGACCTTGCCTGATAGCTACAGACTGTGGGACTGGCGGGAGAGTTATGGGAGGGTGGTAGGACTAGGAAGAGGAAAGTAACAATGAAAGACCAAGAAAGCAAACATCTACAGACTCCATAAGGGGGACCCTGAGCTCGCAACATCCACCCTGTAAACCAAAGTGCACCGTGTCCCGTTTTACCATCTACCGGTACCTAGTAAAGTGGAGTTAAACTTGAACTGGTTTCCGTTATTCTTCCCGCCGATGCCTGGAGGGATCAGCACCATCAGCAGCTCAGCAGAGGGGTAAGAACTGCAACACCAACGAACACCTACAACTCCCTTCATCCACATTCATCACCGCTGCCCTGAGGTATTTGCTCCACCTGTAGGGAGCTGGACTACTCTCTGCTGCACCCATCATCACCTCAGCGGCCAGCTTGAAGCGCCGGTACCCGATTACCGGGAACTACATGTGGCATCACGATCCCCTGTAAATACTCCCTTCTCCCCCACCAACATCTACTCAAATGATCACCAGGGCACGGAACCGGGAACCCGACCACCTGTGATTTCCCCAAGTCTAATCCATCAGACCCAAGCCCGGTGTCCGAGTACCCCTTAGCCCTGGCCACATCAATATTCTAATTCATTGAAGTGCCTGTAAGTCCACAATGTAAAAAGAGGATGTCATGTTCTCATCTATCTGAGATTCTATCCTTTTGCAATAAATGATGATAATCTAGTGACAGGCGTTGATGATAATGGTTATTATCACAGACATTCAAGGCTAGGGCTATACATTGGCATCTGCAATGTGTCTGGACATTATGTCAGCATTATATTACAGTTTATGGACAAACCGTTAAGCAAGAGTGACTCAATATGACTGCAGAGTAAGTCATTACAGATGGCAGACCAACTTTATACAATCCTTCATTGTAATACCATTGCATGATACCTTTCACAAACTATGTAGACATATGCATATATCAATAATAATGCTAAAGCACAACTGGACATAAAAAATAGGGAAAAAAGCCAGTAGCATGTAAAAGGATGAACGCCAGGCTCAAATGTGCAAATCTTTCGAACCCATAAATTGCAGCTTGCTAGAAATCTTTAATTCAAGTAGCAGGTGGCGATGCAGACAGCTATGTGAGCGAGGATTCTCCAGAAGTCTGAGCTTTCATTCCAGGGTACAGCTGCTTCTGCCATGAAGTGTAAATGTAGTGTGATTTGGCTGGTAATACATTTCTTTTCTGCTGGCGATATTCCCATCGCCCAGCATGTCTATGCTCAGTGTTTTAATCCGTTAAATACATTGACTACTGTTTTGGAAAGCTTCATGTTTGTCACAGCTATGGAGATTGAACTTATTTTCCAAAAATGTAAAATATTTTGGTAAACATGAGGGAAAAAAACTGAATGAAACCATCTGAGGGCAATGAATTGACTTTTTCAATAAACGACAGTCAAGACAAATTTAATCAAGACTTTGAGAAATGCTAATGAGAGGTTCCCAGTATAAAATCCAAACTTTTTTGTAATATGATTAAAAATTCATGGCACTCCAACAGAAATACCATACTAGAGGAAGAAAGTGACACGTTTTGACCATACTCTTGCTATTTTACTCAGTTCTGTATAAGATTGCATGAGTACGATGGAAACGCATTTTTCCTCCACTATGGTTTTTCTTTTGGAGTTCCATGAACTTTTAATAATATTACAATAAAACTTGGAGCTGGAATGGGTCTCATTTGCAACTGTTTACACGTTTGATCAGACCTGAGTTCCATGCACGTTATAATTGGACTTTCTTGGCGAGCTTCTATGCACATGTGATAATTGGAATTTCCTGGTGAACCTCCATGCACATGTCATATTTGGACTTTCTTGATGAACCTGCATGCACGTCATACTTGGACTTTCCTGGTGAGCCTCGATGCACATGTTATAATTGGACTTTCCTGGTGAACCTCCATGCACATGTCATATTTGGACTTTCTTGATGAACCTGCATGCACATGTCATACTTGGACTTTCCTGGTGAGCCTCGATGCACATGTGATAATTGGACTTTCCTGGTGAACCTCCATGCACATGTCATATTTGGACTTTCTTGATGAGCCTGCATGCACATGTCATACTTGGACTTTCCTGGTGAACCTCCATGCACATGTCATATTTGGACTTTCTTGATGAGCCTGCATGCACATGTCATAATTGGACTTTCTAAGGCTGCTTTCACATCAGCGTTTTTTTTAAATCGCGATCAGCCGCAGTTTTTTCGCGGCCGCACCTGCCGCAAGTGCCAAAACTGCACTTGCCACACCTGCCGCAAGCCCGCATATACATTGTATGGGCTTGCCGCAACTATGCCGCAACTGTGCCGCACGCGCAGCCGTTATGAGGTAATCGCGGCAGATGCAGTTTTTTCACCGCATCTGCCGCGATTTAAAAAAAACGCTGATGTGAAAGTACCCTAAGTGAGCCTCAGTGCACATGTTATAATTGGACTTTCCTGGTTAGTGTGGCACCCCACTCCACGGTTCAGTTGCCTCAGGAACACCTGGAGCAGGGAAGGATTTCCAAATCAGGTAAACTTAAACACAACACCTTCCACCCCAGACCTGAAGGGGAAGCTCTACTTGCTGACTTCAGGCAAGGTCCCTTATAAATTCAGTCCCGGGGGAGGAGTTAGGCAGTTTAGTATTGAGCAGTACTGAGGAAGACACCTGGAGAATGGTGCCGTGATAGGCCCGTACCAGAGGGGAAGCCTAGCCAGTGTGAGTGACCCAAGAGTGAGGGTCAGAGGTGAGGCGAGTTAGCAAGGAGGAGTGGAGCCGTGCCGGTACGCCCCAGAAGAGCCATGTCGACAGCCTGGACGCTGGATTCCGAGACTGGACGGGTCCTGTCAGCCCAGCAGTAAAGACCGGAGACCAGGGAGGCTTCAGGTCTACTGGAGCAGCACCTGAGGCACAGCCACCCAGCAGAACCATTGACTGCAGCGGATCTAGCGGTGCTCAGCAGCCGAGCTCTCAAAGCCTGCCATACCAGTGAGGACTACAAGAGAGGGTCAAGGCCTAGCTTCAGACAGTCCAGGACTAAAGCGTAACAGAGAGACCTCATAACTCATCGGATGTGTAGATCCCGAACTGCTCCCAGACCACCCGGAATGTACACTGGACTTCACCTTGCTCATATCATCAGTATAGGTATGGAAACAACAACCCTCTGTGTGTGACTGTTATTGCGGCCCCTGATCCTGCTTCCTTCATAGACTGTCCGCAACCATAATTTTCACTACTGCCCCGGCGGATCTCACTCCACCTATGGAAAGCATAACCATCCTGCTGCTCCACCATCACCCCGGAGGTTTGTCCTGCAGCGCCGGTAACATTACCAGAACCATAGGTGGCATCAGGAAACACCTTTATTTTATTTTTACTGACTCTTTTCAGCGACCACCAGGGCCATGGGACCGGCACAGGCCCCGTGATATCCCCTGTGAAACAACGCCCAGGACCGGGTACCTCAAGAGCCTGGGCGCGGGTCATGAGCATTCATGCACATATCAAAACTGCACATTCTTGGTGATCTGGCTACATTTCAGTTTTTGAAGCGTTTGAGAAAGCTGCCATTAATATAAGCAGCATGCAGTAAAATAATAACATGTTCCACAGAATAATCATTGAAATGTACCCTGGAGATCAAAATTAAAGAACATCAGACAATTTCCTTATTGTTAGGGTCATTGTGTTGTCCCATGTGAATATCCTAACATGAGCAATATAGCAGTATTTAAGCTTATTTCATAAATTGAATATATGCTAAAGCACAGAATAAAAATGTAAATTACATAAAAAAAAACACTTATCAAAACTAGAGAACACTTTCAGATTAGGGATGGGCGAATCTACTTGCTAGGACTCGTTACTCGGCGAGTAGTAAGGGACTCGCAGGACTCGGTACTCTGAGAGTTTCCCAGCGATTACTCGCACAGCAACGAGTCCAATGCAAATCAATATCAATCCTAGTTTTGTCAGAGACTCTGACTTGCATTGGTCTGATTACTGTGCGAGTAATCTCTGGGAAACTCGCAAAGTAACTGCTGTTACTTGGCGAGCCGAGTCCAGCTGTCTGCTCTGTGTGCAGGCTGCCGCAGCTCCAGGGTCCTAGAGCCCGCCTGCTCACAGAGATGATGTAGCAGAGCTGCGATTGTTCTCAGTCTGCTCATTCCCTGTGCATAGACATCTATATCTATGCACAGGGCATGTAGCAGAGAAGACATCGCGTTTTGGACTACGTCGGACGGAAGAGGATTTTTTTAATTAAAGATGGAGTCCCTAATGGCTTTTTTTTTTTATTTCTAATAAAAAATTTTCTCTGTGTTGTGTTTTTTTAACCCTTTATTGGAGATTCTTAGTGGCTGGGTCAAACGTGGCCTGACATTAAGAATCTCGGGCTTAATACCAGCTTGTATAACAAAGCTGGTATTAACCCCTTTATTACCCAGCGTGCCACTGCCACTAGGGCCGCTGGAAGAGCGGGGTTCAGCGCCAGAGGATGTCGCTTCAATGAACGCGCCATCTTCTGGGGTGGCTGCGGGCTGCAATTTGCAGCGGGGGGTGCCCAGAAAGCTTGGGCATCCCTGCGCTGCAGATTCCAGCCCCCAGCTGCTTAGCTGTACCTGGCTAGACATAGAAATTGCACGGAGCCCTACGCATTTTTTTTTTATTATTTCATGAAATTCATGAAATAATAAAAAAAAGGGCTCCCCTATATTCTTGTATCTGGCCAGGTACAAATAGCCACCTGGGGCTTGGGGGCAGCCCGTCGCTGCCTGCTGGATCCGGCTGGTTCCAGAAATACGGCGAAGCCCACGTGAAATTTTTTTCTGACAAATCCATAAAACAATGTAAATAAAAAGGGACTGCATCTTTATTAACCCCTGGACCATGGGCGAGGGGTTAATAAAGATGCAGTCCCTTTTTTAGGATTGATTTATTGAGTTTTCAGAAAAAAAATGACGTGGGCTTCGCCGTATTTCTGGAAACAGCCGGATCCAGCAAGCAGCGACGGGCTGCCCACAACCCCCAGGTGCCTATTTGTACCTGGCCGGACACAAGAATATAGGGGAGCCCTTTTTTTTTATTATTTCATGAATTTCATGAAATAATAAAAAAAAAAATGCGTGGGGCTCCGCGCAATTTCTATGTCTAGCCAGGTACAGCTAAGCAGCTGGGGGCTGGAATCCGCAGCACAGGGAAGCCCAAGCTTTCTGGGCACCCCCCGCTGCAAATTGCAGCCCGCAGCGGCCACAGAAGATGGCGTGTTCATTGAAGCGCCATCCTCTGGCGCTGAACCCCGCTCTTCCAGCGGCCCTGGTGGCGGTGGCACGCTGGGTAATAAAGAGGTTAGGGCCAGCTTTGTATTATCAGCTGGCCCTAAGCCCGAAATTTATGGCGGTCACGCCAATATTAGACATGACCGCCATGAATTTCTATTAAATTGTTTTAAAAAAAACACAACACAGAGAAAATTTTTTATTAGAAATAAAAAAAAAAGCCATTAGGGACTCCATCTTTAATTAAAAAAATCCTCTTCCGTCCGACGCAGTCCAAAACGCGATGTCCTCTCTGCTACATCCCCTGTGCATAGATATAGATGTCTATGCACAGGGAATGAGCAGACTGAGAACAATCTCAGCTCTGCTACATCAGTCAGCAGGCGGGCTCTAGGACCCTGGAGCTGCGGCAGCCAGCACAGAGGAGACATCCGGACTCTTATCTGTGCGAGTTTCCCAGCGATTACTTGCACAGTAAACGAGTCCAATGCAAATCAATGGCAGGCTGAAGCTTCCGAGACACATCTGTGATTTGTAAATCGCACACTACTCGCTATTACTCGCTTCCCCATTCATTAACATTGGACTCGCTAGACTCGCAACGAGTAGCGATTCCTGGGCTCTGACTCGCTAGAGTCAAGCAATTCCGAGTAATTTAGGATTCGCCCATCACTATTTCAGATACCTGCAAGGTATTGGTGTTAATCTGGCACTTTGTGCTAATTTCCTAATTATCTGACAAGCCCTATTTAACAGGCAGTCTAACTTTCCAATTTGCACTGACTTTGCAAAAATGGTGTGATGTTCCAAAGTGACCCTCCATCAGCAGGTTGTGCAGATGAAGGGCAAAGGCGTCACCCAATCAGACGTAGCAACAGAAGCTGGTCATTCCAAGTCTGTGATTTCTAGAATATAGCAGCTTTACAACATTAGAAATTCTTTCAAATCCGCCAAGAAGGCTGGTCGCCCTCAAAAGACAAATGCAAGAGAGGACGGGATAATGCATAGAATCTCCACTGCACCAGGAATAACATTCCAGTTAAGCACTCAAAAGGGTAATGATCTGTCTCATCATATAGTGTCATGACGTTTAAGAGCATTTGGGCTGAAAACCCACTCTGCAGTAACTAAATTTCTCATTAGCAGAAAGAATTAAAAGGATAGACTTACCTTTGGTGAGGAGCATGTTGTGTGGACAGAGGAGAAGCGGTGCATAGTTAATTTATTTGGGTCTCATGAGAAACATTATGTTCGTAGACAAACTGGGGAAAGGCTGTGGTCACAGTTGCCATGCGTTTTTTTTTACTGATTTAACAAAACTCATGCTTTTTTTCATGTCAGCATGAGTTTTTTAAGGTGTGTGATGGCTCCCTGCGTTTTTGGCTGAGTTTTTGAATCTGCACCTAAAAATAGTGCTTGTAGTATTTTTTTTGTGCGTTTTGAAAAACGCATGCGTTTTTGTAGAAAACGCATGCGTTTTTATAACATGGGCCTCTATGGAAAACGCATGCAAAAACGCATGGTACATTAGTAACTTTTAGTGCCATTCAAAAACGCATGCGTTTCCCATAGGAGCCCATATTAAAAAACGCATGCGTTTTTGGAAAAGCTCCAAAAACGCATGGGAATGTCACACATGCTTTTTGGCTATTAGGGCATGCGTTTTTTAACATGGGGGCCTATGGGTGCGTTTTTTACATGCGTTTTTGAAAACGCAGGTCTCCAAAAACGCATTTGAAAAATGCTACTGTGACCCCAGCCAAAGACTGAAACCAAAGTGTGTAAAGAAGTCAGTGAAAGGTGGAGATAGTGTCTTGGTTTGCAGAATATTTTCCACTGCAGGGGTTGGACCTATCATACAGCTAAATGGCAGAGTGATCAAACTCTGCAGTGACCAAACCTCTCATTAGCAGAAAGAATTAAAAGGCTAGAATCACCTTTTGTGAGGAACATATTGTGTGGACAGAGAAGTGGTCCACAGCTCATTTTAGTGATGAAAGCAAGTTTAATTTATTTGGGTCTGATGGGAAACACTATGTTCGTCGACAAACTTGGGAAAGATTGAACTCAAAGTGTGTAAAGAAGTCAGTGAAAGGTGGTGGAGGAGGAGTCATGGTTTGGAGAATGTTTTCTGTTGCACGGCTACATGGCAAAGTGAATACGGGTGTGAATCAGAACCTTTTTCAACGACATGTGGCTCCTTAGGCTGGGGTCACAGTACCATTTTTCACATGCATTTTTGGAGACCTGCGTTTTCAAAAACGCATGTAAAAAACGCACCCATAGGCCCCCATGTTAAAAAACGCATGCCCTAATAGCCAAAAAGCATGTGTGACTGTCCCATGCGTTTTTTGGAGCATATCCAAAAACGCATGCGTTTTTGCAGAAAACGCATGCGTTTTTGTAGAAAACGCATGCGTTTTTATAACATGGGTTCCTATGGGAAACGCATGCAAAAACGCATGTACAGTTAGTACCTTTTAGTGCCATTCAAAAACGCATGCGTTTCCCATAGGAGCCCATGTTAACAAAAACGCATGCGTTTCCGGAAACGCATGCGTTTTTGTTAACATGGGCTCCTATGGGAAACGCATGCGTTTTTGAATGGCACTAAAAGGTACTAACTGTACATGCGTTTTTGCATGCGTTTTCCATAGGAACCCATGTTATAAAAACGCATGCGTTTTCTACAAAAACGCATGCGTTTTTCAAAACGCTCAAAAAAATACTACAAGCACTATTTTTAGGTGCAGATTCAAAAACGCACCCAAAAACGCAGGGAGCCATCACAAACCTTACAAAACTCATGCTGACATGAAAAAAAGCATGAGTTTTGTTAAATCATTTAAAAAAACGCATGGCAACTGTGACCACAGCCTTACTTGTGTTCAGCACTCAATCAGGCTGTGGTCACAGTACCATTTTTCACATGCATTTTTGAAGACCTGTGTTTTCAAAAACGCATGTAAAAAACGCACCCATAGGCCCCCATGTTAAAAAATGCATGCCCTAATAGCCAAAAAGCATGTGTGACTGTCCCATGCGTTTTTGGAGCATATCCAAAAACGCATGCGTTTTTGTAGAAAACGCATGCGTTTTTATAACATGGGTTCCTATGGAAAACGCATGCAAAAACGCATGTACAGTTAGTACCTTTTAGTGCCATTCAAAAACGCATGCGTTTCCCATAGGAGCCCATGTTAAAAAAACGCATGCGCTTCCGGGAACGCATGCGTTTTTTTTTTAACATGGGCTCCTATGGGAAACGCATGCGTTTTTGAATGGCACTAAAAGGTACTAACTGTACATGCGTTTTTGCATGCGTTTTCCATAGGAACCCATGTTATAAAAACGCATGCGTTTTCTACAAAAACGCATGCGTTTTTCAAAACGCTCAAAAAAATACTACAAGCACTATTTTTAGGTGCAGATTCAAAAACGCACCCAAAAACGCAGGGAGCCATCACACACCTTACAAAACTCATGCTGACATGAAAAAAAGCATGAGTTTTGTTAAATCACTTAAAAAAACGCATGGCAACTGTGACCACAGCCTCAGCCAGCAATTTTCATGCAGGAGATTGCCCCCTGTCACGGGTAAAGCAGTTCCCTGAAACAGAAAACATTGAAACAATGAAAAGGCCGCCTAGGGTCTCGATCTAAACCCCATAGAAAACCTTTGGAAAATCCTTGGTGACAAAGCTATGGCCAGGAGACCCACAACAGTCACAGAACTGTGGAGGAGACTCGAAGTGAAGACCAAAATCACATCAGAGCAGTGTCAAAGACTGATGATATCATGTAGCCGCAGATGTGCTGAATTCGTTCAAAGCAAAGGCCTGTACACTTCCTACTGATTGGTGACAGTTGTAACCGTCACAAATGTAGTTTTAATCTTTTTCTGTGCTCTGTTTCTCTGTGCTGCTGTTCTCTTGATCATCACATTTTGTGTAAAATGAAGGTTTTAAGTTGATTAACTTTGGTTATCTTGTAAAACACTGTTCTGGTGGCATAGTGTACCTCTTACACAAAAACCTTAACTGTTGATCAATGTAGATTGCATTCTGTCTGAAAATATCAAGTGATCATACACTGTTCTTAGGCTGGCTTCACATTAGCGTTTGTGTCTGCATGCTGATGGCATGCAGACACAAACGCTGTCAAAAGCAGGGTCCAAATGATGTGTCCGCAGCGGATAATGTCCGCCTGCGGACACATCACTATGGAGCCCGGCAGCCAATCGGCGCTGTCCGGGGGCGGGCCGGGGGTGGAGATCAGCGCCGGAGATCTCCGCCCCCCGGCCGCCGGTAAGCTCCGGGACTGTCGGCGGGGAGAAAAGCTGATCTTTTACAGCTGTTTGAATCTTCCCGCGCCGACACTGAGAGGAGATGTCGGCGCGGGAAGATTCAAACAGCTTTCAGATCAGCTGTTCTCCCCGCCGACATCGCTAGGAGATTACAGGCGGCGGGGAGGAGGAGGACAGCAGAGGGTCAGCTGATCTCCCGGTGGCCGTCGGTGAGCTCCTGTGACATCACCGGCGGCCACCGGGAGATTTTTCAATGGGTCCGCAGCGTTCTCCTGCGGTGTCATGCAGAGGACACTGCGGACCCATTGAAGCCAATGCATTTTTTGTGCGCTTGGGGACGCTTGCTGATTGTCCAAGCTCCCCAAACGCACAAAAAAACCCAACATGCTGCGTCCCGGGTGCGGATGCTGGACACCGGAAGCAGCAGATATCGTCCGCATCCGCACCCGAACGTAGCAAACGCAGGCACCATGCGTTCCTATGTTAAACATAGGAACGCAGTGCGCATGCGTTTGACTGCGTATGGGAACGCAGCAATACGCTGCCTTCCCATACGCAAATGTGAAGGCAGCCTTAAAGAGAACCTGTCACCCCCCCTGGACATCAAAAGCTAAAATAGCCACCTTCTGCAGCACTAATGGTACCTTTACACGCCGCGACGGCAGGCTGGATACATCCCGCTACAGGCTACAAATGTAGCTTGTAGCGCCAATGTAGCCCGTCGTAGTGGCGTCTGAAGACGTGACGATACAGCCGGCAACAGATACATCTGTTTCCTAGGTCTGCTCGAAAACTGATGGCTACAACGCCGATGGTAGCGAGCTGTATCGGCGTGTAAAGAAGCAACGGAAGGGAACTCGGGACAGCCTGCGATGTAGCTAAGGCGTGACCCTGGCTCCGTGTTACCGCGCCCCATGTGCGATCATTGGTGGAAGATGGTGCGTTGCGATTGGTTGTCGCCGCACAGGGCGGCATATTTAAGGAGCTGACGAGTCACACTACACAATTGCTCGAGCGTCACGTATTACTCAGCCTCCTGCGATGCCTGCCCAATCAGGATGTTATGGCTTTGTCCTATCAGCGTACGGACGGCTCGTAATCCACAATTGGAGCACGCCTATGTGCTGTCCCTGCTGCACCAGGTACGCCCATAGTAGCTGGTTGTAGCGGTTTGTAAATGAGCTACAGCTGGCTACTTGAGACACCCGGCGATGTAGCTAGCTATAGATGTAGCGTCGCGTAGCGCATCTTGTCGCGGCGTCTAAAGGTGATGCGTTGAGCGTTTGTAGCCGTTTGAGCGTGCTCGTGCACGTGAAGTCGCGGGATGTATCCAGCCTGCCGTCGCGGCGTGTAAAGGTACCTTAAGGCTGCATTCAGAGAAGGTGGCTATAGGCTTTTGATGCCCTATATACAATTAAATATACACTTATATAACTGCTTACACTTTAGAAGACTTAAGACCGGGAGGCGGGGTTTCGCGCTCCTCCGGCCCACCCCCTCTTGTCAATCAGCCTGGTCGCCTGCTGCTGCCTCCCCTCACAGTGTACCATGAACGCGCACCTCCGTTCTCCTGTATGGCGCCGCGCATGCGCTGTGCGCGCTGCCCGACAACTTCCTGGACACCCGGCGCACAGGGCATGCGCGGCGCCATACAGGAGAACGGAGACGCGCGTTCATGGTACACTGTGAGGGGAAGCAGCAGCAGGCGACCAGGCTGATTGACAAGAGGGGGTGGGCCGGAGGAGCGTGAAACCCCGCCTCCCGGTCTTAAGTCTTCTAAAGTGTAAGCAGTTATATAAGTGTATATTTAATTGTATATAGGGCATCAAAAGCCTATAGCCACCTTCTCTGAATGCAGCCTTAAGGTACCTTTACACGCCGCGACGGCAGGCTGGATACATCCCGCGACTTCACGTGCACGAGCACGCTCAAACGGCTACAAACGCTCAACGCATCACCTTTAGACGCCGCGACAAGATGCGCTACGCAACGCTACATCTATAGCTAGCTACATCGCCGGGTGTCTCAAGTAGCCAGCTGTAGCTCATTTACAAACCGCTACAACCAGCTACTATGGGCGTACCTGGTGCAGCAGGGACAGCACATAGGCGTGCTCCAATTGTGGATTACGAGCCGTCCGTACGCTGATAGGACAAAGCCATAACATCCTGATTGGGCAGGCATCGCAGGAGGCTGAGTAATACGTGACGCTCGAGCAATTGTGTAGTGTGACTCGTCAGCTCCTTAAATATGCCTCCCGGTCTTAGGCCTTCTAAAGTGTAAGCAGTTATATAAGTGTTTTATTTAAGTGTATATAGGGCATTAAAAGCCTATAGCCACCTTCAATGAATGCAGCCTTAGTGCTGCAGAAGGTGGCTATTTTAGCTTTTGATGTCCAGGGGGGTGACAGGTTCGCTTTAAATTTTGATCGCCAGTGTATATAAAGTCGGTAGTTGTGGTCACAAGAGACCGACACCAAAAAAAGTGAAGAGATGAGATGGTGAGTATAACACTAGGGGCATGGTCATTGGGTTGAAAGCAGCACTGCAGCATTGAAAAAACAAGTACTAGAGTGGTGATTTTATCACTGACGTATTTACATACAGTACTGTGCAAACATTTTAGGGAACTGACTGACTCCAAATTTGTTGTGAAGTAGGACAATGACCCCACTAATATAGAAAGGATCTCAAAATCATTGAGGGAACCTTTACACGCCGCTACTGGAGGATGGATACAACCAGCTACTTCACGTGCACGAGCACGCACAAACGGTTACAAACGGTAAACGCACCATCTTTACACGCCGCCACAAGCTACGCTACGCTACGTGACATCTATCTCTGGATACACCGCCGGGTGCCTCAAGTCACCTTCTGTAGCTCATCTTACCTCATTTACACACCGCTACAACCAGCTAATATGGGCGGACCTGGTGCAGCAGGGACAGCACATAGGCGTGCCACAATTGTGGATTACGAGACGTCTGTACGCTGATAGGACAAAGCAATAACATCATGATTGGCCAGGCATCGCAGGAGGCTGTTTAATACATGACGCTCGAGCAATTGTGTAGTGTGACTGGTCAGCTCCTTAAATATGCCGCCCTATGCAGCGACTACCAATCGTAACGCAGGAGCTTCCACCAATGATCGCTGAAGGGGGGCGGTATCCCGGAGCCTGTGTCACGCCCCAGCTACATACCAGGTACATTGCCTGGTGTCGACACATCCCTTCTGTTGCTTCTTTACACGCCGATACAGCTCGCTACAATCGCCTGTGTAGCCACCTGTTTCCGGGCAGTGCTCGGAAACAGATGTATCTGTTGCCGGGTGCCTCCTACCGTCTTTACACGCCGCTACTACGGGGTATTTTGCCGCTACAAGCTACATTTGTAGCCTGTAGCTGGTTGTATCCATCCTCCAGTAGCGGCGTGTAAAGGTACCCTGAGGGTACCTTTACACGCCGCTACGGCAGGATGGATGCATCCCGCTACAGGCTACAAATGTAGCTTGTAGCGCCAATATAGCCCGTCGTAGCGGCGTCTGAAGACGTGACGATACAGCCGGCAACAGATACATCTGTTTACGACCTCTGCTCGAAAACAGAGAGCTACAAAGCCGATGGTAGCAAGATGCATCGGCGTGTAAAGACGTTACGGAAGGGAACTCTCGACACCCTGCGATGTAGCTGCAATGTAGCTAAGGCGTGACCCTGGCTCCGTGTAACCGCGCCCCATGTGTGATCATTGGTGGAAGCTGCTGCATGACGATTGGTAGTCGCTGCATAGGGAGGCATATTTAAGGAGCTGACGAGTCACATTACACAATCGCTCGAGCGTGCTGTATTACTCAGCCTCCTGCGTAGCCTGCCCAATCAGGATGTTATTGCTTTGTCCTATCAGCGTACGGACGGCTCGTAAACCACAATTGTGGCACGCCTATGTGCTGTCCCTGCTGCACCAGGTACGCCCATAGTAGCTGGTTATAGCAGTGTGTAAATGAGCTACAGATGGCTACTTGAGACACCCGGCGATGTATCTAGCTATAGATGTCACGTAGCGTAGCGCACCTTGTGGCGGCGTGTGAAGAGGGTGCGTTGACCGTTTGTAACCGTTTGAGCGTGCTCGTGCACGTGAAGTAGCGGGGTGTAAAGGTACCCTGAGTCTCTCTGTGATTACATGAAGAGCTATAAGGGTCAGTGCCCACGATAATAATAATAATAATAATAATAATAATAATAATAATAAAGCTTTATTTATATAGTGCCAACATATTCTGCAGCGCTTTACAATGTAGGGTTAGAGTACAGAAAATATACAGTAAGTAATTACAGTAAAGAACAAATAAAGTACAATAATTGGATACAAAACAATAGGCATAGAATCAATGTAAAAAAAATACAATAAATAAAGCAAGAAATGAAGGTGACCCTGCTCAAAAGAGCTTACAATCTACAACAGGATAGGGGTTACACAAGGTACAGGGGCTTATTGCACTGATGGTCCAGGCATCTTGAGGAAATGGGGCATAGGACTAAGCTTACATGGATGGTCATTATACAATCTGTGTAGATCTTTTTTGGTTTGGTGGAGTTTATAGAAGAGTAATGTCCAGAGGGATAGCCCATTCACTGTCTACAGTACAAAGGACTTCTATTAGGGAGTATGATAGGCCGCCTTAAAAAGATGCGTTTTAGGGATCGTCTGAAGCCATGCAAGTTGTGGATAGTCCTGATTTCTTGGGGTAAAGCATTCCAGAGGTTTGGTGCAGCTCTGGAGAAGTCTTGGAGCCGGGAGTGGGAGGATCGGATTAGTGCAGATGTTAGTCGAAGGTCATTTGAGGAACGTAGAGAACAGGTGGGGTGATAGACAGAGATGAGGGAGGAGAGGTAGGGGGGTGCTGCACTGTGAAGAGCTTTGTGGGTGAGAACAAGCAATTTGAATTTGATCCTGTAGTGTATGGGTAGCCAGTGCAATGACTGGCACAGAGCAGAGGCATCTGAGTAACGATTGGCCAGATGGGTGATCCTGGCTGCTGCATTAAGGATGGACTGGAGAGGAGAAAGTCTGGTGACACATTGTGTTCTAGACGTAGTGTTTTTTCTCTTGCAGAGATGCTAGCGTTCTCTGCGGGTGAACATCTTGTCAGTGCCCAAATCAGGATTCTGGGAGCAGCGTATTTTATTTTTGGTGTGTTCTTCAACTGAGAACACTAGTGTTTCCGCAAGAATAATTTGACATGCTGCGGCTTCTAATCCCGCACTGTATATCAGTATATGCTGTGGAACAAAGAAGCACAGTGGGCAGATTTCTGTAAATCCATCCACTGTTCTTGCACTTTACAACGCAGTGTTTTGGATGCAGCAAAAACATGCGTTGTACAAAACGGTGCTGATCCTGATCTTGGGTACTCACACTAAGGATTTGTGTAATTTTACATCCATCTCTGGTTAGTTATGCAAGATGTTTGGAACAACCTCACTGACGAGCTCCTTCAATAATGTGTGCAAGTGTACCTAGAAGAATGGATGGTATATTGACGTCAAAGAGTGGTCATCCCAAATATCGATTTGTTTTAGATTTCAGTTTTGTTCATTCACTGTGCATGATGTTAATTAATTAAAATAAATAATGGCGCATCTTTGATGAGTATTTGGTGTGTATTTCAGAGGACGGCTGGAGAGGGCAGAGGACGGCTGGAGAGGGCAGAGGACGGCTGGAGAGGGCAGAGGACGGCTGGAGAGGGCAGAGGACGGCTGGAGGGGGCAGAGGACGGCTGGAGGGGGCAGAGGACGGCTGGAGGGGGCAGAGGACGGCTGGGGGGGGCAGAGGGAGGCACACAGGCTGGAGGGGTCAGAGGGAGGCACACAGGCTGGAGGGGTGAGAGGGAGGCACACAGGCTGGAGGGGTCAGAGGGAGGCACAGAGGCTATAGGGGTCAGAGGGAGGCACAGAGGCTGGAGGGGTCAGAGGGAGGCACACAGGCTGGAGGGGTCAGAGGGAGGCACACAGGCTGGAGAGGTCAGAGGGAGGCACACAGGCTGGAGGGGTCAGAGGGAGGCACACAGGCTGGAGGGGTCAGAGGGAGGCACACAGGCTGGAGGGGTCAGAGGGAGGCACACAGGCTGGAGGGGTCAGAGGGAGGCACACAGGCTGGAGGGGTCAGAGGGAGGCACAGATGCTGGAGGGGTGAGAGGGAGGCACACAGGCTGGAGGGGTCAGAGGGAGGCACACAGGTTGGAGGGGTCAGAGGGAGGCACACAGGCTGGAGGGTGAGAGGGAGGCACACAGGCTGGAGGGGTCAGAGGGAGGCACACAGGCAGGAGGGGTGAGAGGGAGGCACACAGGCTGGAGGGGTCAGAGGGAGGCACACAGGCTGGAGGGGTCAAGGGAGGCACACAGGCTGGAGGGGTCAGAGGGAGGCACACAGGCTGGAGGGGTCAGAGGGAGGCACACAGGCTGGAGGGGTCAGAGGGAGGCACACAGGCTGGAGGGGTCAGAGGGAGGCACACAGGCTGGAGGGGTCAGAGGGAGGCACAGAGGCTGGAGGGGTGAGAGGGAGGCACAGATGCTGGAGGGGTGAGAGGGAGGCACACAGGCTGGAGGGGTCAGAGGGAGGCACACAGGCTGGAGGGGTCAGAGGGAGGCACACAGGCTGGAGAGGTCAGAGGGAGGCACACAGTCTGGAGGGGTCAGAGGGAGGCACACAGGCTGGAGGGGTCAGAGGGAGGCACACAGGCTGGAGGGGTCAGAGGGAGGCACACAGGCTGGAGGGGTCAGAGGGAGGCACACAGGCTGGAGGGGTCAGAGGGAGGCACACAGGCTGGAGGGGTCAGAGGGAGGCACACAGGCTGGGGTCAGAGGGAGGCACAGAGGCTGGAGGGGTCAGAGGGAGTCACACAGGCTGGAGGGGTCAGAGGGAGGCACACAGGCTGGAGGGGTCAGAGGGAGGCACAGAGGCTGGAGGGGTCAGAGGGAGGCACAGAGGCTGGAGGGGTCAGAGGGAGGCACAGAGGCTGGAGGGGTCAGAGGGAGGCACAGAGGCTGGAGGGGTCAGAGGGAGGCACAGAGGCTGGAGGGGTCAGAGGGAGGCACACAGGCTGGAGGGGTCAGAGGGAGGCACAGAGGCTGGAGGGGTCCGAGGGAGGCACACAGGCTGGAGGGGTCAGAGGGAGGCACACAGGCTGGAGGGGTCAGAGGGAGGCACACAGGCTGGAGGGGTCAGAGGGAGGCACACAGGCTGGAGGAGTCAGAGGGAGGCACACAGGCTGGAGGAGTCAGAGGGAGGCACACAGGCTGGAGGGGTGAGAGGGAGGCACACAGGCTGGAGGGGTCAGAGGGAGGCACACAGGCTGGAGGGGGTCAGAGGGAGGCACACAGGCTGGAGGACAGAGCAGCGTGTGGGGCTGCAGACTCACCACGGCCGGGAATCAGGTGTACTGTAGGAGGAGAGGAGAGGGGAGGAGGGGCGGGCAGAGCTGCAGGAGAGGAAGTCCCACCCTCCCTCCTCTCTCCTCTCTAGGCGCGCGGCATGTCTGGAGGGCAGAGGGTGGAGGGGAGTGGCTGGAGGGCACACGGAACTTCCGAGATCGGAACGTTCCTGTGGCGCTGTCTGTAGCCGCGCGCAGTGCACTGGATGACGTCACCAGCCCTGGGCGAAGGCCATCACGGAAGTAGGCGTGGCCTTTTCTGGATGTGGCCTTCGGGTTTTATATATAAGATATCAATGGCTTGAAGGGGTTGAGAAACGCAGGGAAATACGCACCAACATTTCACATGCTGCCGATTTTTCTGCACCAACAACACAAGGAAGAAAATGCAACGTTGGCACAGCACTTCTAAAATGTCATAGACTTTACTGGCTTCAGGGTCGGCATTCAGATTTTGATGCAGATTTGTCAAACTCCACCTTAAAATACACAGCGTGGGCATTAGGCCTAACATTTCTATTTTGTAATCATTCTTACTTTGCAGCATATTTTCTACATATGCCTAAAACGTTTGCATAGTCACTGAATACTTTATCCATATTTTTTAAACTATTTTTTGCAAGCCTTCCTGGAGCAAGGGGAAATCCCATAATAACTATAATAATGATCCAATTTCAAATATCACATTGGGAAGTGAACAGTAGTGTGGGTATGGGATATGTGGATTTAACCTAATGAATGTAACATCTGAATAAAGGATTAATGTATACTGTAATATAGGTAAAAAGGTGTCATCTGATATGCTTTCCAAATGATAAACTGTAACACTTTTCCAGAACTACTTGCTAGTGATTGCAAATCCTTCACAAAGAACTACAAACCATGTGCAAAATATTCATAAAATGTGCATCCTCCTTGCAACATTCTTCTTTTGAGCTACAGTGAGTAATTCATTAATAATGCAGTCGTACAGTTCTGCTTGACATATTTAAGCACTGACAACTCAACTCATCTTAATCCAGGAGATAAGATGACACAATGTCGAAACATTCAGAGTGATATACACATTGTCATTGCCTTTCTTAAAACTGCAAGCTGTCATAGAGAAGCTACAGAGGATAATACAGATTTTGTGGATACAGTGCAAATGTAGATAATGTACATACTGCTTTTAATGACAGAATTGGCTATTAGAGAGGATATCATTGTAGCCCAATAGCAATGTTCTCTGATATTTATTAGCCTTCATTGATAAATTTTGTTGCAAGCTCTCCACTTGCTGCAAAGCTTTACAGTAATGCCGGTGACATGTACATTGCTCTTCATGCTGAAAATCTAGGGTTGCCCTGCACAGTTGGCCTGGATGTGTGTATCACATACTGTATGTATGACTGTGTAAGATGCCAGCGATCGTCAGAGCTACACTGAAGATAAATAATGATTTCATTTTCAATGCTGGACATTATCAATGATCAATAGATTGTAATTAAAATCTCTGTATAAGCTATACCTTAACCCCTTCCTGATCTTTGATGTAATGGGACGTCATAGGTTGCGGTGACTTCCCGATCTATGACATACCAGTATGTCATGGCGGGATCGCTTCACCATTGCCGCGGTAACTGCCAAATGCGCCCCAGTGTTCTGTAATTTTTTATCATTGAACACCGGGATTTGGTGTCGGGATAGGGGGAATTCCCCACCCCCACGATCGCTGTGATTAGCTGTTGAATAGGCAATCCCAGCGATTGTCACTGCAGCTATGGAAGGGGCTGTCACAGCCTGATGTATAGGATGGAGCACTGGAGGGGTTGGGTATTGCCAGCTACAGCGCTCATGAGAGTAATCTCATGGGATTGATCACTCCCATCAGCTGAAGCATGGTGGCGGTACACGTCGCTTTTGCCCATCCGCTGCCCGCTTGTGTCCGCTGCTCTACCTCAGTCTGATCTCCATGCATGGAGATCAGGCTGCAAAGGAGCGATCTGACAGCTAGGCACAGCGATCCGCTATGCAATCGCTGTGCTCTAGCTCTATGTCACCCCCCTAAGTGCTGCGATCTCACCGAACACAGCACTTAGAGTCAAGGGAGAGGGAGCGCACAGTGTGTTACCTTTCCCCACGGTGATTGGCTCATCGTAATGTAATTACGATAAATTGATCACCATGGTAACCCAACATTGCCATGGCAACACGACGTTGCCATGACAACCATCCGGTCACCTGACCCAAGTCTCAGAGATCATGTGATCTCTAAGACTTGGGTTTGACACAGTGATGGTAGACTGTATGTGAATGATCTGCCATGCATTGCACCATCACTATGACCCCAGAGACTACAACAAGAGGACACTTGGCAAATTATTTCTATAAATAAAAATAATCGCTGTATTTTTTGGTTTTCAGCCAGATACAACTAAACTAGACAGTTGAGGGTGGGTGGCAGTCCGTAGCTGCCAAGTTGTACCTGTCTGGCAACAAAAAATATGGTGAAGCTCCACGTTGTTTTGTATTTTAATTATTTCTACAAATAAAAAAAACAACATGACGCTTCGCCGTATTTTCAGTTGCCAGCCAGGTACAAATTGGCAGCTGGGGGGCTGGAATCCTCAGTGTGCAGAGACCCAAATATTCTGGGGCCCCTACGATGCAAATTAAAACCCACAGCCACTCCGGAAAATAGTGCATTCATTAGAGGTGCCATTTTCTGGTGCTTTACCCCAACTCTTCCAGTTGCCCTGGGGCCGGTGGCAAACTGGCTAATGAAGGGATTAATGCCAGCTTTGTATTGGCAGCTGGCACTAAGCCTGAGATTCGTAATGTCGGGCCAATGTTAGACCCAGCCATTAGGAATTTATAGTAAATAATAAATAATACACATCACTCAGAGAAAAATAATTTTATTAGAACAAAAAACAAACACATCTCAACTCCCTTATTATTACTCCCACATGACCCTCCACAATCCTTCATCCAAAGTCTGCAGGGAAAGAACAAGCGTCCTCTCTCTGTAGAGTCTGCAATCACACTGACCGCATGGACTCTGTTAGTGATGTCACATGGCAGTCAGAGACTGCCACAGGGGAGTTGTGATGTCATTCACTCAGTCACCAGGGCTCACTGTAGCAGAGAACTCAAAATGTTGGCACTTGTGGGTGGTTTCTGCTGTTTAGGCACATCAGAGATTCTTCAAAGAGGACATAACACCCACAGACCATGCCATCAGGTCACTTGTGGAGGGTTTCCACTGTTTAGGTACATCAGGGGCTCTGCAAACATGACATGGTGTTAGCTAAAGATTCCAGCTAATTAACCATTCAAAAAGTCAAATGCTGCCTTCCTACTGATAATTTCCACTCCAAGAAACATGAGTTCACCCCTTTGATGTTGGGGGCGGCAAAAAAACTGATAGCCCTTAAGTGGAAGCAACATAACCCACCGACATTGGAAGAATGGAAAGGTAAAATAAGAGATCTGTTTAGGCTGGAGGAATTGACGAGTTGGGACTCTCTGACCCATGATAAGTTTAAGAAGATCTGGACACCATGGACAAAATATCTAAACGACATCATACCGTAGATACAGGGAATTGGGGAAGCGTGGTAGGGGTAGAAGAAGATGTCTATAGCCACAGGAGTAATGGGCGCAGGAACATTAAAAACAAGATTGACCAGTGTTGTGCCATTTAGACTAAGAATAGGGTGCTTCAGATCTCTCTTTAGCACACTTAAATCCGGTGACCTGCAAATATTGTCAAATTTTTCGAGATGTGAGCAACATCTCTGATTTTTCTCTATAATGGGAAGGTTTTGTTTTGTTTGTTTTGTTCTAAGTTACATTACTCCCCGGTCTGTTTCAGGGAAACGGCTAAATTTACTTACACTGTAATTTGTCTGTGTATTTCAGTGACTATAATTGCTTCACTAATGGTTTTGATATGTGTCCCTGTGTACACGGTTTTCTTTTCTGAGTTTAAAATACAAAATAAAGAATTTGAAAAAAAAAAAAAAAATTCAAATGCTGCTCCATCCCTTCCAAACCTTACCCTGCGCCCAGTGACTTTTTGACCACATATGGGTTATTGGTGTACTCAAGAGAAGTAGATCAACAAATTTTAGGGTCCATTTCCTCCTCTTACCCTTGTGAAAGTGCAACATTTCAGGCTAAAGTAACATTTTTGTTGGAAAAAGTGTTCATTTTTGCCTTCCATGTTGCTTTAGTTCCTATGAAGCACCTGCACGGTTAATAATCTTCTTGAATGTGGTGTTGAGTAGCGTGAGGGGTGCAGTTTTTAGAATGGTGTCACTGTTGGGTATTTTCTGTCAAAGTCACTTCAAATATGATGTGGTCTCTAAAAAAAAGTGGTTTTGTAAATTTTGTTGGAAAAATGAGAAATTGCTGATTAACTTTGAACCCATATAACTTCCTAACAAACAAACATTTTGTTTCCAAAATTGTGCTGATGTAAAGTAGACATATGGGAAATGTTATTTATTAACTATTTTGTGTCACATAACTCTCTGGTTTAACACAGTAAAAATGAAAAGTTTGATAATTGCGATAACTTTCAAAATTTTTGCCAAATTTCAATTTTTTTCAAGAAGAAATGCGAAAATTATCAACTTAATTTAACAACTAACATTAAGTCCAATATGTCATGAGAAAACAGTCTCAGAATCACCGTGATCTGTTGAAGTGTTCCAGAGTTATAACCTCATAAAATGACACTGGTCAGAATTGCGAAAAATGGCCAGGTCAGAAAGGTCAAAACAGGCTGGGTGGTGAATGGGTTAAAAAGGACCGTTCACCAAATCTTTCATGTTGAACTGGACCCATAATGGGTAGAATAAAATATTTTGATCTTTGGTTCACTTTCACATTTCTTTTGTGGAGATATTAGGCTGGTTTTGGAGACACTCCTGGTTTTGGCACACAAACCTGATTGAACCTGATCAGGGAAAAAACAGCAGCGTGAAACCAGCCTAAGAGATCAAATTTGGCATCTAATTAGTTTATTTTTTTTAAGTCCACACGAGACTTGCCAGGAAGATTTCACTGAGGACGTGCATTTCTTCCTCTTTCTGAGTCTGACCAATTATTAGTAGCCAGTAACCTACTGGGGATAGAAGAACTCAACCACACAATAACATTGACAAACAGTCTGCTCTCCTCATTGCAAAGTGATGATGTGCTGGAGTTTTCAGCTTTTTCCCTGGCATTCAGTGTGGGGTGAGGGGCAGTAGTTGAATCTCATTACAAAAGCTTCTAGTTTACAGTACAGCTGATCAGAGTCTCAGGTTATCTCAGGCAGGGAGAGTGCTGCTGTGATCTGACTCCTCTACATTCACCTTGGCTCTGCTCTGTGTTATCAGCTGATGGCCTCCACACAGCTCCTCAGCTGATTCCACAGAGCATAGTGATGTGAATGGAGAGGAGTCAGATAAAATAACAGGAGCTGTGTGCTGACAGCCTGAGCGCAGCACTGTCCCTGCCTGAGGTAACCTGCAACTCTGATTAGCTGTATTGTGAACACTGTGTAGGCCCCGCCCCCCTTATATGGCTCTTGCAATGTGTGAAGCTGAAGATGGATTTCCCTAACAACCAGCATATGTCTGGTTTAATAACAGCCTAGTGGAAGTTCTTGAAAGATTTTCTTCCAGATTTCACTTATGAAGTATATTTGACAGTTTATTATAATCTCTTGCTCTACATTAATGTTAAATAAAAATTTAAACGGTGGTTACAATTTAAGTAAATAATAATCAAAGTCACTCGCCAAAGAGTAAAATACATCTTCTTTACTACATCAAAAGCTTAAAAATGACAAAGGCCAGAGTGCTAGTGAAGACAGCATATAACGATATAAACCTTCTACTGGCATCATGAATTGGATTACACTTCTACAGTCTGGAAGAAACAAACAGGCAGAATAAAAACACCCTTCTTCCTATATTCAAACATATTTGTGTCTTTCAGATATAAATACATTGAACACTGTGGTTCTGTGGTTGGGTCAGAGGAGCTCAGAGCAGAGGAGGGTCCATCATCTCCAGCTCTGAAGTGCAGCAGCACAATGAGGTCACCTGAGATGTGTTCCATGGAGGAGCTGAAAATTAAATGTGTACTTATCAGGGTGGGAGAAGAAGAGGATTGGAGTTAATTCCAAGGCACAATATGGGGCAAGAGGGGTTTTGAAAGGGGGCACAGTATAGCGAGGGTCAGTGGAACTTTACGAAGAGGGGGCAGTGTGAGGTTAATATTATGAATAGGTGCAGTTTGGGGTTATTTTGGCGAAGAAAGTAAGGGGGTGATAGTATAAGAGGCTCTGTGTATGTGGGACATTATGGAGAGAGGCTGCGTTTGGAGGGGTAGATTATGAAAAGGGGATGTGTGGGGGTGACATTATGGAGAAGGGCTGTGTGTGGGGGCAACATTATGGAAAAGAGAAGCTTGGTGGGATATTATGGAAAGGTTCAGTGTGTGGGGGGATATTGCAGAAAGGCTCAGTGTGAGGGGATATTATGGAGAGGCTCGCTGTATGGGGGGAATATTATGAAGAGGCTAAGTGTGTGAGAGGATATTATGGAGAGGTTCAGAGTGGGGGGATATTATGGAGAGTCTCAGTGTTCAGGGAGAAAGTATGTAGAGTTCCTCTCTGGGGGGATTATGGAGAAAGGCACTATAGGGGGATTATGGAGAGGCTCAGTGTGGGTGGGACAGTATGGGGAGGGGTAGTGTGGGGAAATTATTCTAGTGAAGGCCTGTGATAGGGTATATATTGTGTAGGAATCACAATGAGGGACAATTATTTTTTCAGGGCAGCAGCATGGGAGATATCTATTTTTATGGGGCAGTATAATAATACCTTTATTTTTAGGGGCACTGTGTCGGAAAGTGCTGCTGAAGACACAGAAGAGGGAATTCTGCATGGATGAGCTATGTGCATGAAATCTCATCATGGCATCTTTACTATGTGGAGATAAAATGAATGGGAACAGTTCCAGTTGGAGAAGATGTCTATAAGGTAGTTGAATGTAAATATTTTTATAATACTGACTATATGTCATCCATACTGTGTTTCCTGTATTGTCCGCAGTCTGATGATGACTTATAACAACTCACAGTATCTCCTTACTATTGTTAAGCCGTACTGGGAATTGTAGGTTTAAGCAATACATGTATGGGGATGGTATGATATTACATTTGATTGCTGCACTATGCATGGTGCGGCATTCATGTACTGATGGTGATTCTGGTGATGCATTCTGGTACTGGCAGTAATTCTGGCACTGACCTAATGTACTGTCAATGGTTCTAATGCTGCATTCAAGTACTGACAGTGCTTCTGGTGCTGCATTTATGTACTGATGGTCATCCTGATGCTGCATTTGTGTACTGTTGGTGGTTCTGGTGCTGCAATCATGAACTAACAGTGGTTCTGATCTTTTACACATGTAACAATCCAAGACATGCTTCATGGCTAAATTAAAACATAATTTCAAATCTCTAAGTTTTAAGTGTTTTTACGAGAAGGTTTTGTGATCTTCTGTTCTAAAAACTCAGTTTAAGTTATCTTGAGTTCACAATGATTTTTCTTAGGGGGTAAAAACTAAGCAGAATTTCTGCAAATCCTCTTCAAGTACTTAAAAATTGATTCTGGTGATGTATTAATGTACTGTTGGTGGTTCTAATGATGTTTTCCAGTGAATACTAATTTATATTTTTTGTGGCCCAAAGAATTGATCTAGTGTGGCAATTTGGCCCTTGGACCAAAAAATATTGAGCACCCCTCATTTATACAGACTAATTGGCAACATAAAACCTTTATAGATTGGTGGTCATTTGAATTCTGTTTACTCAGGCAGATCAAAGTAAACGATGCACATTGAGCAATTTATAGTAGAGTACTCAAGGGACATAAACTGCCTCTTTATTCCTCTTTACACAAGGACGATGCTCTACTGAGAATGATGATTTTTTTTGCTGCATAAAAGATCATTACACCTGATGAAGGAGCACTTTGCTGGTGATCAGCAGCCTGTTTACATGGCAAGATAATTGTGAAGTTAACATTATTAACATTCATTCACATTATCTTGCAGTGTAAATGCCCCTATAGTCCTCCAATAAAATTATACATTAAGTTTAAATTGTGTTTTAAATTTTGAAGTCAACCTTAACTGAACATTTACTTTCAACATTGCACTAAAGAAGGAACTTTTCTTAGATTTAGCTTCTTAACTGTTAGTATAATTAACATGAAATGATATATGTACCCCAAATGTGTTCAAGTTCCCGATATCATAGTTATAAATCACAAGCTAAGAAAGATTTTCTTGTATCTTCATGGCATGTACTGTGTGATTTTGTACTGCAACTCCTTGGGAGGTATTTGACTATTTACATTGAGTTAGACATAAATAAATATCTCATGTAAAAGTTTTAGTGTGGTGTTCACTTAACTTAATGTGAGGCATATTTGTCTTTCTTTGCATTTTGCTCTAAAAATAATCATTATCCAAACTTTACTTCCATATTTCTGGAGTTAATCATGTGAGGGGGAAAATAATGACTTTTTACATAAATTCTGTCACATTTCATTGGCATTGTGATGAACTAAATCACAATTAAATGCATGTGCATCATTCGTGGTAACACTATATTATTTTTCAATGAGATTTCTGTTGAGATTTACATTTTTTTAAACTTGATGGTAATCTATAAGGCTAGGGTCACATTAGGGTTTTGAGGCGTGATCAGGGGGGTCACGCTAAAAGCATAGGTTTTGGCAGCCTTGTTACCGCCATGGTAACGCAGCGTCAGCACTGCCAATGCTTACCTATGAAGACGTGGACCATAGCGTGGCTCAAACACGGCCATTTCACCCAGATGGCCATCTTGGAGCCATCTAATTCCGCGCCTCCATAGGATAACATTGGCAGCGTTAATGCAGCGCTAACATGACGTTAGCATCAGGTTTATGCTGCCAAAGTCTAAGTTTTTAACGCAAGCCAAAATTAGCGTTAATGGTTAATGTGACCCTAGCCTAATGGACACGTTCTGCCATGGAATTACAGTTGTGCTTAAAAGTTTGTGAGCCCTTCAGAATTTCTAATATTGCTGCATAAATTTAATCTATAACTATGTTAAACTTTCGATTGTCTTGCTGCATGACACACATTTTGAGACATCCTTAGTTTTTCTTTTACAATTTACTGGCATAATTTAGGTGCATATCCCGGATTGAAAGAAAAAAATGTGCCTAAGCACTAATAAGCAGATGGTTGCTACCTACCTACCTGTTGTGCTCTGTACCGCTCACTGCCAACATGGACCGAGATACAGCTTCACTGCTCTATCGACAGACATCATTGTCAACGTTATGGTTATTTACAGCCGTCTCCCCTAGTTAGGTAGCGGGGAGTCAGCTGACAATCAGCATTACTTTGGCTGTTGCACCTCTTCTGCAGAGCAGATGTGGAAAAGTAGGCTCTGCGCTGTTGAAAAAGCCAATGTATTCCCAGCAGAAGTGATCTGTGATTGCTCTGTGAATGGTGTCGGGCTCAAAGGGCATGTAGGTAGCAACTCCCTGTCTGTGTTTGTTTTTTTAATAAAAGAAATGGCCCTAAGTAGTAATACTTAGGGCCATTTCTTGTATTAAAAAAACAAACACAGACATACCGTTTAAATATTCATAGTTGTGTTACAGATGGCAAGGCGTCTTGGCACATATGCAAACCTATCGTAAACAATGATACCACCACCGCTGTGTTCCACAAATAGCATGAGGTTTTTACACTGTAATGCAGTGTATCCCTTTCTCCATACAAAAAGCTTCATCTAAACTAAAAAGCTATATTTTTGTCTCCTCCATATGCAAAAAATTGTTAGAGTAGTCTTCTGGCTTGTCCAGATAATCTATAGTAAACTGCAAATGGGCAGTAATGTGCTTTTTGGAGAGCAGTGGCTTTCTTCGTGCCATTCTATCATGCACACCAATATTGCTCAGTGTCCTCCTAATAGTGGACTCGTGAACATTATTATTAGCTGATGTGAGGGAGGCCTTTAGTTGCTCAGAGGATTCGTTGGGTTCCATTGTGATATAACAAATAAGGGCCCTTTCACATCAGCGTTTTTTTCAAATCGCGGCAGATGCGGTGAAAAAAACGCATCTGCCGCGATTACCGCATACCGGCTGCACTTGCGGCGCGGTTGCTGTTTTTGCCATGCAAAGTATAGGCGGACTTGCGGCAGGTGCGGCAAGTGCGGTTTTGCACTTGCGGCAGGTGCGGCCGCGAAAAAAACCGCACCTGCAGCAAGTGCAAAACCGCACTTGCCGCACCTGCCGCAAGTCCGCCTATACTTTGCATGGCAAAAACCGCAACCGCGCCGCAAGTGCAGCCGGTATGCGGTAATCGCGGCAGATGCGTTTTTTTCACCGCATCTGCCGCGATTTGAAAAAAACGCTGATGTGAAAGGGCCCTTACACATTTCTTACTCTTGGAGGGACATTTATTGGTCAATCTGTCGTGTGGAGGATAATAATTTATTGCATCAAATTAATAACAATTCTTCTGAGGTCCACAGAAATCTTTTTCTAGCCATGATATACTTTCACAAATGTGTAGTGAAGATCAAAGTTTAAAAGATTACTGTTCTTGAAATTAAACAGTTTGCCTACTCACTCCTCATTGTCATCCCATTGATTAAAAATACCAGGCTCTAATTTCAAATCATCAGCTATATTTCTAAAGGTACCGTCACACAGGGAAATATCGCCGGCGATGTTGCCGGCAACTGAGGGGCGTGGCCAGGTTGCGGCGACATCGCCGGCGAGTTGCCTCGTGTGACAGGGCAATAATCAGGCTATGAATCGCCTGAGTCACTTCGCCAGGTTTCCCAACAATGTTGGGAAACCTGGCGATGTTGCTCAGGCGATCCTGCCTGATCGACCTGTGTAACGCGGCCACCTGCAATGTTGCGGGCGATTCCGCCTATATCCAACATTGCGAGTGATCGCTCGCTGGGTTGCTGGGCAACCCAGCGAGCGATAGCCGCGGCAACTAGCCGGCGACATCGCCGGTAAGTTGCTCAGTGTGACATCTCACCGGCGATGTTGTCAGGGATGCGCGCTCCCGCGATCCCCGGCAATATCGCCGGCGATATGTCCCTGTGTGACGGTACCTTTAGGGTTCACATACTTTTGCGACTCACACATTTGCTATTGCCACACTTTCTTGATTTAAAAAAGAACAAAGTATATTCTTAACGCATTTGGTTAATTTGGATTTTTTATTTTTACTTTTAGGATTTGTGTGAAAATCTAATATAGTTTTTTTGTCAAATTTATACAAAAGTATAGAAACTTCTGAAGGATTCAAAAACTTTTAATGTCTTTTCCCACAAGCATCCTGCCTTCCTGATTCCAGATCCTGATTGTCTTAACTCACTATTTCCGGGGTCTCTAGTATTCTTGATTACAAGACGAGAGCTGTAGACTGCACTAATTATCGCTCTCAAATTTTGGAAACACCAATAGCGAGCTAAAACAAAACTGTGAAGAGAGACTTATACTGCTGAATATTTATTCAGCATGCACACCATATTTGACTTACACTGATTTCAGATTTTTTTAAATAAAAAAATATTGTGCATTTTGCTCCCATGCTTCCAAGAGCCATAACGTTTTATTTTTCCATCAATATAGACACATGACAGCTTGTTTTTTGCAGGATGAGTTGTACTGTCAGATGCAATCATTTACTTTACCATATAGTGTACAGGGAAATGGCAAAAAATTCCAAGTGCAATGAAATTGCAAAAAAAGTGCAATTACACGTTTGTTTATTTGGGTTTTTTAGTCACCATATTCACTATATGGTAAAACCAACATGACAGTGTGATGCCTCAGGTCGGTTCGAGTTAGGTACCAAACATGTATACTTTTACTGGTATCTAAGTGGTGAAAAATAATTCACGAGTTTGAAAAAACAGAATCGCACTTTTTGCTCCATGTTCTGCGATCTGTAGCGTTCTCATTTTTTGGGATCTGGGGCTGTGTGAAGGCTTATTTTTTTCCACTTGAGCCGATGTTTCGAATTATACCATTTTTGGGTGGATGCGCTGTTTTGATTGCCCATTATTGCTTTTTATATTAATGTTACAGGGGCCAAAAACTTTAATTTTGTTGTTTGGACCTTTTTTTCCGTTGCACAGTTTATGGCTTTCATTAATTGATTTTATATCTTGATAGATTTGGCCTTTCTAAACGTGGCGATGCCAAACGTGTATTTTTTTATTATTTTAATACTTTTATTGTGAAAAGGAGGGTGATTTCAACTTGTATGTTTTTTTTTTCACATGTTTGTAAAAACTTTAATTATTCATTGGATCATAATTTTACGCTGCCCCATAGAGAGGCACCCTCCTCCACAGTCTGATCACTTCTGACAGATACCGAAGAGCTGCAGCATCTGTCAGAATTGTGCTCCGTATATATTACAGTATGGGCGCACACCTCTTAGAGGTGTGCGCCCATACTGTAATATATATAGTTATTTATCTTTGGAGCAGCACCCTGCCCAGTGACTAATGTGAGAACATTCACACAGGTGTTACACACTCCCTTTAAAAGCAGGGTTTTAACATAGTCTTGACACATTCCCTTTAAGACCATGATTTTAACTGCACAGGGCATTTTCCCATTCACATTTCCAGGTTGCAGACATTGAGGGTGAGATTAGGACCCAGTATTAGTGAAAGAACTCTGTAAACAGTTACTGGGCTTATGATTTCATGGCTATGACATCAACTAATGCTTTCACATTTATCTTTTAGACCAGGGCCAGCTTTCAGTAGCTGTATAAATATTTCTTTGTTTCTTATTATATAATGCAATAAATTCACACAGCCATTTTGGCATTCCCTTTAAAGAAATAATGTGGTGTGCAGCTGATCTATCTATTGGTAAGAATTGTGCTCCGTGACAGCTTCCGGTGTCAAGCCAGATATTATTGCGGCATCTCAGGTGCAGGCGGGGAACAGTGTGTTCCCCACCGCGGCGGCTTTGGATCCTGCTGTCAGTAATTGACAGCGGCATCCAAAAGGTTAACAGCACCAATCGGATCCCGGATCCGATCGGTGCTGTAAGCCCGACATCTCAGCTGATGAGATCAGCTGAGATGTCAGGTGTTTGATGTTAGCTCCGTGCCGGAGCTTACATCAAACACTGGTAACTGGCCAATGACGCGGTCTGCCAGTTTTTTTTTTCGCCGCCACAAGTACCGCATCTGCCGCAACCGGCAGAACTGCACTTGCCGCACCCAACCGCAAGCCCCATAGACAATGCATGGAGCTTGCCGCAAGTGTGCCGCAAGTGCGGCCGTTAGGCTGCAGATGTGGTAAATCTGCCCGATTTGCCGCATTTAAAAAAAAAATGCCAGTGTGAAAGGGGCCTTATATAGGTTTTAAGGGGAGTTACCCTTTAAAATTTCATGACACTTATTTCAACCCTTTTCCTGTAATGTAATATTCTGAAGTCATTTGTTAATATTGCTAATATATTGACGCTGAGCCATCTCCTATGAAAATATATAACACATTTCACCAAACACAATAAATATATATTGGGTTATATGATATCTCCGGACTCTATGTAGCAATCTAAGGTCTAAATATCATCATAAATTCTCCTAAAATGACTCATTTTCCTCTTATTCATTTGCAAATAAAACAAAGGCAATTTGTCATGAAAACTCAGGAAGTAAAGAGTAACATTGCTTAGCCACATCTGATTTATATCTGTGAGAAAGAAGAACACAATTATAACTACAAAAATGACATTTAGCATTAAACTCTTCTGAAAAAGGTCAATTCCTCCCGATTATGAAGCCTAGTATCTCCGCCAGGCCCCAGGCATCCTGTCTCTACCACCTACAGACCTCATATGAGATCAGATCTCATTTGTCTATCACCTCTCATACTGTGGTGGATCAGAATAGAAACTGAAACAGCCCGATAGAAAGAAGTGGGTAATGAGAGTCACTTTTGTTTTATGGTGGAATTGTGGTTCAAGATTAATTCTAATATTAAACCCTATTAAATTCATTGAAAGGTAATTTGAACAGGACCTACTAAGTTTGTATGTATAGTCTACATTTAGTTTAGTACAGTATGTAGGATATTAAAGGCAACCTGTTACTAGAGTAACGCTCCCCGAATCACAGGCAGCATTAATCGAGCCTGGCTAAGCAATCGCAGCCTGATGAATTTTACAATACTATGCTGCAGCGGTTGAAAAGCCTGGTGACTTTAGGAAGCGACTTGACTTGTCTTTTGCAGCCCCAATCTGATTTCTCTCTGCTCTGCTTCAGTTCTTTCCTTATGATCACAAATTGCAGTCCTGTCAATGAAATAGAGTGGGGTGGGGAGAATACGACTAAAGACCACATTGGACTAGTCAGGTCTCTCCTTATAGTCCCCAGCTTTTCAAAATATGTTTTCCCCAAAAGATTGCAGTATTTCACAGAGTAACAGATCTGGCTGTTATCGCTCTTATTCATACTGCCTGAGTAGTATGATTCTAAGAGGTTCCTTTTACATTTTTTTAATGAATTTCTTTACTTGTCTTTTTTATATACAGGGCCAAGGTTAGGGTGTGGTGGGGAAAAAACTGGATTTGCTCAGTGTCACCACCCCTCTAGGGGCCCCCATCATTTGCAGCAGAAGCCAAATTGATAATAGCATTATCATTGTAGCTTCTGATGACGAGACTGCTTCGGGACTTTTGGTCATGTGACCATGATCTCACCACAGGTCCTGAACTCTGCAGCAGTCAAAAGAATTGAAGAGAAGATGGTTAATCCTAGAATGTATGGGCTTCTTTCAGGTTAGTGAGCGTGACTGCTTGGTTGGCGGACATGGTGATTTTACCTGCTTCTATTATAAACAACTCCATGACTATGTGAACTTAAAAAAGTGATGTTTATTCCATAATGAAATGTCGGGCTGCATTTCGAACACGCCCCTATCACGTGTCAGAAATGATATCACACCTGGATGGAAGGAACCCATACATAGTGGCTTCTACTAAGAGGGGGAGAGATTGACAAGTTCTCTATTGTGTGTGTCTCTGAATGGGCGTGTCTGTCTGTGTGTCTATCTGTGTGTGTCTGTATTGTGTGTCTGTCTTTGCTTTTGTATGTCTCTGTGTGTGTGCGTCTCTGTGTCACTGGGGGGACAGGGTTACATACAAATTCCAGGGGAAAGGGATGCCTGATCTGTCCCTTAACAACTGGGACCCTGCACTGTCCCTTATCCCAGAGGTACTCCTAAAGGTAGCGAGGTCTGAGCTGCTAGCATAACCCTATCTCCAGAGAAAACCCTGGAATAAAACCCCCACACCCAACAAAAGGAATAGGGAAAAGACAAAACTTCTATTACTAGAATCCACTAATTTGCTCCTGATAACAGCCAGGGAATGGCACTAGGTTGGCTGAACTTCACCCAGCAGTGGCTCAAACACCTCCACTCTCCAGGATGGTCAAGGTAGTATGAGCTGTCACTGAAAACAGCTGAAGAATCACATGACTACTTAAGGAGTGGTGGAAGTGGACACACACTGCAGGAAGCCTTCCTAGCACTACCAGTAACAATGTTAACCCTTACTGGGTACAGAAGAAATTAACACCCAAATTAAAAACAACACAAAAAGCTGTCATAGAGTTGTGTCACTATGTATGTGTCTTGTGAGTGTCTGTGTGTGCCTGTCTGTGTGTCTCTGTCTGTCTCTGTCTGTGTGTGTTTATGTCTGTATGTGTGTGTGTCTGTGTGTATGTCTGTGTTTCTTCCTTGTCAGCCTGGAGAAGGAGCTGGCTAGACAATTAGCCATCCTGGGGTTCAGTACGCAATGTAGTCCTGTGGACAATGTTATGGTGAATTATCTGTGACAAGTGTACACAGTATCAGCGGTCAGACACTTTGACACACTGAAAATTAGAACTTCTGGCATTTATTTAGTTCAGTATTAAAAAAATTGTTGCATAGTCGTGGGTGCATCATTTATAGCGTGGTCTGAGATTTATCTTCTGCTAAAGTCGGTGGACCATGCACATCAGATATAACAGGGGGGGGCTGTGTTGAATGATCAGACCACACAGATGTAGCAGATGGAGTTTGCTGGGTGTATGCTGATGATGCTCAGCTCTGCTACATTTGTACATTTTAAATACAGAACATGTGTTTTTGCTATATTTCCGGTATTGTTAGACTGTACGGTTGTAGTAGAGCTGAGCCTGCTTTCAGTCACCTTGGTACCTGTAGGAGAAGGATGTTGCAGAGAACATGACATTTGCATACAGATGAAGCAGCGAAAAGTTTGCTTTTCCCCTCATAATACTTGTGTAATGAGGCTATATGGCTATATCAAAGCTGAGTTTGTTGTAAGATCAGACTATTTCAACTTTGGACACCCCCTTCAAGCTTTACCAATAGTCAAGGCAGAGTTGAGTTTGGTATTGCCCATCATTGGACTTGTATAATGAAAATATGGATGTAGCAGAGCTGAGCTTGGTGTTTATATATTGTGTATGTGTGCATATGCTCTGTATATACAGTTGTGCTCAAACGTTTACATACCCAGCAGATTTTTTGCTTTCTTGGCCTTTTTTCATTGAATATGAGTGATAACACAAAACATTTTTCCACTCATGGTTAGAGGTTGGGTGAAGCCATTTATTGTGAAACTACTGTGTTTTCTCTTTTTAAATTGACCCACCCCAAGGTATGGGATACTCGGAACTGGGCTATCATACAGTTCCGGGAAGTCACAGGGGTCTTAACCCAGTTCCGTGGCCATGGGTGCAGCTGTAAAGGGGGACTCTGGCTCGGTAAGGAAAGGGGTGATAGAAAAGGGAGTTATTCGTGATGCCAGCCGTGGTATGTGGCTATAGGTGGTCACCGCTGCTGCAGAAACTCCGTGGATGATGGACGGGCACCTGGGATGGAGCGGCTCCCCACGGGCGGAGAGGATCCCCGGGGCAGTGGAAGTAGAAAAGGTGTAGGGTGCAGGATGGCGGGCACAAAGCAACAAACAGATTCATGGTTTGTTCGTTCCTAAGTCCTATTACTGGTGCAACGGCAGTACTGGCAGTTGGAAAGCAGAGTCCGGGCACCTGAGAGCAACTCGGGGTAATCCTCACCTGACCTGTTCTGAGGCCTCCTTGCTGAGCTGTGTTGGTGGGTCCCTGCTGTTGAATAAGCTAGGATGCAGGCTTTCTTTCTTCTGCTTGGTGCCAGTATGGGTCCTTTATTACCCCTTTGGTTTGGGCGGCTGTCTCCGGGCTCTGTACGCTGCTTTGCCCCCGGGCACAGTGTGGCTGGGAGAATTGAAATCCCCCACCTTCCGGTATTGCTGCCAGATTGTTAGGCCCTGCACAGCCTCGGACTCCGGTGTCCATTCTTAGTGCTGTTCTTCTGGGGTGAGCACGGCACCGCTCTGCTCCCCAGGTGCTTCTACACTTCCTTAGAGTCCTGTTTTGACTCTTCATACTGAATTAGCTATCCTGGGATGAGCTTAGCACAGCTACCAGTCCACAGAATGTCTTCCTCAGTACTCCTAGGAACTGAACTAACTAGCTCCTCCCCAGACCAGAATTTGTAGGGGAACTCACTCTGAAGTTGGGTCTTGGTCTCCCCCTTCAGGCCTAGAGGCAGAAAGATGTTGTGTGTGGTTACAGTCTGGTAGGGATACCCTTCTGTTGCTGTCAGGCATGACACTACCACACAGGGACGATAATAACACTGTGGCAATTGGACCCTGGGGTGCCACAAAATCATAATGACAACCAAAAACATCCAAATGATTCTGATCAAAATTTCACATACCCTGGTGATTTTGGCTTCACAACATGCACAAAAGTTGACACTAATGGGTTTCAATGGCTAACGCCTATGGTTAAAGTCCCTTTAATTTTTATTTTCTAGAAGCCAGAGGTAGGCTGAAATGCAGAGACCATATACAGCAGCTTACTGACAGCTAGAGAAACACAATAAGGTGCTGTAGCTAATGCATGAATAGAGAAACCTTGTCTTAGCAATGTTGTGTTGTCCATGTGGTTTATACACTATAAAATACATCTTTATTTTGCTACTTAATGATTACGACTTAGCATCGCTCTTAGCTATAATTTAATATGTGTAAGAACTAATGTGACATGAGTCATAGTCAACGTCGCTAAATCAGCATGAGAAAAAAGGCATATTAATATTAAAGGTTAAAATGTGTTTACAGAAATGCCATACTGATGATAACTTTTCTCATTTACATACATCATTTATTATATAAATATTGTAAAAATATATTTGTAAAAATGAAAATCACACAAGGAAAATGTTGGTGACGTCACACAAAAAAAACAGTGATCCTAAATATTTAAAGAGTAACTGTCATTTCAATTTTTATTTAATAAATCATCATTATGCATGAAAAGGAGCAAATTTGCAGTACATAATAAAAATATTTTTTCATTTATATAGCGCCATTAATTCCACAGCGCTTTACATACATCAGCAACATAATCCCATTGGGGCTCACAATCTAAATTCCCCATTAGTATGTCTTTGGTGTATATCATATCATTAAAATGAGCTTTTCTCTTCTCCTGGACTGATATTTCTTCTTAATTCATTCCTAAAGTCTATAACATATTTACCAAGGGCGGACCTTCCACAGGTGCAGCTGATGTAATGAACCTGGGCCCCGAGTGGTAGGGGGCCCCAAGGTCTAGCTACCTGACCACTATGGGGGCGCAATATACTATATGGAGGATTCTGGTAGTGCATTATACAATGTGGATTGCTTTGGGGGTGATTACTATATTAGATGGAGAACTTCGGGTTGCAACATGGTGGGAGAAGCTGCATGAATCGGGGGCCACATAGAGGGAGAAGCACTATTGAGAAGGGGGAGCGCATATGGGGGAGAACATTATGAAATGGGGGGTGGCTCTATATATATTACCTGGAGGCTGTACTGGGCTGTATATACTGTATTTACTAAAGGTTGTGCTGGGCTGCATATATTATTTGGATGCTACAACTGGCCTCCAAATAATATATACAGCTCAGCAGTAGCCTCCAGATAATAAATACAACCCTGCATAGCCTAAATATTATATATACAGCCCATTTAGTGTTGGAAAACCCACAGCAAAAATGGATATGCTGCAGATTTTCCTGCACTAAAATACCTTACATTTATAAATATTACAATCAATATATTAACATAACTTTGTTGCATTGTGAAGGGGGAAGGCCCCAAAAAAATTCTTGCACAGGGGCCCACTACAGTCTGTGTCCGCCCCTGATATGTACCATATTCTGCAAATACAGATTTTCACCTTTATTGAGAGAGATGACAGCTAGTGCTCATAAGATTCTAAGGAGATGGGAGGGGAGGGGAGGGTAGATGAAGGAGCTAGAGGCAGACACAGATATTCTGCTGCAAGTTCCCCTGATATTACAGTTACTGCTCTACAAAGAACTTTATGAGCACATAATTTGCCTGTGAATTGAGAATTATGACAAGGAATGATCAGTCCAGGGGCAAAAGAAGCAAATTTCTCTGAAAAGATAAATTCCAAAGTTTATTTTCTTGTGTACTACTGATTTGGGTGGAAAAAAATTAAAATAAGGGTTACCTCTTTGAACTGGATTAAACATTTTATTAGCGTCATCATGATGTGATAGGTTGTATCATCTCTCTTCTGGGAGCTGTTTTGAGAGGTTTGCTTGGAACATACTCACCTGGCTGGTTGCATATCTAAATGCAGGGCTACTTGTAACATCTTTAGAGATCTCACTCATTCTCAGTCCCTCTACTTCTCTTGTGTGTTGCTTCTTTACTTAACATCGCTGACTGAGGCAGAGAAGACTTCTCAAGCTCTTCTCGTACAAGCTTGGAAAAAAGAATTAAGGGGAACCTGTCATTTCCTTTTTTGTAATTACACTGCCCGCAATGTTAGTTAGATCATGTACTGTGCATTAGTAACCTGTTTTTTTAGTCATTGTATTTATCCTAACCAAGCACCTAGATGTTTTCATTAGCTACCTGCCCAAACAGTCAATCAGTCATCCGGGCAGTTAGCAGACATGTCAATTGCATACATGCTGAGTTTCATCTAATGCTCTCTAGAAGGACCCTTGTGATGTCACAACCATGTGAATATAATGGGTGAGCTAAGCAGGCCTTGTGTGAATATCAATGCAGACTTATCTCCATCCATTATAGTCACAGGCTCTTCGATGGGACAGTTTTCATCTTAAACACATACAAAACTCCATTGTGTACCGCCAGGCCATCAGATACAATTGGATATGTTCCAACTCTACAGATGGAGACAATCACCTTAATGACCTCAGAAAGACCTTTTTGAACCAGGGCTACCATCCAAGAGGAATCGAAAACTGGATTACAAGAGCTACCAGAATATCAAGGAATCATCTCCTACATTACAAAACTAGAGAAGAAGATAACCGGGTTCCTCTTGTAGTCACCTACAATCCAAGTCTGGAGGTGTTAAGAGGAGCTGCACGGAAACTGCAGCCACTCCTTGAAAAAGATGCCCAACTAAAATCAATATTTCCGGAACCCCCACTTCTGTGTTTTAGACAACCTCCGAATCTAAAAAACATCATTGTCAGAAGTTCTTTGTCCTCTCCAACAGCAACAGGAACCTTTCCCTGGAACCAAAACTGGTGCAAAACCTGCCCATTTATGATGACAACTAGTGATGGGCGAGTCCTAAATTACTCGGAATCGCTTAACTCTAGCGAGTCCGAGCCCGGGACTCGCTACTCGTTGCAAGTCTAGCGAGTCCAATGTTAATGAATGGGGAAGCGAGTAATAGCGAGTAATGTGCGAATTACAAATCGCAGATGTGTCTCGGAAGCTTCAGGCTCTATCTGCTACAATAGCTAAATCATGTTTAATAGGCTCCCGCTGTCACAGCACAGTTAACTCTCTGCTTACCGGCGCTGCAACAAGAAGAAGAAGGAAGACAGAAGAAAGAAGAGAGAAGACCTGGGTCTTTGAAGGGATATGTGGTGGTAATAAAGTTGGAGTCCGTAATGGTGTCTGTGTCTTTATTTTTAATAGATAATTTTTCTCTGTGTGGTGTTTTTTTTAACCCTTTATTGGAGATTCTTAGTGGCCGGGTCAAACCTGGCCTGACATTAAGAATCTCGGGCTTAATACCAGCTTGTATAACAAAGCTGGTATTAACCCCTTTATTACCCAGCGTGCCACCGCCACCAGGGCCGCTGGAAGAGCGGGGTTCAGCGCCAGAGGATGGCGCTTCAATGAACGCGCCATCTTCTGTGGCCACTGCGGGCTGCAATTTGCAGCGGGGGGTGCCCGAAAGCTTGGGCCTCCCTGCGCTGCGGATTCCAGCCCCCAGCTGCTTAGCTGTACCTGGCTAGACATAGAAATTGTGCGGAGCCCCACGCATTTTTTTTTTTATTATTTCATGAAATTCATGAAATAATAAAAAAAAGGGCTCCCCTATATTCTTGTGTCCGGCCAGGTACAAATAGGCACCTGGGGGTTGGGGGCAGCCCATCGCTGCCTGCTGGATCCGGTTGGTTCCAGAAATACGGCGAAGTCCACGTCATTTTTTTTCTGAAAAATCAATAAAACAATCTTAAAACAATCTTTATTAACCCCTCGCCCATGGTCCAGGGGTTAATAAAGATGCAGTCCCTTTTTATTTACATTGTTTTATGGATTTGTCAGAAAAAAAATTTGACGTGGGCTTCGCCGTATTAATGGAACCAGCCGGATCCAGCAGGCAGCGACGGGCTGCCCCCAACCCCCAGGTGCCTATTTGTACCTGGCCGGACACAAGAATATAGGGGAGCCCTTTTTTTTTATTATTTCATGAATTTCATGAAATAATAAAAAAAAAATGCGTGGGGCTCCGTGCAATTTCTATGTCTGGCCAGGTACAGCTAAGCAGCTGGGGGCTGGAATCCGCAGCGCAGGGAGGCCCAAGCTTTCTGGGCACCCCCCGCTGTAAATTGCAGCCCGCAGCCGCCCCAGAAGATGGCGCATTCATTGAAGCGCCATCCTCTGGCGCTGAACCCCGCTCTTCCAGCGGCCCTGGTGGCGGTGGCACGCTGGGTAATAAAGGGGTTAATACCAGCTTTGCTATACAAGCTGGTATTAAGCCCGAGATTCTTAATGTCAGGCCACGTTTGACCCGGCCACTAAGAATCTCCAATAAAGGGTTAAAAAAAACACAACACAGAGAACATTTTTTATTAGAAATAAAAAAAAAAAGCCATTAGGAACTCCATCTTTAATTAAAAAAATCCTCTTCCGTCCGACGTAGTCCAAAACGCGATGTCCTCTCTGCTACATCCCTGTGCATAGATATTGATGTCTATGCACAGGGAATGAGCAGACTGAGAACAATCTCAGCTCTGCTACATTATCTCTGTGCCCAGGGAGAGCAGGCAGGCTCTAGGACCCTGGAGCTGTGGCAGCCTGCAGAGCCCGACACAGAGCAGACAGCTGGACTTGTTACTGTGCGAGTTTCCCTGCAATTACTTGCACGGTAACGAGTCAAATGCAAGTTAATGGAAATCCTAGTTTTGTCAGAGTCTCTGACAGAGTCTCTGACAAAACTAAGGTTGCCATTGATTTGCATTGGACTCGTTACTGTGCGAGTAATCGCTGGGAAACTTGCAGAGTACCGAGTCCTGTGAGTCCCTTACTACTCGCCGAGTAACGAGTCCTAGCGAGTAGACTCGCCCATCCCTAATGACAACAAACAAGATAAAGATTCCCAGGACAGATCAGGACTACAAGATCCCAGGTAACTTCAGTTGCACCACAAGCAATGTGGTGTATTCAATTATATGTACCAAATGTGCAATAGGTGGTATGTATATAGGTGAGACGGGACAAAAATTCAGAACAAAAATGAATTCTCATCACCACTCAATAAAAGAAAGACATATGGACCTACCTATAGTCAAGCATTTTTGTAGCTCTGACCACAGTATAACAGATATGAGGCTGCTTGTTTTAAAAAAGTAACTTCAAATCTCAGAGAGAGAGAAGAATTTGGTAACACCAATTGATAATGGCCTTTGACACATTCAAAGCAGGAATGAATGTTTCACATGGATTCATGTCTTTTTACATCAATTGATAGGGCATTTGGGGGTATCATATCTTTGAATAAACCCCAGTTAGGCTAGGGTCACACATAAGCCGTTGGTCCGTTTTTGGCTTAATTTTTGTCATTTTTTTTTTTAAGTCCAAAAACTGACAGAAAAACGGATTGGATGTAATAAACACCCTGTCCGTTTTTTTCTGGACCTCAAAACATTGCTCTGTCCGTTTTTGAGCCAAAAACGTTGCTAGCAACGTTTTTGGCATCAGTTAAAAAACGCATGCGTTTTTTTAACATGGGGCCCTATGGGAAACGCATGCGTTAACGCATATGCGTTTTTAATGAAAAAAAGTGAAAAAATGACTAAGTCCAAAAACGTTCAGAGGTGCAGGAGGCTCAAAAAAGCACCCAAAAAAAACGGATTGGTCATGGAAATCACTTCCAAAAACGGACTTCTATGTGTGACCCCAGCCTTAGAGGACAATAAAACTTTGACACTTCTTAGTCTCATTCCTGTTCTTGGACCAACCACTAATCAAAAGGACAATAAAACTGTCTGTGTCTCTTATCTTGGAACTCTGAAGGCCAGTTTACACACACCAACTTATCTGTCCAACTTCTGACCAACTTGCTGGTTGCAGTGAAATCATGGACACATTGTTCCATTTTGTGGCTATGTACAATGGAGTAATGTGTCCATGATTTCACTGCAACCAGCAAGTTGGTCAGAAGTTGGACAGATAAGTTGGTGTGTGTAAACTGGCCCTTAGTTTACTGCCCCAGCTGCTCCTTCCCCCCTCCCAACTTACAACTATATGCTTTCCATCACCTGTGTTATGTGTTGCATTATCCCATCCTGCATTTGAATATATATGTGTTTCTCCAGAACTTGTATTATTAAGCCTGATGAAGAGGCCATAGCGTCTCGAAAGCTTGCTTTCTTTTTCTTACCATCTTTTCAGTTAGCCATTAAAAGGTATCAACCACTGAGGACTCTCAGGTTCTAATATTTTTCTATCTATTGGCTAACACGGTACAAACATTTTTTACCTTAAAGCCACAGAGTCATTCAATCCTTTGCAGAGGCGGACTCCCTACACCATATTGCTTAGTTCCACTTCCTCAGAAAAAAAGGCATCATTTGCTTCTTTTTACATAGTTTTATAATTGTAATCCACAGATATTGGAAATCAAAGTAACTCCTGACTCTAATTGGACGAGTACCAGATCATTCGGATACCCAGCTTAAGGAGAAGTTAATGACACTGGAGTCTGGCTTGGAAAATGTAATTTTCCCAATCTGAAGAACATTGATTATTTTAAGGTAGAGACTTATGGCTCACACAAGAAAACCAGTGGTGTATTGTAAATGACCAGTTGACACCTGGCCATATACTGTATAATACACCCATTTACTTCCACTACCCTTCCTGCTCACCTTCCTCCCCACTGTGCTGCTCTGTGAGTTCTGTTTGATTTCTGTCATGTAGTCCATGTTTTTATATCAGTTATATATTCTTATGGTATGTGACTTCATCTATCACATGAACATGCTTAATAGAAGTGCAAGGACGGTGCCTATAATTAGTGTTCTCAGTGAGCATATTCTTCTTAAAGGGAACCTGTCAGGGTTCTTTTTACCCCCTAACCTACCACTGCCTGTCCCTGCACCTTCCTTGCACATCCCTAACCATCCCTGTCTGACCTAAAACTGTCCTATATTGACAATGAAAAAAGACTTTGTGGCCTATATTTTCGCATGCAAATGAGGCATCCAGACTACGGTATATAGGCTGACTGGTCAGTCTCCAGAGCTCCATCTCCCCTCTCGCTGCCTGGTATCATGCCCCGCTGGTCGTGAAAATTCAATTTCTCCTGCACACTCCCAATTTTGATTTGTACAGACTGCATTCCCTTACTGATAAAATTGTAGTCAACCTCATTGCAAGTTCTTGCAAAACCGCCAGTGCCGCACACGTACACATGTCCCATAGGGAATGTATTAGCCTTGCCACAAGTGTTCCGGCATCCGGCAGATCAGGCAAAACTACCGGATCTGCCGCCAATACCGAGAAACGCTGATGTGAAAGTAGCCTAACTAATATTTAGTCACGGAAATTTGTTCTACAAAATTAAAATTAGGCACTCAACCTCATTTATATTTGAGACTTTCTTGTAACAACAACAGAGTCCACCCAACATTAAAAATTAGTATATCTTAAACAGATTGATACCCACAAATGTAAGTTTGGAGACTATACCTGAAACCTTAAATAAACACTTGTTTAATATAATGTTTAATTCCCAAATCAAAGCTGCAACTTTCACCCCCAAAGGTTATAAAAGCACAAACAGAATATTATTCTAAATTCACACCTGCATTGATCATAATAACCACAATACACACCAAACATAGACAGCCATAAACATACAATGTTGATGCCCTGTTTGCTTGTATATAACTTGAAACTTTAAGCATTTCACAAATGTATGTACTTTGCCAAACCAGATTTATAGGTCCAAAACAATTTATGCCCCCAGTCTACATATATTTGAAACTAGACACCTGCTTTAGGCTAGATTTACATGACTGTATAGAGAACACATTTCACAGCCTGTGTAGCGGACACAATTCCCAGCCTGACACTACAGGTCTCTCAACCATAACCAACAACATCATATACGCCATATACACAGCTGTGTGAATCTAGCTGTAGACAAAATCAGTTTCAGATAATAAATCTATCTGAAATTTTAATCCAAAATGCATTCTGTGCAGAATTCTCCCCAACCAAACAAACATTAGGAAAACAAGAGTTATTTGCAGTATATTTGTTAATAAAGTTTGTGTGGGAAGGATGATCTTCTTTAGTTTGGTCCAATAGTGGGTGCCTATCTTATCTGGAAAACTGCAGAGGACGGACGGTGTATACGGACCCGCGCTGCATAGAACAGAAAGATCAGGCGGTGTTCATCATTATAGTGTTCATTTCCGACGCATTTCGGAGTTAGTCCCAACTCCTTCCTCAGGGAATGACACTACCATTTCCTGAGGAAGGAGTTGGGACTAACTCCGAAACGCATCCGAAATAAACACTGTAATGATGAACACTGCCTGATCTTTCTGGTCTACGCAGCGCAGGTCCATATGCACCATCCATCCTCTGCAATTTTTAACTACGTTGAACGTTGTGGTGTGGATCCTTGCAGCAGCTATTACCTTTTGCCCTGACGCTGGTTGTGTGCTACACAACACCCCCAGGTGAGTGACTAATTAAATTTAGTCCACATTTTTATCAATGATAAGACCCTATGGTGCTTCCCTCTCCATTTTCTAGTTTTTATCTTATCTGGAAGACTTGGGACTGGTTTTGGACCTCTTTGTCATGTATGTATCGAGACTTCATATTAAACGTGTTTCTTTCCTTTGGCAGTTGAGGAGTTAATGTCTGTCTCTGCTGCCAGCAAGCTAGCTAGTTGTGACCAGTTGTGGCTACTCTGTGATTATCCCATCCCCTTTTTATGATCACATAGTTCTAGCATGCTTCATACCTGACCTGGCTTCCTTAGTAGGAGGAAGCTCTCTGGGGAACCTGACCGTTGCCAAGCCGTCTCCTGCCCAGGAGAAGTGGCAGCAGGTGTGAAATTATTTTTGTTGTACCCTGTCTGTCTCCCCTTCCCTTTTGTCTTCTTTATTGCAGTGGTTGGGACTAGAGCTCCCACTGGCCATTCCATATTGAGGGCTAACATCAGCGCCAGTGAGGACCTAGGTATCCTGTTCAGCGACGAGTTGATAGAACTCGTATAGGGATGGATGGGAGGCACAGCCATATGTGAGTACAGGAGGTCTCTTCTCCTCCATTCTCTATGAGCAAGGTCCTGCACTGTATTTGTTCCCCCCGTGTCTCCCCATTTGTTGTTTCATGTAGTGGGCTGGACATCGTTGGTCCATGTGTCCACTGTAATGCACTGCGTCCAGGTGCTGCCTGCGTCCAGCGTGATGTGGGATAGTGGGAGTCTTGTGATGTTTAGTGGTGGAAAGACAGTTAGATGTTAGTGAAGTAGTGATAATATTAGGAAAATGGCAAGTTTGGGATTGCATTATTTCTTTTTAGTGAAAACAAGGATGATTGGATAATAAAAGATTGTAGAGGAAAAATTTGGAAAGGGTAAATGATGATTAGAGATTAGCTGATCTGTCAAACTTTTAATTAGCTGATTTTTTCTCCCAAAATTTGGTTAGCATTGAATACATTCATCACAAATTCCTATACTGAGAACACCGAAATGGGAGAAGTGACTGCAGAAACTCACAGGTTAGCCTTGGCTCACGTAGTATAGCTATAAACAAAAGAAGGGATAAATAATAACAAAAAATGTGTAGAATACCATGATTACATTTTACTAAGGCGGCCGTCACACGGTGCAATATCTTGAACGATATCGTTTAAGCGATCTGCTTTTTGATCGCTTAAGCGATGTCGTTTGTGCATCGCTACGTGCGATCAAGCGATTTTACAATGTAAAATCGCTTGATCGTGACATCGCAGATATGAGAGCAGGAGCTCATATCAAGCGATGAACGATTTAACAATCTGCTTCATGGTGGTGTATGACACCACGATGAACGATCTCCCAGCGGCACAGCCTATGCTGGGAGATGGTATCTATGGTAAACATCGGGTTACTAAGCACCGCGCGGCACCTAGTAACCCGATGTGTACCATAGTTACCAGCGATCTCGCTGCTCCACATCGCTGGTGACTCTGCCTGTGTGACAGCTCACCAGCGATGTGAGCGATATCGTTAGCGATCACGCGTGCACGTGATCGCTAACGATATCGCTCACGATATGGTAGCGTGTGACGGCCGCCTATGACACATTTAAAATACATATACAAATGTTTTAGAAATAAACCTTTTAAAAGAGGCATCATCAGAGTGACAAAATACTAGGATATTAAAGAAAAATTTGATGAAAATTTGATGTATTACTTTAAAAAAATCAATAGAAATTATTTCAAAATCAGATAAAAAATATACCATATAAAAAAAATTATTACATATAGAAAAGAGCCCCCAGACTGTGGTTACCGGCATCTGCATTATCACCTTATCCATACACCAGTATTCTGACTCTTCAATGCACTGCAAGTCTCTAAAGTCCCCGTCACACTAAGCGAGATCGCTAGCAAGATCGCTGCTAAGTCACAAGTTTAGTGATGCAACAGCGACCTCAACAGCGATCTCGCTTTGTGTGACACTTAGCAGCAATCAGGCCACCGCTGTGAGATCGCTGATCGTTACAAACCATTCAGGACCATTTTTTGATTGTTGGGCTCCAGCTGGGCAGCATGCATCGCTGTGTTTGACAGGGACAACGACCAACGATCTCAATACTGCGCCCGAGAGTGACAAGGTCCCAACGACCGCCGTATCGTTGCTGCATCGCTGGTGAGATCTGACTGTTTGACATCTCACCAGCGACCACGTAGTGACGCATCAGTGATCCCTACCAGGTCGGATCGTTGTCGGGATCGCTGGTGCATCGCCAAGTGTAACGGGGCCCTAAGTGCCTTAATTTTCAATCTCTTAGATAATTGTATAGACTATTGTAATCACATCAATCAGAGTGTCAACTCAGCCACACTGACTTGTAGTAAAGACCAGGATAAACAGCTGTTTTCTTCTGAAATCTTGCTATCAGGTTCAATGCAACAGGGGAAGTACATTTGTGATTCAGAAAATGGCTACAACAAACTGAATCCTGGGGAAGAAGGGAGGAGCAACTAACAAATGATCGACTACAGGAGAAATTCTGAAGGATATTGGGCTCACCACTGAGGGGGTGCTCTGAAGTAAAAATCAGTTTATTTTGTAAAACGTACTTTGGCACACCAAAAAAATGAAAGATTTTCTGATAAGTTGGATACATCTTGTACTAACATTTTTTATGCCGGATTGTGTCCAATAAAACATATATCACTTGCAACTTATCAGAAAATCTTTCATTCTTTGGTGTGCCGAAGTACGTTTTACAAAATCGACTACAGGAGAAGGGACAAACTTCAGGGAGCAGTAAATCTGCCTACCAACATTGAAGTCAATACATAACATAGAAAATACACACAATGAGTTGTTCCCAATTGTAGGAGACAATACTCCCCATCTAAAATCTTCAGATTTCATTATGTTTCTGTTTTGACGTAAGGAGTCGTCGCTGTCCGTTCGCCATTTGTAAACCTGAAAAGAAAGGGGAGAGAGAAAACAATATGCAACAATAATTAATTAATTCAAGTCCACGCTTGAGCGATGACGTATAGTCCTTGAATAAAAAGTAAAAAATAAGTATGAGCTCCATAGAAAAAAGCCGCATAATGCGAGCTCTTCCACCAACCCAAAAATACAACGGTAGAGTCAAATGGATCAAGAAGATCTAAGATGATGCAGCCCATGTAGGAGTGGAAAGGTAAGAAGGAGTTGTGTGTGTATGTGTTATACATATGTGGCGCCCCTGCAAGCAGGGTGGCCACAGGTAGGGAATGCAGCCAGGCAGGTGGAGACAGGTTTTGCTACCCACACACTGGGGGAAGCCAAACAAGGGACCGAGTTGCCACCATACTGCACACTGGAGAGAGAAGTGTAGAGAAGTGTAGAGAAGAGCCTGAGAGGAACACAAGTATGAGAAGGGTCTCAAGGCAGAAGCCTGGCTGCAGGAGGGTTAGTTGAAAGTGCGGAGTTAACTTTGTGAACTGTGAACAGCGTTGTAGAACTGTAATGTGGAAGAACTTGAAGTAACAGCCGGTGAACCCTGCTAAAGTCTCCCGTGTGTGATTCCCTGCACATTGAACTGTTATATACAGTTTACACCCAGCCAGGAGCAGCCCGACCCACGGCGGGCTCATCCATCCGGCTGCAGCACCATCCTCCTGGCAGAAGCAGCAGCAGAGGTGGTCCCCCATTGACCACAACCCGTGGGTGGTGTCACGACAATCCCTGTAAATAACCCCTTTTACTTGTGGGCTCGGAACACGGTCCAGACCAAGGAGCTTGAGGCCATGTGCAGAGGAGGTGTGCCAAGACCCCTCATCATGGGCCGGTCCTGTCCAGAGCGGGAAAAGAAAGGCCTGCCCTGGCTCCCCTTAACTCCGGGGAAGCCAGCCATCAATCCCAAGGAAGAACCTCTGCCCCAAACTGCAGTAACCAATGAAGAAATGGTGGGAGTTAAGGCGAACGCCCAAAGAAGGCGGTGCGAGCGACAGAATGGAGTGCGGCAGCTATTGCTGGACATCCGGAAGGAAGGAGAGGACGCCAGGCTGGATAGTGTGATTGGGAGACCCAAGTTGATTCCGGAGGGCCCACAGGAATTTATTGTGGAGGAACCCGGCTAGGAAAAGACACTTGGTGACCAAGAAGTTATGGCAGAAGGCGGCAGAAAGAATCTGGAGGTCCGAGACACCCGTCGGGGTGTACTGAGACTGTTGCCTCAACAACCAACACAGGTTCAAGCTGAACTGAGAACCCAGATTCAGATTGATTGTATCTAGGGATGGGCGAATCTACTCGCTAGGACTCGTTACTCGGCGAGTAGTAAGGGACTCGCAGGACTCGGTACTCGGCGAGTTTCCCAGTGATGACTCGCACGAGTCCAATGCAAATCAATATCAATCCTAGTTTTGTCAGAAACGCTGACAAAACTAGGATTGCCATTGTTTGCATTGGACTCGTGCGAGTCATCACTGGCTACTGTGCCAGTGATAGCAGGGAGACTCGCAAAGTAACTGCTGTTTCTTTGCGAGCCGAGTCCAGCTGTCTTCTCTGTGCAGCTCCAGGGTCCTAGAACCTGCCTGCTCACAGAGATGATGTAGCAGTGCTGAGATTATTCTCAGTCTGCTCATTCCCTGTGCATGTAGCAGAGAGAACATCGCGTTTTGGACTACGTCGGACGGAAGAGGATTTTTTTAATTAAAGATGGAGTCCCTAATGGCTTTTTTTTTTATTTCAAATAAAAAATTTTCTCTGTGTTTTTTTAACCCTTTATTGGAGATTCTTAGTGGCTGGGTCAAACGTGGCCTGACATTAAGAATCTCGGGCTTAATACCAGCTTGTATAACAAAGCTGATATTAACCCCTTTATTACCCAGCGTGCTACCGCCACCAGGGCCGCTGGAAGAGCGGGGTTCAGCGCCAGAGGATGGCGCTTCAATGAACGCGCCATCTTCTGGGGCGGCTGCGGGCTGCAATTTGCAGCGGGGGGTGCCCAGAAAGCTTGGGCATCCCTGCACTGCGGATTCCAGCCCCCAGCTGCTTAGCTGTACCTGGCTAGACATAGAAATTGCGCGGAGCCCCACGCATTTTTTTAAAATTATTTAATGAATTTCAGAGTCAGAGTGTCAGAGTCAGAATCTCAGAATTTCATGAAATAATTTAAAAAAAATGCGTGGGGCTCCGCGCAATTTCTATGTCTAGCCAGGTACAGCTAAGCAGCTGGGGGCTGGAATCCGCAGCGCAGGGATGCCCAAGCTTTCTGGGCACCCCCCGCTGCAAATTGCAGCCCGCAGCCGCCCCAGAAGATGGCGCGTTCATTGAAGCGCCATCCTCTGACGCTGAACCCCGCTCTTCCAGCGGCCCTGATAGCGGTGGCACGCTGGGTAATAAAGAGGTTAGGGCCAGCTTTGTATTATCAGCTGGCCCTAAGCCCGAAATTTATGGTGGTCACGCCAATATTAGACATGACCGCCATGAATTTCTATTAAATTGTTTTAAAAAAAACACAACACAAAGAAAATTTTTTATTAGAAATAAAAAAAAAAGCCATTAGGGACTCCATCTTTAATTAAAAAAATCCTCTTCCGTCCGACGCAGTCCAAAACGCGATGTCCTCTCTGCTACATCCCCTGTGTATAGATATAGATCTCTATGCACAGGGAATGAGCAGACTGAGAACAATCTCAGCTCTGCTACATCATCTCTGTGCACAGACATTCATGTCTGTACACAGGGAATGAGCAGACTGAGAACAATCTCAGCACTACTACATCAGGCAGCAGGCAGGCTCTAGGACCCTGGAGCTGGCAGCCAGCACAGAGGAGACAGGACTCTTATCTGTGCGAGTCAGCGATTACTTACAAAGTAAACGAGCAATGCAAATAAATGACAAAACTAGGATTGCTTCAGGCTGAAGCTTCCGAGACACATCTGCGAGTTGTAAATCTCACACTACTCGCTATTACTCGCTTCCCCATTCATTAACATTGGACTCGCTAGACTCGCAACGAGTAGCGAGTCCTGGGCTCGGACTCGCTAGAGTCAAGCGATTCCGAGTAATTTAGGATTCGCCCATCACTAATTGTATCCAGTACCAGCAGTTCCTGACCGTGCAGTCCGGCTGGGCTCATGCCTCTGATATTACCCAGAGCAGCGAGAGTCGAGCGCTGGAAGAGTTGGTAGATGTGTTGGTGCCTGAACCCATACCCTGGAGTGCGACCGCGGTGTCAGACCAACTCGGAGGATGTCTACCCCTACCGGAGGCACTGATTCCGGCCCCTGCATCCATGGAGGTGAGTGGAGAGCAGCTCCGTTGTTGGTGGGAGGGAGCGTAGCGGGCAAGAAGAAGACATGATGGTCTTCCCTGGGGACTCTGATTCAGAAGTAGGCCCTGTTGAGGTGCTGACCCGGGACCAGTATTTGCAGAGGTGCATACTGCAGTGGGAGCAGGAAGATGCAGCAGAGCAGGTCCAGAAGGGAGAAATGGTGGCCCGTACCCTCAGTGCCAAGGCAGCTGCCCGGCGGGATATAGACATTAACAAATCCCTGCGTCACGAAGGAAAGATCGTGAAAGTTAAGTCGGAATTGGGATATGTGTTTGCTCGAGAACCCGGAGCAAACAGAGACGTTTTCATAAATCGGAGGGATGTGGAGGAGCATTTACCTGGAGATCACCCGAACAGGGAAGTTGCAGTAGGAGAGTGGGCATCCTACATCACTGTACCTGGAGAACGAGGCCCGAAGGGCATACGTGTAAAGAGACTATCCCTCAGATCCCAGACAGACACGGAATCTTCAGAGACAATGCACAAGGATTTGACTATTGACCCGGATTCGACAACTATGGTAACGAGGGGAACGCAGACTGCATACAGTCATTTGCTAACTTGTTTTTTGGAGCAGTTGGAATTGTTCCCAACACAGAGAACACCAGAGGTCATAAGAAAAGTAGGGACGATACATTGGCATGCTTCATAATCCTTTTATTGTGAAATTATAAAACCATCACAGCGCACAGGGGGTGCCGCTGGACGCGTTTCGGAGGAGCTAGCCTCCTTAATCATCAGCTGATGCCACTGGTCCCTACTTTTCTTATGACTATTGAGGTGGATGCCAACCACTAGATCCAGTGGAGGAGCCTCGTGAGTATATGAGCTGCAGGTCTCCCCTCCACCCTCCCTGTAATTAGTAGCACCAGAGGACCTACCGTGGAAAAAGAAGGAGTGATGAACCTGGATGTCTTCAAGTAACAGTAAGTGTGAATGTGATGTGTTCCTTAGTGACCCCATCCCATACCTGAATGAATGAATATCCTTTTCCCCTGATTGGCTTTTGTGAATTTTATTCAAAAGACAGCAATGCCATGAACAATGAGTGGTATGAACATTGATGTAAATAGTTAAGCACCTTGTGTGCTCCCCATTGGTTTTATGACCAGCCAGAACTGTGAGACTAATTGCACCAGAACTTTGAGCTGAGGCTGCTACGTATGCTTTTGAACAGCTTTTTGAAGCATTTTTGCCTGTTGTTTCTGTGGTTTTATACTTTTTAAGAAAGTAAAGTGACTTTTAAAAATTAAACATTTTGAAGTTAGCGCTTAAATACAGTAGGTGTGTTTAGAGAGATGGTATGTTATACCACAGGACTCTTGTGACTTTAAAAAAATGTGTAACCCGTGTCCTAGAGGGTTAAGAAAGAAAGTGTGGTATAAGCTGCCGGTACGGAGAGCAACAACTTGGCCACAAACTGGTGACCTGAGGGCCCGGAGGCCTCAGCACTTATAGCCAGGAGTAAAGAGTAAACCCTGTGTTTTAAAATGTACATAGTTAAATTTAATTAACATTTAAGTATTGTGCCTCCGTAACCGGAAGAAAAGTGCTGATTAATGTTGTTGTTTAAAATAATAAAAAAAGGGGCATGGCCTAGCTATGGAGGAGTGAGGACGCTGGTTGTACTGGCTCACGCTCCCAGGCCCTTATATCTGCAGCTTACACTCAGTTACCGGAGGCTTAGGAGTGACCATGAGCAAGGGGAAGTCGGGGAGAGCAGCAGGCACCGACTTACCGACACCACCGACCCCTAGGGCGTCCATACACCACTTCTTTAACAAAAGAGACCGCACTATCGCCAGAACTACTTCATCTAACATCGCCGCGGTAGAGAATAGCAGCGGTGTGGAGGAGCCTGCCAGATCTGCAGCTACTGCGCCGGGACCGCTACTCCGACAGACAGGACGAACAGCTCACCGGGGGGGGGCATGCCCGCACAGAGGGCATACAGACAAGAGGATCCAGCAGCAGACAAGCCACGGTGGCAGTGGAGGCGGCAGGTTTCCAGCAAAGGTATCGGGAGGAGGTGGGAGATCCCCTGTGGCAGCATCCCATTCAAGCATCTGCAGAGGGCAGAGGAGCAGGGAGGGTGTGCCCTCGTGAATCAATATGCCCAGCAGGCTAGGGAGGAGGGGAGGAGGAAGCTGTGCATGCCCAATATCAGGAGCCTGTTACAAACCTAGCTCTGGAGGAGTCTGCAAAGTCTGTCCCAAACCCACGGGGACCCAAGCACCACCCTATTGAACAGAACCCTGGGGTGTCCTTCCTTCAAGATGACCACCTTCAGAGTGTTAGTGTGCTGGCAGAGTTAGGTGACTTAAGGGCTTGTATGGCCTCCACCTCCACCAGGGAGGGCATGGAGTCGTATATTGTAAGACTGGAACAAGCTTACCGGAGTGAACTGTCCTGCCTGAGGGGAAAAGTGAATAGAGTGGACACTCAGAGACAGGATCACGCCCACAGTATAACAGCTCTGGAGGAGATGTGTAGATCCCAACAGGCTATGCTGCAGACCCATTCCAGCCAAATCACACACTTATTTGATGCCATGGATGACGGGGAAAATAGAGGGCGTCGTAACAATATAAGAATAAGAGGTCTGCCCGAAACAGTGGAATCTAGGGATCTCCCAGAAATGCTCCAGTCATTATTCAATGAGATATTAGGAGACCCACCCTCAAATGTTATTGAACTTGACCGTGCACATAGGGCATTGGGCCCCAAACCATCTGATCCCAAATGGCCGCGGGACGTAATATGTAGAGTCCACTGTTACGTCATTAAAGAAGCCACTATGGCCAAAATAAGAAATGGGAAGCCTTGCTGATTCGGGGACGAAAATTTTGCTATCCTCCCTGACTTATCAAGATTAACCCTACAAAAGAGGAATGTATTGCGTTCTTTGTACATATTCTTCGCACCCCGGCGGACGTAACGTCTTTTACTTTGGATCTGGATGTGCCACCAGTGTCCATTAATGGGTGGCCAGAATTCCAGCTGAGAGCTGTGGGGGGCTTCCAGAGGCCGGTGAGGGTATTCTGTCGAGGACAAAGGCTGAATGATGACCGTAGACCTCCACGCTAGATGGAATTTTTGAAGAGGGAGAACTGATATTTCCTCACATAATGCCTGTTCACTTACATTGCATGCCATGCATATAGTGTGATGATCTTGATGTGCACATTTTCATCCACCCTGTTCCCAGCTCCCCTTTACCCCTCACCCTCCTTTTCCCTTCTCACCCATCCCCCTTCTTTCCCTTCCCTTCCTCTTCCTCATTACTGCTTCCCCTTCTAGCAAGGGGGAGACGAGCACGAGATAAATGGTGGCTAGATATAAGCTGCCCGTTTAGAATGGACCCACATTCGAGCAAATGGATTTAATGTATTACAGCAAGAGTGATGCATATTTTCTAGTGGTCCGATACATACTGCTGGATTGATGTCACTTGGGTTATGCGCTAGATCTAACCCCGGGGTCTTCTCCCCTGGTACTTGGGGGATATTTAGTGCCTGAAGCCTGTATACAAATGTTTATGTGTTGCTGAATATGTTAAGATGTAGAGGTCATAGCCTGGGACGGGGCTCCTCTGTAGAAGGCCCTCACCTTACCAGGGAATCCCTGACGCATACGTGTGCTGGGATAATTGTTTCCCAACTATACTGGTTTTGTTATATTAGTTTGTTAAAATAACCGATATATTGTTAGTGGCCTAATTGGATTAGGCCTTCCATTTCCCTTCTACCCCTTGATACTACCTCTTATTTCTTTTGTGGTCTTCATATCACCTTGGTTTTTGACTCTTCCCCTTTCCCTCTTTCCCTCTCTTTTTCCATTTTTCTTTGGCTCTACATAGCTTTACCTCTCTTCCTCCTTCATTCTCTTTGCTTTTCTGGCACTCTAGCTGCTCCTGTGGTCTCCTGGAGTCCCACCTGATTCGGACAGTAGACGTGTAAGTCTTCTTATCTGCTCTAAATGATCACGATGGCTCAAATGAAAATCTGTTCTTATAATGTTATGGGCTTTAATACCCCACAAAAACAAGCTCAAATAATTGAAGAAATACATAAATAAAATGTCATGTAATTACTCCTACAGGAGACCCATTTCAAGAACGGCCATATCCCTGGCATCAGTGGCAGATGATATAACGTGTGGCTGCATAGCTCCAACCCAGAGGCGCGATCTCGAGGAGTCTCCAAAGCGGTACATAAATCTTTTGTACATACTGTGCTAGACTCAGTTATAGACCAAGAGGGAAGGTATATCTTCCTGAAATTAAAGGTGAACTCTACCATCTTTACTGTAGCTAATTGGTATCTTCCAAACAAAAATCCAATAGACAAATGTCTGGCACTCCTGGCCGAGTTGGCATCATTTGCTGAAGGGGTTGTTCTGGTGGGTGGAGATTTCAATTTTAGTCTCGACCCGGCAGTGGATAATTCTCCAGGAGGACGTGGATTACCACGATCTAAATTAAATGTGGTCAGGAGGGCGATACAAAATCTGGGCCTGGTGGACCTATGGAGAGCCCTTCACCAAAAAGACAGGGATTACACTTTTTATTCCTTTACCCATCGGACATATAGTAGAATCGACATGTTTCTAGCCAGCCAGCACATTCTGACTTGGCGGGCCCAGGCTTCTATAGACCAGATTTGCATGTCCGATCATGCACCTATTTATTGTCAGATGCCGGGGGGACACAAAAACCAATGGTCATGGTGGTTAAACGACAACCTCCTTAATGATATGATGTGCAGTTCAGAGGTCAAAAAAGTGATCTTGGAATTTTTAGAACTTCATACTAATGATCCTACGTCTACTCCAACTCAGTGGGAGGCGTTGAAATGCGTGATCAGAGGGGTCCTTGTGAAGCATGGATCCAGACTTAAGAGAGAAAAACGGGAAAAGATAGACTCCCAAATAAAACAGATAGCAGCCTTGGAATGCTCTCATAAACAGTCCCTAGCACAACAGACTTTAGCCGATCTGGTGATTGCCAGAGATGAATTGAGACACCTTATAGACCAAAGATACTTGCGTGGTAAAGAAAGACTACACAGGTTTATATATGAATATGGAGACAAATGTGGCAGACCACTGGCAAGGCTATTACACCCAAGGGGTACGCCGGGTCGGGTCCCTCAATTTAGACGACTCAATGGAGACATGACCCAAAACCCAGACGACATCTTCCAAACTTTTGGGAGTTTCTACAGTCGTTTATACGACATAAAAGGTCATTATGATGACACGGATCAGATACAAGTAGACAAAAAAATCAAGAAATATATTGAGGCGACAGCCCTACCAACCCTAAAGCCCAGTGACGTAGATTTCTTGGACACAGACCTTTCTGAGATGGAGATAACAGAGGCCATTAAAAGTTCACCGGGGGGGGAAAAGTCCGGGCCCTGATTTTTATACAGCAACATTTTTCAAACAATTTGGACCCCAAGTCGTACTGTTCCTGATGAGGGTATTTAATTTGATCTTCCTTGAAAGCCCGTGGGTCCCCCAGTCCCTGTAGACCCATATAAGTGTAATACCAAAGCCTGGGAAGGACCACACTGAAGCAGCAAACTATAGGCCTATTTCGTTAATTAATATTGACGTTAAAATGTTTTCCAAATTGCTTGCCAACCGACTGGTCCCCCTCCTTCGATCTGTAATCCACAGTGACCAAGTAGGATTCATCCAAGGACGGGAGGCTAGAGATAATACTAACAAACTGATGCTGCTTATGGCACGGTCGAGGGCCTCGAAGATCCCGATGTGTTTACTCTCGGTGAACTCTGAAAAGGCCTTCGACTGTATCAGTTGGAAGTTTATGAAGGCCTAACTGGTGCAGCTGGGTCTGGGTGAACGATTCCCAAACAAGATCCTGTCTCTATATAGATGTTCCATGGCAAGGGTCAGCGCAAACGGAGGTTTGTCTACAGCATTTTCCATCAAGAACGGGACCCGACAGGGTTGCCCTCTGTTTCCTCTGATCTATGTTGTTATCATGGAACATCTCGCTAATGCGAAATGGCAGAACCCCAATATTAAGGGCCTGACTTGGAACTCACAACACTATAAGGCAGCACTATTTGCTGATGACCTTCTTCTGTGTGTCACGCAACTTCGGACTTCTTTTCCCTCTATACTCAAAGTCTTTGACGAATTCGGAAAATTGAGCAACTTCAAGGTTAATATTGCCAAAACAGAGGCCATGGATGTTTCCCTCCCGGAGAACGAAAGGGCTCATTTGATGGATCATTTTCCGTTCAAATGCAGGGCTGACACCCTATAATACTTGGGGATATATGTACCTGGAGATCCTTCCAAGTGGTTTGACTTAAATTATCTCCCCCTGTTGCAGAAAACTTCTAATGACTTACAGAAATATGATAAACGGAGAATCTCCTGTTTTGGTCGCATTAACGTGATAAAAATGGATATATTACCAAGATTCCTGTTTTTATTTCAGACACTCCCGATAGATATTCCATCTAGTTTTTTCGATCGCTTCTCTCCAGGTTTGTGTGGGGTGGATGTAGACCAAGGATAGGTATCAAAAATTTGTATCGCCATAAGCTTCAGGGAGGTGCAGGATTACCCAATTTTGGGGCATATTATAAGGCTGCTATCTTAATGAGAATGCTTGATTGGCAATTCATTATAAATCCAAACAATGGGTGGCATTGGAGCAGGGAGACTTGGAGGTTCCTCTCAGGTTTATACCCTGGTTGCGTCCAGCAGATAGACCTAAAATAGGCCCGGAAACCCAATATATTTTGATGACGCTGAAAATTTGGGATCTTGAGACCAGAAGGGGTGTGCTGGATAAAAGGTTGGGACCCTTAACTCTGCTTTTTAAAAATCCCTTGTTCCCCCCGGCGATGCAAGCGACATCCTACCTGAAATGGAAGCACGAGGATGAGCCTCAAATGTTTTATATATTTAAAGATGGGAGGTTGGTGCCCGCCAATTTATTGACAGGTCCTGGCAATAGAGGGTCTTGGATGGAGTACGCTCAGCTACAGTCCTTTATGGCAAGACTAGGACCTGAAGGTAATAATCAGCTACAAGGACACAGTTTGAGAAGGTATACACACAGGAGACACCCCCTACACATTTAGTCTCATTTATATACTCCGCTCTAAACAACAGGGAGACAGAGAACAAACCAAAATATTTTGACAGATGGGAAGCTGAGCTGGAGGGAGAGCTCTCCGGGGAGGACTGGAAGAGGGCTTGCCTCTTTACACATAAGTTGTCAATGGCTTGTCTAGCACAGGAGAGGAATTACAAAATTCTTTCTCGATGGTACCAATGTCCCATCAATATACACGCGGTCTTCCCCTCCACCCGGATAGTTGTTGGAGGTGTGGAACCTCTAGAGGGACAATGATGCATATTTGGTGGGAGTGTAGTGAAATTCAACCATTCTGGAACTTGGTAATCAAGTTTTACAAGGCAGTAAGTGGACAAGAACCTGTAAGAACACCTGCAATGACCCTGCTGTCAGTGCTTCCTGGATCTATAAAGTCTCAGAAGTCAAATTTACTCCGATTCTTTTTAACGGCAGCTAGGACAGTTATCCCCAGCACTGGAAAACCACTCACACTCCTGAAGTGACTGAATGGCTGGGGGAGATGGGTAAGATTTGCTGAATGGAGGAGCTGACGGCAGAAGTCACCGATGCTAGGGATATGAAGGGGAGATTGGAGACTGGTCTTTAGTTGTTTGTTCAGGATAGGTCGAGAGAAGTTTTCTTTAGTAATGGAGTAATGCTTCCCCCTCGGAAGATGCCTTGTGAAACGCGTAAGGGGCCACAGCCACTGTTAGGTAACACTTGGACCCATAATTCATTTTGATTGCATTGGCGATTTTTGTGCTTGTTGTGCTTATTTTGCACCCAGTTTTGGGGCATTACACTTGTAGTGAATAGGCAGCATGTTATTGGTATTTCCTTGATTATACCTGGTATACCTTAAATGATTTATGTGGTCACCTATCTGGTGTGCTGTGATTGCATCACTTTTATTCACGGCACGTATGCTGTAATTTTAATAAAATGCACTTTATTTTTGAACTTGGGCCTGACTCCTGGGTTGTTTTTTATATGAATTATATGTTATTTTGGAGGGCCTTTTTACAACTTGAGAAAGGGTTTTTTCTGAAATTGTAATGGAGTAATGATAGAGTATTTGAAGGAGGAGGGGAAGATGCCAGAAGAGAGGGAGAGATTGAAGATTTTGGTTAGGTGAGTGGTGACCACTGGGTCATGTTGGGGCTTATACTGCATAGAGGCTCATGTTGTATATAGGAAGCTGTATGGGGCTCATACTATATATACTGCCTATGTAAGGCTCATACTGTATATAGGGGCTATGTGGGGCTTACACTGTATATAAGGTTCATGCTATAAATAGGACACTATGTGTTGGAACTCATACTATACATTTAGGCTATGTGAGGGCTCAGAAATTATATAGAGGTTATGTGGGGGCTTATTCTGTATGGGGGCTTGTGTTGTATATAGGAAGCTATGTGGGGCTCATACTATATATACTGGCTATGTGGGGCTCATACTATATATAGAGCCTATGTGGGGCTTACACTGTATATAAGGGTTCATTCTACATATAGGACACTATGTGGGGACATAGAATGTATATACTATATATGGGACACTAAGTGGGGACTTATAATGTATATACATGCTATGTGAGGGCTCATACTGTATACAGGGGTAATGTGGTAGCTTATAATACATATAAGGGCTCATGCTATATATAGGACACTATGGGAACTCATGATGTATACTTTATACAAGTTCTCTAGATACTCATACTGTATTTAGACACTCATACTGTATATAGGGGCTATGTGGGGGCTTATACTATACTTAGTGAGCTTTGTTGAAATTTATACTGTATATAGGAGTTTATGCTGTATATATTTAGGGGCTCATATTGTATATAAAGGCTATGTGAGGGCTCAAACTGTTCATACAGACTTTGAGGAATCTCATACTGTATATTTAGGATCATACCGATTATCGGAGACTATGTGGGGGCTCATACTGTATAGTAGCCTTGTATAGTGGGCCTTGAGAGGGGGACCACCTTTGTGTGTCTTGTTACTCACACATCCTACAGGTAATTTGTGGGTTTGCTTTTCACCTTTGCCTTTTTGAGACCTTATAACTGAGCCTCCTTTCATGGCACAGTGCATCTTTTGGGAGACTGGGACTTGGCATTTACTGGTTGAGACTGCTTATTCAGGTTGACAGGCTGCTCATAGGTTTTACCATCGATATACCACTGTCCCTTATATTTAGATCTTTTGTATTGTTTGCATGACACAAGGAGTAGGTGATTACCTACATTTGTTATATTCTAAGTCCTGTGTTGGATTTAATTGGTGACAAGCTATTGTCTTATATATTGTGAGTTAAGGTCCACAGAGGGTTCCCCCTCCCTAATGAATTTTTGGCCCTTGCTCTTTTTAATTGTTTTTATGTAAATTTCTTGTACGGTGTGTTTATAATAAAGTTTTTCACTTATAATAATTTGGTGATCGCTCTTTAATTGACATGTTTCTTTCCTTCTTTGTTTGGCTCATACAGTATATAAAAACTATGAGAAAGCTCATACTGTATATAGGAGATCATGCTGTATATAGGGGGTATATGAGGGCTCATGAAGTATATAGTGGGTACTGTGTCTGGGTTGTTTGGGCTCATCCTGTGTATAGGGGGATGTTAGCATATTTAATCCTGCTCTAAATTAAGTGATATAATAAAAAGTCATATAAAACTAATTATAATTAATATATTAATATTGGGCATAATTAATTTCACCGTATTGGTTCAGCCTCCGCAACTGTCTCTCATGTGGACCCTCGGGAAAATGATATTCCCACCCCTCCTCTATTATGCATATAAGAGAATAAAAATGTGCGCCACTGTCTCTCATTTTGCATCTGTGGATCTGCACCAGAGCATCTGTGCATTAACCCCTTGCCGACACAGGACGTTGTACAACGTCCTGGGTTTCTGGTCGTTCCCAACACAGGACGTTATACAACGTCCTGGCGTGTTTAGGCTGGTGCAGCTCCGTTGATTGTTTTAGAAAAAAAACACCGGAGCTGCACCTAGCCAGGGACCTCTACTTTCCCTTCCTGACACCCCCCCTGCCCAGGACCCCTCCGATCGGCAGGGTAAAAGTGAAACTGCCGATCGGAGCGAATCAGACAGATTCACCCCTCCAGATCTGATTGGAGCTCTCCAATCAGATCTGGAGGGGCCGATCGGCGGGTTCCCTCCCCCTACTCAGCCCCCTCCTGCTCCAGGACACATTAGGGCCCCCCTGCTCTCCCATGCACCCCTCCAATCATATTTATCTGCCGGCGGGCTGCACCGCTGGTGCACCTGCCGGTCATCACCTAATGCTCCAGCCTCCCCTGTGTTCTGTCCCCCCTTCGTCCAGCCCCCCCTGTGTCCTGTCCCCCCTCCTTCCAGCCCCCCTTCATGTCTGGCCTGCACCCCCCCTGCGTCCCCGCGTCCTTGCCATCCACCCGCCCTCCTCCTGTAGTTTTTCTGCCGGCGGGCTCATGCGCCCGCCGGTCAGCCTGCACGGCCCCTCGCCCCTGCTTATCACCCTCCTCTTTTTCCCCTCTCCCCCCCATAACCCACTAGCCCTGCTCACCTATTCCGGCGGGGTGCATGCGCCGGTGCACCGCCCGTCGGCCTCCTCTGCAGCTCTGGTGTGGCCCCTCCTCTTCTCAGGGGCTCCTCCTCCTCATCAGTGGGTATGAATGAATGAATGAATGGATGGATGGATGGGTGAATGGTTGGATGGATGGGTGAATGGATGGATGGGTGAATGGATGGATGGGTGAATGGATGGATGTGTGCATGGATTGATGTGTGCGTGCATGGATGTGGATGTGCGTGCATGAATGTGCGTGCGTGAATGTGCGTGCGTGGATGTGTGTGCGTGGATGGATGTGCGTGCGTGGATGTGTGCGTGCGTGGATGTCACGTGCATGGATGTGTGTGTGGATGTGGATGTGCGTGCGTGGAAGTGCATGCGTGGATGTGTGCGTGGATGTCAGCGTGCGTGCGTGGATGTGTGCGTGCGTGGATGTGTGCGTGCGTGGATGTGTGCATGCGTGGATGTCAGCATGCGTGCGTGGATGTCAGCATGCGTGGATGTGTGCGTGGATGTGTGCATGCATGGATGTCAGCGTGCGTGCGTGGATGTCAGCGTGCGCGAATGTCAGCGTGCGTGGATGTCAGGGTGCGTGGATATCAGCATGCGTGGATGTGCGTGGATGTGCGTGGATGTGCGTGCGTGGATGTGTGCGTGTGTGGATGAGCGTGCGTGGATGTGTGCGTGGATGTGTGTGTGGATGTGCGTGGATATGCGTGGATGTGCGTGCGTGGATGTCAGCATGCGTGCGTGGATGTGGATGTGCATGCGTGGATGTGCGTGCGTGGTTGTGTGCGTGCGTGGATGATGGGTGCATAGGTGAATGGATGGGTGCAACAAGGGATCAAGTGTCCTCTTGTTGTAGTCTCTGGGATCAAAGTCATGGTGCACTGTATGACAGATCATTGTCATACAGTGCACCATAACTCTGACCCCAGAGACTGTAGGAAGATGACACTTGATCCCTTGCTGCAGTCTCTGGATTGAGCAGAGGCGATCAAGCGTCATGTGACCTTCATTGTGGACTACGTCGGAGGCGATCGAGCGTCGTGGGACCTTCGTTGTGGACTACGTCGGATCTTTATAATAAAGATGGAGTCCGAATTTTGTTTGTGTTTTTTTCAAATAAAAATATTTTTCTCTGGTATATTTTTTTAGCTATTTACTAGAGATTCCTAATGGCCGGGTCTAACATTGGCCCGACATTATGAATCTCGGGCTTAGTGCCAGCTGCCAATAAAAAAGCTGGCATTAACCCCTTTAATACTCAGTTTGCCACCGGCACCAGGGCAACTGGAAGAGTCTGGGTACAGCGCCAGAAAATGGCGCTTCAATGAATGCACCATATTCTAGGGTGGCTGTGGGCTGCAATTCGCAGCATGGGGGGTCCAGAATGCTTGGGCCTCTCCATGCTGCGGATTCCAGCCCCCAGCTGCCTAGTTGTACCTGGCTGGACCAAAAATATGGTGTCCGCTAACGATTTGACTGAAAAATCAGCTCAAATTGTTAGCGGACACCATGTCGCTTTTGGAGAGCCCCTGTGTGCCTAAACATTGGAGCTCCCCCACAAGTGACCCCATTTTGGAAACTAGAGCCCCCATGGAACATGTCTAGATGGGTGGTGAGCATTTTGAACCCCAGGTGCTTCACAAATTCATCCGAAAAAATTAAAAAGTACTTTTTTTTTTCCACAAAAATTTTCTTTTAATCTAAATTTTTTCATTTTCACATGGGCAACAGGATAAAATGGATCCTAAAAATTGTTGGGCAATTTCTCCTGAGTACACTGATACCTCATATGTGGTCATAAACCACTGTTTGGACACATGGCAGGGATCAGAAGGGAAGGAGCGCCATTTGACTTTTTGAATGGAAAATTAGCTCCAAAAGTCAAATTGCGCTCCTTCCCTTCTGAGCCCTGCCGTGCGCCCAAACAGTGGTTTATGACCACATATGAGACATCAATGTACTCAGGAGAAATCGCCCAACAATTGTGAAAATGAAAGAATTGAGGCTAAAAGAACATTTTTATTGGAAAAATTAAAATTACCATTATTTCCTTCCACTTTGCTTTAGTTCCCGTGAAGCACCTGAAGGGTTAATAATCTTCTTGAATGTAGTTTTGAGTAGCTTGAGGGGTGCAGTTTTTGGAATGGTGTCACTTTTGGGTGTTTTCTGCCATGTAAACCCCTCAAAAGAACTTCAAATGTGATGTGGTCACAAAAAAAAAATGGTTTTGTAAATTTTGCTGGAAAAATGAAAAATTGCTGATGAACTTTGACCCCTTATAACGTCCTAACATGTATGTGTGACATGGTCCGTTTTGACCATCTGTGTTTATTTTTAGTCACTTATTTGTTTGTATGTTTTTAAAAACATACCATGTTTATCCATGTGTCATCCGTGTTTTTCCAGTATGGATATAGAACATGAAATTACAAAGCTTCTATATTTACAATGTTAAACACGTACAGCACACGGTTGGCACACGGATGCCCTCCATGTTCTGTACGTGTTTATAGGGACCCATAGACTTGTATAGGGCCTTGTCAGCTGTAATACTGGGAAAAATGAACATGTCTCCTTGTGGTTCAAACAGACACACGTGTGGGTCATGCGGACACATGGTCCATATGAAAACACTGACATGTGAAGATCACCATAGGTTATAATGGGTATGTGTGGTATCCATCAAAAAAGAGACACTTGTACGGATACCACAAATACCGGAAACACTGACGTGTAAAGGAGGCCCAAGGCAGAGCGGATTGTTCGTATCTTTCCTAGATATTTTTGATAAGTAGCAGATAATATTTCCAGTTCAGAAGATTTAACCAGTCAGGAATTTTTTTTGCCTATTGAACAGTTTTGTGACCATTATCCAGCCATCCACAAAACATTCACGGAAAAATGAAGCACTGGGCATTTTGCTTAGGTGATGTTTTCATAGCTGTTGCATTATTTCAATAATTAGCTTTCACAATTATAAGTAACCGTGATCCTTTTTCTTTGCATTTTGTTTTAAACAATAGACCCATGTAAGCCTGCAGATGAAGCAGCAGGGAGGTAGCCTGAGTGAATAGGTTACTGCTCACCGTATTTTATTTGTGCCTGAAGTGTATGAATTATATATGAATTTCTATTCTTAGGCATAAAATTTTGATGACATAAAATCCCATAGCTGTGTGTCATTGCCAAGTGTCATCTGAGATTCCGGTTAAGTCTGTTGGTAAATAAACTTCATTTTTTTCCTTTTTTTTTTTAAACATTTATCTTGTTCTACAGCATTTGTGGCTTGGAATCCTCTCCACGGCTGAAGAAATAAATATATACCTAAATAGGATTTATCAACATAAAATATTTATGTAACGGTTAGAATAAACCTTCTACAACTACAATGATAATGGCAATAAAATGAATGAAACAACGGAAATAGCTAGAAATTCAACTTCTAAACATTTGTATACTATTTATGTGTAAGGCCCTATCCACACATCGTTTGTTGCTATCGGTCCGATCTTGATTAAATTTGTGCATTAAAGTCACCCATTCAAGTGAATAGATGTACCAAAAAAACAGCCAGCAAATGGACGGCATTCTCATTACATCTGTGTGCAGTCCATTTATCAATGACTGTGCTCTACTTCACACGTCTGTACAATACACGTACGTGAAAATGTTATGGATCTGTGTGTCATCAGTGTTTATCACAGATGGCTAAATAAATAAATTACACAATTTCTGCTGTGATTAACATGTAGTTGTAATCTCAGCTGTAGCCACTCCCTTCAGCTATATAAACTCACCCCCTTATTCTATTTTCAATGAAAGGCTCAGTGCCAGGGTAGATTAATTTCCCCATGGCTAAAATTATACCCGGTTATTTGTGTAATTGTACAGAAGTACTTGAAAAATTGGGAGATTTTTGTGTGCGAGCAACAATTTAAATTTTTTACCTGTGACATATTTCCTCTTTATTCAAGTATCCCCCCCACACATTGGCACTGGAAGCTGTCGTTCACAACACAGATAACTATACCAACATCACGTGGAGACTAAAAGTTCTTCGCTTCTTTATATCAAATATTTACTACGAAGGCTGCAGCGAAGGGGTTACAATAAGAGACTTTTTGTTACTGTCAGTAAATAAAAACAATACAACCAAAGATAAATCCTCTAGAACAAAAATTACATCTACTTCTGGTTCCGGCGCAATCATGGAGGTAGCGGTGTGAGGAAGTTCCGTCCACCGATACGTTGTAGACTGATTTATTCAGCTCACTTGCGGTCACCAGAGTCATGATTGGGTGCCGCTTACCTTTCAGCACCAAAAGGGAGGCATGGATCGCTGCCTTCAGAGTGCAGGCGAGGAGGAGGAGGATGCCGCGGAAGATCAAAGGCCGGCCACGAGACTCAGTAATATGGTGGCGGCACAAGGCATGAGGAGGAGAGACAAGGGGCCGCAGGACTCGCATAAGCAGCCCAGGTCAGGGCGCTGGGGTGAGGGAGACACAGACCTGAGCCAGGGAGGAGATGTATGTTCTGACATGGCAGCAAGAAGCGACACCGTTACAGAAGCTGCTGCTGCACAACATGACTGCAAGACCATGGCCAGAGAAGTGGACAAATACCTGGCTGGTGATATAAGAGAGGTTTTGAGGGAGGTAGTTAGAGGAGCCTTAGATGAAATAAAAGAGATTTCAGCCCAGCACCCCAGTAGGTTAGACTACCTAGAACAAAGCCTGTCAGAGGTGGAGGACAGATTGGCCAAAACAGAGAAGGAGCTTCTAATATCTTGCAAACAATCTGAGAGACAAAAAGATAAAATGGAAGATTTGGAAAACAGGTTGAGGAGGAACAACCTCAGGATTGTAGGTCTCCCTGAAAATATCTCATACCAGCAATTGAATGACATTTGTGAAATTGACCTCCCAAAAGCTCTGGGGGTGTCAGGTGGGGTGGCTCCTACAGTACCACTGACTATTAGGAAAGATGGCCAAAACCCCCAAAGACCAAGACAAGTCATAGCCAGGTATCTGGATTTCAAAGACAAGGAGAGATTACTACGCCTTTTCAGAGGTAGAAGACAACCACTCCTGCTTGGGGGTTATAAAGTGGTCCTCTTTGGTGACTTTTCGGCTGAAGTGACCAAGAAGCGCAAGGCTTTTACAGAAATTTGTAGTCTCCTATTCAAGCGCAATATACAGTTCCAGCTCCACTCCTCGGTGGCTCTCAAGGTCTGAGGCCCGAACGGCACATTCAAATTCTGGAAGAAAACCAGGGAAGCAATGCGTGCCTGCACAACTCCCTTCTCAGGTTCTTCCCCTCAGAGGTGGAGACAAGCGTCTGGAGAAAGATCACCACCCGAGCAGCCACGCAAGCCTGACATCAAGCCGCTCTGCCGTGGGAGATGATGACCCAACTTTCCACAACATATAACAATAGTCCTCCTTGGCTTCAGAGCGGGGCATGCTCCCATCAGAAAACTAGGGCTGATCTATGCAGAACCCCTGAGACAATACCATCTGACTAACAGGTTTTGAATGAGGGGAGCTTCTGTCCCTGGGTTTTTCGTCATACCCTGCCCTGTTCCCTCATTCTGTCTCTCTCTCTTACTTCTTTATTTGTCTTTCCCTCACCTCTTGACCCTCTTTCTCTTCTCTCCCTCTTCCCCCCCCCCTTTTTTTTTTTTTTCATAACAGACGAACTAAGATGTATCCTTTGAGAGAGGGTGACTGTAGAAACCTCCGATATAAATCCTGAACTTGTTGCTAAATCCAGAGGGATGGGGACCGGAGGATTGAAGCTTTTAAAATGTCATGACATTTAAAAATGCGGTTGTTGATATGGTACCTTATTACCCTCTTGATTGCCGCAAATGTCGGCAGCACAGTTTGATTTTCATTAGTCATATCGGTGGGAGCAAAGTAGGGTACCATGCTGGAAAAAATGGACTTCTTTGAATATATGTTACGGGGGCAGGAGGGAAGGTAGGTATTACCCAGTCCATTTGTTCCCATATATCCTTCCATATAAAACTGTGAAGCAGCTCATAGCAGTCTTAGCCTGGCCACAAAAGGTTCCCAACTATAAAACTCATTATGCCAATTTGACATCCCATTTACTACATTCTGACCAGCTTGAGGCTTGAGACTGCTGTGGGCAGTGGTTGGCTGCAGTGGTCAGTTATATAGATAGCAGATGACAGCTGCCGAGTAATAAATAGAGGATGTCAGAGGGGAACATAGCAGCAATACTGAAGAGACAGGGTATATATCAGGTAACTACCATTTCCTTTGATATTTTATGTCACTTATTCCCCTAATACCTTGTCTATACTGTTCGAGCACATGAACACATGAAAGCCCTTTGTATAAAACCTATACAGTTTCTTTAGTATAGAGTTGTACAAGCTTTGTGCCATACAATCTGCATTGGACTTTATTGCCACAGTTTTTTCCACTTAAAGAGGACCTGTCAACCCCCTGCTGCATGGCAATCTAAATGCACCACTGAATGCAGCATGTCTGGTGCACTCAGGGAAGGGCTCCCCATGTGTCTGTGTGCTGTGTACCCCGAGATATAGGCTTTGTAAAACTTACAGTTAGAAGCCATGGAGGTAGTCCATGGTACAGGAGGCGGCTCGATTGACTGAGACCATTCCCTCCCCCTCTGCCTCTCTGTGTGCTGCCTCCTGCTGTGCTGTTTATGCTGTCAGGGCAGGAATCTGGACCTGACGTCAGAACAAATGATTTGCATGCTGTGAGTGACAGAAAGGAGGAGGGCAGAGCCTGCACAGCAGAAGGCGGCACACAGAGGCAGAGGGGGAGGAAATGGCCACTGCCAATCAAGCTCCCTCCAGCCACAGTGACTACCTCCATAGCTTCTAACTATAAGTTTAAAAAGGCTATATCTCGGGGTACACAGCACACAGACACATGGGGGACCCCTTCCCTGAATGCAGCAGACATGCTGCATTCAGTGCTGCATTTAGATTGCCATGCAGCAGGGGGTGACAGGTCCTCTTTAAAGCAATATTTCTACATAATAAAGTAAACATCTAGTTATAAAGTGTAATGGAGCACTAAGAGATCACTTATGGAGCACATAAATAGGTATAGTAGAGGCCTTGTACACCTTTATGGAAATTAGTTGTAACATAATATAGCTGCAAGTATGCGCGCTTTATTAAAGACACCTGCTCTTTCCTGCAGGGCTGTGGAGTCAGAGTCGTGGAGTAGGAGTCTGAGTTGATGCCCATTTTAGTGGAGTTGGAGTTGGAGTTGGTATAAAATGGACCGACTTCGACTTCTGAAATATATAATAAATTTGATACAGTAATTCAATGTAGCATGTGCTGAATATTAATATTATAAATTATTATTATGTTCTATCTAAATATATTGATTATTGTATCATAATAATGATCAAAAGCTTGATGTTCATATTGTACTACACTAAATTTATCACTTCAGCATAAGTCATGTATGAGGGAGTCAGAGTCGGAGTCAGAGAAATTGAAGAGTCGGAGTTGGAGTCAGAATCCGTGATTTGGCTTATCAACTCCACAGCTCTGCTTTCCCGATTGGAGCCTCCCTGTAGTAGATATATGAGCCTGGAGGACAGCAAAAATCAGGAGATCATGTTTGCATGTGGATCAGTATGAATGTGAATATCCTTATTAGGATCAGAAAATCGAGTGATCTTAGTGACTTCTAATGAGGCATAGTCATCAGTGATAGAGTAATCTGGAATCTGGACCAGTATCTAAAAATGTCCACTTTGAGGGGTTTCTTTGTGCAATACTGTTGAGAGTATACTAAGAATGATCTAAGAAAAGCATCTGTTGAAAAGGGATTCCAGGGACATCAGCATACAGGGTCAGAGGAGGAGGTCAAGCATTACTCTGAAGAACAGGCAATGAGCACTCAAGCAAATTGTAGCGGAATACAACACTAGTGCCGCAAACGCAGACAACCGGTTTGAAAGCTATTGTTATTCAAGGGAAACAAAAGGGTGATACTCCAGTGAGGAAAAAAGTGGATTAACCCCTTCCTCACTGGGTGATTTTCCATTTTTGCTGTTTCAATTTTTATTCCCCTTACTCCAAGAACCAAAGATTCCATTCTATCATGTGATGTTTTGGAAAGTGGGAAAAAATTACAAGTGTGGCAAAATAACAAAAGAAAACACAATTCTGAAACTAGATAATATGACTCGGCAATATGATTCTCCAGGTCAATATGATTACAGTAATACCAAACATACTTAGTATGGAGCTTTGTGAGGGCTTGTATTTTACCTGAGCCAATGTTTCCATTGATAACATGTTGGAGTTGATATGATGTTATGATCGCTTCTTATTAGATTTTTTTTGTGTTGCAGTGGCCAAAAAAAATGCAAGTCTGGAAAGTAGATTTTCTCATTACATCATTTTCTAATCGAATTAATTAATTTTATATTTTGATTGGACTTTTATGAATATAGAAAATCAAATATGTGTTTTTTTTAAATTTGTTTTGTTTCTTAATTTTTAATGGGGTAAAGGGGGGGAGATTTGAACTTTAACTATTAATTTTTTTTACTCTTCACTGTATTTAATAGTCCACTAAGGGGACTTGAACCTGTGATCATCCTGTTGCTTGTGCTATATACAGCAATGCCACAGTATTGCTTTATATAGCATAAATCACTGTACCGTATGAACGCCAGACACAGGCTAACTTTCATAGGAGTAGTATGTTGACTGGCTGACAACCCATTGGTGCCCCGCAATAAGGTCATGGGCACTCCGATGAGTGAATGTAATGATGTGCCCCATTGCTGGCATACTGTAATTGCTACTTTCACAGATTGACAGCAGCTTTTAATAGGTTAACAGCTGCAGGTAGAGCTCTGCCTCATCCGTGAATGTTTGACGCAGATAATGGCTGAATATCACAGTCATCATCATCTGGGAAACATCGATGCAGGCTCACAAGCTGAGTCTGCATCAAAGTCAGGAAGTCAGCAAATGACATACTGTAGCGCCCATATACTGGTCGGGACATACTGGTCGGGGCACCATGGAGAGGTATTGCACCCAAATTAGAGTGTGCAGTATTCCTGTGACCAAGGAATTGGGATAGTGAATAAGGGATCCTCACAACACCCATTCACACATACCCTAGCGTAGAGGACCATGGGTGAACCCGCTGCAGGAAAGACCAAGTCCTCTGGCAGTTAGGTGGGTAGAAAAGTGTATGGGTGGGAGGACAGTCAGAACAGTGGGAGAGCTCATTCAGTGAGTAGAGAACAGTCGGCTAGAGACTGTGGCAGTAGGGAGACCCTAGGGGCACCTGGCATTGCGGTGCACCTGAATCTGGATCCAGTATGACAACCGACCAAAGGGGTCTGGTCCCGGGCAGAGGACCGGCTCTCGACACGGTGCGGGTGTTCAACCCTGAGCCGTTAAACCGGAGGCCCCGAGCTTCTTTAGGAAGTCATGGCCAAAGACCCGGCGCATCCCTTGAAAAGGCATACCGAACTAGGGTCAGGGGGCCCTAAAGAGGAGTCCTCCACCGATGACCCGTGTGAGCTGGCTCGAGGCTCTGCATGGTAGAGGGAAAAGAGAGCACAGTGAAGGACCAGCAGGGAATGGCAGGCACCCCACGGAGGATCCTAGGTGAAACATCCCGGTTCCCTGGTGACTACCCATGCCAGTAAGACCCGAGAGACTGTAACATCTGTTAATTTGCCTGAAGTACTGCAAGTAAACCCGTTCAGAGTTAAAGACTGTGTGATGTACTTTATTTCTCTTGCCTAATGAGCCGCACACTTGCTGCAGTGGAAAGGACAAGTGACTGTGCCGTGTGGTAAGCTGCCTCCCTGTGTAAAAACTACTACTACAACTTCCCTGGGGAGCGTAACAATCTTGCTGCCCAAACATCACCGCGAAGGTCTGACCCGCAGCACCGGTAGCCATACCGGAACTGTAGGTGGCGTCACAAATAGTGATGAGCGAGTACGCTTGTGACTACTCGGTACTCGCACGAGTATCACTGTACTCGGGCTACTCGGCGAGTACCGAGTAATCTCGCGATACTCATGCTGTGCTCGTGGTCCTCATCCCTGCATGTTGGCGCTCTTTAGAGAGCCAGCCCACATGCAGGAATTGGCTGGCAGTCACTGCAATGCCACAGCCATGTTAGTTGTGGCATTGCAGTGATTGGCCGGCCCGCACAGCGTGACCGAGCCTTTATAAGACCCGGCCACGATGTGCTCTGCACACAGCCATCCAGACAGTGAGTGTACGGAGAGTGTCTGCTGCTGCTTAGGGACAGATTTGCGGCCCTCATAGGTAGATCCGGAGCAGGGCTGCAAACTGCTGCTGACCACAACAGTCCTTCTCAGGACTAATCTAGGAGGATATAGACAGGGTGATCCAGATCGGAGTCCAAGCTTTTCTGTGACCATAACAGTCACCAGACTGTTGTACTTGATAGCTGTATACAGGCAGGTTCTAAAATCCAACTTTCCTGTGACCTGAACAGTCACCAGACTGTTGTACTTGATAGCTTTATTCAGGTTAGGGTCTAAAATCCAACTTTACTGTGACCTGAACAGTCACCAGACTGTTGTACTTACTAGCTTTATACAGGCAGGTTCTAAAATCCAACTTTCCTATGACCTGAACAGTCACCAGACTGTTGTACTTACTAGCTTTATACAGGCAGGTTCTAAAATCCAACTTTCCTGTGACCTGAATAGTCACTAGACTGTTGTACTTACTAGCTTTATACAGGTTAGGGTCTAAAATCCAACTTTACTGTGACCTGAACAGTCACCAGACTGTTGTACTTACTAGCTTTATACAGGCAGGTTCTAAAATCCAACTTTCCTGTAACCTGAACAGTCACCAGACTGTTGTACTTACTAGCTTTATACAGGTTAGGGTCTAAAATCCAACTTTCCTGTGACATGAACAGTCACCAGACTGTTGTACTTACTAGCTTTATACAGGCAAGTTCTAAAATCCAACTTTCCTGTGACCTGAACAGTCACCAGACTGTTGTACTTACTAGCTTTATACAGGTTAGGGTCTAAAATCCAACTTTACTGTGACCTGAACAGTCACCAGACTGTTGTACTTACTAGCTTTATACAGGTTAAGGTCTAAAATCTAACTTTCCTGTGACATGAACAGTCACCAGACTGTTGTACTTACTAGCTTTATACAGGCAAGTTCTAAAATCCAACTTTCCTGTGACCTGAACAGTCACCAGACTGTTGTACTTACTAGCTTTATACAGGTTAGGGTCTAAAATCCAACTTTACTGTGACCTGAACAGTCACCAGACTGTTGTACTTACTAGCTTTATACAGGTTAGGGTCTAAAATCCAACTTTCCTGTAACCTGAACAGTCACTAGAATGTTGTTACTTACTAGCTTTATACAGGTTAGGGTCTAAAATCCAACTTTTCTGTGACCTGAACAGTCACCAGACTGTTGTACTTACTAGCTTTATACAGGCAGGTTCTAAAATCCAACTTTCCTGTGACCTGAACAGTCACCAGACTGTTGTACTTACTAGCTTTATACAGGCAGGTTCTAAAATCCAACTTTCCTGTGACCTGAACAGTCACCAGACTGTTGTACTTACTAGCTTTATACAGGTTAGGGTCTAAAATCCAACTTTCCTTTGACCTGAACAGTCACCAGACTGTTGTCCCTGTATACAGGCAAAATGCGCAAGGGCGTTGGCAAGGGCATTGGCAAGGAACAAGGAAGTGGACGTGATGGTGGTGCAGGCAGAGGCCGAGGTCGTGTGCAAGCACTAATTTCGCAACAACAAAGTGGCACATCAACTCGCCCGCACGTCCTGTCCCAAATTCTTGGGGCCCTCAGCAGTACACCGCTCTTGAACCAAGACCAGTGTCAATAGGTTGTTACTTGGATAGCGGATAATGCTTCAAGTCAGATTGGCACCTCCACAAAAACCCTGTCTTCCACACCGTCAAGTGTCAGTAGCCGTGATACTGCACCGCACATTTCCCAACCTGATCCTCCTTCCTACCACCAGGCCGAGTACACGTCCACGGACATTACTTATCCCACTCTTGGACACTCGGAAGAGCTGTTCACGTATCCATTCGCAGAATCTGGCCTCTCGCCAGCTCCTGTTGAAGTGGGTGATGATGAGATGGTATGTACAGATGCCCAAATATTTGAGCAGCCACGTTCTCACGAATGGAACGTTGGCAACGTGTCTCAACAAGGGGTGGACGATGATGAGACACAATTGCCAGGAAGTCAGGAGGAGGATCAGGGTGCGGAAGAGGAAGACGACGTGGTGGATGATCCAGTAGCTGACCCAACCTGGCAGGAGGATATGCAGAGCGAGGACAGCAGTGCACAGGGGGAGGGAGGCGTAGCATCTCAACAGGCAGTACGAAGCAGGGTCGTGTCCGCAGGCAGAAGGCAGGCAACCGTTCCCCGGAACAACAACACGACTCAAGGTGCCTGTGCAAATGTTGGGTCTTCCCGAGTCTGGCAGTTTTTTAAGTTGGCTCCAGATGACTCTAAAAAGGGCATTTGCAACACCTTCCATGCCAGCATCAGCAGGGGTACGAAAACTAGCAGCCTGACCACCACCAGCATGATCAGGCACATGTCAGCCAAGCACCCGACCTTGTGGGAAGTACAACAGAGTCGAGGAGCGGTGCTTGCTGATGTCACTGCTACGTCTTCACGTGTTGTGCGTGCGAGACAATCCCCTGTCCATGCTGGCCGCGAACAAGCCTCCGGCCCTGCACCTGAAGTTGCCCACGCACAAATAACACCACCATCAAGCACGTCCTTGTTCCAGCGCAGCGTTCAATTATCCATTCAGCAAACCTTTGAACGCAGGCACAAATATGCTGCCAATGCCCCACATGCCACAGTCCTAAATTCTCACATTTCGCGACTCATTGCGCTAGAAATGTTGCCTTTCTGGCTGGTGGAGACGGAGGCATTCCGCGACCTGATGGTTGCTGCTGTCCCACGTTACTCAGTCCCCAGCCGCCACTATTTCTCCAGATGTGCCGTCCCCGCATTGCATAACCACGTGTCCCAAAGCATCACACGTGCCCTGAACAACGCTGTTTCAGGAAAAGTCCACCTAACCACAGACACGTGGACAAGTGCTTATGGGCAAGGCCGCTACATCTCCTTGACGGCACACTGGGTTAATATTGTGGAAGCTGGGACCCAGTCTGAGCGAGGGACGGAACACGTCCTTCCCACACCAAGGATAGCAGGCCCTACCTCTGTCAGGGTTTCACCGACAATCTACAGCTCCGAAATGTCATGCTCCTCAGCCTCCTCCTCCTGCGCATCCTCATCCACTGTACCCTCCACACCAGTCCCCAGCTGGAAGCACTGCAGCACTGCCTCTGCGAACCGGCAACAGGCTGTGCTGAAGCTAGTCTGCATAGGTGACAAACCCCACAATGCAGAAGAGGTGTGGACAGCTCTTAAACAGCAGGCAGATCACTGGCTCACACCTCTGAACCTAAAGCCAGGAAAGGTCGTGTGTGACAATGGCCGAAACCTGGTGGATATGTGAGCAGAAGAGGGCAGTTGTGGACTACCTGCATCACCTAAGCCGTCGGGAAATGGGTCAAACTCCACACATAACACCTGAGGAGTGGAGATGGATGTCCGACCTATGTACCGTCCTCCAAAACTTTGAGGACTCCACTAAGATGGTGAGCGGCGATGACGCCATTATTAGCGTCACCATACCGCTACTCTGCCTTCTAAAACGGTCTCTGCTGAAAAACAAAGATGATGCATTGCAGGCGGAGTGCGATGACTTGGAGCAAGAAACAGTAGTGGGTGTGGGTGATAACACACAGCCCAGCCTCATCTCATCACAACGTGCAGTGGAGGACAATGACGAGGAGGAGGAGGATGAAGACATGGAGCAACTCTCTGGCCAAATTGAGGATATGACATGCACACCAGTCATACCCTCGATTCAGCGTGGCTGGCCAGAGGACAGGGGAGATGAGGAGGAGGAGGAGGACAGCATGTTCAGTCATCGTGTTGGTCAGGATACGGAAGTGATGTCTGTTAAATGTCTGGCGCACATGGCTGACTTTATGGTAAGCTGCCTGGCTCGTGACCCTCACGTTCAGAACATCTTGGCCGACAATCAGTACTGGTTGGCAACACTCTTAGACCCACGCTACAAGGAGAACTTTATGTCTCTCATTCCTGAGGCGGAGAGGTCAGCCAAAATGCAGCAGTTCCAGAAGGCCATAGTCACGGAAGTACGCAAAGCATTCCCCTCACATAACGCTAGCGGCATAGGTCAGGAATCGGTGGACAACCAAGGCGTACGGCCGAGAGGGGCACAAGTCCAATCTGCCAGAGGTAGGGGAACAGTCTTTATGATGTGGGACAGTTTTCTCAGCCCCTCACGTACCACAGCCCCTGAGGTGCGGGGTAGTGCCACAAGAAATGCTAAGTTTGGCCAGATGCTGAAGGAGTACCTTGCAGATCGAACAACTGTACTGCGAGATTCCTCTGTGCCTTACAATTATTGGCTCTCCAAGCTGGACACGTGGCATGAATTGGCTCTCTATGCCTTGGAAGTCCTGGCCTGCCCTGCCGCTAGCGTTTTGTCAGAGCGTGTTTTCAGTGCCGCAGGTGGAATCATTACTGATAAACGCACCCGCCTGTCAACTGAAAATGCTGACAGGCTGACTCTGATCAAGATGAACAAGGGTTGGATTGGGCCAGACTTCACCACACCACCAACAAATGACAGCGGAATTAAAATTTTGTTATGGGAATTTGCCATGTACCTCCACTCACCCATGTGTACACACTTCTGGACTTTGGCTAATCGCTGGACTGCTCCTCCTTCTCCTCATGTGCCACCATGATGACCGTTACAATAGTTAGGCTGTTGTTTCAGGTATACCCCCAGTGGTAAATTTTTTCGCCCATTCTTTTAGAATGGGCATTACAACGACAGGAGACCCGCTCCTTTTCAATGGGAAAAATGTTTTGAGGCCCTCATGCACGTTTCTATCCAGGGAGAATGTGGAGCCTCCCAATTTTTGGCTGCCCTGCCAAAGGGCTATACTACAATACACCCACTTGAGGTTTACAGGCCCTCATGCATGTCTGTATGCATGGGTCATTGTTGAACCTCCCAATTTTTGGCTGCCCTGCCAAAGGGCTATACTACAATACACCCACTTCAGGTTTACAGGACCTCCTATCCAGGGACAATGTGGAGCCTCCCAATTTTTGGCTGCCCTGCCAAAGGGCTATACTACAATACACCCACTTCAGGTTTACAGGACCTCCTATCCAGGGACAATGTGGAGCCTCCCAATTTTTGGCTGCCCTGCCAAAGGGCTATACTACAATACACCCACTTCAGATTTACAGGCCCTCCTGCACGTCTCTATCCAGGGACAATGTGGAGCCTCCCAATTTTTGGCTGCCCTGCCAAAGGGCTATACTACAATACACCCACTTGAGGTTTACAGGCCCTCATGCATGTCTGTATGCATGGGTCATTGTTGAACCTCCCAATTTTTGGCTGTCCTGCCAAAGGGCTATACTACAATACACACACTTGAGGTTTACAGGCCCTCATGCATGTCTGTATGCATGGGTCATTGGTGAACCTCCCAATTTTTGGCTGCCCTGCCAAAGGGCTATACTACAATACACCCACTTCAGGTTTACAGGCCCTCCTGCACGACTCTATCCAGGGACAATGTGGAGCCTCCCAATTTTTGGCTGCCCTGCCAAAGGGCTATACTACAATACACCCACTTCCTTACAATGGGCACTTCAGGTTTACAGGCCCTCATGCACGTCTCTATCCAGGGGAATTGGTGAACCTCCCAATTTTGGACTGCCCTGGCAAAGGAAAATACTACAATAGACCCACTTCCTCAAAATGGGCACATTATGTCAAGACAGGGCTTCATGTACGTCGCTTCTCAGGGACATCGGAGTTCCGCACAATGTTTTCACGTAAAATCTTTGTAATCACAAAAAGTAACATACACCAGCTGTATCTCACTATTGGGTATGTGCCCTTAACATTTCCACCCTGAATATTCATTTTGGTGTCATTTTGGAAGGTTTTCTGGTGACTCCGTAAAATTGGCGTGAAACTCGGACAACATTGTTCACAGCTGTGACTTTTGAGTGAGAAATGCTTCCAGGGGTCTTCCCCATGGTGTTGCCATGTCATTTCAGCACTCTTCTGAGACTTTTGTGACATTTTTAGGGTTTCTACATGCTGCCGGAAGTCATTTCATAAAAATACTCGGGTCTCCCATAGGATAACATTGGGTTCGGTGCTCGGGCCGAGTACACGAGTATCTTGGGATGCTCGGCCCGAGCTTCGAGCACCCGAGTATTTTAGTACTCGCTCATCACTAGTTACAAACTATTTTTATTATTTTTATTGGCTCTTTTCAGCGACCACCAGGGCCACGGGATCGGGCACAGGCCCCAGTGACATCCCTGTTAATCAACGCCCGGAACTGGGTACCCCACGGCTCTGGGGCAAGTCAGCCTCTGACGTCTACGAACAGCATCCCATGCCCATTACCGATGGGTGCTGTGCGCCTTGCACTGTGTTTTAAACTGAACTTTAGTGTTGGACTCCAAGATGGCGGAGTCAGAGACTTAATGCCATGTGCAGGCCCGGGAACCTTCTTGGCCCCCCATCATGGGAGGGTCCTGCAAGAGGCACAGAACCCCAGACCTGCCCAATTGCCAAGGAAAAATCAAGGGGGTGTGCCTGAGACTGAACTGCCCCTGCCGGAAGCTATAAATGGCGGCAAGAAGCGCGAGGCCAAAAAAAGGCAAGGCAAGAGCTGTAGAAGCAAGATGGTTGTGGTCGATGGTTCTCCAAAGGTGTCCAAAATCCAAGAGACCTGGCCACTCAGATGGAGGCAATCGGCAGCCCTGAGGCCACAGAAGAGGGTGCTGCTTCGCTCCTGACAGGAGACGACAACACCGAATTCTGGGAGCCAGCCCTCAAAGACCTCAGAACCCAGCTGAACGAAATGCTGGACTGGATCTTCCGGAGCTGAAGTGCGGACACTTATTTTCCCTTGAACCAGCATGCTGCACGGGTAGAGCCCAATGACCTGGGGCTGACAGAGTCTCCCATCTAAGAAATGAGGGCAAGAGACCAGTCCCAGGGTGAGCCTGAGGTTCCAGGAGGTGACCAGCAGACCGACCAGCCAACCCCCGATGACCAGGAGGTGACTGGAGCCAAGCTGGAGGACCCAGAAGAGCCTCATGTGCCCGAGGGAAATGTCCTGGAGGTTTACGCAGAGATGCCTGACGTGGTGGTGGAGGCAGAGACAGAGGAGCCAACCAGCAAGCAGGATTCCGTGGAGGAGAATGGACCCGAGGAGGATGAGGCCAACAGCTCAGAAGAAGTCGGGGCATCGGGGTCCCGCGCTTTGTGGTGGGACCGCCATCAGCATCGACCGGTCGGATGGGTCGGTGCAACTGCCATGACTGGTTCGTGGGACCGTGCCCCAGCTTTGCCGCCAGAGTAACCTGACTTTGCCCTCCAGCGGTTCCAGGCCGACCAGGTGGAGAGGCAACGCTGCCAAGAACGCTGGTGGGCCCAGGAACAGGAGAACTTGCTGGCTAAAGTGAGAGCTAGAGAACGTCCTGTGAAGGTGTCCCCAGAGGAGCAGCAGGCAGGTACCGTGGTAACCTTTAACCTGGACAACAGGTGGGGATTTGTTTGGGAGCCTGGGCTCAAGGAGGAGGTTTTTGTAAGCTGCTGGGATGTAGAGGCATACCTCCCTAAAGGACACCCAGACTGAGAGTTATACTGTATGGATTAGGTGACTATTGATATTGTAATAAGATTCATCTCTGGCCCAGCCTCTCTGTGCTGCTTCTGCTGTGATTGCTTTGCTCTCCTCCTCTCTGTCACTCACAGCATGCAAATCATTTGGCCTGACGTCAGCTCCATCACAGTAGGAGGCGGCACACAGAGGCAGAGGGGGATGGAATGGCCACAATCAATCAAGCTCCCTCCAGCTACAGTGACTGCCTCCATTGCTTCTAACTAAGTTTTACAAAGGCTATATCTTGGGGTACACAGCACACAGACACATGGGGGACCCCTTCCCTGAATGCAGCAGACATGCTGCATTCAGTGCTGCATTTAGATTGCCATGCAGCAGGGGGTGACAGGTTCTCTTTAATGGTAAGAGCTGTGCATATATAAAACCTAAATTCAAGAACATTTGAGAGAGAAACAGGTTTTAAAGGTTAAATGTAAGAACAGGATCTTGGCAGCTTCATCTTAAAACAATAAGGCTCTCATCAAGCCTTTCAAATCAGTTAAACATCCATATATCACATGTTAAAAGCCAAAATCATGCCAGACACCGCAAGAGTCTGTGTGACACACCCATCCAATATAAAGCGTAGAGTCGTCTTCTAAATGCCTATTCAAATTCACTTTTCATTTGTGTTGGCCAAGATTTCCTTTTATTCTCATATGAATCATAATTACCATGTATATAGCCCTTGGAGGCTCCAAGATATCTTTTTCTTTCAGTAGTAAATTCCATAGGCTGACAATAAAATACAGTCATATTTATGCCAGTATGTTATATGTTTATTTTATGATAAAGCAATACCAGAAAAAGAAAACAGGAATGTGAAAATTAAAGCTGTTATAACGCAATAAAATATTTATAAGTTCTGCTTTTTATAAGAAAACCAACTGATAGATGTATTGGAAATTACAGTCATTGTACAACATTCGAAAGTTAATAAAGTTGTGGCCTTCTACTTATCATATTAGTCATAGCACTGTGTATACAATTACAAAAAACGTGTTCTGGAAGATGAGATGTGCAGTGGAATTGATGAAGAAAAGACTTTAGTACTTTGAAGAATGAAGGAGATTAAATGTATTCAATAATGTTTAATTCACTTAATAACTTAGGTTATGTTCACACAATGGTTTTAAAGGTTGTAAAAAACGATAAGTTATTTTAGTGGTAATAGTGTTTTCTTGATGTTTTTTGTCCTGAAGTCTTTTCATTAACATTTCCTATGAAGCATATTGTTAACGGTTTTCTTAGGCACTTACTTGAAAAGTTTGCTTTTTAACTTTTCTTTAGCGATTTTCTCACTTTTTTTTTAATAAATCCAATAAGTAATTAATAAAATGCAAAAATGCCTCCAAAATATTAACAAAGTGTTAAAAAACACACTCAGGAGGGAGTAGGAAGAGAAGAGGTTAAATCATCGAGCTGCCGTATTCATCAAAAGTAGAAACTTCAAGCCTCCTTTAATACAGCAGTGCGGTGATTGAACCCCTTCTCTTCCTACTCCCTCCTGGACCTTGGCTACAGGTACTGCAGCAATGGAGGACTTCTCTATATATGCCCTAATAGTAGTTGTGCTGTTCAGAACTACCCGAGGAGAGAAAGGTTCTCGTGAAGCTCTTACCCGATCTTCTCTCGGGTGTTACCCTATCTGCACCTATTTTTCTCTTCAGCTTCCTATCAGAAAAAAACACCCAGGCATTGACTTCTGTTATAAAGTATGGAGTAGCACGGTCCAGGGAAAACGACACAGGGAAAGAGACAAAGGTGTCATTAAGGACTCTGCACAACCCTAGAGACTTCTACTGCCAACTACACTACCAGACAGTGTAAAGTGCTATGGGATATGTCTCCGCCATCTAAATTAAATTTATTGTTATTATGAGAATGGATCCGAGCAGACACCCAAACATGTTTTACACAGTTTTAATTACATTTTAGAGGAGCAAGGGCCTGTATTGTGGACACTCTATCAGGCCTGAAATCCTTGTCCACAAAATGCACAAGCATCATTGTGGTTTGCTGCAGCCTCCTCCAGGGAAAGGGACAGAAGGAAAGAGACCAAGGTGTCATTGAGGACTCTGCATAACTCTAGAGACATCTACTGCTGACTATACAACCAGATAGTGTAAAGTCTCCGCTAACTAAATTAAATTAATCATTATTATTATTATGAGATCCTACCAGACATCCACAATACTTGAGCTAACTACAGCAAAAGCAAGCGAGCACCTCTATTGCAGACTTTTCGTCAGGTCTACAAGCAATGTCCTTAAAATAGATCTTACCAGTCAAACAAAATATTTTAAGTTAGTTTTGAATATAGCATAGGCAAGTGAGGGCCTGTATTCTGGGCATTTTTCAGGCCTGGAATCCATTTATGCAGAAAATGGATCCTTTTAGACACCCAAAGTATTTGATAAAAATTTTGAATGCTACCAATTTGTGGCTGAGATTTTCAGCAGTATTTGGCGTATGCTGACAGAGCTAGTATTTACCATTTCCCTTTTTCAAGGGGTGTGTGGTAAAATTTTCTACCTAGTTGATATTTTTTCAGATATCACTAGGAAGTCACTTAAAATATTGCTACCAATTTGTGCCTGAGAATGTCAGCAGTATTTGGCGTACGCTGACAAAGCTAGTATTTACAATTTCCCTTTCTCAAGGGATGTGTGGGTAAGATTTGGGAATCAGCTCAAAAAAGAGTTATTGATTTAATATGTAGGTACTGGATCACCAGCCCTACCTTTGTCTCTCCATGCTCTAAAAACTGTCCCTGCACTTTCCACACCTCGCAGAGATCTTGAGATTTAGCTCTTAAATGAGCTGTTGTTTTATATTGCTGGATTGCCCTCTAACACAACCTATGCTCTCCAGATGCAGTTCCTACAGTCAAAGTGAGCTAGGCTGTTTATGGATAGAATGTGTGCAAGATGGTGGTGGTAGGGTTTAAGTACACCCCATGATGCTGTGGGTCCAGCCAATCACAGTAATGCCACAAATGCCTCTTCCGCTCACAGTTGTGGTTCCTTAGGGTTCAGTCTTAGGTCCCATTCTCTTCACTTTATACACTGCCCCTACTGGACAAACTATCAGTAGATTTGGTTTACAGTACCATCTCTATGCTGATGATACCCAATTATACACATCATCTCCTGACATCACTCACACATTACTACAAAATACCAATGATTGTCTGTCTGTGGTCTCTAACATCATGTCTTCTCTATACCTTAAACTAAGTTTGTCAAAAACTAAACTTTGCGTGTTTCCTCCATCTACTGATCGTCCGAAACCTAATATTGTCATTTCCATATGTTGTTCTACCATTAATCCTAAGCAGCACTTTCGCTGTCTTGGGGTTATATTTGACTCAGATCTCTCCTTCACTAACCACATCCAATTGATCGCTCGCTCATGTCACCTACATCTCAAAAATGTCTCTAGAATTCGACCTTTTCTTATTTTTGACTCTGCAAAATCTCTAATTGTCGCCCTTATTCATTCTTGTCTGGATTACTGAAATTCTCTACTAATCGGTCTCCCTCTTACTAGACCCTTTCCAATCTACCCTGAATGCAGCAGCCAGGATCATATTCCTCTCAACTGCTTCACTGATGCCTCCATCCTGTCCCAGTCATTGCACTGGTTGCCCATACGCTACAGAGTACAATATAAAATTAGCACTGACCCACAAATCCCTCAACAGTACTGCACCGTCCTACATCTCCTCCCTCGTCTCTGTCAATTGCCCTACACATGCCCTCCATTCTTCAAGTGACCTAAGACTGACATCAGCTAGAATCCGAACCTCTCACTCCCGTATCCAAGACGTCTCGTGAGCAGCACCAATTTTCTGGAACGGACTACCAAGAATAATTAAATTTATTCCAAATACCCATAGTTTTAAGCAAGCTTTAAAAATGTATCTCTTTAGATTAGTTTATCAGCTCACCTCACTAATATAACTATTCTCTTTTTGCCCTTTTCCATATCTGGCCTTTTGTGTCATCTGTCTACACCTTCTATGCACTTAATAGCATTTTATCTGTACTTGTACAGATCCTGGCTGGTGACCGGTTCATGCAGCATTATGTGAATCTCTTATTTATTATAATAATGACTGGACCATATATGATGGCACATTTCACCATTTACCTTTTGTGCCTCTCCTATTTCCTCATAGACTGTAAGCTTGCGAGCAGGGACTTCACTATTCATGGTATCATATTATTATTTATTTTTGTATTGTCTTATATAGCCTGTACATGTTGCCTCTGAATTGTAAAGTACTGTGGAATATGCTATCGTTAATAAAAAAAATTATTATTATTATAACGAAGATGGCTATGGCATTACTGTGATTGGCAAGCAATCCGCATGTTTAGTGGCTGATAATCAGGCGGCAAAAATGCTGGGAGGATCACTTGAATCTCGTGACTCAAAAACTTGCCGAGTATGTTGAATACAATGCTATTTGTGCAAGTAATGAATAGTGATAAGTATATTTACTCATTATTATTTAAAACTACTCTTTCAGGGAGTACTGCAGAAGAGACAAGTCATGGTCCCCTAACATTTCCTAAGTGTTAGCATGCCCACTCCTACCTGGCATGTGAGCTCATACTGTAGATAGCTATGCCTGGTAGGATGTCAATCGAATCCCAGTGAGCATGCTAACAGGAACCTTGTCACAGTACTGCACTGATTAATAATAAGTTCACTTTCTCCTTCTTTATAAAAGTAGCGACATAGACATGGTGAAAGGCATGGGGCTCTAACAGTTCTTTATTACTTGTGTAGTTTTGAGGAAGGTCAGTTTAACTGAAACATGATATGAAGTACACATTAAATACCGGACAACATAGTTAAATTGGTTCTACAGTACGTGTTTAAGATTCTTCTCTATATCGGCACTTATGGGGTGGGATCCTATATGAGCACCCATATATCCTAGGACTGCTGTGTTTCTGAAACACAGATTTTTATTCTAGAGACTGCTTAAGTTACCCTATAATAATATCTGCAATTGCCTGTGATTTGTACAATCTGCATCTACTCCTCTCCAGGCCTGATGATTAAATCTTCTGTTGTAAGCATTACAGTAAATACAGTTAACTGGAGACGGTTCACATCATGCTGCAATTATCTCTGCAAACGTCTGTGGTTTATACAACCTACAACTGCATCCTGGTTCAGACCTGCTGCTTAACCATTAGTCTGCTGAAAGCATTAGAAATGATTACCTGGACATGTTCACATTACATGGCAGTAATTAGTGAATCCAATTTACCAGGTGAGGCTTCACATTAAATAACAAACATATGACACATATTACGAATTTACAACCTGGCTTAGAAAAGCGGAATGATCTCGCCTCCAAATTTAGGATGAAGAGGATAGCATATACGGCAAGTGTGGTATGCCTTGACAATACCCAAATATATGCCCAATATCCAAGCATAATCTGCTTCAAGGTATTTCTCATAGTTGCAATGTCTCATTATAATCATGTAGAATAAGTATGCCGTAAGTGGCATGTGGCATTCATGTGAAGATGTGGCACATCTAATTATATCAGAAAACCAATGTGGGTAAGAAGTTATCCAAATCTGGAAGAAAGTATAACTTTTATAATGTAATTTTTTTTTAATAATATCCATGTTAAAGATCTTTTTGTAGCTCTGTATTTTTTAAACATTATTATTCTGTAATTTTCCGCACCCTGCTGTTATGAAGATTAAAATTTTGCCAAACCAGACTCTTCATGTCTTTAACAGTTCATAATGTTAAAAATATTCTTTACTATGGCACGGATTAGAGGCAAGTGAAGGAGGTCTAGGAAATGATGGCTGGCACATAGTAGTTGTACATTATATTCAGTACCCATGGCTTTGTACAATCTGCAGTTCACAGCCAGAGAGTAGTCGTGAGAAAGATGCTTTGGAAAATTAAGTAGCTAAAGCCAAAATATTTCTATCCTGCTTCCAAGCTTATTCACATTTCATTAAACCAGTGCACAGGAATGAAAATTGGACAGACAACTAAAGGAAATGTATGTTTGGACATTGATATCAGTAGTATCAAAATGCATTCATGAAAATAACTAAGACAAAATAAAATAAATTGTATATTAAATAAGCAAAAATGAATTCTTTATGATTTTTTTCTACAGATAAATGTATAAAAAAACTTTTATATTGTATAAAATACAAATATATCCATTAAATCATCCATAAAAATAAGGTAACTGTCACAAGGTGGTTATAACATACGAGGGAGTAGGGTAACAGGATGGCAAAAATGGACAAATGTAACCTGCCCCCTAGACTGGGGTAGCTTACTCTGTTCCCAGAATTACCTTTGAAGGTGAGGATGTCTAAGCCACTACCCTTGACTTGCTCCTTACCAGCCCTGGGCTAACAACCCACGGACCAGGATAAGAACAGCAACTCCCACACAAGATGGCTATCTCCAAAATGTAAAACTCCTGGAAGATTTTAGCAAGAACTGCACTCAGCATCCACACAGCTCATGGTCATAACAGAGAATGTACTCTATCAGTGACATCAGTTGATGGGTCATGGGACTTTTTAAAGGCTGGTGGAGTAGTCAAGCACATCGCCTGATACACACAGCAACACCAACTAATACTGCAGAGCCACAGCTACTTAAGTTAACCCTTAACCCCTTCAGGACACAGCCTATTTTGACCCTAAAGACCTTGGCATTTTTGTCAATTCTGACCAGTGTCCCTTTATGAGGTAATAACTCTGGAACGATTCAACAGATCCTAGCGATTCTGAGAATGTTTTTTCGTGACATATTGCTCTTCATGTTAATAGTAAATTGAGGTCGATAATTTTTGTTTGTGAAAAAATCAAGAATTTCGCAAAAATGTTGAAAATTTAGCAATTTTCAAATTTTGAATTTTTAATCTGCTAAACCAGAGAGATATGTGAAACAAAATAATTAATAAATAACATTTCCCACATGTCTACTTACTTTACATCAGCACAATTTTTGAAAAAAAAAAATTTTTTGGTAGGAAGTTATAAGGGTTCAAAGTTCATCAGCAATTTTTCATTTTTCCAGCACAATGTACAAAACTATTTTTTTTAGTGACCACATCACATTTGAAGTGCCTTTGAGGGGTGTACATGACAGAAAAGACCCAAAAGTGACACCATTCCAAAAACTGCACCCCTCAATCTACTCAAAAGGACATCCAAGAAGATTATTAACTATTCAGGTGCTTCACAGGAACTAAAGCAAAGTGGAAGGAAAAAATGGACATTTTAATTTTTCTAACAAAAATGTTCTTTTAGCCTCAATTTTTTCATTTTCACATGGGCAACATGATAAAATGGATCCTAAAATTTGTTGGGCAATTTCTCTTGAGTACACCGATACCTCATATGTGGTCATGAACCACTGTTTGGGCGTACGGCTGGGCTCAGAAGGGAAGCAGCGCAATTTGACTTTTGGAGCTAATTTTCCATTCAAAAGTGAAATGGGGCTCCTTCAGAGCCCCTGTGTGCAACCAGCACAAGGGCACCTGGAAGAGTTGGTGTACAGCACCAGAAAATCGCTCCTCTAATGAATGCGCTATGTTCTGGGCTATCTGTGGGTTGTAATTTGCAGCGTGGGGGGCCCACAGTGTTTGGGTCTCTCCAAGCTGAGGATTCCAGCCCCCCAGCTGCCAAGTTGTACCTGGCTGGCAACCAAAATTACAGCAAAGCTTCATGTTATTTTACTTGTAGAAGTAATTAAAAAAAAATGATGTGGGGCTTCACCATATTTTTGGTCCAGCCAGGTACAACTTGGCAGCTACAGACTGCCACCAACCCCCAGCTGCCTCGTTGTACCTGACTGGCAACCAAAAATACAGCGAAGCCCTTTTTTTAATTTCTAGAACTAATTTTAGAAACAAAATGACGTGGGGCTCCACCATATTTTTGGTCCAGCCAGGTACAACTTGGCAGCTACGGATTGCCACCAACCCCCAGCTGCCTCGTTGTACCTGGCTGGCAACCAAAAATACAGCAAAGCCCATTTTTTTTGTTATTTCTACAATTCTAGAAAAAAATTGACGTGGGGCTCCACCATATTTTTGGTCCAGCCAGGTACAACTAGGCAGCTGGGGGCTGGAATCCTCAGCATGGAGAGGCCCAGGCGTTCTGGGCCCCCTATACTGTGAATTGCCGCCTACAGCCGCCCCAGAAAATGGCGCATTCATTGAAGCACCATTTTCTGGCGCTGTACCCAGACTCTTCCAGTTGCCCTGGTGCCAGTGGCAAACTGGGTAATAAAGGGGTTAATGCAAACTTTTTTATTGGCAGATGGCAATAAACCTGAGATTCATAATGTTAGGCCAGTGTTACACCCAGCCATTGAGAATCTCTAGTAAACAGTCAAAAAAAATACACCACACAGAGAAAAATCTTTTTATTTGAAAAAAAATGACAAACAAAATTAGGACTCCATCTTTATTATAAAGATCCGACGTTGTCCACAGCAAAGGTCCCACGACACTCAATCGCCTCCGACGTAGTCCACAACGAAGGTCCCATGACGCTCTATCGCCTCTGCTCAATCAAGAGACTGCAGCAAGGGATCAAGTGTCCTCTTCCTACAGTCTCTGGGTTCTGAGTTATGGTGCACTGTATGGCAATGATCTGTCATACAGTGCACCATGACTATGATCCCAGAGACTACAAGAGGACACTTGATCCCTTGTTGCATCCATTCATCCACACACATACACATCCATCTATGCACACATCCACGCACGTATACATCAATCTATGCACATATCCACACATGCACACATGCACACATCCACACATCCACACACGCACACATCCATGCACACACACATCGATGCACGCACACATCCATCCATGCACGCACACATCCATGCACGCACACATTCATGCATGCTCACATCCATGCATGCACACTTCCATTCATGCATACATCCATCCATGCAACATCCATCCGTGCACGCACACATCCATGCACGCACACATCCATCCATGCAGACATCCATCTATGCATGCACACAACCATCCATGCAACATCCATCCATGCACGCACACATTCATTCATGCACACATCCATGCACACACACATCCATGCATGCGCACATTAATCCATGCGTGTACATATCCATCCATGCACACATAAATCCATGCAACATCCATCCATGCAGGCACACATCCATGCACGCACACATTCATTTATGCACACATCCATCCACCCATACATGCACCCATGCATGCACTTATGCACCCATCCATCCACAAATGCACCCATCCATCTATCCGCCCACCCATGCACCCATGCATGCACCCATCCATACATCCACCCATGCATGTATGCACCCATCCATCCATTCACCGATGCACCCACCCATCCATCCATCCATGCACCCATGCATGCATGCATCCACCCATCCATCTATTCATCCATTCATTCTTACCTAATTCACGATCCACTGGTGAGGAGGAGGAGTCTGGGAAAGGAGGAGGGGCTCCACACCGGAGCAGAGGAGGCTGGCCAGCAGATGCAGCCCACCGGAAGGTGAGGAGGGACACAGGGCCCAGAGGTGGAGGCAGAATTAGGGGGCGATGATGGGAGGCAAGTGATCACGAGGGGGCTGAGGAGGCTGACCGGTGGGTGCACCGGCAGGTGCAGTCCGCTGGAGGATATATAACAAGAGGGATTGGAAGAAGGGGGTGGAGGGAAGGGACAGGGGGAAGCTTGGTGATGAGAACTGGAGCGGGAGGGGCTGAGGAGGGGAGGGCACCCGCTGACCCACCCCTCCAGATCTGATTGGAGAGCTCCAATCAGATCTGGAGGGGTGACTCACTCTGATTCGCAGTTTCACTTTCAACTGCCAATCAGAGCGATTTTAGCCAATGGGGGCTAAGCCACCCCCCTTGGATAATATATAGGTCCTTGCGACTTGTCACTGACCCGGTCACCAGAGTTGCAGGACCGCAAACAAGCCGTGACGTTATAGAGACGTCATGGGTTGGGAAGTCACTGACTTCCATGACGTCTCTATAATGTCATGGGTCGGGAGGGGGTTAAGGCACAAAAAAAAAAACTACCTCCATTTAAATTACTGCAGGACAGTCTACACATGACAGCATCAGAACAAAGCAAACATAAATGAAAGGTAGAAAAGCATATACAGTGTGTGAAATAAATATTTAACACATCACCAATTTTCTAAGTAAATATATTTCTAAAGGTGCTATTGACATGAGGTTACCACCAGATGTTGGTAACAACCCATCCAATCCACACAGGCAAAGAAAGCAAAAAATAAATGTCCATAAATTGTTATGTGTAATAATGAGAAATGACACAGGTTGAGAGAATTAAACTGAAATCTGAAATTTATTTATTTCAAATAAATTTATTTATTTGGGATTTTGACCCATTTTCAATTCCTTAAGGTTTCGTGGGATCTTTCTATGAACTCTGTTTAGTTCCTTCCATAAATTTTCATTCTGTTCCTGGTCATGTGATTGGTTGGATCATTCTAGCAGTTTTATTTGCTTCACTGAAACCAATTGAGAGTTTCCTTGACTGTATGTTTGAGATCATTGTCTTACTGAAATATACACCTTCATTTCATGTTCATCTTCCTGGGAGATGGCAGCAGATTTGTATCAAGAATGTCTCATTACATTACTCCGTTCATCCCTCTTATATGAAGTTTGCCAGTGCAGTATGCTGAAAAACATCCCCACACCATAATGTTCCCACCGCCAAACTTCCCTGTTAGTATAGTATTTTTTGGGGTGATATGCTGTACCTTTTGACTTCCAAACATGGTTGTATCATAACATCCAAAGAGTTCAAATTTTGGTCTTGTCTGACCAGATTGTGTTCTAGTATTTCACAGGTTTGTATAAATATTGCTGGGCAAACTTTAAATGCGCTTGAACATGCTTTTTGTTTAGCAATGGAGTCTTGCTTGGTGAGTGTGCATACAGGCCATAGAGGTTGAATGCATTACTTATTGTTTACTTAGAAACAATTGTAATTGGTGATTACTGGTCCTTCTGTAAAGGTACCGTCACACGGCACGATATCGCTCGCAACATCGCTGAAAAATCTCGGGTTCAGCGATGTTGCGGCGACATTGCAAGTGCGTTGTGCTGTGTGACAGCACAATGCAACTGTGATAAATTGCTGGTTGCAAGTTGCCAGGTTTTCCAACATGTTGGAAAACCTGGCGAAGTCGCACCAGCGATTTGGTTGCATCTTGCTGTGTGACACCGCAATAGCGATGTTGCCTGTGATGCCGTCTATTCGCAACATTGCAGCGTATTGCTCGCTGGGTTGTTCCCAGTCCAGTGAGCGATCACTGAGGCAACATCGCCTCGGCGTCACAGGCAACATCAGCCTGTGTGACAGGTACGGCAGCGAAGTCGGAAACGAGCGCGCACCCGTGACATCGCTTCCGACATCGCTGCCACATCTCCCGTGTAACGGTACCTTAACTCTCCACAGGTGATCCTGGCTCCTTCAACAACTCTTTTGATAATTCTTTTCACTTCTCTGCCTGAAACCTTGCAAGGATAACCTGTTTGTGGACAGTTTATGGTGAAATGATGTTCTTTCCACTTTCAGATTATGGCCACAACAGATCTCACCTTCAGTAGTTTAGGTAAAAAAAGGTTTCTACCGTGTTAGCCAGTAGATAGAAAAATATTGGAATCTGAGAGTCCTCAGTGGTTGATAACTTTTATAATGGCTAACTGAAAAGATGGTAAACATAGCAAGCTTTCGGGTCACTATGGCCCCTTTGTCAGGCAGATAATGACACAAGTTCTGAAGACACATACATATATAAATAAGCAAAAGAAGAAAAAAAGAAAAAGAAAAAAAAAAGTTAGATGCTATAGTAAATACGACAGGTGATGTAAAGCAGAGTAAGGCTAGGGAGGGGGGAGAGAGCTGATCTAGGAGGTAGAGTCAAAATTCTAAGAGAAAGAGGAACAGATTGTATTATTGTAATATGGTTAGTGGCCTGAGGAGATCTGAAAATACTTCAGTGAGTCGTGGAAAGCAATAAATTGAAGCGACAGGGTTCACATAAGAAGTGTCAAAAGTTCATTATCTTCTAAATGGAGTCTCTTGGAGATGTGATATCCTCAAATGCCCATTCATTTTATATAAAAACGCATAAATCCATGTGATACATTTAAACCTGTTTTGAATGTGTCAAAGGTCGTTATCAATTTGTTCTCCCAAATGCTACTCTCTCTCTCTGTGATTTGAAGTTGCTTATTAAAAGGAGCAGCCTAATATCGATTCTCTGTGGTCAGGGCCGGAAAAAGGTTTTGCTACAGGTAGATCCATACGCTTTTCTTTTATTGAGTGGCGATGGGAATTCATTCTTAAATTGTTTGGTTAGTCATCGATGCTGGCTATGGGGCTTCAACCAGGTGTGGTGCCCTGATTATAAACCTAAGTTATGCAGCTGTAGGGTCCTACGGGGGTTCCGTGCGTTTGACCACCCTTTTTTGATAAATCTGGTTATGATAAACTGGTTAAGGCCCCAGCGCTTACTTTCACCACCTGGTATTCTATTTATATATCTTTTATTGAAACTACACTTATACTTAGATCATACACATTTATTGGTTTGGCATTAAAAGTTTATTCAGGAACAACAATTAAAATCAATAACACTTGTTACAGCATTAAAAAAAAATTTTTTCTTAAAAACCATCAATACATTAAAACATAAAAAAATGTGGGGATTTGGGATATATCTCAGTTCATTACTCAGATAGGTTTTTCTATTCACAGTCCAATAGGTAGGTGTATCAAATAGATAGCTGAGCTCGGTGTGGTCTCACACCCTAATGGTACAGAAGTTCTTCTAATCTTTGCGACGTTGTGGATATACTCTCTTCCAGGATTATTGAATAGCTTATTCTCCTTGTTTCTAGAAAATACGTAGTTTCATCATCATAATGACTTTTTAATTGCTTGGTATGTTATCTGGCTAGCAGGACTGCTATATTGGTGTCTTACCAGTGGTAGTTGGTGTATGTAGTCAGGCCCCTAGCGATGCCTCTAAAAGATTAGGATTGTATGTGATTATTATGTGGCTTTATTCTGTAAGTATCATCTCGCGCAAACATTTTTTGCTCACCTTGCTGGAGATTTTGTTGAATCTTGTTGGTGGCTTTATTAAGATGTTGGTACTTTCCCTATAGTGATAATAAGGTAAATTGTATATCACCTATACCTGATTCTGTGGTTACAATACCTGTCTTATGATATACTTGTCTACTGTTGCACCATTTGTTAATTACCTTCTAATGAGACGTGCTGCAGTTTTGTGATGGTTTTTCTATGTAACCAGATTAGGTATGGGGGTATATTGGATATTTTCACCTGTAATTATGATAAAAACAAGTTATAACAGAGATATGGTACTCAAGGTACTTGATCATTATTTTATGCAGTTGTATGTATTATTACTTCACATGTACTGTGCCATGTTACTGCCTTTTATCATTTTTCTAATCTCTCAGTTCCCCTGCCCAAAGGGATTGTGTAGTAATTAAACTATTATCTACAGACGTCCCCTATCTGGTAATGACAGTTTGTAATACAACACAGTTTCTTATATAATCATGTGTGCATGTCTCTGTGCACTAACAGTATGTTATATAGGGCTTCCGGAGTGTTGTTAGCTCATACTCCGGTGTTTCTGCCTTCACACTGACAGGTTCTTATGTTCTAATTGTGCCACATCTTGTGGCGTTACTCACGGTCGCTGCTGTTATTGTTCTGCTTCCCGGTATAGTCTCCTGATTCTTGGAGCGGTATGCAGATACCGTGGCCGGCGGTGCTGCTCCCGTGCTCTGAGTTCTGTCTACGTCACCGCCAACGTCACAGTCAGGTGATTGAATAGGCGAAACTTGGTTCAGTCGGCTAGCGTTAGCGTGATTGGTCAGTGGGGGCTTGTCAATCTATCATATCAGAAAAATCTTTTTTAATCCTGTAACAAGTGCTATCGATTTTAATTGTTGTTCCCGAACAACCTTTGAATGCCAAACCAATAAATGTGTATGATCTAAGTAAAAGTGTAGTTCCAATAATTGATATATAAATAGAATACCAGGTGGTGAAAGTAAGTGCTGGGGCCTTAACCAGTTTATCATAACCAGAATTCATTCTTGTTCTGAATTTTTTTCCGGTCTCCCCTACGTACATGCCACCTGTTGGACATTTGGTACATATAATGAGATACACCACATTGCTTGTGATGCAACTGAAGTTACCTAGGATCTTGTAGTCCTGATCTGTCCCTTGTCAGTTGTCATTATAAATGGCAGGTCTTGCACCTGTTCTGGTTGCAGGGAACGGTTCCTGTTGCTGCTGGAGAGGACAGGGCACTTCTGACAATGAGGTTTTTTAGATTTGGAGGTTGTCTAAAACACAAGAGTGGGGATCCGGAAATATTGATTTTAGTTGGGCATCTTTTTGTAGGAGTGGTTGCAGTTTCCGTTCAGCTCCTCTTAGTACCTGCAGACTTGGATTGTAAGTGACTACGAGAGAAACTCTATTGCTTTCTTCTCTAGTTTTGTAATGTAGGAGATAATTTCTTGATATTCTGGTGGCTCTTATAATCTTGTTCTCGATTGCTCTTGGATGGTAGCCCTGGTTCAAAAAGGTCTTTCTGAGGTCCTCAAGGTGATTGTCTATCTGTAGAGTTGGAACATATCCGATTGTATCTGATGGCCTGGCTATACACAATGGAGTTTTTTATGTGTTTTGGATGAAAACTGTCCCATCGGACATACAGCACAGACCAAAAGTTTGGACACACCTTCTCATTCAAAGAGTTTTCTGTATTTTCATGAGTATGAAAATTGTAGATTCACACTGAAGGCATCAAAACTATGAATTAACACATTTGGAATTATATACTTAAGAAAAAAGTGTGAAACAACTGAAAATATGTCTTATATTCTAGGTTCTTCAAAGTAGCCATCTTTTGCTTTGAGTACTTCTTTGCACACTCTTGGCATTCTCTTGATGAGCTTCAAGAGGTAGTCACCAGAAATGGTTTACACTTTACAGGTGTGCCCTGTCAGGTTTAATAAGTGGGATTTCTTGTCTTATAAATGGGGTTGGGACCATCAGTTGTGTTGTGCAGAAGCCTGGTGGAGTCACAGCTGATAGTCCTACTGAATAGACTGTTAGAATTTGTATTATGGCAAGAAAAAAGCAGCTACGTAAAGAAAAACGAGTGGCCATCATTATTTTCAGAAATGAAGGTTAGTCAGTCCGAAAAATTAGGAAAACTTTGAAAGTGTCCCCAAGTGCAATTGCAAAAACCATCAAGCGCTACAAAGAAACTGGCTCAGATGAGGACCACCCCAGGAAAGGAAGACGAAGAGTCAAATCTGCTGCGGAGGATAAGTTCATCCGAGTCACCAGCCTCAGAAATTGCAGGTTAACAGCAGCTCAGATTAGAGACCAGATCAATGCCACACAGAGTTCAAGCAGCAGACACATCTCTACAACAACTGTTAAGAGGAGACTTTGTGCAGCAGGCCTTCACGGAAAAAAAGCTGCTAGGAAACCACTGCTAAGGACAGGCAACAAGCAGAAGAGACTTGTTTGGGCTAAAGAACACAAGGAATGGACATTAGACTAGTGGAAATCTGTACTCTGGTCTGATGAGTCCAAATTTGAGATCTTTGGTTCCAACCACCATGTCAATGTGCAACGCAGAAAAGGTGAATGGATGGACTCTACATGCCTGGTTCCCTCCATGAAGCTTTGAGGAGGAGGTGCGATGGTGATGGGGTGTTACGCCAGATGACCTGGCCTCCACCGTCACCAGACCTTAACCCAATCGAGATGGTTTGGGGTGTGCTGGACCGCAGAGTGAAGGCAAAAGGAACAAGTGCTAAGCATCTCTAGAAACTCCTTCAAGACTGTTGGAAGACCATTTCCCGTGACTACCTCTTGAAGCTCATCAAGAGAATGCCAAGAGTGTGCAAAGCAGTAATCAAAGCAAAAGGTGGCTCTCTTCCTTCAGCCGAGTTGGGTTCAGAATCCTCTTTGTCACTGTAATATTCCTTTACACATAGTCTCCTGAAGTAATCCTCCATGTCGCTGCACAGTTCAATTTTAACCAGAGTTTTAGTGGGACAGAATTAGAGTCTGCACCCGGGGTATGTGGACTCGGGTATGTGGGCCCTCTGCTGCGGTAGGGATGTTACTGGTGGCCTGCTCAGACCCGGGGCCCTGGTGGTCTGCTTTCAAAAAAGGGAAAATTTGAAAATAATAAAGTATAAAGTTCTCGTGACGCCACCTGCAGATTCTGGTGACTGGACACCAGCACTACTTCAGACCTCCAGAGGCGTCAGTACTGCAGCTTTGATGAAACAGCTCCCTGCAGGTGGAGCTGGGCCTCTGGGGCAGGAGTGCACCGATGATGGATATGCAGACTGTAAATGTCAATGATCAGCTGTACGGTAGAAGAACAAACACACGGAGACTCTGTCACTCTACCCGAGTACTTTACTGGAACAGTTCTGGTGGCAATACAGTTCACACTGCAAAGCATTCTTTCTCAAGAGGTAACCGGCCGGGTAGGCACAGTGGGCTGCAAGGCCCTTCGGAGACTCCCGTGGTATGCATTCTTTAGTCAATCCCGTGTCCTACTGATGATCCCTGTCTTTGCACTACCCCTTACTACCACGCCTGTTGGGGTGCTGTTGAGTTGCCGTGCTTCCCAGCTCTTGTAAAGGCGGCTTCACCTTAGTGGGTGATCCTGGTGTGGAGGTGCTGTTTGGGCGGGGTGTCGGGGCCGGTGGACTGACCAGCGACGGCCAGTATTGGCAGCTCACGGGCTAGACTCCCTAAACCGTGTCCTCGGAGCTGGCTTCCCATGGTGGACTAGGGTTCCCCCAGGAGTATGGGTGCTCTGGTATGGAGGTTCCCTCCCTCTGTTCCTGGGCTGCCTGTTCCTCTCTCAGGCCCCCTCTCTCGGAGTCCCCTTTTCTCACTCAGGGCTCCCTTTCCTTCTTCTCCTCGGGGCAAACTAAAACTACCCATTTTGCTACCTCTCTCCTCCCTTAACTCCCTCCCCCAGGGACTAGTCTAAAACCGTTTTCCTAGGGTTGAGTGTGGGAGTGCCGGGATGGGAGCCTCCTACAAACCTTGCATTCTCACTGTGACAGGGATAATTGCACACTCTTTTATGGGAGCAGTACCCCAACTGTGACGCCTGACCAGTGGGGCACCACAAGAGTCCCCTAGAAAGCACAGCAAGTTCCATTTTGTTGGGTTTGTAATCCGAAAGGTGGATGACACAATTAGATGCATTTTGACAGGAGTAATTTTCAGCATTTGTCTTTGTTTTGTTAGTATTGAGTCCTGAATTGATGCGCAGTTTAAGTAATTTCTTTTCCTTGTCAGACGAGTTAGTAATTTATGGTAATATTGTTATAATCTTTGTTCCATGGCTTCTGTAAGTGTGTACCTTAGTGTTTCCATTTTCCCCTGGATGTTACTTTTGATACTGTAGTAGACATGCAAAAATGGTTCCTTAGTCTCTCAGAGGTCCTGTGGCAAAGGTTTCGTGTTCAGAAGTGGATTTGTAATCCTGAGTCCTTTGGGAATCAGATTCTCCTTCCTGCATTTGGAAAGGAAAAATATGTCACTGTCCAGTTTGCACGTTTCTTCAGAAGTGTTTTTGAATCCATAAAGATTTGGTACATTCCGGTATCTTCCATTTTGATAAGGTAAAAAGATGTTTGTACAGTGTTAGCCAGTAGATAGAAAAATGGTAGAATCTGAGAGTCCTCATTGGTTGATACCTTCTAATGGCTAACTGAAAAGATGGTAAGTGAAGCCAGCTTTCAGGACACTATGGCCCCTTCGTCAGGCTGATAATGGACAGAAAATTTGAAGACACATACATATATACATAAGCAAAAGAAAAACTGCAGTAGTTTAGAAATTCTTTGTAACCAACACCTTCAATGTGTTTTACAGCAATATGATTACAAATTTCTTGAGACAGCTAACCAGTTTTACCCATCATGAGATGTTTCTTGTGTGGCACCTTGGTGATGAGACATATTTTTATATCATCAATTTAACCGGGTGCTATTAATTTTTAGTGATGGACGAGTCCTAAATTACTCGGAATCGCTTGACTCTAGCGAGTCCGAGCCCGGGACTCGCTACTCGTTGCGAGTCTAGCGAGTCCAATGTTAATGAATGGGGAAGCGAGTAATAGCGAGTAGTGTGCGATTTACAAATCACAGATGTGTCTCGGAAGCTTCAGCCTGAAGAAATCCTAGTTTTGTCAGAGACTCTGACAAAACTAGGATCGCCATTGATTTGCATTGGACTCGTTTACTGTGCAAGTAATCGCTGGGAAACTCGCACAGATAAGAGTCCGGCTGTCTCCTCTGTGCTGGCTGACGCAGCTCCAGGGTCCTAGAGCCCGCCTGCTGCCTGATGTAGCAGAGCTGAGATTGTTCTCAGTCTGCTCATTCCTTGTGCATAGACATCTATATCTATGCACAGGGGATGTAGCAGAGAGGACATCGCGTTTTGGACTGCGTCGGACGGAAGAGGATTTTTTTAATTAAAGATGGAGTCCCTAATGCCTTTTTTTTTATTTCTAATTAAAAATTTTCTCTGTGTTGTGTTTTTTTTAAAACAATTTAATAGAAATTCATGGCGGTCATGTCTAATATTGGCGTGACCGCCATAAATTTCGGGCTTAGGGCCAGCTGATAATACAAAGCTGGCCCTAACCTCTTTATTACCCAGCGTGCCACCGCCACCAGGGCCGCTGGAAGAGCGGGGTTCAGCGCCAGAGGATGGCGCTTGCGGGCTGCAATTTGCAGCGGGGGGTGCCCAGAAAGCTTGGGCATCCCTGCGCTGCGGATTCCAGCCCCCAGCTGCTTAGCTGTACCTGGCTAGTTATAGAAATTGCGCGGAGCCCCACGCATTTTTTTTTTATTATTTCATGAAATTCATGAAGTAATAAAAAAAAAGGGCTCCCCTATATTCTTGTGTCTGGCCAGGTACAAATAGGCACCTGGGAGTTGGGGCAGCCCGTCGCTGCCTGCTGGATCCGGCTGGTTCCAGAAATACTGCGAAGCCCATGTAATTTTTTTTCTGAAAAATCAATAAAACAATCCTAAAAAAGGGACTGCATCTTTATTAACCCCTCGCCCATGGTCCAGGGGTTAATAAAGATGCAGTCCCTTTTATTTACATTGTTTTATGGATTTGTCAGAAAAAAATTTCACGTGGGCTTTGCCGTATTTCTGGAACCAGCCGGATCCAGCAGGCAGCGACGGGCTGCCCCCAACCCCCAGGTGCCTATTTGTACCTGGCAAGATACAAGAATATAGGGGAGCCCTTTTTTTATTATTTCATGAATTTCATGAAATAATAAAAAAAAAATGCGTGGGGCTCCGCGCAATTTCTATGTCTAGCCAGGTACAGCTAAGCAGCTGGGGGCTGGAATCCGCAGCGCAGGGATACCCAAGCTTTCTGGGCACCCCCCGCTGCAAATTGCAGCCCGCAGCCGCCCCAGAAGATGGTGCGTTCATTGAAGCGCCATCCTCTGGCGCTAAACCCTGCTCTTCTAGCGGCCCTGGTGGCGGTGGCACGCTGGGTAATAAAGGGGTTAATACCAGCTTTGTTATACAAGCTGGTATTAAGCCCGAGATTCTTAATGTCAGGCCACGTTTGACCCAGCCACTAAGAATCTCCAATAAAGGGTTAAAAAAACACAACACAGAGAAAAATTTTTATTAGAAATTAAAAAAAAAGCCATTTAGGGACTCCATCTTTAATTAAAAAAATCCTCTTCCGTCCGACGTAGTTCAAAACGCGATGTCCTCTCTGCTACATCCCCTGTGCATAGATATAGATGTCTATGCACAGGGAATGAGCAGACTGAGAACAATCGCAGCTCTGCTACATCATCTCTGTGAGCAGGCGGGCTCTAGGACCCTGGAGCTGCGGCAGCCTGCACACAGAGCAGACAGCTGAACTCGGCTCGCAAAGTAACAGCAGTTACTTTGTGAGTTTCCCAGTGATTACTTGCACAGTAATCAGACCAATGCAAGTCAAAGGCAATCCTAGTTTTGTCAGAGTCTCTGACAAAACTAGGATTGATATTGATTTGCATTGGACTCGTTGCTGTGCGAGTAATCGCTGGGAAACTCGCAGAGTACCGAGTCCTGCGAGTCCCTTACTACTCGCCGAGTAACGAGTCCTAGCGAGTAGATTCGCCCATCCCTATTAATTTTCACTAAGTGGCAGGATTGCTTTCTCATTATTGATAGATTTCAGCTGTTGTCATGACTTTTAATGGCTTTTTACACCTCTTTTTCTTCATGTGTTCAATATTTTTTCCCAGTATCATTTCTCATTAGTATACATAGCCTAATTTATGGACATCTATGGTACTTTTAGAAATATATGCACTTTAAAAAAAAAATTAATGTGTTCAATACTTTTTTTCACCCATTGTATCTGTACCTAGCTTGAAAAGCCCAATTAATTTAATTGGGGAAATATATTTTGATGGCTATTATTATTTTCAGAAAACTTCTGAACGAGCTATGTCTGTCAATACAGCTTACCCTTAAGACATTAAAACACATTTTTTAACCCAGTATTCGGATATTAAAAACTTGCACATTTTGAAACAGAAAATTAGCATTAAAATTTGTAGCTTTTTTTCTTTCTTCCCCTTTGAAAAGGGCCAAGAAAAGCATTTTCTTAAAGTCAGAATATGTTGATTCAAATTCATAATAAATTAATAAAACAATGATGATACAAATTAATGTCTGCTCATGGCATCTTCAGCTCCAGACTCATATAAAAATTTTTTAACAATTTTAACCCCTTAACAACCCATGATGTAAGGGTATGTTATGGGTCGGCTTCCCTGTCTTTGATGTGAGCTCTGGCGGTGAGCTCACATCATTTCCCCGACATCTCAGCTGATCTCATCAGCTGAGATGTTGGGCTTACAGCAGCAATTGGATCCGCGATTCCATCGGTGCTGTTAACCCTTTAGATCTCGGTGTCATTCACTGACAGCATGATCCAAAGGCGCCGTGACATGGACCGTGCTGGTCCCTGCCATGATTTGAGATCCTGCGATAAGATCGTAGTATCTCTGGCCGTCACGTGCCGTGACCCCGGAAGCTATCAGGGTTTATAATAGATAAGAAGGTAAGAGACGGCACTCACCGCTTGTATGGTTGTATATGCAGCTTCTTTATTTCATCTGTGCAGGTTACAGGTTACAGACAGAGGTGGAGGGAGGGGGTGCGGAGGTGGACGACAGGCGCTCCATTTCACACTGAATGTGCTTCAACGGGTCCAACGTGCGAAAAGTGTAATTCTTTTTTTTTCAAATTTTCAAATTTTTTTCTCCACAGATACCAGTAAAACTAACATGTTTGGTATCTACGAACTCGTACCGACCTGAGGCATCACTACGTCATGTCAGTTTTACCATATAGTGAATATGGTGACTAAAAAAAAACAAAAAACAAATGTGTAATTGCACCTGAAAGTACAACTCATCCTGCAAAACACAAGCCCTCATAGGTCTATATTGATGGAAAAATAAAAGTTATGGCTCTTGGAAGCAGGGGAACAAAAAACGAAAATGGAAAATGAAAAATCACCGAGTGGTGAAGGGGTTAAGAAATCTGCCCTATGATTTTTGTACAAATCTATAATTTGCTGAGACATTGTGCTCTCATTTCATGAATTATGTATAGGTATTCTCTAAAGCTATAAGATATGAAAAAATAAGTTTTAAATATCAAATACAAAAATATGGTTTCAATTGCTATATCTGACAGGTTTTCTCCATTTATCAAAACAGCAAGAAGAGATAACATATATTGAAGAACATTGAAGGGTGTTTTATTTCCGCTGCTCTCAATGAAGTGATGGTATAAATTGACATTCTTCAAATTCCATCAGGAAAATGCCAAATCATGTATTTCTTCACTGCAGAGAAATGGAAGAACAGTCACTTCACTTAGACTTCTGCCTCAGGCATGTTTTTCCTACAATAGTGTCCTAGTCCATTGTATGGTCAAAGCTTCCATGGCTGTTGTCTTCAGACTATAGCAGATGTGTTCCGCACCTCAGGGCAACCTTTCAAAGTGAGAGTGTATTTGTGTGAAAGTGACTGATGTGAAAACTCCACAGCTTTCCACTATTCTCCAGTCAATAACGATCAAAAGGGAAAGTAATGTAGAGGCTCTTGGCAAAGATACTTCCACATAACATTCCATTTTTTATGTTTTCACTCTGTAATAATACATGTCTAAAAGGAACATTTGACAGAAATGGTAGATGACAATACAATTTGCTCCTCTGGCAATTTTACGCAAGATTCTATGCCCTAGTAACCTAAATTTTCTTGTTTGCAAACACAGTCAAATTGAAGAAAAACTTTCTGACAATGAGTTGTTCAATTATGTTAATGATTTCTAGCTGAAATATTTTATGTTTAGATATTTTGGAATTTATGGTTTATGAGTTAGACATTGCTAGCATATAAAAATGTATCATGCATATATTAACATACAATGTCTTGTCTGGTGAGGGAATCTCTGCCTTTCTTTCTCTCAGCAGGGGCGCTCCTGAGTACTCTCACCTTTGCAGACTGGCTGGAGACTTCATTATCTTGATTTGAATGTACAATGATTAAGGCTGGTTTCAGACTTGCGGACACCTCCGCAGCGTATTGCAACGGGGAAGCGCAAGCTGAGCGCAGGCACCGCAAGTCTGCGCTCTGATGCAGATTGGTGTGCGCACCCTGTGCGCACCCCTTCATTGCACTATGTGATTTGTCTGCGTGTGGATGCTTGCGCACCAGATTTAAGGAAAAAAGAAAAGGGAAAAATTATATAAAGGGAGCTCAGTCAAAATAGACAATATGTGAATAAGTATAAGACTGGCATCACCATAGACGTAGGTGCTAGCAGAAAATAAAAATACTTACAGAGAAAGTTATCTGCCGCGACACTACTATTATCATGAGTAATGGAAATCAATAAGTGACATAGAGAAAAGAGGATTAAACGGTATTTTTCCTTAAATCTGGTAGCCACACATGGACACCATTGTGAGGTCCTAACACACACCTGATCATTGTTTTTAATCACATCCATGGACATATAAGCCTATACACCTTTCACAATTTCACTAGGGCATAGTGTCAGGACCTGGCAGTGGAGGCTCCTTGTAAGTGGATGCCAGGCTTAATCTTTAGTGGCCACTATCGAGACTAAGATCTCCGATTTTCATATTTAGCACAGGGCAGTTTCTGCATTACACATATGCACAATACCGTTTGATCCTCTTTTCTCTAGTGCCACTTATTGATTGCCATTACTCATGATAATAGTAGTGTCGCGGCAGATAACTATCTCTGTAAGTATATTATTTTCTGCCAGCACCTACGTCTATGGTGATGCCAGTCTTATACTTATTCACATATTGTCTATTTTGACTGAGCTCCCTTTATATAATTTTTCCCTTTTCTTTTTTCCTTAAATCTGGTAGCCACACATGGACACCATTGTGAGGTCCTAATACACACCTGATCATTGTTTTTAATCACATCCATGGACTTATAAGCCTACACACCTTTCACAATTTCACTAGGGCATAGTGTCAGGACCTGGCAGTGGAGGCTCCTTGTAAGTGGATGCCAGGCTTAATCTTTAGTGGCCACTATCGAGACTAAGATCTCCGATTTTCATATTTAGCACAGGGCAGTTTCTGCATTACACATATGCACAATACCGTTTGATCCTCTTTTCTCTAGTGCCACTTATTGATTTCCATTACTCATGATAATAGTAGTGTCGCGGCAGATAACTATCTCTGTAAGTATATTATTTTCTGCCAGCACCTACGTCTATGGTGATGCCAGTCTTATACTTATTCACATATTGTCTATTTTGACTGAGCTCCCTTTATATAATTTTTCCCTTTTCTTTTTTCCTTAAATCTGGTAGCCACACATGGACACCATTGTGAGGTCCTAATACACACCTGATCATTGTTTTTAATCACATCCATGGACTTATAAGCCTACACACCTTTCACAATTTCACTAGGGCATAGTGTCAGGACCTGGCAGTGGAGGCTCCTTGTAAGTGGATGCCAGGCTTAATCTTTAGTGGCCACTATCGAGACTGAGATCTCCGATTTTCATATTTAGCACAGGGCAGTTTCTGCATTACACATATGCACAATACCGTTTGATCCTCTTTTCTCTAGTGCCACTTATTGATTTCCGATCCCCATAGGGTGACATTTGGCCAAATTTCGGATCTGATGCTGTCTGATTTATATCAGACAGCATCGGATTTCACAAAATCGTTGTGTGAAACCAGCCTAAGGCCGATCCTGAAACCTATGGATGGACTATAGAGCTTGCAACTTACTTCATGTGCTATGGTCATGAGATCCATCTTCTGGGTTTTAAGAATTCTCCCATGGACTATTTTGCTGGCTTGCATTGTGGTCCTGGACCTGTATTTGCTAAAATACCCTGTACGGATACAAACCTTGTTGCATCGTTAGCTTGCCTAGGTGCTTATTACAACCCACAACTTCAGATCTTCACAGTTACCATTTCATTTCAGTGCTGTTTCCATCCATTTTAATGGTTCCCTAGGCAGATTTGCCGATAAAATGTTCGAGTTCACCATAGACTTTCATTATTGTCATGAGTTTGTGCATTCAGCTATAACATTTGTGTTATCTGGGACTAGAAGGTCACAGCAATTAGGAGATCATAGGTCCTCTTTGGATTCTGCTCACCGATTAACATGAGTGGAGTAAATTCATTTTCATTTGGTGTTGAAGGGGTTAGGAATATCTTTTGATCCTGCTGAGATTCCATATAGATCTAATCTCAGCTGCTGCCCCTTGTTGCCACTCCCATGTGTCAGTTATAGTTCTATGCTGACCTTCCAGAAGAAGTTATCCTTGTGGAAGCTGAGGAGTTGCATTTGTTGTTTTTATTCAAACCTGTTAGTTTCTCTCTCTCTTGGTGTTGTCTTATTGTAGTAGTAAGACTAGCATCTTGCTGCCCAAGTCACTTGCCAGGGCTAGCCCAGACTCAGCCAGGGCTGAGGCATGTGATTATGAGGTTCTCTCTAACCTGTAAAGTGTAAGCTCTTATAGTCAGCAAGGTCCTCTCTATCCTGTAGAGAGTAAGCCCTTATTGTCAGTGAGGTTTTCTCTATCCTGTAGAGTATAAGCTCTTATGGTCAGCACGGTCCTCTATCCTGCAGAGTGTAAGCTATTATGATCAGCATGGTCCTCCATGTCTCCTGTACCATATAAGCTCTTATGATCAGCACAGTCCTCTCTTTCCTGCAGAGTGTAAGCTTTTATGGTCAGCAAGGTCCTCTCTAGCTGGTGTAGAGTGTTAGCTCTTATGATCAGCAAGGTCCTCTCTTTCCTATAGAGTGTAAGCTCTTATGATCAGCAAGGTTCTCTCTATCCTGTAGTGAGTAAGCGCTTATGATAGGTGTGGTCCTCTCTCTCTTTCTCACCTGTAAAGTGTAAGCTCTTATGGGCAGCGAGGTTATCTCTCTCAGCCACATTTATTTTAAAAGCAATTATGCCACGGTCATGCGGGCCGTGGTACTCAGTAGCCGGGCAGGCAGTCTGTTGGATATTGCTGTGGCGATTGCCCAGTTCTGTGGCCCTAACCAGACAAGTAGAAGGGGGTATTTACAGGGGATAATAGTTTATGGCTTAACGTGACGCCATCTGAGGTATCTGGCCAGGGATAGCCAGCGCTGCGTGTAGGTGCCTTAGGGGATAAATGGTGAGGCAGCAAGGGGGATTACTCCCCTCAGCAGGAGCAAGTTCCTTGGGTGATGACATGGGTTGTAGTAAGAGGCATAGCAGACAGAGACAAGGGGCAGATGAATGCAGTGTTTACCTTTGCTGAAAGATGGTAACAAGTTGAATCCACGATACTGCCACCAGGTCCAGGGTCCAGTCTGTCCAGAAGCAAGTGAAGTTTGCTCCACTAAGTGGGTAGAATAAGCTTTCCTTCTATGCATGCCTGTTTGGGGATTCAACAGTTTATAAGATGATCTGTCTCACTGTTTCTCTTCTTCTGCAGCTTCTCCAGCCAGCATGCATTGTGAGCCCGTTGTAAACTGTTCTCTAAGTCCCAGCCTGAGCTCTCTGTAATGTGGTGTGGCTGGTGTTGCAAGGATGACCAAAGGACCTTCAATCCATCGGTCTTCAGATTCTGCTTCCAGGGTTTGCAAATCCCTAGATAGCCCAGGACTCTGGTGTACTGCTCTTGGTGTTATCCTGGAATGAGCTTACACAACTCCAGCTCCATGCATGTTTTCTCTCCTTCTCCTTGTGCTTCTCCTTCCTCTCTTTCACTTACTACTCTAACCCCTCCCCCCAGCCAGAAAAGTGAGTCAACTCAAAAACTAGGTGTTAATTTTTTTTAATTATAAACATTTTGTGCGTTTTTATATGACAAAAAAATCTGGATGTTTACCAGGACAACATGCTGACATTTCCTGGTCTCTACAGCTGTGCTTTTAGTTTTGCTGAGGAGACTGGGACAGGTTCAGCACATAGATCTCATTATCAGGAGATAATGGGGAATTTGGTGCAAAGTGGCAACTGTAATGTATTTAAACAAGCCCAAATAAAAAATGATATCTGATCTCTACACATATGTTATTATGTATGAATCTTCTCTACCACAACCAGTAGAAGGGTGTTATATGCCACTTTTGTTGAATTTACCAAAATCTCCGGAGCAGCTGTTGAACTCACAGCCAGTACAGAGAACCAGTGGAACACCAGTTTCCTTTTTTCTGCACTTAAGTATGTTTGCATCTTTTAAAATCGTGAATACAATTAAAGACATAAGTGAAGGAAAATGAAAAGAAAAGGACTAATCAACTCCCTGACATGATTTGTAGTGGCATGATAAGGTTATCTCACTCTGCGAAAAACATCCTACTGCTGGTAAGTTGGTGAGGAAGGGACACATTCCAAGGAATTGTATAGATTGTAGGGACTGTTTTGATAAATGGAGTATGGGGTTGTTAATGCGAGAGCACAGTATAAAATGTAGTGGGGGTTGTGGGAGAATGGGCACACTATAGAGAGGGAGCAGCATGGCTGAACAGTATAAAGAGTGAATAGTGTGGGGGATCATAAGGACAGTGAAGAATGAAGGGAGACAGTGTGATGACACACCCCTTCAGGGCCTTAGGATACTCAGAACCGTGCTTTGAGGCTTCATCATGGGGATCACAAGGACCGAGACCAAGCTCAGTGACCCTGGCAGTGTTATTAAAAGTTTGGTGTGGGTGTCGCTCTCTCTTAGGGAAGGGAATCTGGCATGGAGGGTTCATTCTGGGAAGGGATGACTAGACCTGGGGATACTTGTATTTTTACGAGACGCCACCCGCAAGTTGCGGGTATAGATGGCCGCCGCAGCACAACAGTTCTCCTAGGGGTCGATGGTAGGGCAGCAATGTTCTTAACCCCTTTATGGGTAGTGCTGACCCTTAAGGCATCTACAGGCACCTGAGTGAGTTGTTAGTTGTACTTCTGGTGCTTTTGACGCGTTAAAAATGTTCACAGACACGGCGGGTTGCAGTTTTCAGTTCTTTTACTCACAGTTTCTGTACACCAACCCACTGAGCACTGGGTACTCTGCGTCAGGGATACAGCTACTCCCGGGTCGTAGGATGGTATTTAACCGGCACCCCTCCTCTGTCCTTTCTCAGCCTCTTTACACTGCGCTTGCCTCGCCCGTCGTGCCTTGCGCATTGCCACACAAGAGCTCTGAGACAATGACTGAGCTTTTCTTAGGGGTAAACCTGCAGTATCTCCTCTTAGCCCTATGCTTGCCACCTTTTCAGCAGATGTGCGGGGTTGTCGATCGTGTCACCATGGAAGTACCACACAGTCTCCGGGTTGCTAGTTGAACCTGGTCTGTATTCTCCACTAGTCTTGGGGTTCCTGGTGCCCTTGTTCTTCGGCCTGGTCCCTCCACTCACCTGCACCTGACAATGAATTCGAGCCCCACAGGTGGATTGCTCACTTCCCGTGTCTCTAGGACCCTCTCTTCTCCTGGAGCCACCTAGTTATTGTTTCTTCTCCTCAGTCTGGCCTTAGGATGAGCTCCCACATGCTCCATTCCTCTGGACACTTAAGTTCTTTCTTTCTGTGACAGGCATTCTTGCTCTAGCTTCCCTCCAACTCGACCCCTTATTTATACCCTTTGTCGTGTGTCCCACGTCATCTACATGTGTTCTTCCTGACCTCACTCCTTCCCAAGTGCTCCCTCTAACTACTTCCTCTCCACCCATCCCCACTACAATGGCTCCTAGTGTGTGGTCTGGGTGTCCCGGCACCGGTCTGTGCCCTTCTTACCTGTGAGTGGGATACTACACCCTAAATGGGGTACCTCTGTGGCGACTGGATCCGCAGGGGTGCCAACAGTGACAGTACGGAAAGCTAAAGCATGGGGGACAGTATGGAGTAGGACTACCATGGGGGCAGCTTGAAGAGATGGGGGTACTGTAGAAAGGTAGCAGTGTCAGGTGACAGTATGTAGAAGGTGCAACATGTTGGGACAGTATGAGGAGAACAGATTTGGAGATTTTATGGAGAGGGAATAGCATGGGGAGCAGTATTGAGAGGAAGCAGTTTGGGGGGACAGAACAGAGAGGAAGCAGCATAGAAAGATAATATCAAGAGAGTGTAGCATGGCATAACAGTATGTAGAGGGGAAAGCATGGGGGAACATTCTGGAGAGAAGACAACATGGAAGACAACATGGAGGAGACAGTGCGAAGGACAGTATGGAAGGGAGGCAAAATGTGGGAGAAGTGTGGGGGACAGTATAGAAAGAAGGGAGCTTGAAGATAATATGGAGAGGGGGAAATATGGAGAGAATGCAGCATGGGGGACAATATGTAGAAGGGTATGATGCGGAGACAGTGCGGGGGACAATATTGAGATGAGGCAACATGGAGGGGATAGTATGGAGTGGAGGTAGAATGGGAGGACAATATGGAGGGATAGTATTGAGGGGTCAATATGGGGGAAAAGTATGAATAGAGTGCAGCATGGGGAGACAGTATAGAGAAGAGTCAGTGCGGGGGGACCATATGGAGCGGTGACAACATGGAGAAGACATTATGGAAAGGGGGCAGTATGGAGATAAGAGCGGCATGGAAAGATGTTATGGGGAGGGAGAAGTGAGCATATGCAGTATGTAGAGGTTATAGCACGGGGAGACAGCATGGAGAGAGGGAAGAATGGGGGAACATTATAGAGAGGGAGCAGTGTTGGCAGGAGGGACACATCAAATCTCTCTCATTCTGGGTTAGCTGACTGGACTTAGTTTACAACTCACTAGGACTTAGAAAACATTGCCAGAAAGGCACACAGATAAGTTGTAAGAGGGAGTCTCTTTCCTTGCTTTTTTTGAATAACCCGCTATATTTGTCCATTCCAGATGTTACTCAAAGTAGTCTGAATAGGTGTAGTAGTTGTTGTCCAGGCCTCGCAGAGACTTTAAATTATCTGTGGGTGTAACAACCCACTAGAGTTGATGTGCGAGGCCAACTTAGAGATGATGTAATTGATAAACTCTGAGAATCAAGAGACAGAACACCTATTTAGTGTTCAGCATCATGATTCTACTTTATTGTAATTTAAGCAGGGTTTTATGTATACCCTTGACCTTGAAGAAAGAATGCTAGGTTAGGTTATATGTCAAATTGCAGGCTATGGTTAAACAAAATGTTTTCTACAATTGCGACTGTGCAGATATTTGTATGGGTTTTAGGATATATCTCAGTCTCTTAGGAATTTAGATGCAATTGGGAAATGTGTAGGAGAGTTGTCGTGTAGAGGCACTACATGGTGTAAGAAAAGACCAAATGGATTCAGATTTCCTACAATGTAGAAGAGGCAGCATGAGAGGAGTTGATGGACAGTATGCAGCATGGGGGAACAGTATGGAAATGGAGCAGCTTGGAGGGGCCAGGGTGGAGAGGGTGCATCCATGGGAGGACACTGAAGATGGAGACAGTGTGGAGAGGGCAGCAGGGAGACAGGGTCAGCATGATGGCAGACTATGAAAGGAGAGGGCTGCATGCGGCATAACGCCAGTTATAGTTCAAAAAGAGGGAAAGTGCAAAACTGCAGTAAAAATTTGAATCCCATCCCCAACACTGACACAGAGAATCATGTTCACAGGTCAGTTTTACAATAAAATTAATATAAAATATAAAAGTATGATCCAAAAAACAATGACAAAATTGCATTTATTTACTGTATGTGTATATTGTAGAGTGGCAAAAAGTGCCATTTTAATTCCCGACTTGGGCACCAGTAAAACTGGAATTGGCATTGGACACCAATGCGTTGCTGCCATCAATTCGTACACTTAATGTACCTCTGTTACCTCTTTAAATAAAAGTGTTTCAATTTTTCCAATTACATTAATAGGTTAATCATGCTCAATATAGTGATTTAAAACAATGATCTAAAAATTATTGCTGATATTCTTTTCCATTAACAGCTACAGATCCATTTTTTAGGATTCTTGAAAAGCCTTGTACATTATCACCTTGAAAGGAAATAGACATTAATTATATATAGAATCCCTTTCTTTTTTGACAATTTGTCAAACACCTTACTGAAGAGTAAAATAAATATCCTTTAGTGTAGAACTTTAAATTAAACAGGGGCTGAGTCATCATTGCTTATTTGCCTCTTTTTGGCTAGCTTTTTGTATACAGCGCCTGTTTTTAGCTTGTTCATTATTCATTGTTCATTATTTTAATTTGTACATTTTTAAAGTCACTTTATTGAGTGTTTTTTATTACGTTTGTAATTATGGGCAGGACTTACGTGTTCCCAATGTTTTCACCTAAATTCTTCTATTGACTGATTTTATGTACATCTTTTATCTTGGCAACATTTTGCTAAATGTGCAACAATTCTATACTAAGAAGTCACAAGGAAGGTTACAGACAAAAATAAAGAACATGTTTTCCTAAGTGCCCATGATGAATAGCTTTTTAACTTACAAAACAATTAAAATAGAAATGAATATTGTCGAATCAAAATGCCATAGGAATCATTGGCTACCGTTACTGTAGAAAGATACAGAAAGGGATGAGCTTGTTTCTTTACTGTTGTTTTTCATGTAATTGAAATGAAACAAAATTACTCTATGGATCATGATCCTCTTACCAAAGGCCATTTTAATATTGATTTTAATTAACTATTGCCAGGGCATTTTCCTCCTTACGAGTAATCATATCCAGAGATATGATGAGCTGAACATTATTTCTGTAATAGGTATCTGGGCAGTGTGATAGAGCAGCTTGTTTTAAAGTACAACAGCTGCAATTGGGTATATTGTGCTGGCAGCGTTTCCTGTAATTGTCCACAATTATAATAGCTCGCTGTATCCTGTACAGCATTTACATAGCTAGAAGTACAGAAATTAACAATGATCTGAGAAATGCAAGTTGACGTTGAAGTGTAATAATATAGCAGATTGAAAAAGAGACCAATTTATGGCTGATTTAATTGGCTTAACTATACTTCCTTAGGAGGAACTTGAGGCTTGTCAGACGTGGATGTCTCATACAACGTAATCTTCTCTGTATGTAAACATTAAAGCAATTTTTTCTCTTTAATAAACTTTCTTTATAAGGGTAAGTGCCGACGATCAGGAGCCTCTGTGTTCTAGACGCAGCATCATTCCTCTTCTGGAGACAGCAGTGTTTCCTGCAGAAGAGCTCGCGGTCAGCGCCCACAATAAGGCTTCTTGGCGCAGCAGATTTTGGCTGTGTTCTTGCACTGATAACACTTGCTTCTCCCCAATAATTTGACATGCTGTAGCTCAGGAAGCCGCGTCGCAGGTCAGTTTACGCAGTGTTATAAAGAAGCAGGAGATTTCTATAAATCCAACAACTGTGCTTGGATTGTACAACACAACGTTTTGGACACAGCCAAATATGTTGTGTCTAAAACTTTGCTAATCCTGATCGTGGGCACTCACCCTAAGTAAACCTAATAAATTTGGTTTTCTACCTCAAAAGTTTCTATAGACAAATAAACACATTAAATACGAGGGTTGAATGAAAAGTAAAGCTTCCACCTTCGCAACTTGGGTTTCAATGGGAATATTTTAATAAATCAAATGCTGAAATATTCCTGTGCTCTTTACCCCTTCATGACCGGGAAATTTTTCATTTTTCATTTTAGTTTTTTGCTCCCCTGCTTCCAAGAGCCATAACGTTTTTATTTTTCCGTTAATATAGACATATGATGGCTTGTTTTATGCGGGACGAGATGTACTTTCATATGCAATAATTTATTTTACCATATAGTGTACAGGGAAATTGCAAAAAAATTCTAAATGCAGTGAAATTGCAAAAAAAGTGCAATAACACGTTGGTTTTTTGGGTATTTTAGTCGCCATGTTCACTACATGGTAAAACCGACATGACGGGGAAATGCCTCGGGTCGGTACGAATTCGTAGACACCAAACATGTATAGCTTTACTGGTATCTAGGTGGTGAAAAAAAATTTCAAAAGTTTGCAAAAAATCAAAAATGTACTTTTTGTGCCATGGTCTGCGACCCGTAGCGTTCTCAATTTTTGGGATCAGGGGGTTTGTGATGGCTTATTTTTTGCGTCTTGAGCTAGCGTTTCTAATTATACCATTTTTGGGGGGATCCGCAGTTTTGATCGCCCGTTATTGCATTTTATAGCAATGCTACAGCGATCAAAAAAACGGAATTTTGGCGTTTGGACCATTTTTATCCATTACGGAGTTTACAGCTCTCATTAACGGATTTATTACAATGATAGATTGGGCGATTCTTAACGCGGCAATACCAAACATGTGTATTTTTTTTATTTTTTGAATACTTTTATTGTGATTGGGGGAAAAGGGAGGTGATTTGAACTTTTATATTTTTTTAATGGTTTTTAAAAACTTTATTTTTTCATTAATTCTTATTTTTACACTGCCTCTTTAATAGGCACCTTGCTGCACAGTCCGATCGCTTCTGGGAGATACAGATGAGCTGCATATCATCTGTATCTCCCAGAATCGCGGACCTGTTGTGGTTGGCAATGCCTGCCAACCACAACATGAAACCGCTCTGTGACAGCATCTGGGGTCTAGCCAGGACCCAGGGCTGTCACATGAGTGCCAGAGATACCGCAATACTATCGCGGGATCTCTGGAGCAGGCGGGGAACAGCGCGTTCCCCGCCGTGGCCGCCTTGGATCCCGCTGTCAGAGATTGACAGCGGGACCCCAGGGGTTAACAGCGCCGATTGGATCCCGGATCCGATCGTCGCTGTTACCCCGACATCTCAGCTGATGAGATCAGCTGAGATGTCGGTGCTTTGATGTGAGCTCCGCGTCGGAGCTCACATCAAACCTCCCTTACTGGCCCAGGACGTTGTACAACGTCCTGTGTCGGCAAGGAGTTAATTACCGTTATTCACTTTTCCACATAATCACCAGACAATTGGGTACACTTCCGTCAACGATGAATACGTTTTCTGAAGACATCACAGAAAAAGTCGACACTCTGTTTCTGCGACCGGCCGATCATGCTTGGAATTTCTCTCTGAGTGATACGATATGATCATCCTGAATCAGTCTTTCAATGTTTTGCATGTTTAGCTCAGTGGATGCTTTCACAGGACGCCCAACTCTCTTTTTCAGTCAGATGTTCCCACCTCACTATCATTAAACCTACTGGCCCAATGACGCCCAATGCTCAGATCAACACAATAACTGTAAACAGCTTGCATTCTCTGATGCATCTTCTTCCTGCACACTGACTGTCGTGAGGAGCAGTGACGTCATTCACTTAGTCACTGAGGACTGCCTGTGACAGTGAACTGCTGTTACCCCACTGCCAGTAGTTGGGTCACCTGAGTTCACTGCCACGGGGAGCCTCGAGTGACTAAGTGAAAGATGTCACCCCTCCTTGTGGCTAGTGATGGGCAAACCCTCCAATGTTCTGGTTCAACAAACTCGCCTGAACATTTTTTAAAGTTCGGGTTCAGGGTCGAAAGTGGCTCGAACTTAAGTCTAAACCCCGAACTCGGAATGTAAAGTTATGTAATACAGGCTAGGAGGCTGTAGAAGAAATAAAATATTTATTAAATAGCATTATACTTATCAGCATCCACCTGCTTGTACTTCCTGGGTCACTCATTAACTTCCTGGATATTTACTGCAGAGGGACCCAACAGCCAATCACAAATGCTGTCACAGAGAATTGGCGCACCAAAACCATGTTGCGTTTTTTGCTGCAGATTTCATGCTCTTTTGGTGCAATTTTGGCACAAAACTGCATGCACTGTGTTCAATGTGTTCATCTGCATCTCCTGGCCCAAAAAAGCACCTAAACCACAACATAGTTTTTGCCGCAGATTTTATGCTTTTTGGTGCATTGTGTTCAATATGTTCATCTGCATCTTCTCGCCAAAAAAAGCACCGCAATATAGTTGAGCCCTTTTTATAAAACTATTCCTTGAAATAATTTTTAAAATATGACGTGGAGCTTCACCGTATTTTTGTATGCTAGCCAGGTACAGCAGACAGGCACAGGCAGCCCCCTACCCGCAGCTGCCTATTTTTACCTGGCTGGAAACCAAAAATACAACGAAGCCCTTTTATTAATTAATTCATGAATTTCATGAAATAATTTTTAAAAAATGACACAAGGCTTTGCCGTATTTTTGGTTTCAAGACAGGTACAGCTAGGCAGCTGGGGGCAGCTTTTTGGGGCCTCCCAGCTGTGAATTGCAGCCTGCAGCTGCCCCAGAAAATGGTACATTCATAGAAGCACCATTTTTTGGCACTGTACCCTAACTTTTCCAGTGGCCCTAGTGGCGTTGGCACACTGGGTAATAAAGGGATTAATGCCAGCTTTGTATTGGCTGCTGGCACTAAGCCTGAAATTTATAGTGTGAGCAGTAAAAAAACACAACACCGAAAAAAAAATTTAGAAATAAAATACAAGACAACCTTGTTTCCCATTTTTAATGAACAAAAAAACGCTTCTCTCCGACATAATCCACAGGTAACATCTTCAGCTCTGCTGCATATCTCTGTGAGCAGATGCCCATTCTCTGTGAAAGCATCTGTGATTGGTTATTGGTCCCCTCTGCAGTGAATATCTAGATAATGAGCAGCACCAGAAGTAGACGCAGCGGGACGGTGGGGCGGTGGGACGTGGTAAGTATAATGCTGATTAATAACCATTTTCTTTATTTTAACAGCTCCCTCGCCCCCAAACCCAAACTGTTACACGGACTTCGCAGGAAAGTCTGTGTTCGAGACCTATGCCCAAACACTAGATGTTCAGTACAGACCCTGAACTTTACAGTTCAGGTTCGCCCATCACTACACATGGCAGATAGTGTGATCACAGGGTCTGCAGGGAGAGGACGCTTTTGTTCCCTCTTTGTAGAATCTGGATGTAGCATAGGCGAGTAAACTTCGTCGGACCATCATTGTAGAATATCATCGAACGGGAATTTATTTCAAATAAAGGATTTTTCTCTGTCTGTGTTTTTTAGCTATTTCCTCAACAGATTAATCCATTGCCCATCCCTAATCCTGAGGCAAAAGGCATTTCTACATCATTGCACTACAATGAAAGGGGCTATCCAACCTTAGGATACAAGTCTGTAGTCTCTGTATTTAACTGCAGACTTGTGAACCCTCACATTGTATGCACTGCATGCTGTTGAGGATTATGCAGTGTCGGCACTGGGAACAGTGAGTGTGTGACCACAAGTATGTGATCTGCATACATGCAGTCACATGCCAACAAGATGGGCGCAGCCTCGTTCAATACAACTGTATTGAGCGAGGTTGAAACAGTCTAGTGGGAATGTGACTGTGAGTGAGAGTCAGTTCTGAAAAGCCAAGGCATCTCTGGCATAAATTGCATATGCTGGGGTCTGCTCTGACTTCATTCACATATGCCAGTCTAATATCATGGATTATCATTTGAAAAGCTTCAATTAAGTACTGCTTTTAATGGTTTTTCTTTTTCTATGTTTGAGACGGCTTGGCACAACTGAAAGGGATCCAGTCACCCCCAAAACGCCTATCATGCTATCCAAACATGTCCTTGCAGCATATTATCAATAATCCCACTCTCCTTTTTGCTCAGAAAAGCACCCAGTAAAACTGTAGAAAACGTTATATATATATATATATATATATATATATGCATTAGTCACCTAGGCGGGCCATCTCTGTCCTAATAGCACGCCTTAATAGGCGTGATCTGCAATGAATATTGTAATCAGTGCCTCCCTCCTCTCCTCGGCGCTGTATAGGCTGTAATGGGGCTCTAATGACACGAATTGCGTCATTTCCGGCAGCGGGTGACGTCAGTACCCCTGCGCCGCTCTGCGGGCTTCAAGCACCACATTGCGCATGCGGCGTGGGTGTACTGACGTCACCCGCTGCCGAAAATGACGCGATTCACACAATTAGAGCCCCATTACAGCCTTTACAGCGCCGAGGAGAGGAGGGAGGCGCTGATTACAATATTCATTGCAGATCACGCCTATTAAGGCGTGCTATTAGGACAAAGATGGCCCGCCTAGGTGACTAATGCATATAGCCACCGCTCATTAACATCCATAATGAGTAAGTACGTTTTTCTACAGTTTTACTGGGTGCTTTTCTGAGCAATAAGGAGAGTGGGATTATTGATAATATGCTGCAGGGACATGTTTGGATAGCTTAATAGGCGTTTTGGGGGTGACAGGATCCCTTTAAAGGAAATAAAAAATATTTAGAGTAGGACCGCCCTGATAAGATTTGCCTTGACATGGCAGAGTGGCTCCAAAAATGGATCAATTATTTGCCAGAAAATCTCAATTTTTTTAATACATATACAGTTTGGAATTAATATGTACAGTCACACAATTTACAATTCTGGTAGTGTTGGTTCTTCTTGTTATTTTTTAATTATTTTTTTTAATACATGTACCTCCAGAATTCATTCTCATCTAAAGTTCCGGAGCGTTTTATTCTGTCCCATATTTCACTCATTTCTTTCCAGACTCCTTTGACATTAGTATTACTTCTGAGAATTTAATTCATAATACTATAGGTTTTAATGTGTCCTGGAAGGTCAACTAAGGATGCTGTAGGACATAAATTTAGACTTCATTATTTTCCATTGGACTAAAGGACATTCAAAGAGATAATTTAAATCAAGGAACTGCATACACTGTTACATAACGTCACAGATTTAACTGGAAACACAATAATCCCATTACTTTGAAGTGCAATTACACATTTGTACTAGGATGACATACATAATCTAAGTACTCCAGTGATTTTGTTCACACTGAATTTTAGATGCTAATGTGAATGTGTTTTTGCGATTTACTAGAAGAATATTAACCTGTTAATGTCCTGGTATATATGGGATGCTGGGACCCAGCCCATTTTAAAATCTGGCACATGTCACTGTACGTCGCAAAACCATTGGAATGCCTTTACATGCTTCTGATATTGTAAAACAAAAAGGAAACAAGTGGATTTGCTTTGCTTATGAAAACATATGTAGAATTTATCAAATTACAGACAAACAATATCCACCTTAAAAGGCATCATAGATCCGGCGGTTGTGCACAACTCTGACACAGCAGATGGTAATACCCGCACTTAAGTCACAAGTAAATAAAATACAAAGTGAGACTACAGATTTAGCCCGGAGGGGGGTCCCTATTCTCCATCCCACCACTTTTGATATAAGCACCTGCACTTTAAGTAACAAATCGTAACTTGTTATGTGTGATTTCATTGTCTTTAACCATGTTAAAGTATACCACTGTTGTACGTAGCATGTGTATCACATGTATAGTTTATTGAACCTGTAGTCTTATTTTGTATTGTATACGCTTGTGACTGCTAAGTGGAGAATATGTATTATATGTATGGCCTATTGAATTTGTAGTCTTACTTTGTGCTGTATTTACTTGTGACCTAAGTGTTGGTATTTCCATCTGTTGTGTCAGAGTTGTACACAATTGCTGACTCTACGATGCCTTTTAAGGTGTATATTGCTAGTCTGTAATTTAATAAATTCTACACATGTTTTCATAAGCAAATGAAATCCACCTTTTGTTTCGCATGATTTCCTATTGGAGTTGCTGGGTCACACGGAGTATAATCTACCCATTGGCTCTTTATGAGATTGCAATGCCATATGGAATTTTTTGTATTAATATGCTTCTAATATTGTATTTTTAACACATTGTACTTTTTATTAAAGGGAACCTGTCACCTACTTAAAGCCCCCCCAGGCTATCATTACCTGTCCCTGCATCTTCCTATTACTACTCTAACTATCCCTTTCTGTCCTAACTTTGACCAGTAACTGTGTTAAAAAAGGGTTTTGTTACTTATGATAAAGATCTGGGGGTGCTACCATTGCTAGCCCCCCTGAGTGTCCTCTCCATGTCCCGTGACCGCCTTCTTTCTTGTGTATCACGCCCCGATGGGCGTGATGTAGGCTTCCAAATGCGCGCTCCTCCCGCCTCGCTCGTCCATCGGCAGAGTTCCGGGGTATGACGCCAAACACGACATTTCCGGTACTCTGCAGGGCCGACTTCGATCTGAGCAGTACGCATGCTCCGTGGAGCATGGTACATGCATCCCCAGAGCAACGCACACTGCTCAGACTGAAGTCGGCCCTACGTAGTACCGGAAGTGGCATCATACCCCGGAACTCTGCCGACGGACGAGCCAGGCAGGGGGAGCGTGTATTTGGAAGCCTACATCATGCCCATCGGGGCGTGATACACAATAAAGAAGGCGGCCACAGGACACGGAGAGGACGCCCAGGGGGGCTAGCAAAAGTAGCCCCCAGATCATTATCATAGGTAACAGAACCCTTTTTTAACACAGTTACAGGTCAGAGTTAGGACAGAAAAGGATAGTTAGAGTAGTTATAGGAAGATGCAGGTAACTAACCCAGGGTATGGAGACTCGGGCATCTAGGCCCTCTGCTGTGGTAGGGATGTCACTGGTGGCCTGCCCGACCCGTGGCCCTGGTGGTCAACTAAAAAGGGAAAATTGAAATGGGAATAAAAGTTTAAAACTTTATCGTGACGCCACCCGCAGATTCTGGTGATTAGCATCAGCGCTGCTTCAGACCTCCGGAAGGCGATGGTACAGCAGCCGAGATGGTAGACCTCCCTGCAGGTAGAGCTGACCCTCCGGGGCAGGGATGCACCTGTAGTGATGGACGTGCTGATGATGGAGATAGACAAGTGGCAGTGCAGCGGTGAAATAAGTATACGGAGACTCTGTCACTCTACCCAGGTACTTTACTGGATCGATGCTGATGGTAGTACAGTTCACAGAAGACAACCATTGTCCAGCAAGGATAGCCAGCCGGGTAGTCACAGTGGGCTGCAAGATCTCCTGGAGTCTCTCTTCCTTGTTTCTAACCCATGTCCTGCTGCTACTGCCTGTCCACAAACAGCCCGCTTAGTACCAGGCCCGATTGGGGTGCTTTCTGAGTATCCCAGCTTTCCACTCTCTTCTCTCCTGCACTGGATCTCGACCCCGGTGGGTTATCCTGGTGTGACTGGTTTCCTTTCTGACAGGATGTCTGGGCCGGTAGACGGACCCACAACCTCCGGTGTTACGGCTCAGGGGCTGAACTCCCTGTGACGCGTCTTCGTAACTGGCACTCCGGTGTATGAACCAGGGTTCCTTCCCTGAGTATGGACGCTCAGGGGGTCCCCTCCTTCAGTCTGGGCTGCCTGTTCTCTCTCTCCTGGCCCCCTCTCTGGAAGTCTTCTTTCTCTCTCTCGGAGGCTCCCCATACTCCGTCTTTCCTCAGTGCCGACTAAAACTCACAGTGTAGCCTCCCTCCTCCCTCCTCCCCTAACTCTCCCCCCCCCAGGGTACGGGCCCAAAACCATCTATTCTAGGTGAGTATGTGGGAGTGCTAGAATTGGATCCTCCTACAAATCCTACATTCCACTGTGACAGTGATAACCGCACACTCATTTATGGGTGCAGTACTTCAACTGTGATGCCTGACCAGTGGGGCACCACACAGGGACAGGTAGTGATAGCCTGGGGGGCTTTAGGTAGGTGAAAGGTTCCCTTTAATAGTACATTTAGATTGATAGCTTTTGAAATGATAAAAAAAAATAAATTTACAAAAATTGGAAAAATATTTGCTTTTTAAACTTTTAATGTGTTTGTCCATAAATAAATAGGTATACACCACTGTATACATGGGGGGCGGTGAGACAGCAGGGGAGCTGTATAGCACCACTGCTGGGCCTGTATACCACTGCTGGGGCTGTATACCACTGCTGGAGCTGTATACCCCTGCTGCAGCCGTATACCACTGCTGAGGGGCCTGTATACCACTGCTGGGCCTGTATACCCGTCCTGGGGGCTGTATAGCACTGCTGAGGGGCCTGTATCCAATTGATGGGCCTTTATACCACTGATGAGGGGCCTGTATACCACTGCTGGGGACTGTATATCAATGATGGCGGCAACTGTATACTAGTTATGGCCACTATATACCAATGATGGCTGCTATATGCAGGGATGGTGGGCTTTATAACAGGACGGTGGTCTGCTGCATTGGTAGTTTACTGTTTCTATTTAAAATAAAAGTTCAACATTTTATTCGTAACTATTTTCATTTTTAATATTTTTCAGTACCGGTAGCTGCTGCATTGTCCACCCTCTGCTTATACGCGAGTCAATAGGTTTTCCCAGTTTTTGGGGGCAAAAGTAGGGGGGTCGGCTTATACATGGGTCGGCTTATACATGAGTATATACGGTACATTTTCCAGAGGAGCTTTTTTACCCAATTTCTCCTGAGCAAAGCAATACCCGATGGGTAAATTGTATACCACTGTTTGGACAGACAGAATGGCTAAGAAGGGAAGAAGGGCCATTATATTTTTGAAGCACAGATTTTACAGGAATAGTTTATACCTTGTAGCATTTAAAAAGCACTTCAGTTGTCAAAAACAGCAGTAACCCCAAAAAAGTGACCACATTTTGGAGTCTACAACCATCAAGCAATTTATATAAGGATTTAATGGGTTCTTTGACATTATAGTTGTTTTTCAGATACCTATATATTTTAGCTGCAAAAATGTAAAAATAATATTCCTTAAAAATACTTCAGTTCAATTATTTTTTTATATTTCAATGAGGTAAAATAAGAAAAATGACCCCACAGTTTATTACGCAGTTTCTCTAAATTACTAAAATAACATATTTGTGGTCATATACTACCATTTAGGCACATGGACTAGAATAAGCAAAATATGTTTTTGGGCCCAAATATTTTCTGAAAGGATTTCTGGTATTGCTGAGACTCTGAGTTATTAGTAAAGGGTAAATCCTCCAGAAGAGAGATAATTTTGGAAACATCAGTTTTTCTCATACAAACTCTTTCTAGATGCCAGAGCTCCATCTGAATACAGAATATGGTGTCACCCATAAGAACCCTACCAGAAGGATTGCTTTCCACGTGGTTTTAGTATCTCCTGGTGACAATTCTGGCTAAATTCCCTATCAAATCTCAAATGTATCAACATAGCCTAACAGTACATAACAGTAACAGTACACAGGACATGACACACTGAAGTTAACTGATCAAAAGGGACCTCTAATCCAAATATTAACCCCTTCCTGACTTATGACGTTATAGAGACTTCATGAAAGTCTGTGCATTCCCGACCCATGACGTCTCTATAACGTCATGGGTTGTTTGCGCTCCTGCAGCTCCGGTGACAGGGCCAGTGGCAAGTCAATGGAGCTACAGGATCGCAAGGACTCATACTCTAGCCCGGGGGTGTGGCTTAGCCCCCCCATGGCTAAACTTGCTCTGATTGGCAGTTGAAATTGAGACTGCCAATCAGGGCAAGTATCCCCCTCCAGGTCTGATTGGATCTCTTGTATCAGATCTGGAGGGGCGGGATGGCAGGTGCCCTCCCCCTCCTATCTCCCTCCCACTCTAGGGCTGATGACCCCCCAGATCCCTTTTCTATCCCCCCACCCGGCGGTAACAGTCATCCGCCGGCGGTATGCCTGCCGGCGGTAAATTACTGTTACCACCGGCGGGCTGCACATGCCTGTGCACCCGCCAGTCAGCTTCCGAAGCCCCCTCCTGGTGCAATCATGGAGGAGGCTGAGGAAGCTGACACGCCCCGTGCCCTGTGTTTCCTGCCTCACCAGCTCTGGTGTGGGCCCCTCCTCCTCTCCAAGGCTGCTCCTTCTGGATGAGGTAAGTATGAATGAATGAATGGATGGATGAGTGGGTGCATGCATGCATGCATGTGTGCATGGGTGGCTGGATGGATGAGTAGGTGCATGCATGCATGGGTGGATGGGTGAGTGGGTTCATGCATGCATGCATGGGTGGATGGATGGGTGAGTGGGTGCATGCATGGGTGGGTGCATGCATGGGTGGATGGATGCATGGGTGCATGCATGGGTGGATGGATTGATGTGTGCATGCATGCGTGGGTGGATGGATGTGTGCATGCATGGATGGATGTGTGCATGCGTGGATGTGTGCATGGATGGATGTGTGCATCTGCATGCGTGGATGTGTACATGCATGCATGCATGTGTGCATGGATGGATGTTGCATGCATGGATGTGTGCATAGTTGTGTTTGTGGATGTGTGGATGCGTGCATGCATTGATGTGTGGATGTGTACGTGCATGGATGGATGTGCGCGTGAATGGATGTGTGCATGGATAGATGTGGGTGTGCATGCGTTGATTTGTGCATGCGTGGATGGGTGCATGGATGGATGTGTGCGTGCATGGAGGGATGTGTGCATGCATGGATGTATGCGTGCATGGATGCATGTCTGTATGCGTGGATGTGTGGATGCGTGCATGGATGAATGTGTGCATGGATAGATGTGTGTGTGCATGAATAGATGTGTGCATGGATAGATGTGTGCGTGTGTGGATGTGTGCGTGCATGGAGAGATGTGTGCATGCATGGATGTGTGCGTGGATGTGTGCATGCATGCATGGATGTGTGCGTGCGTGGATGTGTGGATGCATGCGTACATGCATGGATGGATGTTACATAGATGGATGTGTGCCTGGATAGATATGTGCATGCATGGATGTGTGCATGCATGGATGTGTGCATGCATGGATGGATGTGTGCATGGATGGATGTGTGCGTGGATGCGTGCGTGAATGTGTGGATGCATGCGTGAATGTGTGGATGTGTGCATGGATGGATGTGTGCATGGATAGATGTGTGTGGATGGGTGCATGCGTGAAGGATGACTGCATGGGTGGATGGATGTATGCATGGATGGATGGATGGGTGCAACAAGGGATCAAGTGTTCTCTTGTTATAGTCTCTGGGATCATAGTCATGGTGCACTGTATGACAGATCATTGCCATACAGTGCACCATAATTCTGACCCCCGAGACTATAGGAAGAGGACACTTGATCTCTTGCTGCAGTCTCTGAATTGAGCAGAGGCGATCGAGCGTTGTGGGACCTTCATTGTGGACTACGTCGGAGGTGATCGAGCGTTGTGAGACCTTCGTTGTGGACTACGTCGGATCTTTATAATAATGATGGAGAAGATGGAGTCCGAATTTTGTTTGTGTTTTTTTTTCAAATTAAAAGATTTTTGTCTGTGTAGTGTATTTTTTTGACTATTTACTAGAGATTCCTAATGGCTGGGTCTAACATTGGCCTGACATTATGAATCTCGGGCTTAGTGCCAGCTGCCAATAAAAAGCGTCATTAACCCCTTTTTTACCCAGTTTGCCACCAGCACCAGGGCAACTGGAAGAGCCTTGGTACAGCGCCATAAAATAGTGCTTCAATTAATGCGTCATTTTCTCAAGCAGACTGCTTGAGAAAGGCAAGGAGCCGAAACGTTGCAGTCCTAGGGCTAATAAAACCCTTATGGATCTTATGAAGGAAGTGCTGCCTTTCATTTTTTCATCTATCTAAATTACCAGTGGAATGGTAGGAGGGCTTTGCACCCGACGGTGAAGTATTGTGCTGTTTCGTTTTTTTTATTTTTTCTAGAATTAATTCTAGAAATAAAAAAAATGGGCTTCGCTGTATTTTTGGTTGCCAGCCAGGTACAGCAAGGCAGCTGGGGGTCGTTGGCAGTCCGTAGCTGCCAAATTGTACCTGGCTGGACCAAAAATATGGCGGAGCCCCACGTCATTTTTTTTCTTCTAGATTTAGTTCTAGAAATAAAAAAAATGGGCTTTGCTGTATCTTTGATTGCCAGCCAGGCACAACGAGGCAGCTGGGGGGCTGGAATCCTCAGCGTGAAGAGACCCAAATGTGGGCCCTCACGCTGCAAATTGCATCCCACAGCCACCTCAGAAAATTGCGCATTCATTAGAGGAGCCATTTTCTGGTGCTGTGCCCCAACTCTACCAGTTGCCCTTGTGCTGGTGGCACATGGGTTCTCCATATGCGACATGGTGTCCGCTAACAATTTCAATGGAAAAATTAGCTCCAATTGTTAGCGGAAACCATGTTGCGTATGGAGAGCCCCTCCCTATGTGCCTGAACATTGGAGCTCCCCACAGTGACCCCATTTTGGAAACTAGACCCCCAAAAGGAACTTATCTAGATGCATAGTGAGCACTCTGAACCCCCAGGTGCTTCACAAATTGATCCGTAATAAGGAAAAAGTAATTTTTTTTACACAAATTTTCTTTTTTCATCTTTACGGATTAATATGTGAAGCATCTGGAGGTTCAAAGTGCTCAATATGCATCTAGATAGGTTCCTTGGGGTCTAGTTTCCAAAATGGGGTCACTAGTGGGGGAGCTCCAATATTTAGACACATAGGGGGTCCCCATACGATACGCGACATGGTGTCCACTACCAAATGAAATTGTTAGCGGACACCATGTCGAGTATGGAGAACCCCTGTGTGCCTAAACATTGGAGCTCCCCCACAAGTGACCCCATTTTGGAAACTAGACCCCCCAAGGAACTTATCTAGATGTATAGTGACCACTTTGAACCCCCAGGTGCTTCACAAATTGATCCATAATAATGAAAAAGTACTTTTTTGTCACACAAATTTTTTTTTTATTTTTATGGATCAATTTGTGAAGCACCTGGGAGTTCAAAGTGATCACTATGCATCTAGATACGTTCTCTGGGGGGTCTAGTTTCCAAAATGGGGTCACTTGGGGGGGATCTCTTATAATTAGGCACACAGGGGCTCTTCAAACACGACATTGTGTCCACTAACAATCTGAATGGAAAATTAGCTTCTATTTCCTCGTCGCTGCTGGCCCTGTCCTCCTCAGGTTCCTCCTCCAAGGAAACTGGCTGGATGGATGGCTACTCAATCATGGCCTCCAGTACGACATCATATCTTTCCGCAGGCACCTCTGGGATGTCTGGCTCGCCTGGCTCCTCCGGGTCTTCTGGCTTTGCTCCGGTCAACTCATCCGCTAACAATTTGAGCTACCGTATATACTCGCGTATAAGCCGAGTTTTTCAGCCCACAAATTGGGCTGAAAAGTTACCCCCTCGGCTTATACGCGAGTCACTATACGGGCGCCCCCCCCCAGAGGTATACAGGCCCCCCCATCAGTATACAGGCCCCCCCAGGCTCGGAAAACCTGTAAAGGAAGATGATTATACTTATCGCTGTCCGGCTGCCGTCCCCGCTCTGCATCGCGCTCCTCCATCTGCATCGCGCTCCTCCATCTTCCGGGTTCCTGTCGGCGCCGAGAATGACGTCATTGTAGGCGCAGAACACAGGAAGTCGGAAGCCGGAAGATGGAGGAGCGCGATGCAGATGGAGGAGCGCGATGCAGAGCGGGGACGGCAGCCGGACAGCGATAAGTATAATCATCTTCCTTTACAGGTTTCCCGAGCCTGGGGGGGGCCTGTATACCTCGGGCTGCTGCTGTATATACCCTGGGGGGGCCTGTATACCTCGGGCTGCTGCTGTATATAGCCTGGGGGGCCTGTATACCTCGGGCTGCTGCTGTATATAGCCTGGGGGGGCCTGTATACCTCGGGCTGCTGCTGTATATAGCCTGGGGGGGCCTGTATACCTCGGGCTGCTGCTGTATATAGCCTGGGGGGGCCTGTATACCTCGGGCTGCTGCTGTATATAGCCTGGGGGGGCCTGTATACCTCGGGCTGCTGCTGTATATAGCCTGGGGGGGCCTGTATACCTCGGGCTGCTGCTGTATATACCATGGGGCTGCTGCTGTATATACCATGGGGCTGCTGCTGTATATACCATGGGGCTGCTGCTGTATATAACCTGGGGGGGCCTGTATACCTCGGGCTGCTGCTGTATATAGCCTGGGGGGGCCTGTATACCTCGGGCTTCTGCTGTATATAGCCTGGGGAGGGCCTGTATACCTCGGGCTGCTGCTGTATATACCATGGGGCTGCTGCTGTATATTCCATGGGGCTGCTGCTGTATATACCATGGGGCTGCTGCTGTATATACCATGGGGCTGTTGCTGTATATACCATGGGGCTGTTGCTGTATATACCATGGGGCTGCTGCTGTATATACCATGGGGCTGTTGCTGTATATACCATGGGGCTGCTGCTGTATATACCCTGGGGCTGCTGCTGTATATACCCTGGGGCTGCTGCTGCTATATATACCCCTGGGGCTGCTGCTGCTGTATATAACCCTGGGAAGGCTGCTGTAACACTGCTGGGGCCTGTATATACCACTGGGGAGGCTGCTGTATACCACACTGTTGGGGGCTGTATACTACCACTGGGGAGGCCTGTATACCATCGGGGGGGCCTGTATACCACACTGCTGGGGGCTGTATACCTGTGCTGGGGTCCACCCTCGGCTTATACACGAGTCAATAGTTTTTCCCAGATTTTGGGGGCAAAAGTAGGGGGGTCGGCTTATACACTGGTCGGCTTATACACGAGTATATACGGTAATTTTCCATTCAAATTGTTAGCGGACACCTTGACGCATTTGGAGAGCCCCTGTGTGCCTAAACATTGGAGCTCTGCCATAAGTGACCCCAATTTGGAAACTAGACCCCCCAGGGAACCTATCTAGATGGGTTGTGAGCATTTTGAACCCCCAGGTGCTTCACAAATTAATCTGTAAAAATGAAAAAAGAAAATATTTGTGGAAAGAAAAGTAATTTTTCATTATTATGGATCAATTTGTGAAATATCTGGGGGTTCAAAGTGCTCATCACCCATCTAGATAAGTTCCCTAGTTTCCAAAATGGGGTCACTTGTGGGGGAGCTCCAATGTTTAGGCACACAGGGGCTCTCCAAACGCGACATTGTGTCTGCTAATAATTTGAACTGATTTTCCATTCAAATTGTTAGCGGACACCATGTCGTGTTTGGAGAGCCCCTGTGTGCCTTAACATTGGAGTTCCCCCACATGTGACCCCATTTTGGAAACTAGACCCCCCAAGGAACCTATCTACATGCATAGTGAGCACTTTGAACCCCAGGTGCTTCACAAATTGATCCATAAAAATGAAAAAGTACTTTTTTTCCACAAACATTTTCTTTTTTCATTTTGACGGATTGATATGTGAAGCATCTGGAGGTTCAAAGTGCTCAAATATGCATCTAGATAAGTTCCTTGGGGTCTAGTTTCCAAAATGGGGTCACTAGTGGGGGAGCAATATTTAGACACATAGGGGGTCCCCATACGCGACATGGTGTCCACTACCAAATGAAATTGTTAGCGGACACCATGTCGAGTATGGAGAACCCCTGTGTGCCTAAACATTGGAGCTCCCCCACAAGTGACCCCATTTTGGAAACTAGACCCCCAAGGAACTTATCTAGATGTATAGTGAGCACTTTGAACCCCCAGGTGCTTCACAAATTGATCCATAATAATGAAAAAGTACTTTTTTTTCACACAAATTTTTTTTTTATTTTTATGGATCAATTTGTGAAGCACCTGGGGGTTCAAAGTGATGACTATGCATCTAGATACGTTCTCTGGGGGTTCTAGTTTCCAAAATGGGGTCACTTGTGGGGGATCTCTTATATTTAGGCACACAAGGGCTCTTCAAACACGACATGGTGTCCACTAACAATCTGAATGGAAAATTAGCTTCTATTTCCTCGTTGCTGCTGGCCCTGTCCTCCTCAGGTTCCTCCTCCAAGGAAACTGTCTGGATGGATGGCTCCTCAATCATGGCCTCCAGTACGACATCATATCTTTCCGCAGGCACCTCTGGGATGTCTGGCTCGGCTGGCTCCTCCGGGTCTTCTGGCTTTGCTCCGGTCAACTCATCCGATAACAATTTGAGCTAATTTTCCATTCAAATTGTTAGCGGACACCTTGACGCATTTGGAGAGCCCCTGTGTGCCTAAACATTGGAGCTCTGCCATAAGTGACCCCAATTTGGAAACTAGACCCCCCAGGGAACTCATCTAGATGGGTTGTGAGCATTTTGAACCCCCAGCTGCTTCACAAATTAATCTGTAAAAATGAAAAAAGAAAATTTTTGTGGAAAGAAAAGTACTTTTTCATTATTATGGATCAATTTGTGAAATATCTGGGGGTTCAAAGTGCTCATCACCCATCTAGATAAGTTCCCTAGTTTCCAAAATGGGGTCACTTGTGGGGGAGCTCCAATGTTTAGGCACACAGGGGCTCTCCAAACGCGACATTGTGTCTGCTAATAATTTGAACTGATTTTCCATTCAAATTGTTAGCGGACACCATGTCGCGTTTGGAGAGCCCCTGTGTGCCTTAACATTGGAGATCCCCCACATGTGACCCCATTTTGGAAACTAGACCCCCCAAGGAACCTATCTACATGCATAGTGAGCACTTTGAACCCCAGGTGCTTCACAAATTGATCCATAAAAATGAAAAAGTACTTTTTTTCCACAAACATTTTCTTTTTTCATTTTGACGGATTACCGTATATACTCGTGTATAAGCCGACCCGTGTATAAGCCGACCCCCCTACTTTTGCCCCCAAAACCTGGGAAAACCTATTGACTCGTGTATAAGCCGAGGGTGGACTCCAGCACAGGTATACAGCCCCCAGCAGTGTGGTATACAGGCCCCCCAATGGTAGTATACAGCAGCCTCCCCAGTGGTAGTATACAGCAGCAGCCCCAGTGGTATATACAGCAGCAGCTCCAGTAGTTAGTATACAGCATCCCCAGAGGTATATACAGCCCCAGTGGTAGTATACAGCATCCCCAGAGGTAGTATATAGCCCCAGTGGTAGTATACAGCATCCCCAGAGGTAGTATACAGCAGCCCCAGAGGTAGTATACAGCAGCCCCAGAGGTAGTATACAGCAGCCCCAAAGGTATATACAGCAGCCCCAGTGGTAGTATACAGCAGCCCCAGAGGTATATACAGCCCCAGTGGTAGTATACAGCAGCCCCACAGGTATATACAGCCCCAGTGGTAGTATACAGCAGCCCCACAGGTATATACAGCCCCAGTGGTAGTATACAGCAGCCCCAGAGGTATATACAGCCCCAGTGGTAGTATACAGCATCCCCAGAGGTAGTATATAGCCCCAGTGGTAGTATACAGCATCCCCAGAGGTAGTATACAGCAGCCCCAGAGGTAGTATACAGCAGCCCCAGAGGTAGTATACAGCAGCCCCAAAGGTATATACAGCAGCCCCAGTGGTAGTATACAGCAGCCCCAGAGGTAGTATACAGCCCCAGTGGTAGTATACAGCAGCCCCAGAGGTATATACAGCCCCAGTGGTAGTATACAGCAGCCCCACAGGTATATACAGCCCCAGTGGTAGTATACAGCAGCCCCACAGGTATATACAGCCCCAGTGGTAGTATACAGCAGCCCCAGAGGTATATACAGCCCCAGTGGTAGTATACAGCATCCCCAGAGGTAGTATACAGCAGCCCCAATGGTAGTATACAGCATCCCCAGAGGTAGTATACAGCAGCCCCAGAGGTAGTATACAGCAGCCCCAGAGGTAGTATACAGCAGCCCCAAAGGTATATACAGCAGCCCCAGTGGTAGTATACAGCAGCCCCAGAGGTAGTATACAGCCCCAGTGGTAGTATACAGCAGCCCCAGAGGTATATACAGCCCCAGTGGTAGTATACAGCAGCCCCACAGGTATATACAGCCCCAGTGGTAGTATACAGCAGCCCCACAGGTATATACAGCCCCAGTGGTAGTATACAGCAGCCCCAGAGGTATATACAGCCCCAGTGGTAGTATACAGCAGCCCCAGAGGTATATACAGCCCCAGTGGTAGTATACAGCAGCCCCACAGGTATATACAGCCCCAGTAGTTAGTATACAGCAGCCCCAGAGGTATATACAGCCCCAGTGGTAGTATACAGCAGCCCCAGAGGTATATACAGCCCCAGTGTAGTATACAGCAGCCCCAGAGGTATATACAGCCCCAGTGGTAGTATACAGCAGCCCCAGAGGTATATACAGCCCCAGTGTAGTATACAGCAGCCCCACAGGTATATACAGCCCCATTGGTAGTATATAGCAGCCCCAGAGGTATATACAGCCCCAGTGTAGTATCCAGCAGCCCCAGTGGTAGTACACAGCCCCCCCTCCTTAATATGCGTCCCGCAGTAGTAATAAACAGCCCCCCCCTCCTTATCATGTCCCCCCCGGCTGCGGTAGCTGTGAAAATAACAAACAGTTTATACATCACCTTCCGACGCAGCTCCTCCGCTCCTCCGGTCCTCAGCATCTCCGCTCGCCGGCTTCTTCTTCCTTGATGTGCCGGCTTGTGACCGCGCGCAGGAAATGACGTCATCTCCTGCGCCCGGTCACATGACACCGGCACAACAAGGAAGAAGAAGCCGGCGAGCGGAGATGCTGAGGACCGGAGGAGCGGAGGAGCTGCGTCGGAAGGTGATGTATAAACTGTTTGTTATTTTCACAGCTGCCGCAGCCGGGGGGGACATGATAAGGAGGGGGGGGCTGTTTATTACTACTGGGGGACGCATACTAAGGAGAGGGGGCTGTGTAGTGCAATATGCACGGCATCCCCCCGCCGCTGATGGACGGGGGGATGCCGTGCATATTCATTGCACTAATGAGGCGGCCCCACGTGACCGCCTGCGGTCACCGCGGCCCCCTCCTGCCTCCTCCAGCCCCCGGTCACAGCTCCCCCCCCACAGCATACCGTATTGACCCGTGTATAAGCCGAGGGGGGACTTTTCAGCCCAATTTTTGGGCTGAAAAACTCGGCTTATACACGAGTATATACGGTAATTTGTGAAGCACCTGGGGGTTCAAAATGCTCACCACCCATCTAGATAAGTTCCCTGGGGGTCTAGTTTCCAAAATGGGGATACTTGTCGAGGAGCTCCAATGTTTAGGCACACAGGGGCTCTCCAAACGCGACATGGTGTCCGCCAACAATTTGAGCTACTTTTCCATTCAAATTGTTAGCGGTCACAATGTCGCGTTTGGAGAGCCCCTGTGTGCCTAAACATTGAAGCTCCCCCATAAGTGACCCGATTATGGAAACTAGACCCCCAGGGAATTTATCTAGATGGGTGGTGAGCATTTTGAACCCCCAGGTGCTTCACAAATTTATCTGTAAAATGAAAAAAGAACATTTTTGCTGAAAAAAAAATACTATTTCATTATTACGGATCAATTTGTGAAACATCTGGGGGTTCAAAGTGTTCACCACCCATCTAGATAAGTTCCCGGGGGGTCTAGTTTCCAAAATGTGGTCACTTGTGGGGGAGATCCAATGTTTACACACAGGGGCTCTCCAAACGCGACATGGTGTGGGCTAAGAATTTGAGCTAATTTTCCTTTGAAATTGTTAGCGGACACCATGTCACGTTTGGAGAGACCCTGTGTGCCTAAACATTGGAGCTCCCCCACAAGTGACCCCATGTTGGAAACTAGAAACCCCAAAGAACTTATCTAGATGGGTGGTGAGCACTTTGAACCCCCAGATGTTTCACAAATTGATCCGTAATAATAAAGTACTTTTTTTTCACAAAAATTTTCTTGTAGCCTAACTTTTTTCATTTTCATTCAGCATTAGAGAGCCCACCCTGTAAGTAAGTAAAAAAAAGTTTTTTTAAAAAAGAAAATTAAAAAAAATATTTATATTTTCAGACATTAGTAGTAACTTTAATGGGAAGAAAATTCTTTTACAGAAGATTTTTTCATATTTTTATTGTATTAGAAAATGTGTTAGTATAATTTTAAAAGTGGAGAAACTTTGTATCTATCAGGGAAGAAGACTAGCAGAATTTAGATATGTAACAATAACAATTTGATAGAAATTTTATAGTATTTTATTCATTAGGTTTTAATTAGTGATGAGCGAGTACTAAAATGCTCGGGTGCTCGAAGCTAAGGCCGAGCATCCCGAGATACTCGTGTACTCGGCCCGAGTACCGAGCCCAATGTTATCCTATGGGAGACCCGAGTATTTTCATGAAATGACTGCCGGCAGCATGTAGAAACCCTAAAAATGTCACAAAAGTCTCAGAAGAGTGCTCAAATGACATGGCAACACTATGGGGAAGACCCCAGGAAGCATTTCTCACTCAAAAGTCACAGCTGTGAACAATCTTGTCCGACTTTCACGCCAATTTTACGGAGTCACCAGAAAACCTTCCAAAATGACACCAAAATGAATATTTAGGGTGGAAATGTTAAGGGCACATACCCAATAGTGAGATACAGCTGGTGTATGTTACTTTTTGTGATTTCATGAAAGATTTTACGTGAAAACATTGTGCGGCACTCCGATGACCCTGAGAAGAGACGTACATGAAGCCCTGTCTTGGCATAATGTGCCCATTTTGAGGAACTGGGTCTATTGTACTATTTTCCTTTGCCAGGGCAGTCCAAAATTGGGAGGTTCACCAATGCCCCTGGATAGAGACGTGCTGGAGGGCCTGTAAACCTGAAGTGGGTGTATTGTAGTATAGCCCTTTGGCAGGGCAGCCAAAAATTGGGAGGCTCCACAATGACCCATGCATACAGACATGCATGAGGGCCTGTAAACCTGAAGTGCCCATTGTAAGGAAGTGGGTGTATTGTAGTATAGCCCTTTGACAGGGCAGCCAAAAATTGGAAGGCTCCACATTGTCCCTGGATAGAGACGTGCAGGAGGGCCTTAAAACATTTTTCCCATTGAAAAGGAGCGGGTCTCCTGTCGTTGTAATGCCCATTCTAAAAGAATGGGCGTAAAAATTTACCACTGGGGGTATACCTGAAACAACAGCCTAACTATTGTAACGGTCATCATGGTGGCACATGAGGAGAAGGAGGAGCAGTCCAGCGATTAGCCAAGGAAGAGGAAGACGACGTGGTGGATGATCCAGTAGCTGACCCAACCTGGCAGGAGTATATGCAGAGCGAGGACAGCAGTGCACAGGGGGAGGGAGGCGTAGCATCCCAACAGGCAGTACGAAGCAGGGTCGGGTCCGCAGGAAGAAGGCAGGCAACCGTTCCCCGGAACAACAACACGACACAAGGTGCCTGTGCAAATGTTAGGTATTCCCGAGTCTGGCAGTTTTTTAAGTTGGCTCCAGATGACTCTAAAAAGGCCATTTGCAACACCTGCCATGCCAGCATCAGCAGGGGTACGAAAATTAGCAGCCTGACCACCACCAGCATGATCAGGCACATGTCAGCCAAGCACCCGACTTTGTGGGAAGTACAACAGAGTCGAGGAGCGGTGCTTGCTGATGTCACTGCTACGTTTTCGCGTGTTGTGCATGCGAGCCAATCCCCTGTACATGCTGGCCACGAACAAGCCTCCGGCCCTGCACCTGAAGTTGCCCATGCACAAATAACACCACCATCAAGCACGTCCTTGTCCCAGCGCGTTTAATTATCCATTCAGCAAACCTTTGAACGCAGGCGCAAATACGCTGCCAACGCCCCACATGCCACAGTCCTGAATTCTCACATTTCGCGACTCATAGCGCTAGAAATGTTGCCTTTCCGGCTGGTGGAGACGGAAGCATTCCGCGACCTGATGGCGGCTGCTGCAATTGAAGAAAAAGAACATAGCAACAGGGATGATCACTATAATCAATCTTTATTTATATAAAAAAATCTCAATAGAAAAACACAAAACACCACTGACCACCTCTTAAATTCAAAAACAATTAAAACCAAAAAAGGTGTTACAAAGCTGGTGTACAAAAGGTATGTACAGGTTACTGAGCAATAGGTAATAATACCGAGTCAGAGTATAGTACAATATAATTTGCTGGCAGATCTAAACAAATGTCTCAAATACAGTCAATTTGCAATCAAATTACATTACAGTATGGCAAATTGTGCCCTATTAACCGTAATTACACTGCACCCTTGCAGCTATGGTCAGGGCCAAACCCTCCAAACTTCACCATATAAGAAGACCATAAGGTCCTATACACCCTCTAAAATGTCCTGCAAAAGGGCCAGGGATACAGAGTAATCTGCCAGCCAACTCAAACCTCAGGTATATACAATATAATCACTATAATCACATACCCAGCCACCAGCTATCCAAGGACCCGACCCACATGTGATGGCGGCTGCTGTCCCACGTTACTCGGTCCCCAGCTGCCACTATTTCTCCAGATGTGCCGTCCCCGCATTGCATAACCACGTGTCCAACAGCATCACACGTGCCCTGAACAACACTGTTTCAGCCAAAGTCCACCTAACCACAGACACGTGGACAAGTGCTTGTGGGCAAGGCCGCTACATCTCCTTGACAAAACACTGGGTTAATATTGTGGAGGCTGGGACCCAGTCTGAGCGAGGGACGGAACACGTCCTTCCCACACCAAGGATAGCAGGCCCTACCTCTGTCAGGGTTTCACCGACACTCTACAGCTCTGGAATGTCATGCTCTTCAGCCTCCTCCTCCTCCTCCTGCGCATCCTCATCCACTGTACCCTCCACACCAGTCCCAAGCTGGAAGCACTGCAGCACTGCCTCTGCGAAGCGGCAACAGGCTGTGCTGAAGCTAGTCTGCATAGGTGACAAACCCCACAATGCAGAAGAGGTGTGGACAGCTCTGAAACAGCAGGCAGATCACTGGCTCACACCTCTGAACCTAAAGCCAGGAAAGGTCGTGTGTGACAATGGCCGGAACCTGGTGGCAGCTTCGAGGCGAGGCCAGCTGACGCATGTTCCATGAGTGGGCCATGTGCTCAACCTGGTGGTTCAGAGGTTTCTAAAGTCATACCCAGAGCTGTCTGAACTGCTGGTAAAAGTTTGCCGTCTGTCTGTACATTTTCGCAAGTCACCTGCTGCTTCAGCCGGCCTTGCCGGCTTTCAGCGCCGTTTGTGTCTTCCAGCCCACAGACTGGTGTGTGATGTCCCCACGCGTTGGAATTCAACTCTGCCCATGTTGGTCAGGATATGTGAGCAGAAGAGGGCAGTTGTTGACTACCTGCATCACCTAAGCCGTCGGGAAATGGGTCAAACTCCACACATAACACCTGAGGAGTGGAGATGGATGTCCAACCTATGTACCGTCCTCCAAAACTTTGAGGACTCCACCAAGATGGTGAGCGGCGATGACGCCATTATTAGCATCACCATACCACTACTCTGCCTTTTAAAACGGTCTCTGCTGAAAAACAAAGAGGATGCATTGCAGGCCGAGCGCGATGACTTGGAGCAAGAAACTGTAGTGGGTGTGGGTGAAAACACACAGCCCAGCCTCATCTCATCACAACGTGCAGTGGAGGACTATGACGAGGAGGAGGAGGATGAAGACATGGAGCAACTCTGTGGCCAAATTGAGGATATGACATGCACACCAGTCATACCCTCGATTCAGCGTGGCTGGCCAGAGGACAGGGGAGATAAGGAGGAGGACAGCATGTTCAGTCATCGTGTTGGTCTGGATACGGAAGTGATGGCTGTTAAGAGTCTGGCGCACATGACTGACTTTATGGTAAGCTGCCTGGCTCGTGACCCTCGCGTTCAGAACATCTTGGCAGACAATCAGTACTGGTTGGCAACACTGTTAGACCCACGCTACAAGGAGAACTTTATGTCTCTCATTCCTGAGGCGGAGAGGTCAGCCAAAATGCAGCAGTTCCATAAGGCTATAGTCACGGAAGTAGGCAAATCATTCCCCTCACAAAACGCTAGCGGCATAGGTCAGGAATCGGTGGACAACCAAGGCGTACGGCCGAGAGGGGCACAAGTCCAATCCGCCAGAGGTAGGGGAACAGTCTTTACGATGTGGGACAGTTTGCTCAGCCCCTCACGTACCACAGCCCTGAGGTGCGGGGTAGTGCCACAAGAAATGCTAAGTTTGGCCAGATGCTGAAGGAGTACCTTGCAGATCGAACAACTGTACTGCGAGATTCCTCTGTGCCTTACAATTATTGGGCCTCCAAGCTGGACACGTGGCATGAATTGGCTCTCTATGCCTTGGAAGTCCTGGCCTGCCCTGCCGCTAGCGTTTTGTCAGAGCGTGTTTTCAGTGCTGCAGGTGGAATCATTACTGATAAACGCACCCGCCTGTCAACTGAAAATGCTGACAGGCTGACTCTGATCAAGATGAACAAGGGTTGGATTGGGCCAGACTTCACCACACCACCAACAAATGACAACTGAATTTAAATGTTGTTATGGGAATTTGCCATGTACCTCCACTCACCCATGGGTACACACTTCTGGACTTTGGCTAATCGCTGGACAGCTCCTCCTTCTCCTCATGAGCCACCATGATGACCGTTACAATAGTTAGGCTGTTGTTTGAGGTATACCCGCAGTGGTACATTTTTTCGCCCATTCTTTTAGAATGGGCATTACAACGACAGGAGACCCGCTCCTTTTCAATCAGAAAAATGTTTTGAGGCCCTCATGCACGTCTCTATCCAGGGACAATGTGCAGCCTCCCAATTTTTGGCTGCCCTGCCAAAGGGCTATACTACAATCCACCCACTTGAGGTTTACAGGCCCTCCTGCATGTCTGTATGCATGGGTCATTGTTGAACCTCCCAATTTTTGGCTGCCCTGGCCAAAGGACTATACTACAATACACCCACTTGAGGTTTACAGGCCCTTCTGCACGTCTCTATCCTGGGACAATGTGGAGCCTCCCAATTTTTGGCTGCCCTGGCCAAAGGGCTATACTACAATACACCCACTTGAGGTTTACAGGCCCTACTGCATGTCTTTATGCATGGGTCATTGTTGAACCTCCCAATTTTTGGCTGCCCTGCCAAAGGGCTATACTACTATACACCCACTTCAGGTTTACAGGCCCTAGTGCATGTCTGTATGCATGGGTCATTGTTGAACCTCCCAATTTTTGGCTGCCCTGCCAAAGGGCTATACTACAATACACCCTTGAGGTTTACAGGCCCTCCTGCATGTCTGTATGCATGGGTCATTGTTGAACCTCCCAATTTTTGGCCGCCCTGCCAAAGGGCTATACTATAATACACATACTTGAGGTTTACAGGCCCTCCTGCATGTCTGTATGCATGGGTCATTGTTGAACCTCCCAATTTTTGGCTGCCCTGCCAAAGGGCTATAGTACAATACACCCACTTCAGGTTTACAGGCCCTCCTGCACGTCTCTATCCTGGGACAATGTGGAGCCTCCCAATTTTTTGGCTGCCCTGGCCAAAGGGCTATACTACAATACACCCACTTCAGGTTTACAGGCCCTCATGCACGTCTCTATCCAGGGGCATTGGTGAACCTCCAAATTTTGGACTGCCCTGGCAAAGGAAAATACTACAATAGACCCAGTTCCTCAAAATGAGCACATTATGTCAAGAGGCCTTCATGTACGTCTCTTCTCAGGGACATTGGAGTGCCGCACAATGTTTTCACGTAAAATCTTTCATGTAATCACAAAAAGTAACATACACCAGCTGTATCTCACTATTGAGTATGTGCCCTTAACATTTCCACCCTGAATATTCATTTTGGTGTCATTTTGGAAGGTTTTCTGGTGACTCCGTACAATTGGCGTGAAACTCGGACAAGATTGTTCACAGCTGTGACTTTTGAGTGAGAAATGCTTCCAGGGGTCTTCCCCATGGTGTTGCCATGTCATTTGAGCACTCTTCTGAGACTTTTGTGACATTTTTAAGGTTTCTACATGCTGCCGGCAGTAATTTCATAAAAATACTCGGGTCTCCCATAGGATAACATTGGGCTCGGTACTCGGGCCGAGTACACGAGTATCTCGGGATGCTCGGCCCGAGCTTCGAGCACCCGAGCATTTTAGTACTCGCTCATCACTATCGCTCATCACTAATTATAATGCTTCTGCAATGAGGAGGATGAGGAAATTGAAGTATTTTAAAAAGTATATCTTCATTCCATGCTTGTTAAAATTCCATAATAATATGATTGTATGCATTTCAGTTTCAGCATTCGTATCTATATAAACTGGTTATTCATATGTATTAATATTTTCATGAGTGAGGACATGTTTTTTTTTCTTAAATGCATAAGGGTATTTTTGTGAAATTTTAACAATTATACTGGGGAACACAATTTTTTAGGAGTTAGGTCAGACAATTGTTCTTAATTAATTTTTGGATGCTGAATCCAGAAATGATCTCAGTTTTTCTCTATCACGTCAAGTTTTTGAACTATAGGATTTTTTGTCTTCTCAAAAATATGTAAACTACTGTACCTAAAAAGTGTTTTATTTTTTTTAAATAGTACAAATATGAAGAAAAAATGAAATATATAAGAAATAGGCATGTCTCAGTTGTGACTACTCTTACAAGTTGCCACGTAGCTCTATATGAGTCGAATTGTAATCAGATAACAAGTCTTATTACAGATATCAGTGCAATTGTGCATCTCTGGCAGGTAAGTTGTGGAGGAAAAACTTGACGTGCTAGAAAAAAACTGACTACATTTTTGGAATCAGCATGCCAATTTTAGTATAAATCAGCTCAAAAACCTAACTCAACAGAAATTTTTTTTCAAATTGTTCCCCAGTGTTATGGAATAAAGATATATTTTTAAAGGGATCCTGTCACCCCTAAAACACCTCTAAACCTATTAAAAGCTGTCCCTAGAGCATATTAACACTTTCCCTACACTCCTTTTAGCTCCTCAATGCACCTAGTCAAAGTGAATAAAAACGTTTTATAAGTACCTCATTACTGATGATAATGAGTGACTATGCTATTCATAGTCACTCATCCAGACTGCCCCTCTTCTTCATATCACGCCTGAATAGCCGTGATCTACAGCCCAGATTCAAATTCGCGCCTCCCTGCACGCTTCCCCGCTGTGCCCTGTGTCGTCCGAGGCTGCAGTGTGGCTGGGTGACGCGATCCGCGTCATTCCCGGCGCCGGGTGACGTATTTACACCTGCGCCGCGCTGTCAGCTTCAAAATGCGCACTGCGCATGCGCGCCGAGCTGGCAGCTTCAAAATGCGCATTGCGCATGCGCAATGCGCATGCGCAGTGTGCATTTTGAAGCTGACAGCGCGGCGCGGGTGTAAATACGTCACCCGGCGCCGGGAATGACGCGGATCGCGTCACCCAGCCACACTGCAGCCTCGGACGGCACAGGGCACATCGGGGAAGCGTGCAGGGAGGCGCGAATTTGAATCTGGGCTGTAGATCACGCCTATTCAGGCGTGATATGAAGAAGAGGGGCAGTCTGGATGAGTGACTATGAATAGCATAGTCACTCATTATTATCAGTAATGAGGTACTTATAAAACGTTTTTATTCACTTTGACTAGGTGCATTTAGGAGCTAAAAGGAGTGTAGGGAAAGTGTTAATATGCTCTAGGGACAGCTTTTAATAGGTTTAGAGGTGTTTTGGGGGTGACAGGATCCCTTTAACATACTTGGATTTCCTCATCCTCCTCATTCCAGAAACATTAAAATCTCTTTTTTTCCTCTTGATCTCTATGGGGGAATTGACCCTACAGTCAGTCCACGTACAGTAACCTGGTTAAATAATTACCCTCCAAGGACTGTTGAGCTGATAAACCTTTGTTTGAATTTACTTTACAATACCATAGAGAAGGTTATTTAATATTGGGATTAAAGGGGGTATCAAGGATTTTTAGAGAAGAAAAAATGTGCCCAAGCACTAACAGGCAGCTGGCTGCCTCCTACCTACCTGTTGTGCCCGATGCCAGTCACCTCCATTCATCCTCGCCACAGAGTGGTAACAGACTGCTTGACAAGGTAAACAAAGATGAGTGAAAGAGTGCCGGCTTCTTTTTCGCTCTGCTTTGAGGAAGTGGACCTGGCGTCACGCTGATTGACAGACGGCTCCTCGCTACCTGATAGGGGGATTCTGCTGTCAATCAGCGTGAAGTCAGCTATGCGCCCATCTAAAGAGGGGAGATGCCACCCCTCTGTAGCCGTGACGTCACCAGAAGTGGCAAAATCGCCAACAGGAGACGGGTGTGACCACTCTATGTCGGTGGTGAACGGTGCCAGCTACCTGCCTGTTAGTGCTTATGCAAAATATGTTTCTATCCCGGATATCCTCTTTAAGGTGGACACTACTTTTTTGCAAAACTTACTTTTCTAACTGGATGAACTAGAAGATTGCCCAACTGAGATAAATGAATGATACTATATAGCTGGCAAAAACAATTTACATTTTTGTTTTAAGAATATAAAATAATCAACGTGTCATAAAACTTTTGTTTTGTAGGAAAACTTTATTTAGGAACTGAATGATTTGGTTGTAATACTGGAATGTGGTGTAAAGTTTAAATCTATTTTATTCATTTTAATTTTAAGCAATATTTGGATTAACTAATAAAGGTATTATTCTCCTGGTATACGAGTATACCGAACCTGGCATGACAAGGGTGGTTAATAGTAAAATGCATTCTTATTTAATTTTGTAAACAGTGGAAGCATCAGCTATTATATAGTGCCTTGTACCTAGGTTTACCCTCTTTCCTTTCTTGTATGGAAACAAATTGAATTTCCTGATTTGAAATGGCAAACTCCATCATTACATACAGTAAGATTTCAAAGAGCATCTGTCATCACACAAAGACAAATACATTTCTCAAAGAAACATCTGGTGCACTGTTAAACAAGCCTCAGGCCAGCTCAGTGCAATGAATGAAAAATGTACCAGAGATATTGTAATTTTGTGTTGTTTTCCATCTAACCAAGAGAATATGGAATCCATTAGCTCCTCTTTAGTTTGGGTAAAGCTCTCCTGAATATTGCACTTTTAAATGTATTGTCATTAACAATAATCACTAAAGCTGATAAATAGGACATAACATTTACTGGTTCCACATTAGTAAATGAACATTTGATTGAATGCCAGAAACAGAGATACATGCTAATTCTTCACACCCCTTTGAGGTAAAGACGCCCAAAATTGAATTTTTGTAGGGAATCAAAATATTTAATTATTGTAGAATAAATTTTGAGTCATGCCAGCTGGCAGTGCTGCAATGTTATTAATAATGCAGCTACTTTAATGAGATATGAATTAATTTAAGCTTGTGGTTTTAAAGTTCTTGTGAATTGTTAATATATTCAGTTTAGGAAGGAGTATTGATATGTGATAAAAATAATTTATGCAGCCTGAAGTGAAAAAGAAAGGGTAAAACATAATGTAGAGACCTCACAGATTGTGTCTACTTAAAAAAAAAAAAAAAAAAAAAAAAAAAAAAAATATATATATATACATGGTACAGACCAAAGGTTTGGACACCTTTTCATTCATAGAGTTTTCTGTTTTTTCTTGACTATGAAAATTGGAGATTCACACTGAAGGCATCAAAACTATGAATTAACACATGTGGAATTATATACTTAACAAAAAAGTGTGAAACAACTGAAAATATGTCTTATAATCTAGGTTCTTCAAAGTTGCTACCTTTTGCTTTGATTACTGCTTTGCACACTCTTGGCATTCTCTTGATGAGCTTCAAGAGGTAGTCACCGGAAATGGTCTTCCAACAGTCTTGAAGGAGTTCCCAAAGATGCTTAGAATGCCAAGAGTGTGCAAAGCAGTAATCAAAGCAAAAAGTGGCTACTTTGAAGAACCTGTCTCCTCCTTGTGACATGGCTGGTCGCAGATGCAACAATAGCCCCCGTGTCAGGGTTGTAGGGGATGGAGCATCGGTGTTGAGAGATATGGGTTGCTTCTGAGGTGGCTGATAGTATTCTGCTAAATGCAATGGTATTTGTAAGAGGCCAAATTTGGTGAGTTTTTTCTATATATTTTCTATGTACCATTTCGGTGATTTAAGTATATAATTCCACATGTGTTAATTCATAGTTTTGATGCCTTCAGTGTGAATCTACAATTGTCATAGTCAAGAAAAAACAGAAAACTCTTTGTATGAGAAGGTGTATCCAAACTTTTGGTCTGTACTGTGTATATATATATATATATATATATATATATATATATCAGATGCTTTCCTTTAGCATTTAATAGGGGACTTGCATGCAAAAATAGATACCACCCTGAGTTACTTCTGGCGACGTCTCTAGAATGTTCGAAATAGCCTGAAAGCAAAAGGAGACAATAGATGATGAGGTGTATGCAAGTGTTGATCAGAGGCCTAAGCCAACTGCCTCGTTCCCTACTAGGGTTTATTAACCTACAGCTACACGACTGCCATAAGGCCCCCATAGACATTAGATAAATGCTGGCTGAACCCACCAATATTGGTGGGCTAGACCAATAGTCTTATGAGTATGGGGGCCCTTGACTGTCTTCCAACAGATGATGTCAGGTGAGATATGGATCTGGCATATTCTATTTCAGATTACCAATCCTTTTGTTCTTGGAGATTTAAATTGCCATTAGAAGAGTCTGGAAGCATCTTTCTTGTAGAACTCGGCAGCAAGAGCAGCAACTGACAGAAAAGAGACCCTGTGTAAGAACAAAATATATCTCTCTGGTCTATGTGCCCGCTATGAGGTTTTGGTGAGTTTTTGATGCTGCATATTTTTGCTGTGACAATAAAAAAGTGTCTTACAGTTCCAACAAAGTGGATTGGATTCATTGGTTTGCTTATGGCTGTCTGTATGTGGGCAGAGAGCCGGACTGCTCAATCAGAGTCTTCAAATGAGGTATTAGTCAAGTTTTGGTCCAAAAAGACCTTTAAAAAAAGTACAACTGAACCACCAGAATCCAAATTTCCATGGGTCCACTCATTTCTAATTATATAATCTCCAAAGCTCATCATAGGATCAAAGCTTCGCAGTATAATAACTGATCATAATGCACAATTCCACCTGTGCTGGAGATAGAAGTGACCTCCTTACCTCTTAGCACCCTGTATTATTGCACATACTAGTGCATCTCAATGAATTAGAATATCTTCAAAAATCAATGTGATATTGCCATGCTTCAGGGCAGTTCTGGGATCCCTGAAACACGTTGACTTATAAATCAATATTATATTCAACCTTTGATGTCTCGACGGAATACGGCAGCACATTTGTTAACCTTTCATCCTCCCTACTATAACTTTCTGAACAAATGACCTTTGGGTTTTCATTGGCTGTAAGCCATAATCATCAACATTAACAGAAATAAACACTTAAAATAGATCACTGTTTGTAATGACTCCATATAAAATATGCATTTCACTTTTTGTATTAAATTACTGAAAAATGTTTTAACTTTTTGATGATATTAGATCTAATTAATTGAGATGCACTAGTATTACACCAATGTAGGTCTGTCCTTGCTGGCCAAAGCAAAAATGTTTGTGTATGGAGGAGTTAAGCGAGATACTTGTGTATGGGTCCTTAAGGCGGTTTTCATTCTTTATCAGTATATCCAAAATTCAACATAGTCAAACACATAAATTCCGTCCAGTAACTGCGTCAGTAGAACACTGGCAAAGTTTCAGAAATGTAACAATTAAATTTTATTCAACAATTGAATGGCTACATGTCCAATAAATTTGCACATATTAAGACAATTTTATCACAACCTTTACTTCCAACTCTTTCTTTTCATCTATTCTTATTAACCTCACTGACTCCAATATCCACATTTCCACATCTTTACAACTGCAATTGTCAGCTATTTAGAAATACCCAAATTTGTATTCCTTTTAGCCTTTGCAAGCCAAGTACCTAGTTTACGATGCTACTAACCATTTCAATGGAAAGTATCTGAATCTCTCAAACAACCCTATGTAAAAGAATAACAAAACAAACAGAAATGTGACATAACACAACCATATAGATATTTCTGTAGCGCCAACCTATGGGAGTTAATTAGTCCTGTAAGTGAATCATCTAATTCATCTAATCTTTTTATAAACTAATTTTATGTAATTTGTCAGTCGTCATGACTACTCGAATGGATTGTCAGAAAAGCAGCTCAGTTGAAGTGAAGGCTGATAACCACTTTCTATAGATTGAAATGATTCGACATTTCCCTTCCCATTAAGGTTGATAGTGTGCATTTCAAGTGTGCTTTAACAAATGATATATATATTTTTTCATTATGTATCAATTCCATTTGTCATTTAATTAGCATTGGCGATAAGCCCTTTCAAAATGCTGTGACTACTTATAGCTGCATGAATTTACTTTAGACTGGTTTCACATTGCATTTTAGAGGATCCGTGGCTGTCTGTTGTAAAATGGACAGCCACGGATCCGATTTGGCCCCCGTGTTATGCAAATGGGATCGGATTGGATTTGGCCTAATTGCCATCTGATTTTGTGGGATTCGATTTGTGTCCGATTTTTTGCTGTACCCAAAATCGGAGACTGCTCCGATTTTGGGCACAGAAAAAAATCAAACACAAATCGGATCTAACAAAATCGGATGGCAATTAGGCCAAATCCGATCTGATCCATGGCCTTTAACATGGGGGCCAATGGAGCATGGGTCCGAGAAAAGACAGGATAGTTTATCGGACCCTATTTTAATGTACTGAGCATGCTCAGTACACTAAAACTGCTCCTAACCATCTAATTTCACTTCCGCAATGTATACATATGCATTGCGGAAACAAAATTAAGTAAAAGCATGGGTTAAAAATATAAAAATCTGTATTCTCACCTTTCCAGCGATACCCCGATGGCTCCAGTAAGCTCCGATGTGACTACAGGATTTTACGTGACGTCACATCCCAATCAGCTGATCGGGTCACATGAATGGTTACCGTGGTAACTGCGGTCATGTGACCTGATGACTCTGCCGGGTTGTGACGTCACGGCAGGTCCTGTAAGCATCGAGAGCTGCTGCAGACGTTGATGGATTGCCAGACAGGGGAGCATAGAGATTTTTTTATTTTTAACCCTTTCTTTTACTAAATTACACTTCTGCAATGTATGTATATACATTGCCGAAGTGAAAGTGCCCCGCACAGCACTTTCTGTGTCCGGACCCTTGATAATTACGGACCTGGACACAGAAAAGGTCACCTCTTGTGGTGTCCGTTCCTGTCCGTGGGGTCCGACATAAAGTAGGATCCCACGGACAGGAAAAAATGCGTGATGTGAAACCAGCCTTAGATGCACTGACAGCCCCCGTAGCAGACAATTTATTTTGCAAATTGAATCCCTGTCTGACCAGATTAGTCTGTAGTTTCCAATACAGGTCTCTAATATCAGGAAAATGTAGCTTTACATAGTGACCGTACAGATTAATAGCCGTTTATGATGTGCATGGAGTAAATGATCCTGCGAAAAGTAGAAGCTACTCTTACTAAGCAGCTCTCAACTCAAAGTCATAGAGGGTTCCTAATGCTGGAATCACACTGGTGTGTGACTCACACAAGAGCACTGTAAGAGAATCTCACATTGCACTCGGCCTAATGTTAGGCAATGAGGCTGCTCAAATCTGCAAGTTTTTTCTCAGCCTGATCAGGGTTGAGGAAAAAATCACAGCATGCTGCGATTATCTGTGAGTCTCAGATCACTCTCATACATATAAGTCTATGGGTGTGAGTGAAACATTGGACTGCACTCGGATGACATTCAATTGCAGTGCGATATACACCAAGGCCCACAATTTAGAATATGGGGAGATCAATCTCTCCCTCTCCTCCACATCTGTGACCTGATCTCAGGATTAGATAACAGTTGCATGAAGCTCGGCTCACACTGTGGCAGAACCTGAGCCGAGTGTCATTAGCATAGAGCTTCCGATGCTCTCCCATCAGACTTAAAATGCCATTGTGACTCTGGCCTAAGAAAGGTTCTCCCCACTATGATTTTCATGGGTTCATCATTTTTTAGTATTTAAGATGAATTATGGAACTTTGACTCTTGTTTTTGTAAAATTTACACAATTTTCAGCTCTAGCTCACTGCAGAGAATTCACAATTATTTTAATGGTTATTAACAATTAACACACTGGAACAAAATCTCTTATTTTTCATGAATTCCAATGAATTATTACATTTGGGAAGAGAAAAAGCACCCTTAGGGTTTGTAAATACTTTAAGAAACATATGAGTTTTGTTTTAAATTATTTGGATGTCCTAAAACTGTTGAGACATCTCTAAAACAATGTGTTATTTGTAAGAGTTTCTGGGATTTTTTCCATAAAAACTGTAATATACTTTGATATATTTTGTGTTTAATTAGTTGCTCAACTTATTTAAGATTTATTAAACAAGCCTCTTATAAAGTCTGTTTTAATAATGATGGTCATATGTACTATAATAAGTCAATCCCTTTAAAGATTTTTAGTGCAAGTCCAACAAAATACGGTAAAACAAATAATAATGTTGTCAAAAGAGTTAAGATTCCAATACATTTTAGATAATGTTGGCTGAAACCACCAATATCGACAGTCTAATGTGTTTGGTGGGGGCACTAGATGATTGATGGGTGGTGGAGATATTGTTAGCGCAAGTCTGATTTCGGACTGTTGATTACATTGTTTTGCTAGAGATATGAAAGCAATGCCCACTAGACAATTAACAGAAAATTCACTAAAATTTTAACTAAAAGCAAAAATGAGTGTAATGCCTGTTGCAGCCATGCTAGCATGTCTACTGCATGGAGACTGGTGTGGCTAGCATACTCACCCTCCTGGCAGTCCAGCAGCATCAGCCTGGACCCTACCCACCTTTAGCTCCCAGGGTCTGGAATGCTGCACAGGGTTTCCGGGAGCGCATTTAGGTTGTGCATATAACAAGCTCACTATTCTTAACCTCTTTATGACCTTGCATTTTCCCATTTGTGCACCTTCATTATTTCTCTCTTTCCAAAAGCCGTAACTTAGGGTGCTTCAGCACTGCAGTGTCTGATCGCTTCTGTTGTTCAGAGGGATGCTTCAGCATCCCTCTAAACAGCAAAAATTATCACTTTCTTTGAGCGATGCTGACTAGGCATCACTTACAGGAAGTGAGTCAGGACAACATCTGGGATCAGCTAATCCTCCACTGTTATGGCAACCTGTCGGCACCCATTGATCATGTCATGAGGTCACCGATGGCAGCGTAGAACAGCGCGACTCCCGTTCTGGCTCCTTAGACGGCGTTGTCAGTGTATAACAGCATGATCTAAGGGTTTAACACATGCGAGCGAATCGGTTATTTGCACATGTCAGTTGAACAGATCAGCCAATATGTGCAGGGAATGATGCAAGCTCAGTGTGTGAGCTAGCATAAAAGGGAGGGAGGTGGGCCATGATGTACCCAGTATGTCATGGGTCATAAAGAAGTTAAATGGCTTCCCTACCCAAAAGCTCTTCTCAGCCTATGGCTGAGAAGCAAGAGTATTTAAGGCGCCGTTCCCTTATGGGATGTTCCTGAACAACATGGTCTATGCCTAGAGACACATTGCTAGTTGTCAGGTCCATGTTATCCTTGCTGTTCCTGAGTCTCACACTTTACCTAACTCATGTCTGTTTCCTATCCCCAGTACATCTGCTAGTACCTGTCTGTACCAGCCCTACTGCTATACCATCAGTGCTACCTTGAACCTATCTTGCAGCCATAGCCTCAGCTTCGGTCTGAACTACCTTGCTGCCATAGCATCTGTGCTAGCCTGAATCAGTCCAGCAGCCATATTTGCTACACCAGTTGAACCAACCCTATTGCTATGCCCACTGCACCTTCTCTACCAACAATCTACACCAGAGTCTGTGCATGTCTGCATCCCAACTTCCACAAAGTTTGCTGTCAAGATCCCTGATCCCCTGGAGTGGCACCTTGCATCCACCCACCAGCACAAGTCTAATGTCACTATCAGAGTGCCTCAGCAAGCTTTACAGTTAGCAGATATAAGATATTGTTTCTTAGTTAAATGTGTCCATAGCCTTTAAATTTTCACATCACATATCGCATAATAAAGAGAAGTTACATACTATGTATATAAGTATGATAAGTGTTTGCTTTGCCTACACAGACATAAGGAATTTTGCGAGACTAACAAGAGGCAACCATATTCTAAACAACTGAGGAATGAATGCTTAAGTATGCCTCTTTTGTAGGATTCGTCCCTGAGATGAGAACTGCTTAAATTACCGCTTAAGGATATGGATATCCTATATATAGACAAGTAAGCACAACTGTTATACAGCTATGGACCTAAAATCAGAGCTTAGAAATGACATAGTCAAATCATACTATGAAAATAACCTTCATTAGTAATTTAACACAATTAAGTTCTTAAACTCTAGCCTATCTTGGTTTTCAGGACCACATTTTATTTAAAGTTTTTAATGTATTCCAAATGTATTCCTTTCACTTTTTTTGTTAAGAGAACTAAATGAGTCTTGTTTTTTATAGGTCAACTTTTAATGTTTAATATTATTTTGAAGTCAATTCTACATACATTTTTAAATAATTTGCATTAATCATTATTCCGGAATAGAAAGAAAAACTGCTTTAAGGCATTTTATTATTTTGTGGGTTATTATTACTCCATTGATGCCACCATTTTACTATTTTTTTCTAGTCCACCTATTTATAAACTACCGGTAGTATCAATGTAAAATAGAATTTAATGTTTTGGAATTTTTTTTTTTTAATAACTTGATTAGCTTTTCGGTTCAACTTGGAGATTTAGGAATGATTTGAAATAGTTACTAAAATCTATTACTTCTAAGGCCAGCTTTACACCACAGTTTGCTCCTGTCCGTGGGGATCCTGTTTTTTGCAGGACCACACATATAGGCACAGATTTGTAACTCTGGATGCCATTTCTATGTCCGGATCCAGAATTTTAGGGATCCAGACTGACAGAAAGAGCTGGGAGGAGCCGAGCTTACAAAACACAGGCAAGTATGTCGGGACTGTACTTTTGCTTTCGTAGTGTATCTTCATACACTGCAAAATAAAGAAAGCAATGGTATTAAAAATAAAAAATAAATACTTACCTCTCCGCAGAGTGTCCAGGGAAGACGTCCAATCGCTACAAGGACCTGAATCAGCTGACCGACGGCAACCCGATCAGCTGATGTGTCACTTGACAGCATCAGCTGATCGATTTAAATTGCCCGCCAAAACCAATCGGTAGGCGGGCGGTTTAAACCGATCAGCTGATGCTGTCAGGTGATACATCAGCTGATCGGTAACAGCAGATATTGGAGGCACCTGCCCCTCCCATATGAAGTCTGCACACTGAGCTGCCACCACACAGCCTTACAAGGTGAGATAGTCCTGTGCTCTCCCGCACCCTGTCCAGCTGAGGTATGTACACACTGGCAGGTTTTTACCGTAGCACTAGGGACAGAGTTAGGACTGTCTCTATCAGGGCCTACCGTGGAGTGGGTGAGACAGCTTATTGTACGTTTTCTTGCAGAAACGTATAATCCAAAAGGCCCTGTTTTTGTCACAGCACTTGCTATTTATTTTTATTTTTACAGCATAGCGCCTTTTGTGTGATTCATATACGGTTTTTGCATTGGTTTATTCGGTTTGCTGCCAGTTAGCTGATTCAGGTCGTGCTGCAATCGGATGTGAACGCCTCACATCCGGAACAGTCAACAAAGAAGCAAGTATTTTTTTTTTAATTTGTAATACTATTGCTTTCTTTTATTTCGCTTTAGCAGTGTATGTAGACACACTGCTAAAGTGAAAGTACACACACGGGAACAGAGCATGCTCAGTACACTAAAACCAGATCCGGAAGCAATCCTGTTGTTTCCTGGATCCTGCACCATAGGCTGCCATGTTAAGTGCTCCGGACCACGCCAGATTCGTTTCTGTCCAGTTTTGTCTGTTTTTTTCACCAGAGCCCACAAACAGTGCTGTCTCCGATTTTGGGGCCGGGAAAAAACAGGACAGAAATATATCCTGGAGTGAATTCACAAAACCGGATGGCCATTTATGACCAATCCGGCACCATAGGGATACATGGGAGGCTAAAAACGATCCTGTTCTGTCCTTTTTAAAATGGACAGAACAGGATGCCAAAACCGTGATGTGCACCTAGCCTAAGCCTGTTTGATCAAACCTTCGTATTTCTCACCACATTGTCCATATTCTGATTAATTCTATTTACTTCATAAATTACAAAAAGTAATTTCACATAATGTATTTTGTGTTACCGCAATCAGTACATTATTCTATTGTATATATTACAAGGTGAAATCAATTTAAAAAAAATCATTTTTATTTAGTCTAATTCCACGAAGCAGGAAATGATACATAACCTGCAGTCATTTTCCATTTCTAAATAAATAGAGGACAATGTACACAGCTACATTCTCCTTGTTACAAGAGTTTTAGGTAAAGGTATTATATTTCTTCTTTAAGTCTATACTCACATTGTTTATAAACCTACTGAGTAGAGTAGTTACTAAGAATATACCATAATTAGTAATGTCAACATATTAGGTTGGAAAATAATTTGTTTCATCACAGAGAAGTTATATGAGTGAAAATACCATATTATCATGTGCTTTAATGAATGCCATATAGCATGAAATCCTATTCATAAATAAAGAGCAAGTATGCCTTGTAGTACAGCCCAAAGCAATATTCTGTTTTGCCTTATTCGACTGGAACCAATGGATGGTTATCTGACATAACCCTAAAAGACTATAGGAATCCCATACTCTCATATGAAAGACTGAAAGTATGTCCCTTTGACATTTTACTGTAATTGTTACATACAGTGGGTATAAAAAGTCTACACACTGCTGTTAAAATGCCAGGCCTTTGTTTTTACTAATGCTTTGTTGATGTATGGCAACATTCCTCCTTTTTGGGTAGGAGTCTATCAGCATGGTATATCTAGAATTGGCAATCTTTGCCCACTCTTCCTTGCAGTAGCTCAAAAGCTGCCAGATTGGGAGGACATCTCCAGAGTACAGAGCCCTTTTCATGTGACCCACAGATTTTCAACTGGATTCAGGTCCAGGCTCTACCTTTGATAATCTTCTGCCAAAGCCATACTTTTATTGATTTGAATGTATGCTTAGGATCATTGTTATGCTGAAATGTGAAATATATCTTTATCTTAATTAATTAATTTTTCGTATAGGAAAGAAGGTTTTATTGCAAAATTAAGAGATATTTGATTTACTAAACTCTTTATTATTCCCACTAAACTCCTGTGAAAGCAACAAAAGACATCCTTAAACCCTAATTCTACCACCATTATGCTTCACTGTCTGTATGGTGTTCTTTTGGTGAAGCACAGTGTTAGCTTTGTGCCAAACATATCTTTTAAAATTATGGCCTGAAAGTTCAACTTTGGGATCATCAAACATGAACAAGTTTTTGGCAGACTTGATGAAGGTTTTGGATAGGCTTGTATGTATTTCTTTGGAAAAATTGGCTTATGTGTTGTTATCCTACCCGCAGGCCAGAATATGAACAATATAAGATAGTTGTTACATGCAGTACGTAAACAACCAGTGCTTGTCAAAAGTTCCTGTATTTTCTTTACATTTGTACAAGGCCTTTTGGAAGCTTCCTGGACCAATATTTGTTAGTCTTTTAATCAGTACTTGAGGGATGTTCATTTATAGGTAATGTCACTGTTTTGCCAAATTTTAGCTACTTCTTGATAACTTTGCTGACATCATTCCCGTCTCCAGAATGCAAAAAAATGCAACTAAGGAAGTGTAAGGAAAGACCAACTAGAAAAATAAACTTTATATAAGGGTTAATCTGAATCACTGTAAATGATGGCAGCTGTGTACTGACTACTATTTAATGTGAGTTTAAAGTGGACTCTAGGGAGAGAAGTTTTTTTTGTACTGTCCCTGCCTTCCTACATGAAGAAGCAGAGCTGGGCACTACAGTTCTAGGATCTATAGATCACTTATAAATCTAAATAATCATATCTGCTCCTTAGCTGTCACCCCTCCTTTAGGGGACCGAGAATTTCAGCCTCATGCTGCAGCTGAGACAGGAGGAGTGTCAGGGGTGGGGACACTGGGGACTCCAGGATCAACTTACATTCCTTCCTCCTCACACTTCTGTATGGGCAGGGGTGTAGCAGGGAACATGGCCACCGGTATCATGGTCACACTACAATCTTGTCCATGTAATGTAAGAGGGGTTTCTCGCTTCAAATAGCAATCATGTCACCAATCAGATATAAATATATGCTGTGATCTTTTGCTGTACAATGATATGATGGTGCATAATGTGTACTTGCCATGTATAAGGCTAGGAGCACAGCCAAAGCACTGCATTGGTTTATTCAGCCCTGCCATTGTTTCCCCTCCCCAATAGCAACATGATAGGTTCCTGTCCCCTGAAACTTTATATGGATCGTCACTGTCTCCTCAGTCACAGCAAAGCATCCATACATCTGTGCAGCATCTGTTACACATGGTATAACTCCAAGGTTCCATTATTATGCTCTGTTGCTTATACTGTGCACCAAACATATATGGGCTTAAAAATGTATATGCATCTATCCATTATCTATCTCTTACATGTCTGTGAATTTATATATCATCTATTACAGTTGTGCTCAAACATTTACATACCCTGTTAGATTTTTTGCTTTCTTGTCCTTTTTACATTATGATTTAAAAATAAAAAACACAGTTGTTTGACAATAAATGGCTTCACCCAACCACTAACCATGAGTGGGAAAAAGGTTTTGTGTTATCATTCATATTCTCTAAAAAAAGGCCAAGAAGCAAAACAATTTGCCAGGGTATGTAAACTTTATGAAGGAAATAATTATTTGATCCCTCACTGATTTTGTAAGTTGGACCACTGACAAAGACATGAACAGTCTATATGTGACAACCATACGCTGTATAGGCTGAGCTGCTAGCAAGACAGCACCCAAGAAACCCCGAGACCCTTTACTCTTGATCCCTATACAGGGATATGGAATCACAGCTAAGCCCAAGAGTAGCTGCCTAAAGGTGAGCAGTATACCGGAGCAGGGAGGTTGCCAGGAAGGGAAAACATTAGGAGGTCAGGGTCCAAAGGCATAGTCAGAAGGCAGCATCAAAAACCGGGAGGGCAGCAAAAGTAAAAAATCATCAGGTGGGTAGAAGGGTCAAAATCCAGGCAAAGGTCAGAGTCAATATAATAGAGCACAAACTGGATAGCTGAGAAAACCAAGAATATATCTGGCAGTTTGCAGAACAGGCCCCAAGGTATTTGAAGGGTGCGGTTCACACTCATAGGCTGGAGCTCACAGCCTGATGACCTCATCCAGACCGCCCCTACAACCAGGCCAGATGGTGAATCATGACTGGTATCAACCACCCCACTTCTGATAGAAGAACGAGGCCGGGCCTACCAGATGCCTCTGCAGGGACCTCTCTTCTGTCACCAGCATCACTCAAAGGAGTAGCATGGCGATGCCCAGTGACAGAGGCAGGAATCAAAGGAGCAGGTCTCGATGAGGACATGGCCCACCTATCACCAGCACCAGTAGCCGATGGAATCCGGCACCGCCTAGTGGCTGGGCCAGGAACAACAGTCACCGAGTCCGACGGCGATGTGACACTATATTTTTAAGGGTAGATTAATTTTAACATTGAGAGAATATAAAAAAAATCCAGAAAATTACATTGTCTAAATTATATAATGTTATTTGCATTTTGAAGAGAGAAAGAAGTCTTTGATTCCTCTTGCAAACAATACTTAATATTTGGTGGCAAAACCCTTGTTGGCAAGCACAGCAGTCAGATGTTTTTTGTAGTTGATGATGAGGTTTGCTCACATGTCAGGAGGAATTTTGGTCCACTCCTCTTTGCAGATCATCTCTAAATCATTAAGATTTTGAGGCTTTCACTTGGCAACTCGAAGCTTCAGCTCCCTCCATAAATTTTCTATGGGATTAAGGTCTGGAGACTGGCTAGGCCACTCCATGACCTTAATGTGCTTCTTTTTGAGACACTCCTTTGTTGCCTTGGCTGTATGTTTTGGATCATTGTCATACTGGAAGACCCAGCTACAACCCATTTCTAACATCCTGGGGAGGGAAGGGGGTTTTCACTCAGCATTTTACTGTACATGGCTCAATCCATTGTCCCATTTATGCAGTGAAGTAGTCCTGTGCTCTTAGCAGAGTAATATGCCCAAAACACAATGTTTCCACTGCCATGCTTGACAGTAGGGATGGTGTTCTTTGGGTCATAGGCAGAATTTCTCTCCCTCCAACCATGGCGAGTTGAGTTAATGCCAAAGAGCTCAATTTTTGTCTCATTTGACCACAGCACTTTAATCCCAATGACTCTCAGAATCATCAAGCTTCAGATGGGCCTGCACATGTGCCTTTTTGAGTAGTGGGACTTTTCAGGCACTGCAGGATTTTAATCCATTAGGGTGTGTAATGCAAAATAATATTGTGGTACCGTGTTAGCCAGAAAAATTGATGTAAATACTTAAGTCCGATAAAAAAATGTTGAGAAAAGTATTCTAGGAGTGATACTTTTGTTGGCTAACCAGAAAAATTATAGTTGTAAGCTTTAAGAACTCAATGGCCCCTTCATCAGACAATACTACAAATTAATTACTGAGACATTTAAATAGGTATTAAACAGGACTTGAGGTGATGTTAAGTAGAGGTGGTCTAAGGAAATTAAATGAAGGTCTTTTGTTACTGATGCAGATGAGATGGAAGTGGATTTTTACAGATCTGAAGGTTTTCTGGTGGAGGTGTGAACTGTGTCAATGTAATGACTCATGAATCCAGGAGTCACATTGAGTCCCATTTTTTAGAGATTGGACTATTCTTATGAGTTTGAATTCCCAGATTTTTCTTTCTCTATCATTTTTAAACTGACCTTTCAATATTGGAACTTTTAAGTCTGCCATGTTGGGTTCAGGTCTGGAGAAGTGTTTTCCTACAGGTGAGTCCAGCGCATTTTTATTGTATATCTATGTAGATTCATCCATGTTTGCAATTTTTGCTTTGTTTCCCCAATATACTTTTCTTTAGTGCACCTTGTATATTGTATCATGTTCACCACATTGGAGGATGTACATGAAAAAAGTCCATGATTTTATACTCCTGGTTTGTGTTGAGTATAGGGACTGTATCTGTGGTTGGTGATATGTGGGTACAAGTCTTGCATTTCTTGCTGTTACAGGGGAACGTGCCCATCTGTGATGGTGATGTGAGGATACTTCTGACAAGGAGATTCCTTAAGTTGGGGGCTGTCTGTAGGAGAACAGTGGCAGTTTTGGGAATATTGCTTTCAGTCTTTGTGGAACATGGGCTGAAGATCAGCGCCAATTTTCCTTAGGATGTTCGTGTGAGAACTGTATGTGACCACAAGAGGCACCCTGTTGTTGTCCTCCTTCTGTTTGTAATCCAGGAGGCTGCTTCTTTTTGGAATCCTTGTGGCTCTGTGGATCTGTTCATCAATTACAAGTGGATGATACCCTTGTTGTAGGAATGTTTTCCTCAGTGATAGTAGGTGTAGTTTTCTCTCCTCATTGTCTGAACAGATCTAAATGTACCTCAGAGCTTGACTGCAGATTATTGATTTTTTTTGTGTGTCTTGGATGAAAACTGTTCCATCTCAGGTATGTCGGACGTCCTGTGGGTTTATGATAAATAGATGTTTGCATGGTATTGTCTTTGATGTATATAGTTTTTGTCCAGAAAATGTATTTGTGACTTTGAAAAGTTGAGGTGAGCTTGATTGTTGGGTGAAATGAGTTAAAGCTGTTGTGGAAGGTAAGCAGATCATCCTTTCAACCTGACTGGGTTATTAGTAGGTCGTCAATATAGCGGAAGTATGCTAGAGGTTTGATGCCAGGTGCAAGATGCCAAAAAATATTGCTCTAGTTTAGCCATAAACAGGTTAGCATACTGTGGTGACGTTTTGCTTCCCATGACACTGCCCATACACTGTTAGTATATATTGTCCCCAAAGGAAAAATAGTTGTGGTAGAGCACAAACCTGATGTGTTGGGGAAACAAAGCAAAAATTTCAAACAAGCATGAATCTACATAGACATACAGTATAAAATGAACTGGACACGCCTGTAGGAATACACTTCTCTAGACCTGGGCACAACATGGCAGACTTAAAAGTTGTAATATTAAAAGGGCACTTTAAAAATGATAGAGAGAGAATTATCCGGGAATTCAAACTAATATGTATATTCCAATCTTTAAAAATGGGACTCAATGTGACACCTGGATTCATGAGTCATTACATCAACACAGTTCACACCTCCACCAGAAGACCTTCAAGATCTGTAAAAGAACACTTCCACCTCATCTGCATCAGTAAAAAAAGACTTTAATTTAATTTCCTTAGACAATCTCTACTTAGCATCATCTCGTGTCCTGTTGTAATACCTATTTTAATGTCTCAGTAATTCATTTGTAGTATTGTCTGATGAAGGAGCCATTGAGTCCTGAAAGCTTACAAGTAAATATTTTCATGTTAGCCAATAAAGGTATCACTCCTAGAATACTTTTCTCAAAAATTTTTTTGGGGGACTTAAGCATTTACATATGTTTCTGGTCAACATGGTACCACAATATTATTTTGCTTTGCACTTTGTAGGACGGAAGATACCCCAACATACTGAACACAAATCGCTCTGAAAAACCTACTGAAGAAACTGGCACAACTGAACAGCGACATCTTCTTTTTTTACAGATGCAAGAAGGAAAACTGGATCACTAAAGGTCTAATGATAAGGAACCCAACTCATTTTACCTACAATATACATTTTTCACAGAAACTTTGCTAGAGATCATCTGAGAGACTCCGAAATCACTTTATGGGATTTTTCTAGAACAAAAAAAGAAACATCCACAAAGAAATAAAATGTCTACAGGACAGAATACAAGGACCTGGTTCATGGCTAACCAAGGAGACATTACAGGATTTTTACAATAAATTACAATACCACCTAATCATCAACAAGAAAAAGAAACTCTGATTCAGGAAGAAAGCAGGTCTCGATGTAATGGAGGTAAGCCAAATTTAGACAATAACTTTAATACATCATCATCATCTGTTGTGAACCTCTCACAGCCAAACATGGCAGAAATGAAGGTTCTATCAAAGAGACTAACATTCTGTTCCACTAAACAACTTGACACTGCTCAGTTCTGTAGTGATATTGAGGAATTCTTCTGCATATTAAGACTAAAATAATTCTTTCATGACCACAGACAATCAATACATCACAAATTAATGTGAAAGATACACCGAAAAAAAAGAGGACAAACTGGACCCCACAACCTGGGCACAACCAAATTCTGGACCAATTCATAGACTGTTTCCGTAAAAAAGCAAAAAATCCAACCTTTTGGACAAACGCCTCAAAGATCCTTAAAATCCAATAATAATATCATCATTAAACCAATAGATAAAGGAGGAGCTGTAGTAATTATGAATATGTCGGATTACATCCAAGAAGCACACAGGCAACTCTTGAACAAAAAATACTACACCCCCCATCAGGAAGATCCCACCAAAAAAAAAACAAAGTGAATTAAAAAAAGATCATCAATGGATTCGACTGTATTTCATCCTCCCTACTGGACCTAATACTAGACAACCCTCAAACAGGTGCCTTCTACATGTTACCGAAAATACATAAAGAGGGTAATCCAGGGAGACCCATCATGCCTGGTATTGGGACATTACCCGAGAATATCTCTGGCTGGGTGGAGAACATTCTAAAACCGTTAGTGAAGCAAACACTTACCTACATCCAGGACACTATGGACATTCTCTGCAAATTGTTAGCCCTGGGTCCACTTCCAGAGGATACAATATTGGCCACCATGTATGTAAAATCTCTTTACTCCAACATTTCTCACAAAGATGGGATTGCTGCATGCAAATATTTTCTCCAAAACAACAATCTGACCACAGAACTAGCCCTGTAATTCATCAGGTGTGTGCTCCACCACAACTATTTTTCCTTTGGGGAGAATATATACCAACAGTGTATGGGCAGTGCCATGTGAAGCAAAATGTCACCACAGTATGCTAACCTATTTACGGCTAAACTAGAGCAAGATTTTTTAGCATCTTGCACTATCAAACCTCTAGCATACTTCCTTTCTAGTGATGAGCGAGTACTAAAATGCTCGGGTGCTCGAAGCTCGGACCGAGCATCCCGAGATACTCGTGTACTCGTCCCGAGTACCGAGCCCAATGTTATCCTATGGGAGACCCGAGTAATTTTATGAAATGACTGCCGGCAGCATGTAGAAACCCTAAAAATGTCACAAAAGTCTCAGAAGAGTGCTCAAATGACATGGCAACACCATGGGGAAGACCCCTGGAAGCATTTCTCACTCAAAAGTCACAGCTGTGAACAATCTTGTCCGAGTTTCACGCCAATTTTACGGAGTCACCAGAAAACCTTCCAAAATGACACCAAAATGAATATTCAGGGTGGAAATGTTAAGGGCACATACCCAATAGTGAGATACAGCTGGTGTATGTTACTTTTTGTGATTACATGAAAGATTTTACGTGAAAACATTGTGCGGCACTCCGATGTCCCTGAGAAGAGACGTACATGAAGCCCTGTCTTGACATATTGTGCCCATTTTGAGGAACTGGGTCTATTCTAGTATTTTCCTTTGCCAGGGCAGTCTAAAATTGGGAGGTTCACCAATGCCCCTGGATAGAGACGTGCATGAGGGCCTTTAAACCTGAAGTGCCCATTGTAAGGAAGTGGGTGTATTGTAGTATAGCCCTTTGGCAGGGCAGCCAAAAATTGGGAGGCTCCACATTGTCCCTGGATAGAGACGTGCAGGAGGGCCTGTAAACCTGAAGTGAGTGTATTGTAGTATAGCCCTTTGGCAGGGCAGCCAAAAATTGGGAGGCTCCACATTGTCCCTGGATAGAGACGTGCAGGAGGGCCTGTAAACCTGAAGTGGGTGTATTGTAGTATAGCCCTTTGGCAGGGCAGCCAAAAATTGGGAGGCTCCACATTGTCCCTGGATAGAGACGTGCAGGAGGGCCTGTAAACCTGAAGTGGGTGTATTGCAGTATAGCCCTTTGGCAGGGCAGCCAAAAATTGTGAGGTTCAACAATGACCCATGCATACAGACATGCAGTAGGGCCTGTAAACCTGAAGTGGGTGTATTCTAGTATAGCCCTTTGGCAGGGCAGCCAAAAATTGGGAGGTTCAACAATGACCCATGCATACAGACATGCAGTAGGGCCTGTAAACCTGAAGTGGGTGTATTGTAGTATAGCCCTTTGGCAGGGCAGCCAAAAATTGGGAGGCTCCACATTGTCCCTGGATAGAGACGTGCATGAGGGCCTCAAAACATTTTTCCCATTGAAAAGGAGCGGGTCTCCTGTCGTTGTAATGCCCATTCTAAAAGAATGGGCGAAAAAATTTACCACTGCGGGTATACCTGAAACAACAGCCTAACTATTGTAACGGTCATCATGGTGGCACATGAGGAGAAGGAGGAGCAGTCCAGCGATTAGCCAAAGTCCAGAAGTGTGTACCCATGGGTGAGTCGAGGTAAATGGCAAATTCCCATAACAAAATTTAAATTCAGTTGTCATTTGTTGGTGGTGTGGTGAAGTCTGGCCCAATCCAACCCTTGTTCATCTTGATCAGAGTCAGCCTGTCAGCATTTTCAGTTGACAGGCGGGTGCGTTTATCAGTAATGATTCCACCTGCGGCACTGAAAACACGCTCTGACAAAACGCTAGCGGCAGGGCAGGCCAGGACTTCCAAGGAGTAGAGAGCCAATTCATGCCACGTGTCCAGCTTGGAGACCCAATAATTGTAAGGCACAGAGGAATCTCGCAGTACAGTTGTTCGATCTGCAAGGTATTCCTTCAGCATCTGGCCAAACTTAGCATTTCTTGTGGCACTACCCCGCACCTCAGGGGCTGTGGTACGTGAGGGGCTGAGAAAACTGTCCCACATCGTAAAGACTGTTCCCCTACCTCTGGCGGATTGGACTTGTGCCCCTCTCGGCCGTATGCCTTGGTTGTCCACCGATTCCTGACCTATGCCGCTAGCGTTTTGTGAGGGGAATGATTTGCCTACTTCCGTGACTATGGCCTTCTGGAACTGCTGCATTTTGGCTGACCTCTCCGCCTCAGGAATGAGAGACATAAAGTTCTCCTTGTAGCGTGGGTCTAACAAAGTTGCGAACCAGTACTGATTGTCGGCCAATATGTTCTGAACGCGAGGGTCACGAGCCAGGCAGCTTACCATAAAGTCAGCCATGTGCGCCAGACTCTTAACAGCCATCACTTCAGTATCCAGACCAACACGATGACTGAACATGCTGTCCTCCTCCTCCTCCTCCTCATCTTCCCTGTCCTCTGGCCAGCTACGCTGAATCGAGGGTATGACTGGTGTGCATGTCATATCCTCAATTTGGCCAGAGAGTTGCTCCATGTCTTCATCCTCCTTCTCCTCGTCATAGTCCTCCACTGCACGCTGTGATGAGATGAGGCTGGGCTGTGTGTTTCCTCCTCCTCATCTTCCCTGTCCTCTGGCCAGCCACGCTGAATCGAGGGTATGACTGGTGTGCATGTCATATCCTCAATTTGGCCAGAGAGTTGCTCCATGTCTTCATCCTCCTTCTCCTCGTCATAGTCCTCCACTGCACGCTGTGATGAGATGAGGCTGGGCTGTGTGTTTTCACCCACACCCACTACTGTTTCTTGCTCCAAGTCATCGCGTTCCGACTGCAATGCATCCTCTTTGTTTTTCAGCAGAGACCGTTTTAGAAGGCAGAGTAGTGGTATGGTGACGCTAATAATGGCGTCATCGCCGCTCACCATCTTGGTGCATTCCTCAAAGTTTTGGAGGGCGATACATAGGTCGGACATCCATCTCCACTCCTCAGGTGTTATGTGTGGAGTTTGACCCATTTCCGACAGCTTAGGTGATGCAGGTAGTCAACAACTGCCCTCTTCTGCTCACATATCCTGACCAACATGTGCAGAGTTGAATTCCAACGCGTGGGGACATCACACACCAGTCTGTGGGCCGGAAGACGCAAACGGCGCTGAAGGCCGGCAAGGCCGGCTGAAGCAGCAGGTGACTTGCGAAAATGTGCAGACAGACGGCGAACTTTTACCAGCAGTTCAGACAGCTCTGGGTATGACTTTATAAACCTCTGAACCACCAGGTTGAGCACATGGGCCACGCATGGAACATGCGTCAGCTGGCCTCGCATCAAAGCTGCAACCAGGTTCCGGCCATTGTCACACACGACCTTTCCTGGCTTTAGGTTCAGAGGTGTGAGCCAGTGATCTGCCTGCTGTTTCAGAGCTGTCCACACCTCTTCTGCATTGTGGGGTTTGTCACCTATGCAGACTAGCTTCAGCACAGCCTGTTGCCGCTTCGCAGAGGCAGTGCTGCAGTGCTTCCAGCTTGGGACTGGTGTGGAGGGTACAGTGGATGAGGATGCACAGGAGGAGGAGGAGGCTGAGGAGCATGACATTCCGGAGCTGTAGAGTGTCGGTGAAACCCTGACAGAGGTAGGGCCTGCTATCCTTGGTGTGGGAAGGACGTGTTCCATCCCTCGCTCAGACTGGGTCCCAGCCTCCACAATATTAACCCAGTGTGCCGTCAAGGAGATGTAGCGGCCTTGCCCACAAACACTTGTCCACGTGTCTGTGGTTAGGTGGACTTTGGCTGAAACAGCGTTGTTCAGGGCACGTGTGATGCTTTGGGACACGTGGTTATGCAATGCGGGGATGGCACATATGGAGAAATAGTGGCGGCTGGGGACCGAGTAACGTGGGACAGCAGCCCCCATCAGGTCGCGGAATGCTTCCGTCTCCACCAGCCGGAAAGGCAACATTTCTAGCGCTATGAGTCGCGAAATGTGAGAATTGAGGACAGTGGCATGTGGGGCGTTGGCAGCGTATTTGCGCCTGCGTTCATAGGTTTGCTGAATGGATAATTGAACGCTGCGCTGGGACAAGGACGTGCTTGATGGTGGTGTTATTTGTGCGTGGGCAACTTCAGGTGCAGGGCCGGACGCTTGTTCGCGGCCAACATGGACAGGGGATTTGCTCGCATGCACAACACGCGAAGACGTAGCACTGACATCAGCAAGCACCGCTCCTCAACTCTGTTGTACTTCCCACAAAGTCGGGTGCTTGGCTGACATGTGCCTGATCATGCTGGTGGTGGTCAGGCTGCTAGTTTTCGTACCCCTGCTGATACTGGCATGGCAGGTGTTGCAAATGGCCTTTTTAGAGTCATCTGGAGCCAACTTAAAAAAACTGCCAGACTCGGGAAGACCTAACATTTGCACAGGCACCTTGAGTCGTGTTGTTGTTCCGGGGAACGGTTGCCTGCCTTCTGCCTGCGGACACGACCCTGCTTCGTACTGCCTGTTGGGATGCTACGCCTCTCTCCCCCTGTGCACTGCTGTCCTCGCTCTGCATATCCTCCTGCCAGGTTGGGTCAGCTACTGGATCATCCACCACGTCGTCTTCCTCTTCCGCACCCTGATCCTCCTCCTGACTTCCTGGCAATTGTGTCTCATCATCGTCCACCCCTTGCTGAGACACATTGCCAACGTTCCGTTCGTGAGAAAGTGGCTGCTCAAATATTTGGGCATCTGTACATACCATCTCCTCATCACCCACTTCAACAAGAGCTGGCGAGAGGCCAGATTCTGCGAATGGATACGTGAACAGCTCTTCCGAGTGTCCAACTGTGGGATCAGTAATGTCCGTGGACGTGTACTCGGCCTGGTGGTAAGAAGGAGGATCAGGTTGGGAAATGTGCGGTACAGTATCACGGCTACTGACACTTGACCGTGTGGAAGACAGGGTGTTTGTGGAGGTGCCCATCTGACTTGAAGCATTATCCGCTATCAAAGTAACAACCTGTTGACACTGGTCTTGGTTCAAGAGCGGTGTACTGCTGCGGGCCCTAAGAATTTGGGACAGGACGTGCGAGCGAGTAGATGTGCCACTTTGCTGTTGCGAAATTAGTGCTTGCACACGACCTCGGCCTCTGCCTGCACCACCATCACGTCCACTTCCTTGTTCCTTGCCAACGCCCTTGCCAACGCCTTTGCGCATTTTGCCTGTATACAGCGACAACAGTCTGGTGACTGTTCAGGTCACAGGAGAGAAGGATTTTAGTCCCTAACCTGTATCAAGGTAGTAAGTACACCAGTCTGGTAACTGTTCAGATCACAGGAGAGTAGGATTTTAGTCCCTAACCTGTATCAAGTTAGTAAGTACAACAGTCTGGTGACTGTAATGGTCACAGGAGAGTAGGATTTTAGTCCCTAACCTGTATCAAGGTAGTAAGTACACCAGTCTGGTAACTGTTCAGATCACTGGAGAGTAGGATTTTAGTCCCTAACCTGTATCAAGGTAGTAAGTACACCAGTCTGGTAACTGTTCAGATCACAGGAGAGTAGGATTTTAGTCCCTAACCTGTATCAAGGTAGTAAGTACACCAGTCTGGTAACTGTTCAGATCACAGGAGAGTAGGATTTTAGTCCCTAACCTGTATCAAGGTAGTAAGTACAACAGTCTGGTGACTGTAATGGTCACAGGAAAGTAGGATTTTAGTCCCTAACCTGTATCAAGGTAGTAAGTACACCAGTCTGGTAACTGTTCAGATCACAGGAGAGTAGGATTTTAGTCCCTAACCTGTATCAAGGTAGTAAGTACACCAGTCTGGTAACTGTTCAGCTCACAGGAGAGTAGGATTTTAGTCCCTAACCTGTATCAAGGTAGTAAGTACACCAGTCTGGTAACTGTTCAGATCACAGAAGAGTAGGATTTTAGTCCCTAACCTGTATCAAGGTAGTAAGTACAACAGTCTGGTAACTGTAATGGTCACAGGAAAGTAGGATTTTAGTCCCTAACCTTTATCAAGGTAGTAAGTACACCAGTCTGGTAACTGTTCAGCTCACAGGAAAGTAGGATTTTAGTCCCTAACCTGTATCAAGGTAGTAAGTACACCAGTCTGGTATCTGTTCAGATCACAGGAGAGTAGGATTTTAGTCCCTAACCTGTATCAAGGTAGTAGGTACAACAGTCTGGTGACTGTAATGGTCACAGGAGAGTAGGATTTTAGTCCCTAACCTGTATCAAGGTAGTAAGTACACCAGTCTGGTAACTGTTCAGCTCACAGGAGAGTAGGATTTTAGTCCCTAACCTGTATCAAGGTAGTAAGTACACCAGTCTGGTAACTGTTCAGATCACAGGAGAGTAGGATTTTAGTCCCTAACCTGTATCAAGGTAGTAAGTACACCAGTCTGGTAACTGTTCAGCTCACAGGAGAGTAGGATTTTAGTCCCTAACCTGTATCAAGGTAGTAAGTACACCAGTCTAGTAACTGTTCAGATCACAGGAGAGTAGGATTTTAGTCCCTAACCCTTATCAAGGTAGTACGTACAACAGTCTGGTGACTGTAATGGTCACAGGAGAGTAGGATTTTAGTCCCTAACCTGTATCAAGGTAGTAAGTACACCAGTCTGGTAACTGTTCAGATGACAGGAGAGTAGGATTTTAGTCCCTAACCTGTATCAAGGTAGTAAGTACACCAGTCTGGTAACTGTTCAGATGACAGGAGAGTAGGATTTTAGTCCCTAACCTGTATCAAGGTAGTAAGTACACCAGTCTGGTAACTGTTCAGATCACAGGAGAGTAGGATTTTAGTCTCTAACCTGTATCAAGGTAGTAAGTACACCAGTCTGGTAACTGTTCAGATCACAGAAGAGTAGGATTTTAGTCCCTAACCTGTATCAAGGTAGTAAGTACACCAGTCTGGTATCTGTTCAGATCACAGGAGAGTAGGATTTTAGTCCCTAACCTGTATCAGAGGGTAGTAGGTGACAGACAGTGGTGGTGAACTGTAAGTGGTCACAGAGTAGAAAGTAGGATTTTAGTCCCTAACCTGTATCAAGGTAGTAGTACAACCCGTCTGGTGACTGTTAGGTCACAGGAGAGTAGGATTTTAGTCCCTAACCTGTATCAAGGTAGTAAGGTACACAGTCTGGTGACTGTTCAGGTCACAGGAAAAGTAGGATTTTAGTCCCTAACCTGTATCAAGGTAGTAAGTACACCAGTCTGGTAACTGTTCAGTCACAGGAAAGTAGGATTTTAGTCCCTAACCTGTATCAAGGTAGTAAGTACAACAGTCTGGTTACTGTCAATGCACAGGAGAGTAGGATTTTAGTCCCTAACCTGTATCAAGGTAGTAAGTACAACCAGTCTGGTAACTGTTCAGTCACAGGAGAGTAGGATTTTAGTCCCTAACCTGTATCAAGGTAGTAAGTACAAACCCGTCTGGTAACTGTTCAGATCACAGGAGAGTAGGAATTTTAGTCCCTAACCTGTATCAAGGTAGTAAGTACACATGGTTTACTGTCACAGCTCACAGAGGGATGATTTATAGTCCTAACCTGTATTAAGCTAGTAAGTACTGTTATGGTCACAGCAAAATTAGCCTTGATTCCGATTCTAGGGCGATCAGCCCTGCCAGAAATCCCCTAATACGCTGAGAAGGACTGTTGTGGGCACAGCAGTTGCCGCACTGCTCGGATCTACCTATGAGGGCCGCAAATCATGCCCTAAGGCGAGCAGGCAGAACCCTTGGTCCCTAAAGCTCACTGTCATGGATGCTGTGCAGAAGCACAGCACTGGATCCGGTGTCATATAACAGGTCTGTACGGTGGTGCAGGTCCGGCCAATCACTGCAATGCCACAACTAACAGGGCTGTGGCATTGCAGTGGTCTGCCAGCCAATCCCTGCATGTGGGCTGGCTCTCTAAAGAGCGCCAACATGCAGGGATGAGGACCACGAGCACAGCACGAGTATCTTGAGATTGCTCGGTGCTCGCCGAGTAGCCCGAGTACAGTGATACTCGTGCGAGTACCGAGCAGTGCAGTGCATACTCGCTCATCACTATTTCTTTCTATTGACGACCAACTAATAATCTGGTCAGGCTCAAAGGATGATCTGCTTAACTTCCACAACAACTTCAACACGTTCCAACCAACAATCAAGCTCACCCTTAACTTTTCAAAGTCACAACTATATACTTCAAAGACAATACCGTACAAATGTCTATTTACCATAAACCCACAGGACGTCCGGCATACCTGAGATGGAACAGCTTTCATCCAAGACACACAAAAAAATCAATAATCTACAGTCAAACTCTGAGGTACATTTGGATCTATTCAGACAATGAGGACAGAAAACTACACCTACTATCACTGAGGAAAACATTCCTACAACAAGGGTATCATCCACTTGTAATTGATGAACAGATCCAAAGAGCTACAAGGATCCCAAGAAGCAGCCTCCTGGATTACAAACAGACGGAGGACAACAACAGGGTGCCTCTTGTGGTCACTTACAATCTTCACACGAACATCCTAAGGAAAATTGGCGCTGATCTTCAGCCCATATTCCACAAAGATCACAGACTAAAAGCAATATTCCCAGAACTGCCACTGTTCTACAGACAGCCCCCCAACTTAAGGAATCTCCTTGTCAGAAATATCCTCACATCCCCATCACAAATTACTCACATATCACCAACAGATACAGTCCCTATACTCAACATAAACCAGGAGTATAAAATCATGGACATTTTTTCATGTACATCCTCCAATGTGGTTTACATGATACAATGTACAAGGTGCACTAAAGTAACGTATACTGAGGAAACAAAGCAAAAATTACAAACAAGGATGAATCTACATAGACATACAATAAAAAATGAGCTTGACACTACTGTAGGAATACACTTCTGCAGACCTGGACACAACATGGCAGACTTAAAAGTTCCAATATTGAAAGTAAAAAATGGGAAAGGAAACGGTGTTCACCAGTCCGCGCTGCCAGGATCCACTTATTCCAGGGAAGAAACTCACGATCAGATGTGATATAATCAAAACCTTTTATTGCATCCAACGCGTTTCAACGCCTTTCCTGGCGTCTTCCTCAGGGGTCACTTTCAAAATGATAGAGAAGAATCCGGGAATTCAAACTCATAAGAATATTCCAATCTCTAAAAATGGGACTCAATGTGGCACCTGGATTCATGAGTCATTACATTGACATAGTTCACATCTCCACAATAAGGTCTTCAGATCTGTAAAAGAACACTTCCATCTAATCTGCATCAGTAACAAAAGACCTTCATTTAATTTCCTTAGACCACCTCTACTTAACATCACCTCAAGTCCTGTTTAATACCTATTTAAATGTCTCAGTAATTAATTTGTAGTATTGTCTGATGAAGGGGCCTTTGAGTCCTGAAAGCTTACAAATATAATTTTTCTGGTTAACCAATAAAAGTAGCACTCCTAGAATACTTTTCTCAAAAATTTTTTGGGGGGACTTAAGTATTTACATCAATCCATTACGGTGTAATGTGTTACCAATGGTTTTGTTGGTGACAGTGGTCCCAGCTGCGTTAAGAACATTAACAAGTTCTTCCTGTGTAGCTTTAGACTGATCTGTCACCTTCCTCATGATCCTGGATGAGGATCCATCCAAGGTGAGATTTTGCATGGAGCCCCAGATCGTTGTCGATTGACACTCATTTTGTATTTCTTCCATTTTCTTACTATTGCACCAACAGTTGTCTCCTTCTCACCCAGCGTCTTATTTATGGTTTTGTAGCCCATTCCAGCCTTGTGCAGGTCTAGGATGTTTTCCCTGACATCCTAAGAAAGCTCTTTGGTCTTGCCCATATTGTAGAGGTTATAGTCTGACTGATTAATTGAGTGTGTGAATGTGACAGAAGTCTTTTATACAGGTGCCAATTTAAGACAACTGTCTTTAATACAGGTAAGAAGTTGATTGGGACAGATATGACTTTATTGAGTTATAAACGATCTATAGATCCTAGAACTGCAGTGTACAGCTCTGCTTTATTATGCAGGAGGGCAGGGACAGTACAAACACGTATTCTCTCCGTGGAGTTTCCCTTTAAATGTGATTGGCTAATTCTGAATACAACCACATCCTCAATTGTAACAGTTTATTCACACTTATGTAACTACATTATTTTAGTTTTGTTATTTTAATTTCCTATTCAGAATGACTTGAGTTTGTTCCTCAATGGATTTAGACAAATTATGGGTAACATTACGGGTGTGCTCAAACTGGCATAAAGCCTGCGTATTACACGGTTGAGTGCTATTTGATGTTTTATCGGATAGCATCCTGGCGCTTCGACCCCAGCTCTTTTGCTGTCCTGGCGCTTCAACCCCGGCTCTCCCGCTGCCCTGGTGTGTTGACCAACAGGGTGATGGTAGTTGAAGTTGATGCCAGCTGGGTAATTTCAACTGACACCAAGCCCAGAGGTAAGTAGTCTTGAGGCGTCAATCAAATACCCGACATTACTAAACAAGTCAGTAAGGACATAAATAACCTCACCAATAAACATTTGATAATAAACTCCACAAACTTGTTCACCATTTTTGTTAATTAAATCAATGTTTATTAGAACGTTTTCAAATGAAAATACTTAAATTTGAAACAAATGAGCAATGCCAAAAGTGCAAGGTTTAAATTATTGCAATAAATGTAGCATACTACCCTAGAAACATAGGATATGCTCAAAGAGTGTGAACATAAGAAACTCCTTGTCAGAACAACAGTATCATTGAGAATAGTATGAACATATAGGAAAATTTAGCAACACATTTTGAGGTCAGTATGTAGCTGACTGAATTCTTTATAAACAATGAAATTTAACAGCAAACATTTAGACAGATGCATATGCCTAGAGAAGTAATTAGAGAGCTGGACAGCAGCTACAGATTGGAAAAGGAAAAAGAGAGAAAGAAGAGGAAAAGGTAAATGGAGTGGGTGGGTTGTCACATACTGAAGCTGAGATACAATGCAGACATTGGAAGTCAGATAATGATAGGACTAGATAAGGCATTCCCAGGAGCGACCAAAAAAGAGCAGGCCACATCTCAACTGTGGCCACCAATTGTAACCAAGATTCTAGATCTGTGGATTCTCTGTATAGATTCCAGGGGGCCCACATATTACAGTGTCTGTCAATATCTTTACCATCTGGAAGACTGAGGCTGACCAATTCTTCCATCCCTCAGATATCATTAAGTTCAGCTACAAGCGTCTGGTCTGCTTCCAATATCTGGGTATCAATCTCCTTGCCGCTGTTAAGAAGTGTCGAGTACGTTCTTTTTAAATTTTGAGATATACATGTTGTGTAGATTTAGAATGGTAAGTTCAGCTGACAAATATGTAGGTATGAGTCAATTTTTTTAAATTCCATCCAACAAAAAATGCATGCAAAAAAAACAAATTAAAAAAAAGCAAAACAAATATCAATCTCAAATAAATCAATAAATCCTGGAGTATTCCCAGCATATGGGAGGCAAGATCAATAACTGAATCCCCATATGCAGGGAGAGCAGGCACTGCATGGCTCCTGGCATTGTTACAAGTCATGACTTCACTGAGGTTAACTCAGGTTACACAGTGGGTATCACACAGCAGGGAATCCCGCTTCATGACCAGAGATATCCTCAATGGCATCAGCACTCATAACACTCACTATCTCACGAGAGCCGTGATATTGTGCAGATGTAGCAGATATATCTTGCTGGTATCATGAGACAGCACGTGTAAGGAGCGGTAATGTCAAGGAGTGCAGTTCAAAGTTGTGGGATAGCACCTCTGCCCCCCTGGCTACCTCCAAAGAGACTTCTAGAGCAGCAGTGATCAACTCCAGTCCTCAAGAACTGCAAACAGTGGATGTTCTCAGGATTTCCATAGCATTGCAAATGTGGTAATTTAAACACCTGCACAGGTGATGAGTCCAACACTTTGTGCAATGCTATGTAAATCCTGAAAATATGCTCTGTTTTCAGGCCCTAAAAACTGGAGTTGTTCAGCCCTGTTCTACAGAAGTGTGTGTGTTTTGCATTTCCATACCTTACACCTTCAGGTCAAAGGCCTGTGGCTTGTTCTCCAGCACCTGTAGGGGAGTATCAAAGCACTTGTTATATGACACAAACTGTACACCACATAAGGAGTTAAGTTCAAAAGCATCTCTCTCAAAGCTCCCTGGGATGTATGTGCCCGTTCCACACTGTAGACTGATTCTGGCCCTTTCATGGGGCTTGCAGGGGCTAGTCCTCCTGAGGCATTTTCCACAGCACACCACATCACGGCCACCACAGGAGAAGAGAACGGAGGATTTAGGGGAAGACCATCCCTCTAGCACACATCGGAGGAACTCGGGAAACCATGACATGTCTTTTAGACTCTCTGCCCCAGTAGGTTTCCCTCCAGCTGCCTGGCTAACATGGTCAGGCTTGGCCAACCATCGATGCTCCATCATCTCCATGTCGGATTCCTGCTGCAACTCTTGGACAGCCACTGCAATGGTGACTTGACTTACCCCTACCACGTACCACCTCTTATAGCCATTTATATTAATAAAGGTGACCACCTCCCCAACATAGAGGGTGCAGAGTCGGGAAGGCAGATGGTCATGTTACCGGAAGATCGGTTGACATAGCACCAGTCACCAGTCCTATCTTCAGCTATGAACCCAAACATACTCTTCTGTTAAAAGGTCACCACATGGCCCAGGGTACATTGCTCCTCAAAGTGGTTACACCTAGACCCCTGCATCCATTCTCAGGCATGGGCATCTGAGACCCTCATTTCTTTAAGAAATACCAAGCCCCATGGTCGTTGAAGGATAGTTGCTAGAAAGTGGAAGGGGGCCTCATATAGCATGCTTCCAGTCAAAGGCCTCTCACAGGGGTTCTGTAGAAGGGAAACAGGGGCTCCTGGCACTACTACCTCCTCGTCATCCTCCTCCTCCCCAATTTCTTGATCCAGCAGCTGAAGCACAAGGTGCAGGTTTACTAAGTCCAGGCATGCTGCAGGATCCTGCCTTCGACATCTGGAGGTCTCGGCTGGCATACTGAATGGCGCACCTCCTGACTCTGAGCTCCGTTCTGGTTGGACCTCTTCAGGCATGCAAGACCAGCATTGGATCATGACCTCACTGCAAATCATTACTATAAAGAGATTCTGCTGCACACTAACACTTCATGTTTTCAAAGGAAAAAAGCTTATGGCTAACAAGTACTATTGCAGTGTGAACAGGAACCAAGAACATATTGGAAAGCTAATGAAAGCTATCTAAGGAATAAATGTGAAAATATTAGTTAGAATGTAATGGCCATGACATCCGGCTCAATGAGAGGTGCATAGTCGAACTCCAGCTCACATATGTAAGCATCTCTTCTCTTGGCTGCTTCAGTTGTGGTGAAGCACTCTCGTCCCCTGGGGTTGTGAGGAAAATCAGCTCCTTCAGAGCTGGTATGTCTTGGTGTGGATCTTTTAGGTCTTCAAAGTTCTGACTGGATGCACACAATACACGGTGTTGCTGCATTGTACAGCAATTCAAAGATGGTGACATTCTCCGCGGTGAAACATCTTTTGTTTGCCTAGAGTCCCGCCTCTTCCAGCGTGATAACCCAATCACTTAGGGGATATTATTGTTAGCCCAATCTAGATGCCTAGCTCTTCATTAATCCCTCCATGAGGTGAGGTGCAGAAGGCACCTGACTTACACATCCCTATGCCAAGAGGAAGAATTGGGCCTTTGGTTGGGGCTATTAAAGCCTGAAATATTTGGAGCAGAAAGTAGAAAAAGAAAATAGTTTTTTCAGCTCACCAATTCATCTGGAATGTTGATTGAGGCTAGTGGGCAATGCCCGGACAGGTCCAAGATTAATGATATAACACACATGTGCACATGCCAAACATCTATATTTTAAATGTAAGAAAGGAAAGGAAAAATAGTGTGTTATTAAGAACATTTAGAATACAGATTTAGGTCAGAAAGGGATGGTTAGGGATGTAATAGGTAGCTGCAGGGACAGGTAGTGATAGGTTAGGAGGTCTAAACTAGCTGACAGGTTTCCTTTAATCTTTAATTTGCATATGTTTGGTCAGGGGTGGTGAGGCTATACTTTTACTTTGTTCTTAGCTATTCTCAGCTACAAAGAAGATATTTTATTTTTATTACTTGCACATAATTCCATTGAATAGACAATGTGTAATAATGGTTAGAAAAATAAGGATCTGTGGAGAGTGAAACATATTTTACTTGAGGACAAGAAACAGGGCTGTACATATGGAAGCAGACTAATACTGTAGCAAACCTTATAGAAGGAAGAGAGCTCAATCCAAATTAAATCCAGAGTTTCAAAACTTGCTAAAGATCAGATTGTGAATTGGAAGTCGTCCATTCCGGGCACCATACAGATATTGTCTGAACTCTGAAAAGGATAGCACTGTAGACTCTCAGCCTGTGAAGATGTACATCTGGCAGATGGTAAAGCATGGCTTCATAGCCTTTGGGGAACATTACATATCTTAAAGATGGAAAGTCAAATGAGAATCTCAAATAATCTGCAACAAATTACCAGAAAGGTTGACGTCTGGAGCCCATCCAAAAATAATGTCTTCTCCATTGAACAATCTCTAACACCAAGAAGCAGCACTATGAGTAATATATCTTAGAAGGGAATGTGAATGTACTTCTAGTATGTCTTATTTTTATAGATGTTTCCCTCAATGCCCCATAAATTCATCCTTGTTCCACTGATCATAAAATGTGTTTTATATTGTGTAGAATTTTCTGGTCTATGGATAGGATCTCCTAAATCAAAATAAAGAGCACGAGAGGATCACATTTTGCACCCTGTAGCTCATAATAAAAAACAGAAAAGACAATCTCATTCCTTGTCTCAGAGCGAAGCTTTTAAAATTACTTTTGCAGCAAGTTTCTTTCACTAAAATGGTGTCTTTTCACAAAAAAACACTACCTGGCAGTCAGCTAAATGCCTTTGGTCTAGCTTCTGGAACTAGTATCATCCAGCTTCAGATTGTAGAATTACCTGGCTCTCATTCAAATGAATGGTCGATTAATAGAGTAGAACAACGCTACTGAAATCGGAGCTGCCCTTAATAATAGACTCTCTTCGGTCTTCAATTGACAGAGTGAAAATTACTTAACATGGTTACTATTGATCAATCTGTTGATTTAGGACTACAAACATAATAGGTTGAACCTGATAGTTTTCTCTATTTTTGCTTAATAATTTGCCTAATTTGTGCCTTTTATACTGACTGCAAATTTACAGATTGTTGTGCATTGTTTTATATATAAAATAAGTTATATAAAAGTTTTACAAAACAGTCAATAAACAATAAGCAAATAATAGAAATGTCTGCCAAAAGAGGAAAGAGGTAAAAGGAAAGATGGAATTAATCTATGCATAAGTCCAGGTGGAAACTTGTGGAGGGGAAGGCAAATGTGTAGAATAGTCACTATAGAAGGTCCCCAACTGGAAGAGATGGTAGATTCACCACATGAGGAAGGGACAGGGATTACGAGAAATGCAAAGATTTGACAAAAGAAGACACATGAAGAGTTAAGGCCAACATATTCAAAATATTAAAGGGAACCTGTCACCTAATCTATGGCCTCTAACCTATCACTACCTGCCCCTACAGACCCTAACTAGCTCCCTAACCATCCCTGACTGTCCTAATAGGG